>CM038671.1:703741910-704953491 GCA_021605145.1 Aegilops bicornis
TTTGATCCCCTGCACCAACAACCTTGTCCACTAAGCTTCTAACTAACGCTAACCAAGACCTGTAAATCCCCAACCTCACCAAAGCCTCCTAGCATGCCCTGGCATTTTGCCGAACAATTGGCGTGCATTCTTTGGGCGCGGCCAGAGCGCGCGTTTTGCGGGTGCGTGCGCCTGAGCCGCCGCGTCCCGGTGCCGCCTCCCCGCACCCATTCTGGCCCCTCCCACTTGCAGCCGACGCGCCCGACTCCTCCCACATCGCAGAGCCGCCCTGGCCCTCTCCTGGAGACCTACACCACCACCGACGCAAGCCGCCACCGCCGCTCCGATAGCTCCTGCCGTGGACGGTGCCGCCCGAGCCACAGTCGCGCGCCAGCTCGCCCTGAACACCTCGAGCTCATCCCCACGCCCTGCCAGACCCCGCCAGCCATCGCCACGTCGCCCTGCTGCAACAGAGAGGCGGTTCGTCGTCGAGCTTATCTCCAGCCGCCACGGAACCGACCTAATCACGCTATAAAAGGAGCCCCGAGCCTTTCCAAACCCTCAGGCGACCTCAGGCCACCCGTCTAGAGCCCCCATGGCCGGCAATCTAAGAGGGGAAGGTCGTCTTCCCCATCTCCGATTGGCTCGGCCGCCGCCACGTCCCAGTCCTTTTCATCGCGAACAGAGCTTCTCCAGTCCATCCAGTGCCACCAACCTTCTCTCCTCGACCTTGTGGAGCCGCCCAGCCTCTCAAACGCGATCGAAAGCCACCGTGGATCAAACCCACAATTCATCCCGAAGCTACCTCCGCCGCGGAGCTTGCCGCCGGCGACTCCCTCCATCCCCGCCACCTCCTCGACCACCGGGAGAACCGCCCTGGCCTGTCGGATCCATCCCTGCCCTCCGGAGCCCGCGAGGAGCCACCATTCGCCGGTGTTGATCGCCAGAGCCCCCGCCTCTATTCGGCTAGAGGAGGAAGGAGGCGGGGCGACCGGTCAAACCTGACCAGTGGGCCCCCTGGACCCACTGTCAGCGACCCCGAGCTGGTCCACGCTGGCTAAGTGGAGACGTAAAGCGCAGAGTACGCTTTCCCCTCGAACCGTTTTTCTTTTCTGTTTCTTTTATTTAATTTCTTTTTAAACATAAATTTGACTAAACTTTGAACGGCCATAACTTTTTAAATATAACTCCAAATGAGTTGATTCTTTCTCCTACCTCTCTCAAATATTGTCTAGTTTATTTTCAGATTTATTTGAAAAAAAGTCAGACAACTTTTTTTACTGTTTTTAAACTATGCATTAATTCAAATTTTTTAAATAGGGATTTTTGGAGAGGGAAGAAAACTTTCAAAAAGTTTTGGAATGCACACAACCCCTCCATAATTTGAAGGCAAGCATTCTGAACTCTGGCATAATATTTTTGTGTGTCGTTTGAATACGGTTACAACAGTCCTTTGTCTCGGAGTTTCGTTATTTTATGTGATGATATGAGCATACTCATAAGTGCATATTGATGATTTCGTGCTACTGAAATTTGATACATTGTGATAGTAATCACCCTCGTATGCCTTTCATACGTACCGTAAGGAAGCCAGGAAAGTCTCTGTCTTGGGTAGACACGAGCTTGTCCCTAGTTCCTCGTCGAGACAGTTGTATCCGGTATGGCATGACGGGGTATGATGAGTGGAGATTCTTCCTGTTGGTTGAAAATATATTTGTTATGCTAATCATGCAGGGAATACTTAAACCTCCTGAGTCGGTCGTAGATCGAGCCTTGTTCCAGTAACCCCCATACTTGTTTCGTACTACCACTTGTCCCTGCTGCAGGTAGGGTATGGTTCAGTAAGTTGTCAACCCCTTCCTAGCACACACCGTACAGAGAGGCCATGGTGGAAGATACCGGCTGCATCCGGTAGGCATGCCACCTAGTCCGGGGGCATGGGTGTTTCCGGTTGGGACCGAGAGGGGGGCACCCCTTAGAGCGCGCGATATAAATTTGATCCCATGCTACGTGAGGTTGTAGCCTCCCCACTTAGAGTTTCGCTTAACAGGTGTTGTGGGTGATTCCAGACACCGGTGAGTTAAGCTGGTGTGTGCGGGTTAGGTGTGTTTTCAATTAAAAGACCGTAGACGGAATTAGTCTCGATGGACTAAAGGAATCCGTTACTCGTGGGTAAAGAGTACACCCTCTACAGAGATTAAATCTATTCGAATAGCCGTGTCCATGGTTAAGGACTACTGATGCAGGATGGGTCAAGTGTTGGTCTTAGTGTCGGTCTTCGGAGGAGAAACTGTTAAACCAGAACCTGGATCATGACTTGTGACTTGTGATGATTATGATTATTATTATTATGGACTAACCCATTATATTATTTGAAATTATTGAGTATCCCTGGGACGGTTCTACCTCCTGGATATTCACTGTGATTGTTTTTTAAGCCCTTTATGTGGTGTCATTTGAGACGCCTTATCGCCTTTGCTTGTTAATTATCTACCTTATAAGCCCTTTATGTGGTGTCGCATACGCCTCGATCGTGGCATGTTCGTTACTCGTCTCACTTATAAGCCCTTTATGTGGTGTCGCTCAGACGCCCGACTGTGGCATGCTGCTATTTATTTACCTTATAAGCCCTTTAGGTGGTGTCGTTTAGACGCCCGACTGAGGCATGCTCGTTATTTACTATCCTTTCGAGGCGTCGCTTTAGACACCCGATCGGTGCATTTTACTACTACTCTGTTATTGCATATTTATGTTGTATATAAATAACCTGCTTGCATGCATCAAGGATTTTATTTTTATGACTGACGTTGTGATCATAGAATATTTTAGAGCATGATTATCGTCTGTTATATTATGCCCGTGTTCATAGTGTTTGCGAGTACATTCAAAGTACTCACCGGCTTGTCCCTGGCTATCGTCTTGGCCAGATTTCTTGCTTGGAGAGGAGCGTTGCGATGACAGTCCTGGAACCTAAGCAATGGTGACAACAGCCTCGCGTAGATAGGAGTTAACACAGTCACTGTTCACATGGGAAATGGAGTCCCATAGACGGCGATGATCCACAAACCGCTTCGCCTTCAACCACTAGAAACCATTTGTTGTACTCATAGGCGAGAATGGTCTTGTCGCATATTACGTACCTTGCTTGGAATTTACGTATCAAGTTGGTGCCTCATCATTAACAGTAATCACAGGGCTGGTGAGCACGAGGGCCATTTTCTGGAAATTAATATCCTGAAAATCCGGTCCTGACAAACTTGGTATCAGAGCCAGGCTGACCATTGGCTAATCCTATCTTAGCCAGGTCAAAAAACCTAGGTTAACCAACCCACCAGACCTTAACCTAACCCCGGCCAAGATTCTCGTGCAAGATAGCCACACAGTGACCCCGACACTTTTGGCAGTCGGTGCCCAACCTATCGACCTAGCACATCGATCACGCGCCAGTGACCGACACCTAAATTGTCCCATTCGCAAGCATGCGAAGGGAGACTCCGTCCCCTTTTTCTATAAAAAGTGCACGCTAGCCTCAACACAGCACAACACAGCACAACCTCTTCCCCAAACCAAGCTACGATGCCCGGCCCTATTGTGCACAATGAGACCACAGCAACCAACCTTGGAGGTTTTGTGACCGTGCTCGCAAACCTCACCCGCCGTGCCTTTGCATTAGAAGAGCCCCCAGAATATGTTGTGTACCAAGGACCCATGAGCGGTGAGAGCCGTCAATTCTGGGCCCTTTGTGCACATCTATGGTAGGGGTCTATCGCCGTAACGCCTCTGAGTTCACCAGAAGGACAACTTCCTTTGAGCCACAAGCCATCCAACTAGCCGCTCGAGAGGCTGTAGTTCAACTCCGGCACTTGTCGCCCAGAGTTAACTGCCGCTCGTTCTACTACTACCCCAAATGTGACGGGTATGGTAGGCCACCCTAGGTTGCCAACGGAGATCACGATACGGATCCTGCATTGTTGCATATGGTGCGCTATGTAAGTGCACTAGAGGGACTATTCGATCAAATCACTCTTGATCTGATCGCAGCTCGTGGAGAACTAATACGCCGAGCCCCGGCGAGAGGAGAAGACGAGCCCAACGCCGACAACCCAGTCGTGCTGTTCGGACAACCGATCGAGTCTTTGAGGTCTGCCCCGGCCATTAACCAAAATAATTTGATGTCCCCAGAAGTGCTTCGTCGCCTCTTGGGAACACGCTCCAACGGGATTGTGGCTAACAACCCCCGCGAGGGTCATCATCACTACTCCGACCCTGCAACCCCTCAACCCCCTCCAGCTAATCCCGATGGTGAAAACTGTGGAGAAACCTCGACGTCCACGAGGCACACCCACTTATATATTAACGAAGTAGACTAAGTCACTCGAGTAGTACCGAGTCTTACTCTGTCCACGCCCTGTAATTGTGTGATCCTGTATCGCCATAATTAAATGATGTTTGCTTGTACGCCCCTATTTTAAATAGAAGCCATGCATATGTATGTTGGTGTACGGTTGCATTTTTAATCCCGGGCCTAGCTACAAAAAACCAACCCCGACGACACAAAATTTGAGCTATGAGTAAACCTTTTGGTTTCAGCTAATAGGAATCATATTTTTAAAACAACCCTTATCAAATCTCGAGGACTAGATTTTTCTTAAGGGGGATAGTGTTGTAACACCCCAAAAATTTAACCGTGTTTTGTTTATTAAAATTTTGCCAGGGAATTATTTTTTTATTTTTCTGGATTTATTTTTGATCTCAGAACCTCTCTTTTCTTCTAAGTTGTGGAGTTTTCACCCCAAGTGAAAACTTTCCAATTATTATTGGACTTGTTTACCCTCTCAAATAAAACAATTCTTTTATCAGTGGGATTATTTATATAATTATTTTTCCTAAGCTCTATTTTTCTAAAAAATTGACTTTTCATAAGATTTAGGGTCCCATTTGCACTGCAACCCTTTGATAAATTCATTTAAAAATCCCACCAAAATTTGGAGATGACATATGATGTCCCTAAACCACTTTTGTGCAAAAATATTCCTTAGTCATTTGGGGATTTTGAGTTTTACCACTAGTTTTTAAATCCGGTCCAGTTGCACTTTTGCACTACAACCTATTTAAATATTTCTTTGAAACTTCCACCAAAATTAGTGGATGTTAGTAGGAGTATATTATTCATCTTTGTGCAAAAACCCACTAATGTTCTTTGAAAATTTTGAGCATATCATCCTATTTTGCTCTCTGGTCCAGTTTGGCTTTTTCTACAGCAACTGTAATTTTTGTTGCTCTAATACCCATGATCTCTCTCCTGCTTATCAACCACCCTGCAAAACCCTTATGTCCAGGAGAGTGGACCCATTGGGGTATATTTGGTGCATGCAATGATAGCCTTTTCTTTCTGGCCAGAAATGGTTTTCTCAAAAATTTGCACTAGCAAGTTTTTGTGTTTGACAAACTAACCTTGACACCCTCTTATTCATCCAAAGAGACACTAGTCTGGAGTTTTTGGCCATCCCAAGAGTTGCCTAGATGCCCATGACATTTTGTCAAACACCTGGGGTGCATGGTCAGTTTTGACATGGATTTTAGTTTGCATTGTGAACTTGATCCCCTGCACCAACAATCTTGTCCACTAAGCTTCTAACTAACGCTAACCAAGACCTGTAAATCCCCAACCTCACCAAAGCCTCCTAGCATGCCCTGGCATTTTGCCGAATAGTTGGCGTGCATGCTCTGGGCGTGGCCGGAGCGCGCGTTTTGCACGTGCGTGCACCCGAGCCGCCGCGTCCCGCTGCTGCCTCCCTGCGCCCGTTCTGGCCCCTCCCACTTGCAGCCGACGCGCCCCGACTCCTCCCACATCGCAGAGCCGCCCTGGCCCTCTCCTGGCGCCCTACAGCGCCACCGACACAAGCCACCACCGACGATCCGACAGCTCCTGCCGTGGACGGTTCCGCCCGAGCCACAGCCGCGCGCCAGCTCGCCCTGAACAGCTCGAGCTCATCCCCTCGCCCTGCCAGACCCCGCCAGCCATCGCCACGTCGCCCTGCTGCAACAGAGAGGCGGTTCGCCATCGAGCTTATCTCCGGCCGCCGCGGAACCGACCTAATCACGCTATAAAAGGAGCCCCGAGCCTCTCCAAACCCTCAGGCGACCTCAGGCCATCCCTCTAGAACCCCCATGGCCGGCAATCGAAGAGGGGAAGGTCGTCTTCCCCATCTCCGGTCGGCACGGCCGCCGCCACGTCCCAGTCCTTTTCGTCGCGAATAGAGCTTCTCCAGTCCATCCAGTGCCACCAACCTTCTCCCCTAGACCTTGCGGAGCCGCCCAGCCTCTCAAACGCGATCGAAAACCACCGTGGATCAAACCCCCAATTCATCCCGAAGCTACGTCCGCCGCGGAGCTCGCCGCCGGCGACTCCCTCCATCCCCGCTACCTCCTCGACCACCGGGAGGACCGCCCTGGCCTGGCGGAACCATCCCTGCCCTCCGGAGCCCGCGAGGAGCCACCGTTCACCGGCGTTGATCGCCGGAGCCCCCGCCTCCACTACTAGGAAAAGGGCTATAGATGGGATGGACACTAATGGCGCACCTGTCAGGTGGTGCGCCATTAGTATATACTAATGGCGCACCATGTTCTGGTGCGCCATTAGAGTGGAAGACACTAATGGCGCACCAGGCACACGGTGCGCCACTAGTAACAATTTCTTTTTAATTTTTCCAAACATTCTAATGGCGCATCGTGGCATAGTGCGCCATTACTAGTTTAAACTAGTAATGGCGCATTGTGCCACGGTGCGCCATTAGAATATATACTTTTTTATTTTTTTTGCAAAACTTCTAATGGCGCACCAGAAGCAAGTGCGCCATTAGTAACCAGGGTCACTAATGGCGCATTTGCATATGGTGCGCCATTAGTAACCTGGGACCAACAAGATATTTTGGATAGCCCACCTACCCACTCACTTTCCCCACTTCATTCTCTCCACCTCCTCCTCCAAGCTTGTCTCGGCTGCCTCCTCCTCCTCACCTCATTTGCACAATAGATTCATCCAAATTAAGTGGTTAAATTACCTTTTTTTGATAGGTAAGTAAGGGGGGAAGCTATCTTTATGTTGTTCTCCCTCTCCAACAACGTACACATGCACTTTTTATGGCCTAGCTAGATCTATGTATGTTCGTGGTGTTGCATATGTTTGTGGTGTTGCATATATATTTGTGTTTGCAGGTACCGGTATTTGAAATGCGATAGTTGCCAATATTTTTCCGAATGTTGATTCATTTCCGTTTGGCGAGAATTTTGGCACTATGCATTCTTTTAGTCCTATTTTTAGGAAAGTCATGCCAAATTTTTTCTTGGTTCTAAAATATCGTTTTGCTCTACCCATGAGCGACCATGGTCCGCCATACGATGACGAAGGCATCGTGAATAGGTTCTGAGCTCCACGAAGGCGAGATGCTTCAAAAGAACGAGGCGGAGATAAGATGTCCGTGTCGAAGATGCAAGTGAAGAGCCTTATTGCGGACGGGATTCCGGCAGGTGCTTGGGACCACCTGCTCTTGCGTGGTTTCATGGATGGCTATCGGTGGCAAGGTGATGAAGATGACTATGAAGTCGTCCATGGGGGCGAGGCGGCAAGAAATGAGCAAGACTCGGCGAGGCGAGAAGGCGAAGAATCTCGAGGACATGATCACGATGGTGATCTTGTACGATCATCATGTAGAAGATGCGAGGACATGATGATGAGGAAGATGCGGAGCAGAGCGAAGGGCATGATCATGAAGATGAAGATGCGGCGAAGCGAGCGATGATGGACCATCGATGGGCTAGGTGCAGGACCCTCATGTTCAAGAGCTGCTTCTCAAGCAGACGGATAACGCAAGAGCTGCCGCCCGAGAGAAAGCCAAGCTGGATCAACTAGAGATAGACGCGGTTACTCCGTTGCATGAAGGATGCAGGGCCGAGGATACCCTCCTGAAAGTAACGCTCAGGGCTCTGGAGATGAAGGTAAAACACAAAATGACCGACGCATGCTTCGACGAGAACATGTCATTCTGGCACGAACGTCTTCCTAAGGGGAACAAGTGCCCGACAAGTTTCGAGGAGGCGAAGAAAATCGTGTGTCCTCTGGATTTACCGCACGTGAAATACCATGTGTGCATGAACAATTGCATAATTTATCGGGACGAGCACGCGGAGTCTACCATACGTCCGGTGTGCGGCGTCACTCGATACAAGAAGATGAAGAAACTCCTCGAAAAGTGGTGTGGTACTTTCCGATCACTCCTCGTCTGCAGCGTTATTTCGCGGACCCTAAGGTAGCAAAGCTCCTGCGTTGGCACGCGAATATGGAGGAGAAGAAGCGAGAAGATGACGCAAATGATCCGGAGATAAATAAAAAAGACAAGATGCTGAGTCACCCAAAGGATGCGAGCTAGTGGCAAGCGTTGAACTTAGAACACCCAGAATTTGGGAAGGATCCAAGGAACATCATGCTGGGCGCGAGCACCGATGGAGTCAATCCGTTTGGCAGCCAGAGAAGCACGCATAGCACCTGGCCTGTGTTTGTGTGGATGTACAACCTTCCCCCTGGTTGTGCATGAAGAAGAAGTACATTCACATGAGTATGCTAATTGAAGGGCCGAAACAACCAGGGAACGACATCAATCATGTCTGGGGCTGCTGAAAGAGGAGCTAGACACGCTGTGGAAAAGCGCCATCCAATACGTCGGACGCCGCAGAAAGAATATTTCCCTATGAGAGCCGCATCGCTCACGACGGTGCACGACTATCTCGATTCACGGATATCTCGTGGGGCAGGTGGTCCACAGATTTTTCTGGATGCGTCAGTGCATGGATGACTCAACGTATCGCCAGCTAGATAGAGATCCGGGTCTTGAAAACCGTGTTCATGGGACATCAAGGTGGCTTCAGCGACGATGACCCGTGGAGGAAACGCAAGGATCTATTCGATGGTGAAACCGAACCCGAAGACGCCAGCGTATGAGGAGGCGAAGCGAAATAGACCAGCTGTTGAAAAATTGGAAAGATTGCCCACTTTAGGAAAGAAGCAAAAGGCGCGAGCAGCTGCTGAAGGTATGGAAAAGCAGGTCTGTTTTACGGGACTTGCCGTACTGGAAAATCCACCGTGTGCCTCACAGCCTTGATGTCATGCATATCACGAAGAACGTGTGCGAGAGTCGGCTTGGTACCCTGCTCAACATGCCAGAGAGGACCAAAGATGGGCCGAAAGCAAGGGTAGACTTGAAATCAATGGGCATCAGGGAGGAGCTTCACGCTAATGATGATGATGATGATGATGATGATGATGATGATGATGAGGCGAAGCAGGACATGGAAAGTCGTCGCAAAGGCAAAGAGGCCAAGAAGACCGGAAATGACTACCCTCCCGCGTGCTTCACTCTAAGTCAGGAGGAGATCGAGCAGTTTTCACCTGCCTCGTAGGAGTAAAACTTCCCTTCTGATTCTGTGAGGAAGATAAGCGGATACCTAGACCCAGTGAAGCGAAGTTCAGCGGGATGAAGTCTCACGGTATCACGTCTTGATGACGCAGATACTTCCAGTTGCAATCCGTGTGATCATGGACGTGCACGTCCGTGAAACGCTATTTGGCCTATGCAACTTTTTCGACGTCATCTCTCGAAAGTCGGTTGGCGTGAGGCAACTCAGAAGGCTACATGAAGAGATCGTGGTGATACTATGCGATATTGATATGTACTTCCCGCCCGCATTCTTCGACGTTATGGTGCATCTGCTGGTCTATATCGTGGAGGATGTCATCCAACTCGGGCCGATGTTCCTGCACAGTATGATGCCGTTCGAAAGGATGAATGGTGTCATTAAAGGATACGTTCGCAACATGTCACGTCCAGAGGGAGGCATAGCCAGGGGCTTTCTGACCGAAGAGTGCATCTCCTACTGCACGAATTATGTAGGCATCGAGGACCCCGTTGGTCTGCCCGTCAACAGGCACCTCAGCAGGCTCGATGGATGGGGTCACCGTGAGGGTCGCCGCGAAATGCATGTCGACTTCAAGGGTCGTCTCGCCGACTTTGAAAGAGCAAACCTAGTCGCGCTACAACACATAGACGTGGTCGATCCTTGGGTGGTAGAGCACAAAACCTTTATTGAGAAGACGTACAATGACCAAGGCCAGCGAGAGGACGGACGGAGATATAATCAAAGAGCACAACTCATGTTTCACGCGTTGGTTCAAGCGAAGCTTCATTGCATCTTTACATGAGGATTCTTCCGGAAGAACAACTCATATTCGCCTTGTCACAGGCGCCGAGCACAACCTGATGACCTATGAGGCGCATACGATATCAACAGCTACACATTCTACACCGAGGACAAGGACATGAAGAGCGATGGTTATCAGAACTCTGGGGTAACGATGGAATCCTACATCGGTAACGACAAGAACAGATACTACGGAAGGATCGAGGAGATCTGGGAGCTGAGCTACGCTGGAGAGAATGTCCCGATGTTCCGTGTCAGATGGGCCAAGATCGTCCTAAAAGAAGACCGGTATTTCACCACCATGGTTATACCCGAAGCCAAATCCAAGACCGCGGGCGCAAACGTCACCGCGAAAAATTAGGCATGGGTACTGGCTTCCCAAGTGTACCAATGCTTTTTCATATTCATAAATATTTTCAAATAACAAATTTGATGATATTTAAAAAAAATATTACTGTTTTTATAAAAAAATATTACTGTTATGATTTAAACAAGTTTGAACCTATTTAAACACAAATAAATATCAAATAGCATTTTAAATGCATAAAAACAAAAATTGGGGAGCCTGGGAATCGAACCCAGGACCTCCTAGTGTGTGTGCTGCGTGCTGACCAGTCGGGCTAGTGGGCGTGTTCTGATGGAGATAGGGTTAGGTGGAATATAACCTGACCAGTCATACTTATGGCGCACTAGGGGGAGGTGCGCCATTAGAACCCTCCCCCCACTCCACCTATTCCCCTCGCACTGGCCTCCCTCCCTCCCTCGCCAGATCCCCCACTCAACCCCAACCGTACGCCGCCGCCCCTTGCTCCGCCCCCTCCGTCCGCCGCGCCTGCATGCCGTCGGCGACGCCGCCACCTCTCCTGGCTATGGTCTTGCGCTGCCCCGACGCCGCCGCCCGACCCCGCGGACTCCACCCCGCCGCCCCGCGCCCCGAGCAGGATTGACCCGGCGCGCTAGGGTTCCTCACCCCGCCGCCCGCTCCTCTCCTCTCCTCCTCCCTCCGACGAGTGAGGGCCTCCTCCGGCCCCTGCAGCAGCCGGCGAGTGCGGCCCCGACGCGCCCACCCCGCCTGCCCCTGCCGTCCTCCGCCACCGGTCACCTTCGCAACAGCCGGCGAGCCAAGGACGGTGCCGTGACCCTCGCCGCCAACCCCGAGCTCCCCTGCTTCCTCTCCGCGCCGTCCAAGGTGAGCTCCCCTGCCCCTTCTCCCTCTCTCTCTGCATGTCCTGGACAGCAAGATCAAGAGATTGGACGTATCCATGGAGACCATCACTTCCACGCTGGATTTCTTATTATTATAGCTTATGTATCACACAACAAAATCGCCAGGTTAGACAAAAGAATGAAAGATAGTACGTATCATGGATTTCTTATTATTATACACATATAGGAGTAGTTCATTTCATTATAAAAGATGTATGGCTCATTGTTGATATAGCTTATAAGAGAACACTATTTTAAAAACAAAGGTAACCATTGGTTGCACGTCACCAGAAATTTTTATTGGTCTTCAATCAATAAAATCCGCATGGTTAGTCCCAAATTTAAGTTAGAAAGCTTGATTGCCCAACACATAACAAAGAACTATACTTAACCGTCGACGCCAAAAATTAGCCGACCTTTTAATTAAAATTATGCTTTGAACAGTAGAAACAAAAAAGCAGTATGGACCACTCATCCAATCTTTTAAGTGTTCTGATTCATAAGTAAATCGCCTTAATTCATTCAGTGTAGGGGAAACTTAGAAGAGAATTCAACATCTTTGGTCTGTTTTATACGCAATTCATAAAATAAATTGCCTTCAATATTTTCCCTCAAGCAATGTTAAGCACCAACATATACTCCTAGTTTAATGTTTGACACAAATTCATTTTAATGTTTGACACAACTGTCTAGTACCAAAGACTTAGGAGTATTGCAAAATATTAAGATAATGGTAAATGGCTTTTCTTCTTTTCGACAACACGCGGGTTGATGGTTTTATAGGCTCCTAACGGTTCATGTATCATCACTTACTGACATCCCAAACATATGCATAAATATGCCTATATGGCCTAGACCTACAACTATCTCCTGCTATGGATGTTTGCTGAACCGAATAAATTAATGCAATATGTGCTGAATAATTTTACAACATGTCCTTGTACAAGCTTGTTGTGACACTTTTTTTGTCCTAAGTTCCAATTTTACAGAGAGATGCCTCCTAGAGTTACTAAAGTACATTCTTCTAGAGCTCATGATAATAATAGTAATGTTGGGACTCGTGTAAGGAAGTAACAAAACATACTACTCTTTAGTTCACTGTTTTCTTCTTTCTTCTGTTTTTACCTGCTACCTGAATGTAATGGCTATAAAGCCCCCTTTCTCCTTTCATTTGAACCATGTTGTTGAACTGGGTTAAATCCTAAACCAAGTTCATGTTCCGCTTAAAGTTCTCTGAATGTTTAGTTTCAGTCTTTGGAATAGTTGTGTTCTTGACATAACTGCATTTTGAAATATTTGCCAGATGTAGTTGTGGGCACAGACTGGCAGTTAATTTAGACATTTTTTTATATAAGTTTCATTGTGGTACAAGGCAAGATTCATTTTAGGGATTTTGTTTTTGTTTTTGTGGTTCGATCTTTGTCATTGTCCTAGCCCATGCTTGATGTTTATGGTCTTTGAGAATGTAGTTGGATATTGATGTAGGACTGATGCCCCTGGCTTGGGCTTGTGGTTCAGTTCTGTAGGACTGATGCCCCTGGCTTGGGCTTGTGGTCTTTGAGAATGTAGTTGGATATTGATGTTTTTTGAGAAGCACAGTACCAGCATGTCGATAATGATTTTGGCAGCAGTGTGAGGCAGCAGTGTGCGGATACCTTCATTGGATAATGAATTTGCAGGTACCTCGAGAGGCCCTTGAGTTTGCCGGAATGTCGATTAACTTCCGTTCCGGCAAATTCGGGTACTCCATATGTCCTATTTTCAGCAAAGGTCATGCTGAAATTTTCCGTGAATTTTAGCATGACTTTGCTAAAATAGGACATATGGGGTACTTGAGACTAATGCATGGGCCGGGGTATCTTAGTACTTAGTTAAGTAGGATCAACTGCCCTTTATTCTTGCTGCATTAAACATAGGTGGCAATAGAGCCAAGTGGTCTTTCCTTTTAAGCGTGGTACCTTTTGTTTTGCTAATGTGTACTAGGTGCTCCCATCTTACGTGTCATTGTTACCCTAATTTATAGTCCAAAGACAATTGGACTTTCCGACAACCTGTTATCATGCATGTTTTATGATCTGTTGTAAGGGTACTAATTGGTCTCTTCTGCTGCTTATCGAGACGGGGAAGCAGCCACCGCCGCTCTGCCACATGATGCATTTGAGTTGGATGCTTCGAAGTTCTTAAGTGTCATACTTGGGACTTGAGATCATCCATGATGCAGGTATATAAAACAAGAGATCTCCTTCACACATCTCATTATGATATCATTGTTTGCTACATCACTCATTGTCCCAAACTGCAGAGGCTGCTGACAGTTTTATGAACATCTTTGGGTGAAGATCCGCCAAATAATGTGAAGCTGCGACACGCCCGGTGGGTTACACAGGCTGTGGGATGTGGAGTTGGTGATCAAGGAGGGCCACATGTACTTGTATCGTGGGTGGGAGAAGTTCTTCCGTGCCTACGACCTGCGGCTGGGGTACTTCCTGCTCTTCAGGTACGACGATGATGCCATCATGCTCATCGTGAAGGTGTTCAACACGACTATGTGTCGCATGCGCTTACGCCGACGATGATGATGCCGATGCGTTACGCCTCTTCTTATTCCTCTACATTTGGCTTTGTCTCACATCGATTGTTAACCGTCATTGTTGCATTTGGACAGCAATGGGAGCAAAGAAGCGACATCGGCTACCAAAGTAGCAGCAACTATGGATGTAGCAAAAGAAACAGCGATTCTGGCTTTAGCGACAGCAGCAGCGATTCTAGCAGCAGCAAAGACAACAAGAAGGATGATCCGGACTGGAGTGCGGGACAAGAGGAGCCGAGTGGGGATGAGGAGCTGCAGGATGACGATGGGCATCAGGCTGAGGATGACCTAGCGCTGGTGGTGGCTGACCATGGGCAAGAGATGGTGGTGGCTGACCATGGGCAAGAGATGGTGGTGGCTGACCATGGGCAAGAGATGGAGGTGGCTGAGGATGACCTAGTGATGGTCGTGCCTGAAGGTGGCCTCGCGATGGTGGTGGTGCCTGACAATGACCGCGCACCGGTGGTGGCGCCGGCAATCCCACAGCTGGGCGACATGACCACGCCAATTGAGGTAGAAGACTACATCCCACTGCCTCCACCGCCTCCACCGCCTCGCCGCTCTGGGCGCCTCAGACTGAGGATGGAGAACGAGAACAACAATGACACAGAACTGAACTATGTCATGTATGTCAGATCTCCAAAATTATATATATATATATATATATATATATATATATATATACTTAGTTACCTATGTTATCTCTAATATGCTTAGTTTCCTATAGGTTAGCTTCATTTTACCTAAGTTGGCCCTAATATGCTAACTTAGAGCTTATATGCTTAGTTTCCTATAGGTTAGCTCCAAAATTACTTATGTTAGCACAAAATGATCAAGTTTACATAATAAGCTTATAGTCTTCTTCTTATTCTTCTTCTTTTCCAAAATGACATAGGTTAGCTTCATTTTACCTAAGTTGGCTCTAATATGCTAACTTAGAGCTTATATGCTTAGTTTCCTATAGGTTAGCTCGAAATTACTTATGTTAGCACAAAATGATCAAGTTTACATAATAAGCTTATAGTCTTCTTCTTATTCTTCTTCTTTTCCAAAATGACATAGGTTAGCTTCATTTTACCTAAGTTGGCTCTAATATGCTAACTTAGAGCTTATATGCTTAGTTTCCTATAGGTTAGCTCCAAAATTACTTATGCTAGCACAATGTAACGCCCTTGATGCGGCTATATCTCCCACGTGTCGAAGCACGACTTAGAGGCATAACCGCATTGAAAGCAATGTCGCAAGTGAGGTAATCTTCACACAACCCATGTAATACATAAGAAAGAGATACATAGTTGGCTTACAATGCCACTTCACACAGTACATAAATAAACATCCATCATCCAGATTACACTCAAGGTCCGACTATGGAACCAAAATAAAAGAAGACTACCCCAAATGCTACATAGATCCCCGATGGTCCCAACTGGGCTCCACTACTGATCATCAGGAAAAGACACATAGTAACGACCACGTTCCTTGTCGAACTCCCACTTGAGCTCGGTTGCGTCACCGTGACCGCATCGTCGGCACCTGCAACTGTTTTGGTAGAATCTGTGAGTCACGGGGACTCAGCAATCTCACACCCGCGAGATCAAGACTATTTAAGCTTATAGGAAGAACAAAGTTGTGAGGTGGAGCTGCAGCAAGCGACTAGCATATATGGTGGCTACATTCGCAAAAGAGAGCGAGAAGAGAAGCAAGGCACGGTCGTGAAGCTAGTAGCGATCAAGAAGTGATCATGAACTACTTACGTCAAGCATAACTCCAACACCGTGTTCACTTCCCGGACTCCGCCGAGAAGAGACCATCACGGTTACACACGCGGTTGATGTGTTTTAATTAAGGTCAACTTCGGGTTTTCTACAACCGGACATTAATAAATTCCCATCTGCCTCATAACCGCGGGCACGGCTTTCGAAAGATAATAACCTGCAGGGGTGTCCCAACTTAGCCCATTATAAGCTCTCACGGTCAACGAAGGATATTCCTTCTACCGGGAAGACCCGATCAGTCTCGGAATCCCGAACTACAAGACATTTCGGCACCAATAAAACAAGACCAGCAAAGCCGCCCGAATGTGCCGACAAATCCCGATAGGAGCTACACATATCTCGTTCTCAGGGCACACCGGATGAGCCAGGCGTCGGGTTGGCATAGACCCTGATTGCCCAAGGGGCACCGGACATCGCTCAAGTTGGACCAGCACTCGAAGGAGAACTGGCCCGGGGGTTAAAATAAAGATGACCCTCGGGCTTGCGAAAACCCGGGGGAAAAAGGCTTATGTGGCAAATGGTAAAACCAAAGTTGGGCCTTCTTTGGAGGAGTCTTATTCAAAGCGAACTATCAAGGGGGTCCCATAAATCACCCAACCGTGTAAGGAACACGAAATCAAGGAACATAACACCGGTATGATGGAAACTAGGGTGACAAGAGTGGAACAAAACACCAGGCATAAGGCCGAGCCTTCCACCCTTTACCAAGTATATAGATGCATTAATTAAACAATAGATATTGTGCTATCCCAACAAGCAAACATGTTCCAACAAGGAACAACATCTCCATGTTCCAACAAGGAACAAACTTCATCTTCACCTGCAACTAGCAACGCTATAAGAGGGGCTGAGCAAAGCGGTAACATAGCCAATCAACGGTTTGCTAGGAAAGGACGGTTAGGGGTTTGACATGGCAATATGGGTGGCATTACATAGCAAGTGGTAGGCATCGTAGCATAGGCATAGCAAAAGAGCGAGCATCTAGCAAGCAAAGATAGAAGTGATTTCGAGGGTATGGTCATCTTACCTGCAAAGTTCTCAGAGTTGTCGAAAGCTTGATCCTCGTAAGCGTTCTCAACAGGTTCCTCGTTCACGTACTCATCTCCCGGCTCTACCCAAAGCAAGAACACAAACAATGGAACCACAATAAATCACGGTGCAATGCACAAGCAACATGATGCAATACATAGCATGATATGCGAGATGTGATATGCAATGCGTATGCGTGCTCCGGAAGGAAAATGATGAACCAGGCATCAACTTGGCAAACCAAGTATGCCGCTGGAAAGGTGAGATGATTTCGATTGGAATCGATATAAAGATCACCGGAATCGGATGCACGGTTTGCAAATGACAAGCAAAACAAGAATGGCACAAATCTGCCATTAACAACATGATACCACTTAGCAAGCAACAAGAAATTAAGCTACTGCACCCAAACGTACCAACAAAGCATATGGCAGTGATCTACTCAATATGCTTTACAAAAGATGAACACTAAGCTACGGCTAAATCACACCATAACAGGTCCAAACAAGCATGGCAAAAGTGCAAAATATATCAGCTTCACAGACTTGGAGAAAATACTGAACAAGCAAGGGCATGGATGGATAGAGAATAACCATATGTTCAAAACATCCTTACTGAAGTATCTCAAACTAAGCATAGATCTCTCTGTAGCATCAAGTTAACATGGCATAAAAATATCAGCAAAACAGGGGCTGAAATCAGCAACATCATGAAGCCTAGTTTGCATGCTTGTGCTAGTCACCACAGAGATCACAAAAATACATGGCGTACACCCCTGTAAAGATGGCACGGCATATTAGAAAACACATGTAGGACTCAAGTTCATAGGATGCTCACATCAATCTTGGCAAAAATGACAAAAGTGCAAGTTCTGATAAGAATCTGAAACTAACATCACATAGCCCTCTTCCAACAGCATTTCGGGCATCAAGATGAGCTCAAATTAAAATGATGCAATGATACGGAATGATGTACTCATCGAGGCGAACAGTTCGGTATACTACTCGCCCAAAATGGAGCCACGGGTGCAAAGTTATGGCATGATGAAAATGCAACAAAATTAACACAGAAAAATGACTTAGACGAAAATCGGGGGGGAGAAGGAAAGTCAACCGAGATCGGATCCGGGCGCGGACTTCGAGGCAGGCCGGATCCTCGCCGGAGTTGGACGGGGAAGGCGGAGAGGAGGCTCGGGGCCGACTGGGCGACTGGAGGCGGGCCGGGCGGCGACGGCGAGGCGGCCGGGCGGCGATGGCGAGGGCGGCCGGGCGGCGACGCGGCCGAGGACGAGCCGGGCGAGGCCGGGCGGGCTGGGGCGGCCGGGCCGGGAGGGCCCAGACGGGCCTCGCGGGCCCCTTGAGGTCGGCGGCGATCTGAGGACCGCCCGGGACACGTGGCGGCTCCGGTTGGTCCGGGCGGCGTGGCGGACGTGTCCGCCCAAATCGCATACGTCCCATGCGGGAGAGGAGCGGGCTAGGGTTAGGGGTGGAGTTGATCCGGAATTTTCGGGGGAGGAGGTGTTTTTATAGGTAGAAGGAGCTAGGAAGCTCCAAATGAGGTGCGGTTTTCGCCCACACGATCGTGATCCGACGACGGAGAGCATGGAAGTGACTTAGATGGGTTATTGGGCTATTTTGGAGGGGTGTTGGGCTGCAACCCAAAAGATGCCTTTGCGAGAGTGCGGTTAACCGTTGGAGTACCAAACGAGCTCCAAATGGCACGAAACTTGACAGGTGGTCTACCGGTGGTGTACCAAGGCCACGTGACAAACCTCGGTCCATTCCGAGAAAGTTTAGTACCCGCTCACGGAAAAATGTAAAAGGGGACACCGGGGGACATAGGAGTGCCGGATTGCAAAACGGACAACGAGGAAAATGCTCGGAATCATGAGACGAACACGTATGCAAATGAGATGCACATGATGACATGATATGAGATGCATGACTTAAACAAGATGCAAAACGAAAGACAAAAACCCAACCACGGAGGGAATATCATATCACGATGCCGAAAATGGCAAGAGTTGGAGTTACAAATATGGAAAGTTACATCCGGGGTGTTACAACACTCCACCACTACAAGAGGATCTCGTCCCGAGATCTAGGACTGAAAGAACTCCGGATATTCGGAACGGAGGTGATCCTCGCTCCCTGTGTGGCTTCTCGGTCGGAATGGTGTGACCACTTCACTTTCAGGAATTTGATTGACTTGTAGCGAGTCTTGCGCTCGGTTTCTTCAAGAATAGCAACGGGGTGCTCATGATAAGAGAGATCTTCTTGGAGGTCAATTTCTTCAAAGTTGATAGTGCGTTCAAGAGTCTTGAAGCACTTGCAAAGCTGTGACACGTGAAACACATCGTGCACGTTCGCGAAGTTGGACGGAAGCTCAAGTTGATAGGCGAGATCGCCTCTTTTGCCAATGATCTTGAAAGGACCCACGTATCTAGGGGCAAGCTTCCCTTTGATACCGGGCGATGAGTGCCTTTCATTGGAGAGACGGAGGTAGACATGGTCTCCGATTTCAAAAGCCACATCACGGTGCTTGTCATCATAATAGTTCTTCTGGCGCGATTGCGCGGCTTTGAGATTCTCACGAATGACTTTGCACATTTCTTCGGCTTCTATGATCAAGTCGTTGCCAAGAAGTTGGCGTTCACCTGTCTCGGACCAATTGCGAGGAGTACGTCACTTTCTGCCATAGAGAATTTCGAATGGGACCTTGCCCGAACTCGCTTGGAAGTTGTTGTTGTAGGAGAACTCGGCATATGGAAGACAATCTTCCCACTTCATACCGAAGGAAATGACACAAGCCCTGAGCATATCTTCAAGGATTTGATTGACTCGCTCGACTTGGCCACTTGTTTGAGGATGGAAAGTTGTGCTGAAACGAATGTTGGTGCCCATGGCTTCTGAAAAGAATCCCAAAACTTGGAGGTGAAGATGCTGCCACGGTCTAAAGAGATCAATTGTGGAATGCCGTGCAAGGAGACAATTCTGGAGGTGTATAGCTCTGCCAACTGAGCTGCTGTGATAGATCCTTTGATTGGAAGAAAATGAGCCACTTTAGTAAGCTTGTCAATGACAACGAAGATAGCATCATTTCCACGCTTGGACTTAGGAAATCCAGTCACGAAGTCCATTTCGATATGATCAAACTTCCATTCTGGAATAGCAAGAGGTTGGAGGAGACCAGCTGGTCATTGGTGTTCTGCTTTCACTCTTCTGCAGACATCACACTCATTCACGAATTGAGCAATTTCTCGCTTCATTCGAGTCCACCAATATGACTGCTTGAGGTCATGGTACATCTTCGTACTTCCAGGATGAATGGATAGAAGGGAATTGTGTGCCTCATTCATAATGACTTTACGTAGATCACCCTTAGGAACCACAATCCGGTCCTCGAAGAAAAGAGTATCTTTGTCATCAATGTGGAAGCACTTGTATTTGGAAATGCCCTTGTCGGTACCACGTTTCACCTTTTTCACCATGGTATCCAGGAGTTGTGCCTCACGAATTTGGTCTTCCAAAGTAGGAGAGACTATGAGGTTGGCAAGAAAACCTTGAGGAACAACTTGAATATTCAGCTTGCGGAAATCTTCACAGAGATCCGGTTGGAAGGGCTTGAGGATTAAACTGTTGCTATAAGCCTTCCTGCTCAAAGCATCTGCAATCACATTGGCCTTGCCCGGAGTATATTCAATACTTGGGTTGTACTCTTGAATCATTTTGACCCATCGAGTTTGCCTGAGGTTGAGGTTGGGTTGAGTGAAGATATACTTGAGGCTCTTGTGATCGGTGAATATGTCCACTTTCCTTCCCAACAAGAGATGTCTCCAAGTTATTAATGCATGGACAACTGCCGCCAACTCAAGATCGTGAGTGGGGTAGTTCTTTTCGTTGGGCTTCAGCTGACGAGAGGTATAGGCCACAACTCTCTTCTCTTGCATTAACACAGCACCGAGACCTTGAAGAGAAGCATCACAGAACACTTCGAATGGCTTGAATTCATCAGGAGGAGTCAAGACATGAGCTGTGACGAGTTTCTCTTTGAGGGTGTTGAAAGCAACGTCACACTCAGGAGACCAGACATACTTCACATGCTTCTGGAGGAGGTTGGAAAGAGGCTTTGCAATCTTGGAGAAAATCTCAACGAATCTTCAGCAATAGATTGCAAGTACAAGAAAAATGAGAAGCTGCTTGACATTATGAGGAGGTTCCAAATTCACAACTGCAGACACCTTCTCGGGATTAACAGCGATGCCCTTGGCGGAGATGATGTGACCAAGATAAAGCACTTCATCAAGCCAAAATTCACATTTGGAAAACTTCAGCATATAATTGATGCTCTCTCGAGCTTGTCGAGCACCAATCGCAAATGTTTGGCATGATCCTTCTTATTCTTGGAGAAGACCAAAATATCATCAAGATAGACCAAGACGAATTCATTGGTGTAGGGGTTGAAAATGAAGTTCATCATTCGAGAGAATGTTGGAGGAGCATTGACAAGGCCGAAAGACATGACAGTATATTCATAAGAACCAAAGCTTGTTCTGAATGCTGTCTTGGGAATATCTTGTTCACGAATGCGAATTTGATGATAACCCATACGAAGGTCAAGCTTGGAGAACACTTTAGCACCTTTGATTTGCTCGAAAGGCTCATTGATGTTGGGAAGTGGATACTTGTTCTTGATAGTCTTCTTGTTCAATGGACGGTAATCGACGCAAAGTCGGTCCGTGCCATCCTTCTTCTGGACAAAAAGAACACCACAACCCCAAGGAGATGAACTTCGGTCCGATCAAACCCAAACGCTCTTGTTCATCGAGCTGCTTCTTCAATTCCTTCAGTTCATTAGGTCCAAGCTTGTATGGGCGCTTGCAAGCGGGTTCCGTGCCGGGCTCAAGATCGATAACGAATTCAAGCTGGCGGTGAGGAGGCATACCCTAAGCTCTTCCGAAAGACATCTTGGTACTCACAAACGACCGAATCTGAGAGATAGCATCCAACTCGCCCTTCTCATTGAGAGAAAACAACCGAATGGTGTCATCACGAGCGGCATAGATGATCACATCCTCAGAAGAGTGAGTCAATTGAATTTCCCTGGCAGCACAATCAAGTTGAGCTTTGTGCTGAGAAAGCCAGTCCATCCCGAGAATAAGATCAATATCCGAGTCACCAAGAACAATTGGTTTAGCCAGAAATCTATAATCGCCCATCTTGATAGAAACATCCGGAACCAAGGAGCTTGCATGCATGAATTTACCCGGAGAGACAACCGATAACGGTTTAGGCGAATCTTGAAAAACCAACTCATGCTTAGATGCAAAAGGTCTTGAAATGAAAGAATGTGATGCACCAGTATCTAATAAGACTTTTGCAGGAATATCATTAACTGAGAGATTACCCATTATCACATCAGTAGATTCCTCCGCTTGAGCTGCATTCATCATGTTCACCTTTGCAGACTTGGGATTATGCTTGACCTTTGCATTGCTTTGGAAGATCTCACAGAGGAGGAGACGGAAGGCGCCTTTGGTTGAAGCACTTGTTCGCGTAGTGACCTTTCTGCTGACATTTGTTGCAAGTCACCTCTGAGAGCGGACGGTGATAAGGAGCATCTAACCTTGGAGCTTGAGAATTAGACTTGTTACGATAGCTTTGGGTTGGGTGGGTGGGAAGATCCACGACCACGAGTTCTTATCTTTGATAAGGTTGATTTAAAGCGGAGGAGGAGGAAGGTAGAACTTCTGCTGCTTAGATGCCACTTGAGAAGAAGAAGAAGACTGAACTGCATCCCTGATTCTCTTCTTAGAAGCCTCACATTTGAGCTAGGCAGCTTCTTGCTTCAAAGGCCATGTTGTAGAATTCATCATACTTTTACGGCTCAAAAAGCACGAGAGCTAATTGCAGATCTTCTCTCGAGGCCACCTCTGAATTGATAGATCATACTCTTTTCATCAGGGACGTCTTGCTTAGCATAGCGTGCGAGTTCTGGAACTGGATATTGTATTGATACACAGACATGTTGCCTTGCTTGAGATTGCGGAACTCCTCACGCTTGCTCTCAACAACACTTTTCGGAATGTGGTGAGCTTTGAAGTCTCGGTGGAACTCATCCCAGGTAATTACACGACCTCCTCTGGAATCTTTGTATTGTTGATACCACTCAGTAGCTTGGTCCTTGAGTTGAAACGAAGCAAACTTCACAAAGTCCTCAGGTCTGACATTGCTACATTCAAAATGTTTGCAGATGTCCACAAGCCAATCGTCGGCGTCTGTGGCCTCGACACAGAAGCTAAAAGACTTCGGCTGATTAGCGAGGAACTGATTGAGGGTAGCAAAGTGCGGCTGGTTGTTGCCTTGACCTTGATTTCCTTGATTGCCTTGTCCTTGGGTACGCTCTTGCAAGAGTTGCAAAATCATCTGAGCATTTGCGTTGGTGGCTGCCATGATAGTTTGCCATGCCTCCGGAGGCGGAGGTGGAGGTGGAGGGTTCGACTGACTCCCATCATTGCGTTCCGGATTCAGACGCGTTGGCGGAGCCATCCTGAAGAGGGTGACATCCGTTAGCACTTTGATAGACAGAGAGACAAGTTGAATCAACGGATAGAAATTGCAACATATAGTCTTCACAATAAACATTCGAACAAGGATGAACGAATGAATTCCAAAAGCTAACATCACACGTCCATTAAGGTGAGAAGCCACTTGATAAAGGGTTGATGAAAAAATAATAAGGTACGACTGGAACAAATAAGTGGTAAGGATTACCCAATCGCAAACCAAATATCTGCGGGAAGAAATGCTAAGAGCTACTTGAATCCCACCTATAAACTCCCAAAACTTTACGGTTATGCAATCTGGTGTTGGGGATACAGGGACACAAAATATATCACCCAAACTAACAATACCTAGATCCAAATTGTATCCATCCGTCAACACATAACCAAGAAACCTTCGAAATCGTGGTACCTCGACCTTGAAAAGCATCCGTTATACGAGTCATGGAAATACTCGATCTCGCCCGATCTTGGGTTATCGGGGTTATCTCACCAACAACTGTACAAAAGAGATTTTCGATGTCGGCAAAGCTCAGGTATTCCAGAACTGCAACGATAAAATTGTGATGACAACACCTCGGAGCTCAACTCCCCGGGACACTGCCACAACCCCTAAATGTCAGGAGGCACCAAGAACAATGTTCTCGTCACAAAACCATCAGAACGATTCCAAGATACCCGCGTGATCCTAAATTGTTTTTTGGTGAAATTTGAGGAGAGGAGAGTCAAAACTTCTATGTCAGGAGACCTCACCAGAGCGACGAAGGGACTGGGGAGTAAAAAGAATCCTACTCTCCGATATATATAATCCTAAGACTCAAAACATTTTTGTTCTAGACTCAACAACGCCAAACAAACAATCAGCGGGGGCTCCTAAGTCGGGGATGGCTCTGATTACCAACTTGTAACGCCCTCGATGCGGCTATATCTCCCACTTGTCGAAGCACGACTTAGAGGCATAACCGCATTGAAAGCAATGTCGCAAGTGAGGTAATCTTCACACAACCATGTAATACATAAGGGAAAGAGATACATAGTTGGCTTACAAATGCCACTTCACACAGTACATAAATAAACATCCATCATCCAGATTACACTCAAGGTCCGACTACGGAACCAAAATAAAAGAAGACTACCCCAAATGCTACACAGATTCCCGATCGTCCCAACTGGGCTCCACTACTGATCATCAGGAAAAGACACATAGTAACGACCACGTTCCTCGTCGAACTCCCACTTGAGCTCGGTTGCGTCACCTGAACTGGCATCGTCGGCACCTGCAACTGTTTTGGTAGAATCTGTGAGTCACGGGGACTCAGCAATCTCACACCCGCGAGATCAAATCTATTTAAGCTTATAGGTAGAATAGAGTTGTGAGGTGGAGCTGCAGCAAGCGACTAGCATATATGGTGGCTACATTCGCAAAAGAGAGCGAGAAGAGAAGCAAGGCACGGTCGTGAAGCTAGTAGCGATCAAGAAGTGATCCTGAACTACTTACGTCAAGCATAACTCCAACACCGTGTTCACTTCCCGGACTCCGCCGAGAAGAGACCATCACGGTTACACACGCAGTTGATGTGTTTTAATTAAGGTCAACTTCGGGTTTTCTACAACCGGACATTAACAAATTCCCATCTGCCTCATAACCGCGGGCATGGCTTTCGAAAGATAATACCCTGCAAGGGTGTCCCAACTTAGCCCATTATAAGCTCTCACGGTCAACGAAGGATATTCCTTCTACCGAAGACCCGATCGATCTCGGAATTCCGGACTACAAGACATTTCGACAGCAATAAAACAAGACCAGCAACGCCGCCCGAATGTGCCGACAAATCCCGATAGGAGCTGCACATATCTCGTTCTCAGGGCACACCGGATGAGCCAGACGTCGGGTTGGCATAGACCCTGATTGCCCAAAGGCGCGGACATCGCTCAAGTTGGACCAGCACTCGAAGGAGAACTGGCCCGGGGTTAAAATAAAGATGACCCTCGGGCTCGCGAAAACCCGGGGAAAAAGGCTTATGTGGCAAATGGTAAAACCAAAGTTGGGCCTTCTTTGGAGGAGTCTTATTCAAAGCGAACTGTCAAGGGGTCCCATAAATCACCCAACCGTAAGGAACGCGAAATCAAGGAACATAACACCGGTATGACAGAAACTAGGGTGGCAAGAGTGGAACAAAACACGGGCATAAGGCCGAGCCTTCCACCCTTTACCAAGTATATAGATGCATTAATTAAACAATAGATATTGTGCTATCCCAACAAGCAAACATGTTCCAACAAGGAACAACATCTCCATGTTCCAACAAGGAACAAACTTCATCTTCACCTACAACTAGCAACGCTATAAGAGGGGCTGAGCAAAGCGGTAACATAGCCAATCAACGGTTTGCTAGGAAAGGATGGTTAGGGGTTTGACATGGCAATATGGGTGGCATGACATAGCAAGTGGTAGGCATCGTAGCATAGGCATAGAAAAAGAGCGAGCATCTAGCAAGCAAAGATAGAAGTGATTTCGAGGGTATGGTCATCTTGCCTGCAAAGTTCTCGAGTTGTCGAAAGCTTGATCCTCGTAGCGTTCTCAACAGGTTCCTCGTTCACGTACTCGTCTCCGGCTCTACCCAAAGCAAGAACACAAACAATGGAACCACAATAAATCACGGTGCAATGCACAAGCAACATGATGCAATACATGGCATGATATGCGAGATGTGATATGCAATGCGTATGCGTGCTCCGGAAGGAAAATGATGAACCATGCATCAACTTGGAAAACCAAGTATGCCGTTGGAAAGGTGAGATGATTTCGGTTGTAATCGATATAAAGATCACCGGAATCGGATGCACGGTTTGCAAATGACAAGCAAAACAAGAATGGCACAAATCTGCCATTAACAGCATGATACCACTTAGCAAGCAACAAGCAATTAAGCTACTGCACCCAAACGTACCAACAAAGCATATGGCAGTGATCTACTCAAGATGCTTGACAAAAGAAGAACACTGAGCTACGGCTAAATCACACCATAACAGGTCCAGACAAGCATGGCAAAAGTGCAAAATATATCAGCTTCAGACTTGGAGAAAATACTGAACATGGCAGAATCAGCATCAGGAAGCAATGTTCAGAGCAAGCAAACAACATGCTACAGGAACTTATAATAGCAAAACAAGGCATGGCATGCATATACTAAAAGTATAGAACAAAACTACTTACTGACTATGACCCAAAAAGGATCAGAAGTTATAATAGCACCCACGTCAATATAACAAGTTTCGTTAGCAGATTCAGCAAACAGGGCATGACATTGACAGAATTATGAAGGCATCTTCGCGAGCTCGATGCACTCACTACAGAGCATTTCATGATAAACTAAGCATACATCCATCACGAAGACATGGCATAGAAGCTATACATGGCAAGAACAACATCATAGCATACAAGGATCAACTACAACAACCTTCGCAAAATTGAATAACATGTAAACAATCTGCCAGGAAACATTTTATAGCAAAAGTAGAGCTCGATTGACTCACGCTATGGCACTCCATAATTGCAAACAAGGGCATGGATCGATAGAGAATAACCATATGTTCAAAACATACTTACTGAAGTATATCAAAATAAGCATAGATATCTCTGTAGCATCAAGTTAACATGGCATAAAAATATCAGCAAAACAGGGGCTGAAATCAGCAACATCATGAAGCCTAGTTTGCATGCTTGTGCTAGTCACCACAGAGATCACAAAAATACATGGCATACACTCGTGTAAAGATGGCATGGCATATTACAAAACACATGTAGAACTCGAGTTCATAGGATGCTCACATCAATCATGGTAAAAATGACAAAAGTGCAAGTTCTGATAAGAATCTGAAACTAACATCACATAGCCCTCTTCCAACAGCATTTCGGGCATCAAGATGAGCTCAAATGAAAATAATGCAATGATATGAAATGATGAACTCATCGAGGCAAACGTTTCGATATACTACTCGCCCAAAATGGTGCCATGGGTGCAAAGTTATGGCATGATGAAAATGCAACAAAATTAACACAGAAAAATGACTTAGTCGAAAATCGGGGGAGAAGGAAAGTCAACCGAGATCCGATCCGGGCGCGGACTTCGAGGCAGGCGGTGAGCGGGCGGCGTCCCGCGGCGGTGCTGGCGTCGGCCGGGGCGGCGCGGGCCGTGAGGGCCCCGCACGGGCCTCGCGGGCCCGCGGGGTCGGCGGCGATCTGGGGACCGGCCCGGGACACGTGGCGGCTCCCGGTTGGTCCGGGGCGGCGGGCGGACGTGTCCGGCCCAAATCGGACACGCCCGGCGGCGGGGAGAGGAGCGGGGCTAGGGTTAGGGGTGGAGTTGATCCGGAATTTTCGGGGGAGGAGGTGTTTTTATAGGTAGAAGGAGCTAGGAAGCTCAAATGAGGTGCGGTTTTCGCCCACACGATTGTGATCCGACGACGGAGAGCATGGAAGTGACTTAGATGGGTTATTGGGCTATTTTGGAAGGGTGTTGGGCTGCAACCCAAAAGAGGCCTTTGCGAGAGTGCGGTTAACCGTTGGAGTACCAAACGAGCTCCAAATGGCACGAAACTTGACAGGTGGTCTACCGGTGGTGTACCAAGGCCACTTGACAAACCTCGGTCCATTCCGAGAAAGTTTAGTACCCGCTCACGGAAAAATGTAAAGGGGACGCCTGGGACATAGGAGTGCCGGATTGCAAAACGGACAACGGGGAAAATGCTCGGAATCATGAGACGAACATGTATGCAAATGAGATGCACATGATGACATGATATGAGATGCATGACATAAACAAGATGCAAAACGAAAGACAAAAACCCAACCACGGAGGGAATATCATATCACGATGCCGAAAATGGCAAGAGTTGGAGTTACAAATATGGAAAGTTACATCCGGGGTGTTACACACAAAATGATCAAGTTTACATAATAAGCTTATAGTCTTCTTCTTATTCTTCTTCTTTTCCAAAATGACATAGGTTAGCTTCATTTTACCTAAGTTGGCTCTATTATGCTAACTTAGAGCTTATATGCTTAGTTTCCTATAAGTTAGCTCCAAAATTACTTATGTTAGCACAAAATGATCAAGTTTACATAATAAGCTTATAGTCTTCTTCTTATTCTTCTTATTCTTCTTCTAGTATTCTTCTAGTCTTCTTCTTCTTCTTCTCTTCTTCTTCTTCTTCTTCTAACTTCTTGTTTATCATTTTGCAGATTTGATTTAATTCACGGAAGCTTGCATGGATGGAGTGCTTCTTTTCCATTTGTGTTTTTATTTTGTATCAATGTGAAACTTTTGTGAATTGATGGATAATGGTGTTGGATGAACAATGTGAAACTTTTGTAATATGTAACGATGGGACTATGTGTTGGCTATGTATGTATAAATGATGAAACTTATGTGTTGGAAATGATTGTTATATGGATGCTTGTTGTATATATATGTGTTGGATATCTCATATGTGAAATAGTGACCTGAGATTAAGAAAAAACGAAAAAAATTTAAAAAAATGTTACTAATGGCGCACTACCATGTGGTGCGCTATTAGTATAGTAGATAATAGTGGCGCACTGTGGGCCATACTAATGGCGCACTACGTGGTGCGCCATTAGAACACCAGATTCTAATGGCGCACATGTGGTGCGCCATTAGAAAAAAATTCTAATGGCGTGATGCTAGTGGCGCACCAGTAGTGCCCCAGTAGAAGGCAAAACTGGTGCGCCACTAGCATGCCTTTTCCTAGTAGTGCTCTGTTCGGCCAGAGGAGGAAGGAGGCGGGGCGACCGGTCAAACCTGACCAACGGGACCCCTGGACCCACTGTCAGCGACCCCGAGCCGGTCCACGCTGGCTAAGTGGAGACGTAAAGCGCAGAGTACGCTTTCCCCTCGAACCGTTTTTCTTTTCTGTTTCTTTTATTTAATTTCCTTTTAAACAGAAATTTGACTAAACTTTGACCGGCCATAACTTTTTAAATATAACTCCAAATGAGTTGATTCTTTCTCCTACCTCTCTCAAATATTGTCTAGTTTAGTTTCAGATTTATTTGGAAAAAATTCAGACAAATTTTTTTACTGTTTTGAAACTATGCACTAATTCAAAATTTTTAAATAGGGATTTTTGGAGAGGGAAGAAAACTTTCAAAAAGTTTTGGAATGCACCCAACCCCTCCACAATTTGAAGGCAAGCATTCTGAACTCTGGCATAATATTTGTGTGTGTCGTTTGAATACGGTTACAACACTCCTTGTCTCGGAGTTTCGTTATTTTATGTGATGATATGAGCATACTCATAAGTGCATATTGATGATTCCGTGCTACTGAAATTTGATACGTTGTGATAGGAATAACCCTCGTATGCCTTTCATACATACCGTAAGGAAGCCGGGAAAGTCTCTGTCTTGGGTAGACACGAGCTTGTCCCTAGTTCCTCGTCGAGACGGTTGTATCCGGTATGGCATGACGGGGTATGATGAGTGGTGATTCTGCCTGTTGGTTGAAAATATATTTGTTATGCTAATCATGCAGGGAATACTTAAACCTCCTGAGTCGGTCGCAGATCGAGTCTTGTTCCAGTAACCCCCATACTTGTTTCGTACTACCACTTGTCCCTGCCGCAGGTAGGGTACGGTTCAGTAAGTTGTCAACCCCTTCCTAGCACACACCGTCTGAGAGGCCATGGTGGAAGATACCGCTACATCCGGTAGGCATGCCACCCGCCCGGGGCATTGGTGTTTTCGGTTGGGACCGAGAGGGGGGCACCCCTTAGAGCGCGCGATATAAATTTGATCCCATGCTACGCGAGGTTGTAGCCTCCCCACTTAGAGTTTCACTTTACAGGTGTCGTGGGTGATTCCAGACACCGGTGAGTTAAGCTAGTGTGTGCGGGTCAGGTGTGTTTTCAATTAAAAGACCGTAGACGGAATTAGTCCCGATGGACTAAAGGAATCCGTTACTCGTGGGTAAAGAGTACACCCTCTGCAGAGATTAAATCTATTCGAATAGCCGTGTCCATGGTTAAGGACTCCAGTCTGGGATGGGTCAAGTGTCGGTCTTAGTGTCGGTCTTGGAGGAGAAACTGTTAACCGTAACACGGATCATGACTTGTGACTTGTGATGATTATGATTATTATTATTATGGACTAACCCATTATATTATTTGAAATTATTGAGTATCCCTGGGACGGTTCTACCTCCTGGATATTCACTGTGATTGTTTTTTTAAGCCCTTTATGTGGTGTCGCTGAGAAGCCCGACTGTGGCCTGCTTGTTATTTATTTACTTTATAAGCCCTTTATGTGGTGTCGCTAAGACGCCCGACTGTGACCTGCTTGTTATTTATCTACCTTATAAGCCCTTTATGTGGTGTCGCACAGACGCCCGACTGTGGCAGGTTCGTTACTCGTCTCACTTATAAGCCCTTTATGTGGTGTCGCTCAGACGCCCGACTGTGGCATGCTGCTATTTATTTACCTTATAAGCCCTTTAGGTGGTGTCGCTCAGACGCCCGACTGAGGCATGCTCGTTATTTACTATCCTTTCGAGGCGTCGCTTCAGACACCCGATCGGTGCATTTTATTACTACTCTGTTATTGCATATTCATGTTGTATATAAATAACCTGCTTGCATGCATCAGGGATTTTATTTTATGACTGACGTTGTGATCATAGAATATTTCAGAGCATGATTATCGTCTGTTATATTATACCCGTGTTCATAGTGTTTGTGAGTTCATTCAAAGTACTCACTGGCTTGTCCCTGGCTATTGTCTTGGCCAGATTTCTTGCTTGGAGAGGAGCTTTGCGATGACAGCCCCGAAACCTAAGCAATGGTGACAACAGCCTCGCATAGATAGGAGTTAACCTGGTCAGCTGTTCCTGTGGGAAATGGAGTCCCATAGACGCTGATGATCCACAAACCGCTTCCGCCTTGAACCACTAGAAACAATTTGTTGTACTCATAGGCCAGAATGGTCTTGTACTGTATATTATGTAACTTGCTTGGAATTTCTGTATCAAGTTGGTGCCTCATCATTCAATTGATAATCCACAGGGCTGGTGAGCACAAGGGCCATTTTCTGGAAATTAATATCCCGAAAATCCGGTCCTAACAAACTTGGTATCAGAGTAGTGTCGCTGAGACACCCGACTTTGGCCTGCTTGTTATTTATTTACTTTATAAGCCCTTTACGTGGTGTCGCTGAGACGTCCGACTGTGGTTTGCTTGTTATTTATCTACCTTATAAGCCCTTTATGTGGTGTCGCATAGACGCCCGACTGTGGCATGTTCGTTACTCGTCTCACTTATAAGCCCTTTATGTGGTGTCGCTCAGACGCCCGACTGTGGCATGCTGCTATTTATTTACCTTATAAGACCTTTAGGTGGTGTCGCTCAGACGCCCGACTGAGGCATGCTTGTTATTTACTATCCTTTCGAGGCGTCGCTTTAGACACCCGATCGCTGCATTTTACTACTGCTCTGTTATTGCATATTCATGTTGTATATAAATAACCTGCTTGCATGCATCAGGGATTTTATTTTTATGACTGACGTTGTGATCATAGAATATTTCAGAGCATGATTATCGTCTGTTATATTATACCCGTGTTCATAATGTTTGCGAGTACATTCAAAGTACTCACTGGCTTGTCCCTGGCTATTGTCTTGGCCAGATTTCTTGCTTGGAGAGGAGCGTTGTGATGACAGCCCCGGAATCTAAGCAATGGTGACAACAGCCTCGCGTAGATAGGAGTTAACCTGGTCAGCTGTTCCTGTGGGAAATGGAGTCCCATAGACGCTGATGATCCACAAACCGCTTCCGCCTTCAACCACTAGAAACCATTTGTTGTACTCATAGGCTAGAATGGTCTTGTAATGCATATTACGTACCTTGCTTGGAATTTCTGTATCAAGTTGGTGCCTCATCAGCTAACAGTAATCCTGGGGCTGGTGAGCACAAGGGCCATTTTCTGGAAATTAATATCCCGAAAATCCGGTCCTGACATTCACCAGGTCTGCGTCTAAAAAGAAAAATAGAGCTATAAACAAAGGAATATGTTTGTGCAAGTAGACGGCCGATCTGTGTCTTACCTGGAAGTTTCTCAGGTTGGGTGTAGCATATGCTGTGCTCGCTGTCGATGGTTAGTATGAACAAATCGATGAGAGACTGAAATCTCGCGCTGTCAGCACTCACTTTGGCCTCAAGGTGCTTGATCAGCTCCTGATCCGTGGGATCGAACTTGGCCTTGACGCCAGCAGCACGCCAATCCTTCTTCGACTTGCATCGGTAATTCTAGTTATATGGTACTCAATGTATGATCAATCGACTGTTTTAAGTGATGATGAAAGATTTTGACAGATAAGTGGTACTCCAAATCTGAAGTCCAGAATACCCGTACACGCCGCCGGGATTCTTGTGTCACCTCACGTGCAGCGTGTTTTCACGTCAATTCAATGTGTGGACATGATGAATAATTTGACCGACTTATACTAGTACTGCTACTGTACTACTTCCTAGTCGTATTTAGTGTCACAATTTATACATAGGTTTAACTAACAAGTACGCACTTGAAGCCTAACTGATATATATATATATATATATATATATATATATATATAATATATATATATATATATATATATATGGCTTCTGCAAAGCATCTCCATCATCATTATCAGTACATCCTACGCAGGTGAGTTAGGATGCACTTGATCCCAGGAAGGTATCTATCCTTCAAACGAGAGGAATGCTTCAAACTAACAATAGTACATAATATCCAACAAAAGAGGGTCGTGCTATAGCAGCAGAATACATGGCTCAGTCTAGATATCAGCACGAATCAAGTTGTGCATATTTGCTGCTGGCATGAACCACATCGTCGCATGTCAGGTTTGCAAAAGCCATCCATCACATGGAAGCTTGATGCCTTTCACAAACTGAAGATTACCTGGCAACAAGTTGTGTCGACAAATCTCTGGATATGGTGATTCATGAAACCCATGGTATGATGTCTAAACACAGCCCCCCTCGCGAATGGAAGTTATGCGTATACAAGAATCATCACCGGTGATATGATCGATGATTGGTTGGATGATCGGATAATTGAGCCCGAGGAACAAGGAGTGGTTGCCGAGGCTATAAACCCGCCTCCAGTTGAATACGCCTGGCCCAATGGAGCTGGGATCTTTCTCGAACATGAAGCATCCATAGCCATCAATGTCACGAACGCCCCACACATTGTACTGCATGTGGTTTGATGTAATGGTTTGGTCAATTTGGTACGTGCGGATGAGCATCAAATGACCGCCATCAGTTGAACGAGCGATAAACCACCACCCATCGGCTGGTATGATTCCAGGTCCTGGAATCATGAAGGCCAACGCATTTGTGTCTGCTGCAACAATTCAAATTGGAGACCAAAAGGACAAAAATAAACAATCATGTTCAGAGTATGTGTGGAATTAAGATTATTATAACAGTGACACATATCATAGACAGAGAATTGCAATGCCGTGGTCATAATCATACCCCAAGTTTTAAAAAATAAGCCAATGGCTTTCATATTCTAGCAACATGTCATGGTTCAAACATCACGTAACAATGAGAGGAAAACAGCTATGACAGCGCCTACTCATATTCTACCATAGCACTTACTACTACTGTTCTCATATCAACTCTAAGCAATAACATGCGTTGTTATAAAAATCTTGTAAACGCGAGTAACATATAGAAATCATGATGTTATGCTCATAATATGTATTCTAACAATCATTAGATGCCAATTGTTCTCATATCAACTCTAACAATAACATGTGTGGTCATAAAAATCTAGGAAATGAGAGGAACGCATAGCAATGATGTGGTTATAGACATGCTATGCATTCTAAATTTGTAACAAATGAACAGCAATGTATTGATAAGGTAAATATGAGATGAGATAGAACAATTACATGACGATAGATTCCACCAAGTATAGGCAGCCAATCTGTGCGTCGATCACAGTAAACGATGCCATCGTGCAATCGTGTAGCATCGATGTAAATGTTGCCTCAACAGGATTGATGATGAGCCATAACCATGTATGGTGACCGGATTCCGGATAGATTAATCCCCTGTTGAACAAGGCAATGAGCTTGTAATCCATGTAGTCTTCTAATGGTGTGGGCACTTCGCAGATTACAACTTTCTGCAAACAGAGGTCGAGCCAAAAGCTTGACGCGTCTCGTGCGTAGTAGGCAGGAGTGTCCGGCGGGCCGCGAGGCTCGATGTCGGCGGTACCCAACGATGGAAGGGTGATCTCTCGCTGGGTGTAGATATCCACGAGACGCCACGGACTACCGGTGTCGTCGATGAGGGCGATCTAGTTGGCCTTCATGCCCGCCCGATGGTGGCCGCGCATGAAGGACAGGTGGGCGGGTAGTGGTAGCATGTCGAGGGGCACCACGGCAACCTCCGTAAGATCGTCAAGTCGGTGTCTGGGCCACCTGCGAGGATCGAGCATCAGCAAGCAAGGTGTCTTGAAAAGAGTCGGCCGGTTGCAGACGAGTAGACGGTACAAGGACACCGAGCATGCGGCCAGACGGACGGTGCTGAGTAGGTCCATACAACTACAGATCTGCTCGAAGAGAACATCGGGAGGAATTCAATCAGCGGCTCGCATGTCGGTCGGTTACGCCATTGGGGTTTTCGATGCCTCTGAGCAGCCGGGAAGTGGATTGGTGCGGCGAAGAAGCTTCTCCTCGTGTGGCCGAGCAGTGAGCGGGGGGATATGGTACGCGCGAGCTACCAAGGAAGATGGCGCGGGCGGGCGAGCAGTGAGCGGGGGTAAATGGTGTGCGGCCGACAATGGGGAAGAGAGGAGGAAGAAATGTGGAAGACGGGGAAGAAAGTGCATTAAATCACAATTCTACTAGTACTACTACCAGGATATACCGTCCTTCGGAGTGTAAATAGTTACATCGATGACATGTGGGTCTACCACAAGAGGGCCCATATGTCAGTTAATGGAGAACAGAGGTGCGTAGGCGTATTTGCGGAAGCGTGCTCTACTGGAAAACATGATGGCGATCGGTAAGGCTGATTTAGTAACAACAACACGCTGGTTCAGCTTATTAATTACGTGTCCCATCTCGCTGCAGCGTGTATTGTCACTTCACCGCGAAGACTAGTTGAATAGTTATCTCGACCGAGATGGGGAATAATGGATCGCGAGGACTTCCTTTCTACATGATCCCTATGCCTCTACGCTCACTTCACTCATTTTGCTCCGTACCTAGTCACTTGTTGAAATCTGTAGAAAAACAAATACTCCGTATTTGGGAACAAAGGGAGGCTTTTACTCTGTACTATTTGGGAACAGAGGGATTATCACCATATGGAGGGAACAGAGGAAACTTGAAATATGAACATGTCAATGGCAGGGAGTAAGCCCCATGCATGCATGCATGCATGCAACATGCAACACTCACACGTACACATGGACGCACGCAACACTCACGCACCCATGCGGCACACAGCACACGATGCAACACACACAGCTCACGCTTAAGTGCTCAGCCTACTCCCTACGTCCGTGAAAGACTGTACATTTAGAGATTTACACATTGACAAGGGCATAATTAACGCCCAAAAGTAGCAGACTTATGTGTGCATGCGACCATTGAGATAAGAAGATTAAATGAAGGCCGTTGCATGCTGTAATTAAGGATAGACATGTAGCCTATACCTACAGCACAAGTTGGTGCATTAGTCAATCAACATCGATTTAGATTAAAGGCTAAATGCGTTGGAAGTGTAGATGTACATTATATACCACACTCTTTGTTTTGTAGCCAATGTACACTCTTTGTTGGAAGATCGAGGGAGGACACGTGCATGCACTCACATACATAGCCAGGGCGGTACGCGCGCAAGGGTTGGACTCGTGTCGCGCCTGCGTAAAGTTTTGTTTAACTGATTTCTTTGCTCTGCCAACTGACAGGTGGGACCCAGAAACCAGGTGACAATTTAACCAGTCAACAAAGTGCCACGTTGACTATGTGGCCGGTTAGTATGGTGCAATACGATTCTCTATGATGAGCTAGTGATTGTATAATCGCCGCAAAACTATATATAGTGACCGTAAAGAGCGTATTGTTACATACGCTGACTGCCAGTGTATTTTTCTCGTTTCAAATTAAGCCATATTAATCAGAAAGGACGCAATATGGACTACTACTAGTACTAGTACTCCTTTGATGTGTCCCGTCAACTCGCCGAACGAGGAGAAGCTTTCTTACTATGCATCTCCCTCGCCCACGCGCGCGGTGGTTCGCAGGACGAGGAGAGGGTTTTGACTACAGTGCGCTCTCCCTCTCCCTCCCTCTCCCTCTCCCTCGCCCTCGCCCTCGCCCTCACGGTGGACGTGCAGCAGTTCAATCGGTGTAAGATTGCCAGAAGCATATTGTACTGTAGTATCATCATTGTTGGACCTTCCGAAGAGGCGAAGAGCCAAGTGCAAGGTTCACATGAGTACGAACTGTTGAACCTCCCGAAGAGGCAAAGAGCCAAGCGCAAGGTTTTATAGGAGTTGTCGTCCTAGTAGGAGTGTACTACAACTATAGCGAACGATGCTACTGTATGATGCCGCCACGTCACGTATATCCAAAGATGTGCCACCTTTTTTCTCAAAGAGCGTGTTGGAGCCCGTGCAACAACCACACAAGTTGCACGTACACATAACACATTTACTAGTAATAAATTCTAAAGGACAAATGCCAGTATGCCACACAAGTTCATCGCCAATTCATGTGATAAATTTGTGCACGACTAGTCTACATATATTCACAGCGCTACCGTTCACAATTACCGTACTCCACTTACACATTATAGATGGACTACATGCATGTCCTCCTCCGTGTTCCGGGGCCCCTGTGTGTTCTTCATGGATGGCACGATCCATAGCGGTGGGCAACAGGAATCATTGTCGCAGCTTTCTAGTCCGGTTCCACACGATGGAGAATCATCCAAGATGAAGCGGCATAAATCAGGGATAGCGTGTCCCAGCATGTCGTTCATCCGGCGGTGCGCAATGAAGACACAACCATGCTTCATGAACAGCAGGCCTTTCGTTTCGTGCACGGAAGGTGGCATCCGCTTCACAATGGGGTAGCTGTCCCCGATGAAAAGCGAGTACTCTCCAAGAGTGTTCCTCGGCACCCACGTAGCATCACCGGGGTCGAACTCGGCGCCGTTCATCCGTACACGCGGCATCCCAGATCTGGACACATGGTGACGCATATAGTCAAGGTCCATGCATAATAATGTTGTGCTCAAATATGGCGGTCGGTAATACTGCAGCAAATAGTACTACTCCGAGATAGAGGAAGTAAAATAACCGGCTTATTATATATAGCCACTCTTGGCTACATGGATGAGATAGTAAGACATGGAAAAACAAAAATGGTGGCAGCTAGTGGGTTCAAGTCTTCAAAGGCCTAGCTAGCTATACGCGTCCTCCAAGGTAAAAAGTACTCCTACTAGTACTACTAAGTATACTACTAGTACAACAATGAAAGAGAAGGCGAGAGGATTAAAAAATGGAATACATGGGTAGATGGTGACGATCCGATCATGGTAGATTGTGTGACCATGTTGCACATCAGTGGTACCATGGGTAACGACTGCTAAGATAGTTGATCCCAATATGCCAAAGTCAGCTACAAGGTTCCAGGTTAGACCGAATTGCGGATGCAAATGCACATCCAGGATCGGGCGATCTTATTTTGATCGGGGATGACCGGTCCTCGCAAAATAATGGAGTACCGTTAGGGATGCAAATGATGGTTTGTGCATTCCGTTTGTAATCTCCCGCATCAGTAGGATGGCAACCAGATGAAACAAGTCCCCTGGCTTGTCACCGCGAAGATGCGGCCTAGATAGCGCACGGCGTCTTCGAACGTGTAGGGGTACAAATCTGTCGTCGCCAACATGCGCCAGCCTCTGCCGTTACTGCGTCTTGCATTGATGGCAATCCTTATGTCGAACACGGCGATGAGATACTAATCGTCATAGTCGCGTCGCTTTGTCGGCGGGTCCGCAATTTCTATCTTCTTCAATCTCATGTAGGCATCATGATACGTATTCAAGCCCAGCCAGTCCGGAAGGCCGATCCCAATGGTGGAGAAGGGGTCTACCGGAACGGCCGCACTACTGTGGATGTTGTGCAAAATGATGGTGGTATCCGCCGGAGGTATGCAAGCCAATCTTCGTTGGCACCGACCTAGACCTATATATAAGACAGTGGGCAGCGGAGAAATTATGGGATGGAAATGGAATAACTAAGTACTACATGATCAAACTCCATTACTGACCTGCTCATCAGACAAAATCCGACTATCTCTCAACGTCAGCAACTCTAGTGGAGTCAACGTGCAACCATGGCCAGGGAGCGGTGGACTGTTCGAAGGATTGTCCCATAGAAGAACCTTCTCCTCGAGGACGCATGGAAGACCAACAAGCATGGCCTTTTCCCAAGCATGTTTAAGCAGCGTCTTGAAAAAGTTGGTGCAGGAAGCACCAAGTCTTGCGGCGGGAGGGCGTCGGAGCGGCGTGCGATTTCCCCCAGAGGATCTTCGTCCAAGGTCTCCCAACCCCGACGAGGAGGAGAACCGCCTGGCGAATCCATGGGAGCAGCGACGAACTACCTTCTCTTCGGGGGGAGGGGAACTGGCGAGGAGGAGATAAGAGCGTAGTAACCGCAGGGCCTCGTCCCTTCCAACTGTAGATCGTTCCTCAGCAAAGGGGTGAGCCTGTTATTTACTACTAGTACTAGTATTATGGAACGTTATGGGATTGCATTATACTATAAATAATAGCACTAGTAAGAAATTTTTGGCACTAGGTAGTAGTTTTTGGCGTGGATTAAGAAATTTTTGGTATGTTTTTGCTATTTTATGTACACGCCAACTAGTGTCAAAAAATGTCTTACATTATGTGACGGAGGAGTACGTACTCGTACTGTAGCAGTACCGGTACTACTTTTCTCAACTAGTAGTGCGATGTACTGTACTTCTAGTCTAGTCTAGTATAGTGCACCAGTTTTGAACTCTTGAATCTCAGGGCCAAGGAGCTACAGTTGGAAGTGGAGGGTAATCCCTCCTTTCCGGTTTATAGGGCTTATCTCAAAATTTTAGTTTTTTCATTTTATAAGGCTCAATTTGGTTGTTTCCCATCACATGTTCAGATTCCAAGGTGCATTAAATCATTGCATGCAAGTATTAAGAGAAAATTGACCAATGCATGTAATTTATGCATGCATGCATTGCAACTAATGCATTGGTAAACATACTTTTTTGAGAAAAACAAGAGCATTAATTGGGTGCTTTTGCAAACTACAAAAAGTATTCCACCACTCACCATCTACCTTGGTTGTCGAGATTTTTGAATTGAGCCTTACAAACCGGAAAGGAGGGAGTACTACTGTTCTCTAGAACCATCGATGTACTATCAATGCAGGGGAAGTACACCCGCGTAGTGGCCTAGTGGTTACTCTCGGTGCTATATTCAGCCGCTCCTCTCACGTAGGAGTAGCTGGCCTACTCAGTCGCTCCTGTCACGCACACACTAGCAGCCTGTTTATCAGCAACGGTTATCAAGGCGTAACATTTGAGTTATTTGATACAATGAGACTAGGCTTTTCGCTTCCATTTGTGGAGGTGTAATGGATCTCGTCGAACTTTTTAGTACTAGTTCCTTCTTTATGAATGAGATGAAGCAAAGCTTTTGCCTCCGCTTAAAAAAAACACGCCAAGAGGAATTTCTTTTATAGTAGAGCCGATAATGGAGTGAAGTCCATGCGCAACGCCACAAGCTACTGAGTAGTAGTAGAGCACTTTACGTACGGAGCCATATTGCACAGTTCCCAATGCCCCGCCAGGCTTTTCCGGCTCCTCGGGCTTAATTGGGAGGCGCTAGTTTAAATATGCTACTAGCTGATGAGGAAGTTGCAAGCGAGGTGCGGCTAGGGTGAACACGCGAGCCACGGGATGCTGGGAAGGAAAACCCGTTCACGTGGCAAGGCTGTCCAGTGCACCCAGATTGTGGGGCCGCACGTCCGTTTGACTTCAAAACTCAAACTACCTAGAATCGCCTTTTGTCGCTAGTAGTACGTACATTTCCTTACAAGAAACCCCTAACAATGCAAGAAACCACTAAAATTCCAAGAAACTACTACCACTTGCATACGTGGCAGACTTAAGATAAGACTACCTTATCAACCATTGTACATGCTCTTACCAACAAAAATCCCCGAGTGGCCTCCTACCTCCGGCCCGTCCACCTAGTCATCCTCGGCCATGGGACGCAGCTACCGCCGCCGACAGAAGGCGAGGTCAAAACCGCCGACGGTGCGGAGCCCGTGTTGCGGCAGCCCAGATGCCAGCTCCGTCCGGCGCTCGCGGCCGCTAGCTAGCCAAGATAACTCCGTCCAGCCGCTTGTCTGCAAGGTTTGCTAGCCAGATTGGCACGGCAGCGCGGCGGCTTGCTCGCGCGTGCCGCGCTCAGGCCAGCCATATGGCTCGAGCGAAGGCCAGCGGGATGGCTTGCTCACTCGTGAGTCACGCTCGGGCCAGCCTGCCAACCCGTGCGGAGGCCAGCGCGGCGTCCGGCCCGTCCGGCGGAGCGGCGGCCAACTCGCTCATCACCGGCGCCACCGACAAACACGCATCAGTACTGTTTGAAGTAATGTTCAGGAAAAATAATGATTTGAGGGGGTATAATAGGATAGAAGGTCGGATGTGGGTCCCTTGTGTCAATGGTCAAACAAAATGTGTTGGTTTAAGCTGCCTCGTCAGCACGGACGTGTGGGCCAACCCTGTCATAAATGGGTTTAAACGAACCTAATTGGTAGGAGTACTAGGTAGTAGTTTTTGGTGTGGATTAAGAAATATTGGGTATGTTTTTGCTATTTTTTGTACAATAGATTCTTCCTAGGGCTGGTTGAAAGTGGTAGTTTTTTGTTAAATACTCTACATATTGTAAGTAGGAGTGAAAGTTAAGCTTTGGAAGCCAATAAGTGAAAGCACAAGTGCTCCCTAGGTGGTTCTGGTAATTAATGTCAACATATCTCTTGTTGGACTAACACTTTTATCTAGTATGTTTCAGACAAGTTCAACAATGGAGTGGCATGGACTAAAGGATGTGGGAACTCCTTCAAGGTGCTAAGGACAAAGGATTGGCTCAAGCTTCAAGCTCAAGACTCTTCATTTTACATTTTAGTGATCCAAGATCACATTGAGTCTATAGGAAAAGCCAATACTATCAAGGAGGGATGAGGTGTTGCTTAATGAGCCTCTTGCTTCATGTGCTTAGTGATATGCTCCAAAACCCTCCACTACTTTCTCACATCCACATATGACCTAAACCTAAAGTCAAACTCGGCCCTACCATTTCTTTCTATCCGGCGCCACCGAGTTCAGATGTCATAGCCACTGCCACAAACCCTAGGCAAATTGGTTTCACCGATAGGGATCTCGGTCTCACCGAGATGGGATTGCAATCTCTCTGTGTATGTCCATTACCAAAATCGGTCTCACCGAGTTTGTGTAATCGGTACTACCGAGATTACAATGCAAACTCTCTGGTTAACTTATAACCAAAATCGGTCCCACCAAGTTTGAGTAATCGGTCTCATCGAGTTTGCCTGACCAACTCTCTGGTTAGCTAATTACCAAAATCGGTCACACCAAGATAACGTTATGCCCTAACCCTAACCATATCAGTCCTACCGAGTTGCATGTCAGTCCCACCGAAAACCCTAATGGTCACTAGGTTTACTAAATCCGTCCGACCGAGTTTGATGATCCGGTCCCACCGAGTTTGGTAAATTGTGTGTAACGTTTAGATTGTGTGTGGTGGCTATATATATCCCTCCACCTCCTCTTCATTCGTGGAGAGAGCCATCAGAACAAGCCTACACTTCCAACATCCTATTTCTGAGAGAGAACTACCTACTCATGTGTTGAGGCCAAGATATTCCATTCCAACCATAAGAATCTTGATCTCTAGCCTTCCCCAAGTTGCTTTCCACTCAAATCTTCTTTCCACCAAATCCAAATCCTGTGAGAGAGAGTTGAGTGTTGGGGAGACTATCATTTGAAGCACAAGAGCAAGGAGTTCATCATCAACACACCATTTGTTACTTCTTGGAGAGTGGTGTCTCCTAGATTGGCTAGGTCTCACTTGGGAGCCTCGACAAGATTGTGGAGTTGAACCAAGGAGTTTGTAAGGGCAAGGAGATCGCCTACTTCGTGAAGATCTACCGCTAGTGAGGCAAGTCCTTCGTGGGCGACGGCCATGGTGGGATAGACAAGGTTGCTTCTTCGTGGACCCTTCATGGGTGGAGCCCTCCGTGGACTCACGCAACCGTTACCCTTCGTGGGTTGAAGTCTACATCAACATGGATGTACGATAGCACCACCTATCGGAACCACGAAAAAAACATCCGTGTCTCCAATTGCGTTTGAATTCTCCAAACCCTTCCCTTTACATTCTTGCAAGTTGCATGCTTTACTTTCCGCTGCTCACATACTCTTTGCATGCTTTCTTGTTATGTATCGTGAATGTTAAACATGTGCCTAAGCTCCACTTAAACCTAAAGAAGTTAAAAACTGCAACCTTGGTACTTAGTGTCTAATCATCCCCTCTCTAGACACCTCTTCTCAAGATCCTACAAGTGGTATTAGAGCATTGGTCTCCATTGCCTTGGTTTTATCACCATTGGAGGAAGATGGATGAGTCTACTTTGGGGAGTCTTAGACATAGAGTACCTATTCTTGATGGAGAGTATTTTCATGAGTGGAAAAATGAGATCCTTGTAATTTTCAATCAATATCATTTGAACAAGTACATTGCTAGCCCTTGTGCTCCTCATGTTGATCCTATGCATCCTACCCTTGATGAATCTATTGACATGATTAGGAATCTTAGAACTGTTAATCTTATCACTAGAGGCTTGCCTAGAAACTTAATTAGAATCTTGCCTACTCTTGAGTGTGCCTACACTATATGGAAATTTCTTGAGGAACGCTTTCCAAATTATTCCTTGAAAATCTAGATGAAATTCTCTATAAGTCTATTGCCTTGAGTAAGATGAATACTAGTGATCCTATGTTTGGTGACCGTCTATTTGAACTTACCGACCTTATGCGTGCCAAAGGAGATGTTGGAATTATTGGTGATATTATTTCCGAAGCTATAAGAATTCATAAGCAAGATCATTGTCAAACTCACTCTAACGAATTACCCACTCTACGACTTGATCCACCACATGACGATGTTGAACATGGATACTATGATGAGGATGATGATAGTGACTTCGATCTTGATGATGCAATGAGACATTTTGGTCTTATGGAAAATCTTTGGGGATATGTGTCAGGAGGAAAGGAATGGGTTCTTGACAGTGGATGTACCGATCACATGACCGGAGATAAAGACATGTTTCTTGAGCTTGCTGAAAATGATAGTCCTCGAAAGTATGTCACTTTCGGTGACAACTCAAAGGGTAAGGTGGTTGGCCTTGGTAAGGTGGCCATCTCACATGATAGCTCCATTCGTAATGTCATGCTCGTTGAATCTCTTGGCTACAACTTACTTTCAAAGTATCTAGACTTGCTGATTTCGGTTTCAATGTCCTATTTACTGAAGTAGATTGTCAAGTGTTTCGTCGAGACAATCATAAAATGGTCTTTACCGGTATACGTAGAGGTGATCTTTACATTTTTTATTTCTCTAACAAGGCACAACCTAAAACTTGCTTCATTGCTAAATCCTCAAAAGGTTGGTTATGGCATAGACGACTAGGTCACGTTGGCATGAGAAATCTTGACAAGCTTATTAAAGGAAATCATATCCTTGGAGTTAACGATGTCATATTTGATAAGGATAGAGTTTGCAGTGCTTGTCAGGCAGGTAAACAGCTTGGAGGAAGGCATCCCCTGAAGAATATCATGACCACAAGGACGCCACTCGAGCTACTTCATATGGATCTTTTTGGTCCCAAAGCTTACAAAAGCCTCGGTGGAAATTCTTTTGGTCTAGTTATAGTTGATGATTTTTCAAGATTTACGTGGGTGTTCTTTCTCGATGATAAATCGCAGGTCCAAAAGATCTTCAAAAACTTCGCTAGGAAGGCCCAAAATCAGTTTGAAGTGAAGATCAAGAAGGTTCGCAGCGACAACGTAACGGAGTTCAAGAACGCAAATGTGGATACCTTTCTTGACGAAGAAGGGATTTCACATGAGTTCTCGGCTACGTACACACCTCAACAAAATGGAGTTATTGAGAGGAAGAACCGGACGCTCATCGAAATGGCGAGAACGATGCTTGATGAGTACAAGACGTCAAGCACTTCAAGCGTAAGCGGTTGAGACAACTTGTCATGCAACAAATCGCTTGTATCTTCACAAGCTACTCGGCAAGACTGGCATACGAGCTCCTCACCGGTAACAAACCCCAAGTTGGATACTTTCGAGTATTCGGCTCAAAGTGCTACATGCTTGATAAGCATCATCGTTCAAAATTTGCTCCTAAATCACATGAAGGTTTCCTACTAGGTTATGGCTCAAACTCTCACACTTACCGTGTCTACAACAATTTCACCCGAAAGGTTGAAGAGACGGTAGATGTGAAGTTTGATGAATCTAACGGATCGCAAGTAGAGCAATTGCCAATTGATGTAGGAGACAAAGACCCTTCGGAAGCAATCCAAGACTTGTCTATTGGTAAGGTCCGTCCAACGGAGGTGAAGGAGAGTACCTCGTCTGTCCAAGTGGAAGCTTCTACTTCACGACAAGGTGAACCAAGAGTTGATACGGAAGCATCCACAAGTGGAACACGCCAAGATGAAGAAAACGAGGAAGAACATCGCGAACGTCAACAACCTGCTTCTCCACCTCGACAAGAAAACGACAACGCCAACAATGAAGAAGATCAAGAAGAAGAAGAAGAAGAAGAAGAAGAAGAAGAAGAAGAAGAAGAAGAAGAAGAAGAAGAAGAAGAACAAGATGAAGAAGATGTTCAACCGAGACCCAAGCAAAAGCTTTCACAAGTTCGAGCAAGAATTGCTAAAGACCATCCCATCGAGAAAATCTACAATGATATTCAAACCGGGAGAATCACTCGCTCTAAAACTCGTTTAGCTAACTTTTGTGAAAACTATTCTTTCATCTCTAGCATTGAACCTATGAAGGTCGAAGAAGCATTGGAAGATCCGGATTGGATAAATGCTATGCATGAAGAGCTACAAAACTTTGAGAGAAACCAAGTTTGGACATTGGTTGAGAAGCCCGACAACAACCACAACATTATCAGTACCAAATGGGTGTTTCGCAACAAGCAAGATGAAGATGTACAAGTAGTTCGCAACAAAGCACGTCTCGTCGCCCAAGGCTACACACAAGTCGAAGGTATGGACTATGGTGAGACTTATGCTCCTATTGCTAGACTTGAGTCCATTCGCATCTTACTTGCCTATGCTAATCACCATGATATCACCTTGTACCAAATGGACATTAAAAGTGCTTTTCTAAATGGTGAAATAGAGGAGGAATTTTATGTTAAACAACCTCCCGGATTTGTCAATCCTAAGAAACCAAATCATGTTTACAAACTTCACAAAGCCCTTTATAGTCTTAAACAAGCTCCTAGAGCTTGGTATAAATGCTTGACCAAGTTTCTTCTTGAAGAAGGCTTTGAAATTGGGAAAATTGATTCCACATTTTTTACTAAAAGGGTTAATGGAGAATTATTTGTATGCCAAATTTATGTTGATGATATCATATTTGGATCAACTAACCCTCACTTTAGTGAAAATTTTGGAAAGCTAATGTCAGAGAAGTTTGAGATGTCAATGATGAGTGAACTCAAATTCTTTCTTGGGTTTCAAATCAAGCAAACTAAGGAAGGTACTTTTGTCTCTCAAATGAAGTATACTAAGGACTTATTCAAGAAGTTCAATATGCAAGAGTGCAAAGGTATGTCTACACCCATGTCTACTAGTGGACATCTTGATTTGACCAAAGATGGTAAACCGGTTGATCAAAAGGTTTATCGCTCTATGATTGGATCATTGTTATACCTATGTTCTTCACGTCCCGATATTATGCTAAGTGTGTGCATGTGTGCAAGATATCAAGCTGCTCCTAAAGAATGTCATCTTCAGGCCGTAAAAAGGATAGTAAGATACTTAATTCATACACCAAATTTTGGCATTTGGTATCCTAAGAGGGCCTCTTTCGATCTTGTTGGCTACTCCGACTCGGACTATGCCGGAGACAAGGTTGATAGAAAGTCCACTTCGGTACTTGTCAATTTCTTGGTAGATCTCTTGTGTCTTGGTCCTGCAAGAAACAAAACTCGGTATCCTTATCTACACCAAGCGGAGTACATTGCCGCTGGTTCATGTTGTGCTCAATTACTTTGGATGACCCAAACTCTTAAAGATTATGGGATATATGTGAAACATGTTCCATTGCTTTGTGACAATGAAAGTGCTATCAAAATTGGTCATAATCCCGTACAACATTCTCGAACTAAGCATATTGAAGTTCGACATCATTTCATTCGAGATCATGTTGCTAAGGGTGACATTAAACTTAAGCATGTTAAGCTCGAAAAGCAATTAGTGGAAATATTTACTAAACCTCTTGATGAGAAAGTGTTTTGCAGGTTGAGAGGAGAATTGAACATCATTGATGCTTCAAACTTGGAGTAGAAACTCCATTGGATACATGCAAGACATGAGCTTATGACTAATCCATGATATCTCTCTTATGATGAAAATATTATATCTTGGATATATTTGCATCTTGCATGTTATCTAACAAATGTAGGTACTTGGTTGAAACAAACTCCATGAGATTGTAACCTACTCACATCTTGAGCAATCTCTACATCACCAAGTCTCTACACTATGGTGGTTGAAGGCAAGGAAGCACGGAATCATTCAAACATATCCTTTGACAAACACTATGTTGAGCTTCATGATTATCGTTTTTGGATACACAAAGTGCTACTCCTTGCAAGAACTAACCCATGTAAGTAGATGGACTCAAATTCCAAGTGGTGCTCCCAACTCTTGATGAGCTACATCAACCTTGAGCAACCCACACAAGTTCAACTTCATGATCAACACCACCAACCAAGGTATGTTATTCCATCTTAGAGAAGCTTTACTCCGAGTCATGAGCTAAAGCAACTCGACAAGATTTGAATACATCAAGATGCTTAAACGAAAAATGGTAACCCCATTTTGAGCTTAAACGATGAGTATGACCTATGATCAAGTGATCTCACTTGACTCCTAAGTCAATTTACTCTAACATAGGTGACTTTGTCGCCGACCATCTCTAGATGAAGTTCTCTCGTGTTATTTTCTGTGTTTTTGCATTTGTCTCATGCATATTTGTTTCCCCTTTCAAAAAAAACTTCATCTAGATTTCTTTCTTTTCTTTTCAGTTGCTCTGCATTTCCTGCATCTAATTCATTGCATATCATTCAGTTAATTCCTTGCAAATCTTTGTGAGATCTTACTAGTCTAGTGAGCTGAGGTGACAAGTGTTTTCTCTGTGATGAACTCGGTTTCACCGATTTGTTGTTTTCGGTCCAACCGAATCCTTTCGGTACAACCGAAGTATACCACTCGGTGCCACCGATTTCACAACAGGAAAAACAGTCTACCACTTATTCTGTGTTTCTTCTGATCCAGATCCACTCAATGAATCTTGCCCTCTACAAGCATCACAATTTAATCTTGTGCTTTGTGTTGTGACACAAGGACCAAACCCATTCACAACAAATTCCAGAAAACCTTTCTTGGAAATTGATGTCAAAGGGGGAGAGAGAGATCACATCAAAGCTTATCACTTCCAAAAGGGAGAGAGTATTAAGGGGGAGAAAGAGATCTCCAGGGGGAGAGAATACTCAAGTAGAAAGTATTTCTCAAGGATCCCATATGCTTGGTGTTCAAGAGGAGAGATGCCACATGTCTTTTGGGGAAAGACATGTTCATATGTGCTTATTTGCATTAAGCTCTATTCTTTTATATCTTTCATTTCTGATTTTCTGTTCCCTATCTTCTCCCAAAGTATCCCATGCTAGATTCAGGGGGAGCAAGACATCTAAGGGAAAGGAATCATTCAAATTCATTGCATATCTTTACTCTTGGGGACATGTGTAATCCAATGTGGTACTTAGTACTCACTCTCTACATGTCATCCCAGTCTTGGTATTCTTGTGGTTTCTTTTGTTTGCTCTGGCTAGTATATGTACCTGTGTTATCTAACCTTGTTTGTGCAGGTTCATTCCATCCTAAGCCAACTCAAGACTACAAGGTAAGTATATGCATCACAATCATGTGTATGAGGAATTCTTTTTGATGTACATACTGTTTGCAAGAAGGACTCATGAGCATGGAGGTATTTTCTTTAATATTCTTTGCTCTGATGCATATGGCCAAGATACATGTAACACATTGCCTACTCTATCATGGTTATGCTCTCACATGCTTCTATATTCCATATTCACATGATTGCATACATGTAGGGGGAGCCTATGCTTGTTACATGTCTTTTTAAATCTTTACTTGCTATTCTTTATATATTTATCTAAAGCTTTGATGTATGTTGCCATCAATTACCAAAAAGGGGGAGATTGAAAGCACAAGTGCTCCCTAGGTGGTTTTGGTAATTAATGTCAACATATCTCTTGTTGGACTAACACTTTTATCTAGTATGTTTCAGACAAGTTCAACAATGGAGTGGCATGGACGAAAGGATGTGGGAACTCCTTCAAGGTGCTGAGGGCAAAGGATTGGCTCAAGCTTCAAGCTCAAGACTCTTCATTTTACATTTTAGTGATCCAAGATCACATTGAGTCTATAGGAAAAGCCAATACTATCAAGGAGGGATGAGGTGTTGCTTAATGAGCCTCTTTGCTTCATGTGCTTTGTGATATGCTCCAAAACCCCCCACTACTTTCTCACATCCACATATGACCTAAACCTAAAGTAAAACTCGGCCCTACCGATTCTTTCTATCCGGCGCCACCGAGTTCAGATGTCATAGCCACTGCCACAAACCCTAGGCAAATCGGTTTCACCGATAGGGATCTCGGTCTCACCGAGGTGGGATTGCAATCTCTCTGTGTATGTCCATTACCAAAATCTGCCTCACCGAGTTTGTGTAATCGGTAATACCGAGATTACAATGCAAACTCTATGGTTAACTTATTACCAAAATCGGTCCCACCGAGTTTGAGTAATCGGTCTCACCGAGTTTGCCTAACCAACTCTCTGGTTAGCTAATTACCAAAATCGGTCTCACCGAGTTTGTGTAATCGGTCTCACCGAGATTACGTTATGCCCTAACCCTACCATATCAGTCCTACCGAGTTGCATGTCAGTCCCACCGAAAACCCTAACGGTCACTAGGTTTACTAAATCGGTCCGACCGCGTTTGATGATCCGGTCCCACCGAGTTTGGTAAAGTGTGTGTAACGGTTAGATTTTGTGTGGAGGCTATATATACCCCTCCACCTCCTCTTCATTCGTGGAGAGAGCCATCAGAACAATCCTACACTTCCAGCATCCTATTTCTGAGAGAGAACTACCTACTCATGTGTTGAGGCCAAGATATTCCATTCCAACCATAAGAATCTTGATCTCTAGCCTTCCCCAAGTTGCTTTCCACTCAAATCTTCTTTCCACCAAATCCAAATCCTGTGAGAGAGAGTTGAGTGTTGGGGAGACTATCATTTGAAGCACAAGAGCAAGGAGTTCATCATCAACACACCATTTGTTACTTCTTGGAGAGTGGTGTCTCCTAGATTGGCTAGGTGTCACTTGGGAGCCTCCGACAAGATTGTGGAGTTGAACCAAGGAGTTTGTAAGGGCAAGGAGATCGCCTACTTCGTGAAGATCTACCGCTAGTGAGGCAAGTCCTTCGTGGGCGACAACCATGGTGGGATAGACAAGGTTGCTTCTTCGTGGACCCTTCGTGGGTGGAGCCCTCCGTGGACTCGCGCAACCGTTACCCTTCGTGGGTTGAAGTCTCCATCAACGTGGATGTACGATAGCACCACCTATCGGAACCACGACAAAAACATCCGTGTCTCCAATTGCGTTTGAATTGTCCAAACCCTTCCCTTTACATTCTTGCAAGTTGCATGCATTACTTTCCGCTGCTCACATACTCTTTGCATGATTGCTTGTTATGTATCGTGAATGTTAAACGTGTGCCTAAACTCCACTAAAACCTAAAAAGTTAAAAATTGCAACCTTGGTACTTAGTGTCTAATCACCCCCCCTCTAGACACCTCTTCTCAAGATCCTACAATAAGCAAGGCTAGTTACATAGTGCATATGTGTACATGATTGAAAGTAAATATCAACCATGAGTGACTAATATCTTGATGGAAAACTCGAAACTATGGAATACTAGGAAAAAATGCATGGTTGGAAATACTAGCAATGTTCATGTCCGTTGCAACGAATCATAATTAGAATAATACTTATTCACAAACTTGGTACAAAACACTCTAATTTTGATATATATATGTTTCAATTATAATATATTCCTTGGGCTGCTTTGGTGAGGTCAGGGAGGGATGTGGTTGGTTTTAAGATACTAATTATGGGTTTTTCTGCAAATTGGTAAACAAGTGGGATGTTGGTGAGAAAAGGCAACAACTTACCTCACAATCGTTAGATGTAGATCTAATGGTCAGAAACGACGGATGGCGTATACACCAAAGATCACCAACTTAAGTCTTGTGTAGGAGTACTAACAAGATCCGTGCATTGCACGGAACATCAAGATGCATTTTTTTATAAAACACTTGTTGTGATTGACCCTTGAGGGAGTAATCCCATGTGTAAAAACTAATGATATCTTGATAAATATGAGATAAGGTGAAGAGGAGTGGGGTATGGTGGTGGTTGGTGGTGACCGTGGCGGAGGCATGGGGATTGACGACGCCGGCAGCCACCGGGCCATTGTTCCAGAGGCTTCCTTTCTTAATTGCTCAACAATGAGGTTTGTTGGAGATAGGGATGAACGAGGGAAGGCCTGTCTGCAAATGTGGAGAGGGTGCAGGTATCTTTTAGTTTAATTTCCATCCGTCAGATATAGATCGGACGGTCTATATTGCAAGATGGCACACGTACCATCATCACCACCTCGGTTTTTTATAAGAGAAGAAATATAAGTATGGAGATACAAACGTATTATCGATACTTGCTCCCGTAAACTAGCATCTACATTCTATTCAACGCCTCGGCATGTGGGGCCTTAGCACAATGACTTCTCGACTGTGTAAACCAAAGATTTTCCCGTCGCCGACAAGGAGGGGGTGACGGCGGCGCGCTTTTTGGCTTGCTCTAGTCCTAGTAGTCATACTAGGTGGTCTAAGCAGGTGTAGATTTATTCTTTTTCACGTCTCGTGTTCGACGTACTGCCACGACTGTTGATGAATAGATGGTAAGTTATTCACGGGGAAACCCTTGATGCACTACTAGGAAAAAGGTTTTTAACAACCGTATATATGGTCGTTAAAAGTCACATTGCGGTTGTTAAAGGTCATTGACGACCACAATCTGCTGGTCGTAGTAGGCTTCGTCGTTAAAAGTAATTTTCCGGTCGTTATTCTTATAACGACAGGATAGTGTGTGGTCGTCATCCCTAAGGCAATAACAACCACAGTTGTAGTATTAGCGAGCACTTTTATCATCGCTAATAATTTTATATCATTTCCATTCAACTGCCTATAGAATTGTTAGCAGCATCCAACGCTTAAATGTTATCCACATTAATTAGGAAGCAAAAGAATCTGAATATTGAAAGGGTCATAGCCTCTTTTATTAAAAAATAAGATAAACTAATAAATTGTGACATACAAATCTGGAATTAAAATAGCATTTAAGACATTTGAGTCAAAAGCACTCCTTACATGACCAATGTACTGCTCATATCTAATTTGGAAATGAAAAACTACAAAATATACTATTTATTAATCTTCAATCGACGGGCGCCATCATTGTTTGAATGGATATAATTCTTCATCGGCGACTACAATATATACCTCGTCATGCTTCTTTAAAGCAAGGTGCTCCATCATTCCTATAAAATGTTGAGTAATTTATAAAAGTCAGTTCACGTAAATAAATTGGCACAAAGTATAGTGGCAGATAAAATCAGTATATGAGAGCAACTTACTTGAGCATGTTGGTTTTTATGAGTCTGGTAGATCTCTAAACAATGTTAGAAATCGGCGCAAAGTACAGAGCACAAGACGACGCTATGCTTAATTTCTGACACTTGTTGCTCTAATTCCACCACCAAAGTCAAGCTACACGACCATGCCGATTCGATGAGTCACATTTTTGCATGACTATTCAAAAATACCAGTATTCAATTGAATTATATTGTTAATTTGTGCCTGAAGCGCCAACAATAATAAAAGCACTAAGCGAACAATTATGGCTGCCAAGCACCAACTTTCGACATTTAAACATATGAATGTGAAGTTGATATCATTTTATACCTCCAAAAGTAGTATATCAAATTCATCTTCACCTCAGTACCGCAAAAGTAGGGATGGACGAAGTCATATCTGGCCACTTAGTTACAAATCAATATTTGTTGCAAGTAAAAACTAAAAGAGAGTACTTGCAAATTCCCTGAGTGACAAAATAGAACATAATTAGAAGGCATTAATGGTTATAGGCATAGAGAGCATCAGTATATATAATACTAGATCATTGACTGCGCGCGTTGCTGCACCCGTCTATTTATTTAATATATAATTATAAGAAGCTTTGTAAATAAATGGCAACATAGTGTTGGCGCCACCTCTTTGCACCGCCACTTCTTTTTCCTCTCCTCGCAACTCTCTCTTGAGTTTCTCTCTTTCTGTCACAAGAACTCACGCCAGGGAAGAAAACCACACACGCACACGCACACTTCACCAAGAAGAAAACCAACAGGCTTTGCCAAAAGGCTTTTCTCCTTGGTCACACGGAGGCTACATCTTGGCTCCAGCCCTCACGGCCTTCTTTTTCATTGACCCAAAGCAGTACATATATAAGGGACTCAGGCACCTTGTGCCACGAACTCACACCACTAACCGGCCTCCACATTCGGCCACTAACCAACTAACCCATGCACTAAGCTCAACAAGCTGGCACACACCCACCTCTCCCTGGAATCGCTCCATCCTGCGGAGGACTCAGCCGGCCGGCCACTGCTCAACCGGACTCAATGCATGCACTAATTCCTATACTAATCAACCATGCATACGTGCAATGACTGGGTTGAACTCACACAACGTGTAGACATGCATGTGTACAACTAATGTCAAGATTAATGCTAACAAATAGAACCCACTAAATTTGCATAAACATAACATATATTATTCAGCAATTAAGGGAAATCTTGAGATTCACAGATACATGGTATGACTACATACACAACAATGTTCATAGTAATTACAACTAATCCGAACTGCCAAGACAAACAGCAGGAAAAAAAACATGTATGGCTCTGTAATATTCCAGTTATCCAATAAGACTCGGGAGGAAAAATGTATGGGCATGCATTACATGGATCCTGGAATAAGATCACAAATGGTGATCAAAAGATTAGTGCAACAGAAGCAGGGGATCTATAAGAGGAAAAAATTCCCGTATTTCCTTGATTTAAGGAAATTAAATTTAGCAGGTGTACTTTGTTTCCTTATTTAGCATCCTCTGGGTAAAAATTTCTATCGAATTAGTTGACCATAATGCACTCCCAACAAAAAGGAAACTTCACTGTATAGTGGTTCAAGAAGGCAAAGATTTCTTATATCAAAAATTAAAAAATGGTATTATCAGCGAGCTATAAACCAATATAAAATATATCTAGAACAACTTAGACGTGGATGTTTCCTTGATAGATGATTAAATCTGTGAAAGCACATTTTCATCAGTGTTACATGTAAATTAGGAAGTGACATGAAATACCAATGCAACAAATAAGTTAATAAAGGAATGGCATGTGACGGGAGAAATCATTACTGTGATGCACTGATAATAGACGGCAAATTTATTTTTCTAACAGCAAACAACATATATACCTGTAATCATGGTGTGACTGGCAAGCCATATATGTTTTAAGGCTTATCTTACAGCAAATATGATACACAAAAATTGTAACAATCAAATGGTAAAAATAGGAAAGCCCTCGGTAAAATTCAAGAATCAAGACAAAATCTTTGTAAGGTACAAATATCATGACCACATAAGATGTTCTGGCTCAAACACTTACATAGATAACATTCAGGTATAAATTGAATAAGATTGATGCTTACGAACTAAATACATACCAAGAATCCTTGCATAAAAATCAATTTGGGGTTGAGCAGCTGCATCCACCTGAATGTCTACATCCAGTCTGGACACGAATTGCCAATATTTAAGAGTGAGCTGAAGCAGAATAAAAGAATTAATCCTACCAAATAATTCACAATGAAATCTGAAATTTAGGAACGATCATTGTCTTAGTTTTTTGAACAATTGTAAGCTACCAGATATGTACTTTACATCTATGCAACAATAGGATGATTTGGGTTTTGAAAAATAATTGTAGTTTAGTGAACAATTAAAAAGCTTTGCTCGCTAGTACTATACCATGTGAGATAATTACAGTAGATTGAGAGCTTTATGATTTGAGTGTAGTTGGCTAGTAGTCATACTGGTTTCAGGGGCTAAGTGGCAGATACTCCCTCCGTTCCTAAATAATTGTCTTTCTAGCCATCTCAAATGGACTACAACATACGGATGTATGTAGACATATTTTAAAGTGTAGGTTCACTCATTTTGCTCTGTATGTAGTCATTTATTGAAATCTCTAGAAAGACAATTATTTAGGAACGGAGGGAGTAGATTGGAGTGCTCCAGTTTATTGACTTCATCTTGGGAGGCTGACTGGTTCGAGAAGACATGGTCAAATATGTTTATTGATTGCATGCATTGCTGGCATCCATGGGATCCCAATGACCCTGACCAAGAAACTCTTGAACCTGAGATACCAAATTAACCATTGACTACATTGCGCATGTGATAGGATTAAAAAATGTGATTATAATTGTCTTACCAGGATCACTTCCCAGACTTATGATGTGTGCATCGTAGGAAGATGTGATTGAATGGAGCGGAGACGCGGGTGCGACCTAGTGGTGGCCTGGCACACAAATCAGCGATTAATTGGTGCAGAGCGTAGCACAACATGAACAACATTTTTTTCGACTTTAGGAGCTCCCCGCTCTCAATTTCATTTGCAGCAATGAAATTGATAATCCAAAGCAAGTTTTCAGGTTCTGGTCTTTTTCGACTTTAGGAGCTCCCCGCTCCCAATTTCATTTGCAGCAATGAAATTGATAATCCAAAGCAAGTTTTCAGGTTCTGGTCACAAGGATCAGCCATGATTTTAAATTAGCAGACATAAAACACCTCACAACCGCAGCAAGAGCTCGACATCCAACTACAGAACTCTATACAGCCAACTACTTACTACACGAATATGGGTAAATAGCAACCCAACATCACGACACACGAGAGCAACCAATCCCAGTACCAAAACTGATGAAGCAGAAATACTACTCAAAATACAGTACCGCAACTGTATCTACCTTAGTGCTCCACAAAACTCCATCTCACCCTGCTATTCTAAGCCCCAAAGGTGCCCAGCCTCTTCTTGTGCTGTAAATCTCAGCCGCAACCTACAGAAGCCACCTTGCTCCTCTCGCTTGCATGGCGCCATATCCTCGTTTCTGTATAACAGACCAAAATTTAAGGCTTATTCCTATATTTTCATGATGCTCAAATAACTGTCGTGACACCAACTAAATATATGGACAACAACATGAACAACATTTATGGCAGAAACAAATAATAATTCATCTATAGGGTGATGATTAAGTACGCAACAAACCAATCTGACTGGAATCATCACTAAATCTTGAGGTGACGAACCATGGGTAGAGAAGGGATTGTGTTGTGGGGAGAGAAAAAAATTCTGCAGAGAGGTTGAAGATGGAGGGGAAACATAGTGGGTCAGAGAAGAATGGATGCTAGCCTGCTAGAATGGGGAAGCTCCATGGCGTCGGTGGCGCGGAGCAGGCAGACGTCTTCTCACGTGGTCGAGGTTAGGTCCTGTCCCGGCGTGCTGTTCTGACCTACATGGCAGCCTAGATCGGAGCATTAGCGAGGTGGCTGCAGCCGTGGCGGATCTGGCCGCCGCCATGACCGGCGCCTGACCTGGTCGATCTCCATGTTCTCTTCTCTTCTGGTGAGGCAAGGAGGAGAGGGTGGGAGACGAGGTCGATTGCTTTGGTGGAGATGATAGGGGCGGAGGCCGGCGGTGAGGTGACCTGAGGCGGACCACTGGTCTGCTCGAGGTTGTGGTCGCCGGCGCTGCCTGGCAGGATTCGTCCAACCGGCCAGATTGGGAGAAAGGAGAGAGAGGTCGGCCGGGGTCGGGATAGGAGGAGTCGAGGGTGTGCGACCCTGCATCTCGATCTGCTTCAGGCGGCGAGACTGGTACAGCCCATTGGGCCCAATTTAATACGGAACGTCCAAAAAAGCTCATGGAGCAGCGGCCCAGCACGGTAAGCGATCGGTATTAGCGAACGAAACGAGCTTATGCGCGATTCACTGCTAATCTGACGGCAGAAAATGCTTAAAACTGACAATCCGACGGCTGGGAACACTGATGGCTCGAGAGGGCGGGAAAAGTGCTCAGTCTTAATATATCTAAATATCATAATGGAATTCAAATGCAAACATCCGTGGCTCTTATTAAAATCAGACAGGAGCACCGACCGCCGGGAGTAGCTGGAAACACAAGATACAATTAAACAAGAAACCACCATCGTGCCAAAAATATTTTTTGCTGAAGATAATTAAAGTGCACAAAGAGTATGTTGGAAATAGCGATGGCGTTTGTGGTGTTGTATTTGGGTTGTACACAGAACAAATACCTAGTATACTAGGATTAGAACTTGTAACCAAGTAGGTTAGCCTGTGGTAGTCCTAGCTGCTATATATACGCATGCATACCCCTTTGTAAACATTGAACAACAAGGAGAAATAAAAGAAAAGAATTAGGCCCGATACAAGGCAATACGCCCAGTTTTTTGCCTATGCGTGTGTATTAGTACGTTTCCAGCCGTGAGGACCGATCAACGCAAAAATCAATTAGGTGCTGTGTACGTGTGTGTTGCTTCAGGCTAGAGTGAATTATCTTGATACTAGCTTTGGTGTTGCTTCGGCCAGTTTGGGGCAGGAATCAAACTGCTTGTTCTCTTTTACAAAATCCTCTACATATGAACAATCAATTTCCATGTGCAAATAAATATAATCTGTTGACTAATTATAGAGCCTAAATGATACCTCACGTATTGGCATGATTGCTCCAGGAAACAAATACCATCTTCTCTGAACTTAAAGTTCAGAATGAACTTAATACATTTTTCGAGACCAGCAAAAACTGTGATCTCAAACGGATTTGTCTGACCGTAGTATTCAAACTTGTAGAAATAAAAGGAACCAAATCAACACTATACTTATTGGAACTGATTCAAGAACAACTAGATCTATGCAGAATCATCTTCTCTGTACAAAACAACTTAAGCGATTGGTATCTTCCTAAAATACCTTAATTGGAGAAAGGTCATATAAGAAAAACATGTTAGGAAGAGCTTGCTCGACCACTCTCGTTAATTCTCTTCTTTCACGAATAAATCTGCAGCAAGGAATAAGAGCATCTTTAGGATCAGGTCTTCCTTGGTGTTGTGGCGACGCTTGTCGCCTCCTCCTTCTCCCCGCCGAGATCCTACTCCCACGGGAAGAACAATTGGTCCCTGCACCCGCCGCCTCTCTATCCTCCTCACCCCAACACCTCGTGGAAGGCTGGTCTAGGGTTAGCCCGCACCTCTCTGCTCGGCTTCCTCCCGATGGGCATGGATGTAGAGGACATGGATGTGTTGTATCTTGGGAGATGGGTGGACGAGGGCCATAACCAGAGGCGGAGGTCATGCTCGTGGCGGCGGATCGGGTGGAAGAGGAAAGCGAGAGAAGCGGTGGCAATGTGGGAGATTAAACGAGGGAGAGGGGTCAGATTACGAAGGTGAGGATATTAAAGGAGAAGGAGATTGGGTCAATGACGACAACACCCATGGACTAGAGTAATTCGGTGTTTGTTACATGTAGTTTTTTTTGAGGGGGTTGTTACACGATAGTTGGTAGCCTGATTCCCAGCGTACGAGGTTTGCTTATAGTTTTCTAACGACCAAGAGTTTCTTTCTCTAGTCGTTAATGATAGTTTTTCTAGTAGTGATGAGCGTGTTTGAGAGAGAGAGAGAGAGAGAGAGAGAGAGAGAGTGCGTGTGTGATATGTTAGAGACTGAGGCAATGATAACAGATTTTTTGTGTCTATGTGTGTGGAGGATAGAGAGAGACGTGTACATGGGGCTTTGTGTTGTGTAACGTGGAGACACATACACATAATTAGAGAGTGAGTGTGTGAGATACACATGCGGACATGGGGAGAGATGAGGATCCAGATAAATGGGTGTTTGTGCGTGTTTGTGTGTGTTTGTGCACGCATTTGTGTGTGAGAGGGAGAGAGTGTACGTGGAATAGAGAGACCACTGATGATGTAAACCTAGTATAAGGGAAGGGGGGAATGGTGTGACATGTGTAGTAGCGGAATAGCACGGGTGCGGGCTGGGGAAGCAGACTATTTGGAAGAGACATCGAGTGTGTGTGTGGGAGAGGGGTGTGAGAGCGAGAGAAAGAGAGAGCTAGCGACGGAGAGAGCGAGAGAGGAAGAGAGGGGGAGAGAGGGGTCGTTTGTGTCCATAAATGGCGTATAGATAGGGAGACAATGTTGATGTTGTCCAAAATTGGCCTATGAACGGAGACGCAAGGGAAGCGAGTCATCGTGTGTGTGTGATAGGGACTTCATGAGAGATCTAGAATAGATGGTGTAGAGAACAATGTGCGAAATCAAGAACGATTATACATTAGGGAGCTATGCAAAGAGTCGCGACATATATGTATGAAGGGAAGGAGCTGGGGCAGGTCCGCATGTGGGAGAGATAGAAAGAGGAGAGTGGTGCACAAGGAGACAAAGTGTGCTTGTTTGCAGTGGGGGTGGTGTGTGAGGTGAGTGCGAGAGAACCACATAACTAGGGAGATAGACGTTTGGGGCGACGTTTTGTGTGTATGGGAAATATACACTCTACATAGTGTGTGTGCTTGGGTAAAAGAGATAGCGGGAGACCTAGAGAGTGAGGGAAGAGATGTGTGCATGCCCGAGAGACAAAGTGTTAGAGACCTATGTTGGGGTCCGGACTTTACAAGAGAGAGGGGTGTTAATGTGCTCGTGTGTTGGTGTTTGGGGAGAGAACGACTTCTCTTTGTGTTTGTGTGTGTGTGTGTGTGTGGGGGGGGTGGGGGGTGACGTCAGATAAAGAGTGAGGTGTCTATATTTGAGGGACTTTAGCGTAATTGAGATATTGTGCACTCATGGTTGATCCATTTGTTTCACAGTTTGTACTATGAGATAACGATACTTTTGAACATGCGTGATATACCTTGATGTACCCGAATTACAAACCTAAGATTGGAATTTTGGAATTCGACTCCATCATTAGCTTTTGTAATTCATTTAAATGGAGGTACATTTTTTAAGCCGGGATTTCGTGATTTCAAATTCATATATCAAACCTAGAGATATACACATACGGGCATGTTCAAACTTTATAATCATCCACTTTATTCATACACATACACATTTTTGCTTTTGTCATCATATTTAGGATAAACACATTTGGAATTTCATTTGAATTGGACCGTATGATGGTATTTGCTTGTAGTAGCTCAATGATCCATATTTGAATTGAATGGACAATCTAAGTTTCGAGTTGGAGACACTGATTTTTAAAACTTGCACTTTTTTTGCGTGCAAAACAAACAAATTGTCGGCCATGATATCATAGTCGGCCGTACGAGAGCAGAATACTTATAATTTTAGGCGCCAAAAGCTTTCAAACTTCCAGCTCACATCGAAATATCACGCGCCCGAAAGTTTAGCCCTGCGATATTCCTGTTTTACCCCTACCACATGAACGGAAAAGGGCTGCTTTGGTAACTCCATTGTTTTCCCCTCTTTGCCCCCAACATTCTTCCCCAGCCCTCCCTTCCCTCCCCGACCCCCAACCACGGCAAGCCGCGAATCTAGTCCTCCGCCGCAGCGGTGGACCTCACACCCAGCCGGATCTACCTTCCGCACCTTGGAACCCCAGCGCCAACTCACCACTTCACCGAGCCTGCCAATGATCGCTTGTCCACCGCTCCAGATCTCCTTGACCGCCATCATGGTCCACCGCACTAGATCTGCTTAACGGCACCCTCCACCACAGCAGAGGCCCTTCATCGACTCCCTCGTCCGCCTTCGCTAGCCCTTCATACAAGCCCTCGTCCAAGCGCAGATCCGCCTCACCGAAAGCACTATACAACGCTACCAAGCCTTTCGCCCATCGCAGACCGGACCCGCTCCACGGACGCCATATTCAACTCCACCGCCCTGCTTCTTGACGCCGCAGCCTCATCGAGTTATTTTGATTTGTACTCCTTCGGTTTTTCTCTTTATCGTGCAACTTTTCACTTACCACAGATGAGCTTTCTTGTATGTCGACAGCGCCACAATCAGAAAGTAATCGGAGCAGCTTCAACGACGGCGCATACCGCCCAAACTCAACCACAACACGAGCACCATCGACGATCCTTAGCTATCAAGTATGACAACGATACCCATATGCCCCGAGAATCGTGTACTATTATCCAACGGCCGCGCCACGTTCACTTTCCTAGCATAAGCACCGCACCTTTGAATTTCTTCAGGCATCATTCAGTTTTTCATGAGACGAGTTATTCGCTTGCACTGTAGGGCCATACTTACGGCAGGAACATGTTACATGTGTTAAATTACATACCAGTGCACATATAGTTAATATGCTTTAGTTTTGTTCTGATGCCACCTGTTCGTTCCATCAGACTACTTAATGTTCTCTATGCTTAATTACACATCAGCAAACTAGCATGTGGTTCCGCTACGTTTTGTTCGTTTTACCCTACATTTTCTGACGCTAGCTATTACATCACTGCTCCGAGCCTCTGTTCATTAAAATTGTTTGTGTATTCTTGATCTTCCCAAGTTGCATGACTAATTTGATGCTTCTATTAATTATGGAGCTGCCAACCCCATCAAGAAAAATATTTGTTCTTTTGGTGCTGGCACCTCGAACAAGCATAAAAATAGAGGGAAGCAGATATATTGTCGTGTATGCACACACCCTTCTTTCATTAGTTTAGATGAACCATTGATGATCAATTCGGACTAGTGCATGCGATTAAAATTAATTTTACCTAAATAGATGGTGCAGAATAAACTACAACAACTAGTTTTGCAACCACGGGATCTTGTGATATCTTCAAAGAACATTGCAACAGCAGCTAGGCTTCACGACAACATATGGTAAGCCGGTGTGTTTTAGTACATGTTAAATGTAATGCGAGTGGGATGCTTTCTTGGCTTGTGCCCTCAACGTGTAATCCTACCGAATTACAAATAGTTCGGTTATGCCTTTCTTTGTATTGCTTGATTCAATGCTTGTTTGTTGTTACGTTATACCTGAGTTGGCCAATATGTCGCTAAAGGCTCGCATACTATCGAAAAGAAATGCATGCCTATTTCATTTGAGTCCTTAACTTTTCCTCTCAACATCATCACAAGACTACCTTCGTAGTTTATATGAGGCCACACTGTTAAGTGCTTTCTCAGATTATTTCAACTACTTAGATGTCTTGGCAACTTAAATATAGCGGTTGTACACTCCCTTTCAACTTTCATCTTACCATTTTAATTTCTTTTTGGCTGATGCTGCTTCGAACCATTTAAATATAGTTTGCCATGCTCGGCAATAATTAAATCTGTCGTTTACCATGTAAGCTTCTTTGCTGGATCATACGATAACTATCTCTTACTTATGTCCAATGAAACCTTTCAGGATGTAGTTCACACTAGGACACAATGTACAACCCGTAATCTATTTGTGGAAGCGGTCGCCATCCATGTTACCAGATAGTAGCAGTTCAGAGGCAACACCGCCGGAGAGTAGTCTGAGCACAGATATTATAGTGCTTGAGGCTCTACTAGAGGCAGAAAGAGATGGTGTGGCTGCCATGAATGAGGTAATCTTTACCTTGAGGCTGGAAATTACGGAATTAGCGGCACGCATTATGCAAGAAACCCAAGAATTGGAGGAAGTAATAATGTTGCATTTGAAGACGGAGGAGGTCCTGCTGTTTCTGCTATCTGAAGCCCAAGGTAATCCTGGTTCTTCTTTAGATACCAGTTGAAATTGTCATTAGATTATTGTACTTGCATGTTGTGTCATGTCTCTGAATGGATTATGTTGCAAGACCCTCTATGTTGTCCGGAATTCCATGTTTTCCATGTGTTGTAATGATCCGAATTTTTTAGGCGAGGTAATCCTCAGTACTTGTATGATTAACATAAGGTGAACTGTTTTTCGTGTGAGCATATTGTATTGGATGAAATAACTGTTTGAATCAGAGTGTATCCAACCTCATCAATTCAAGATCACGACATTTCTAAATCATAATCATATATAAAGGTGGAATAAATCTTTGTTGTGGTTTTGAAGAAATAAATAACAAAACGTATAATTATCTGTGGATATTCGTAATCGAATACAAACTGGATTTGAATTTAGTTTGCGAGGTCCTGTGGCAAACGTGAATGCTAATTCTCCCAAGTTTTGAGCAGGCGGCTAAACACCCACTATAATTTGTGGGCTGCCCGAAGCAAGTGTTTGCGAGATGGAAATTACTTTCTACCCCTGACATTGACATCCTTATCGACCGGATTTACACTGTTGTCGATAGGGGTAGACTAGTAACTTCAATCAGACGTGGCATGACGGCCTCTGAGCCCATTCAGACACGGTGGGCGTAAGCGTGGTATGCAAAACACATTTGATTCAAGCTCGTCCGAAAGACATGTGTCTCTTCCTCCATTTCCCCATTCATACACGGTGGGCGGCAAAACAAACTTTCCTCGTCCAAAATCAATGTAGGCTAATATTTTAAATAGGGGCAGATGTGTAGCTTCCATCAGACATGACACAACCGCCCTACCTGTCAGCCCCGTTCATACACCGTGGGCGCCAACCGTGGGCGGCAAAACACCCTCTCCTCACCCGAAATAGTTACCGGCAAATATTTGGGAGATGCGAGATTACCGTCTTATCCCCAACCGACGCGATGTCTGATATTTTAAACGGGGGATAAGTTCGTAACTTTCCCCCATTTCAGAGAAGCGCGTCCCAAAGTTTGAGATCGCCTCCCTCCATTTCCCCATTCATACACCGTCGGACACGACAACCTCCGCTGACCGCTGACCTCCTCCGTCCACCACCCCATCCTCCACCTTGCCGGAGCCGCTACCCCTACCCCGTCGTCCACTGCAAGAGATGGACGTCTCTCATCCACGGCGCTGGACCAGGATCCTTTCATCGCCTCCTCTCACTTCATCGGCGCCGTCGTCCACCTTGCCGTTGCCGCTCCTACGACCGCCTCGTCCACGGCAACAGGATATATCCCCCGACCCGGCCGTCTGCCGTCTAAAGTCTTCTTCCCCGCCGCCGACAGCCATCGCACCTGCAGCACCCTCAACGTATCAGCATAGTCCTACACGGCGTCGCAAGAGAGGTCGTACTCTTCCATATGTACTTAAGTTATTGATCTCACCCAGAAAATAGATCGTAATTTGTTTACTGTACTTTTCTTGTCCGTACCAAATCGTAGTGGCTAGTTGAAAGCAAACATTGGTTGCGAAGTAGCTTTGTCCGGTTTGCACCTTCAGATCTGCCATGGCACGGGCACTATACTCGTAAAGCTTATGGTTTCCCCCCTTTATATTCACTACCATCATCATAGGTGCTTCGTGTCGTGCTAGCACTGCTCCTCAAGACCTCAACCCAAAGCTTACGTGTTCAAATACGAATCTGATATGATGCTCATATAACTAAAACAGAGAACGTTTAATTGGTCACCTAATGTTCCTATATTCGTTTCGAAAAGCATGTGCGCTACCCACTGGTCCAGCTAGTTCAACTTTCCTGATTTTTCTCTTGATGCTTAGGGTTTTCCCCTTTTATCTACTCTACTATGACCTCCGTAGGTGCTTTCTGTCGTACTAGCATTACTCCACCCTTCAAGCTAAACAACACAACACTCAGAATTCGAAAGCTTAGTTGTTCAAATATGATTGTGATATGATACTGATATTAGTTAACCGACACATTTAATTGGTTAGCTAAAGGTCCCACTTGAGTTTCCAAATGCATGTCGCGACATATAGATAGACAGCATAATTGCATTTCTTTGTCACTTGTTGACCGTACTTTCTTGTCCATACCAAATATTAGTTGTTATTTCAAAGCAAACATCGGTTGCTAACTACCCTTTACGCGTTTTGCAGCTTCAGATCTTCCATCCCACTGCCACAGTCAACACTGTACTGATCATGCTTATGTTTTCCCTATTTTATGATGACCATAATCAGCCTACGTGGTTCGTGTCGTAATAGCACTGCTTCACCCATCGAGCTAAACAAGCTTAGTTATACAAATTCATATATGATATTATTGCTGATATTAGTAAAACTGAGAGATGTTTAATTGGTTAGCTAAATGTTCCTACTTTAGTTTCGAAATGCATGTGAGCAACATATGGAGAGACCGGAAAGAATAGTATTTCTCTGTTCGCTCTGTTCATCATGGGTGGCCAACCGACATTGTATTGAAAGACTTGTAATATCTTCAATCTGCTTGCTCTTACATTTCTTCTTTAAGATGATACTCTTCTCTTGCGGTCGATCGTCAGTCGAGTTGTTCTCCTTAGTATATTTTGAATCACAGTCAGTCGACTTGTTCTTCTTTACTATATGTTGAAGCTATCATCTGCGAAGTGTCATCACTTCTGGAGCTCTCATATTTTGAGTAGTAGGCCACATTATATTAATGCACACAACAAATTACAGCATGCATGGCATCTTTTAAAAGAATTGCGAGATAGCACAAAGGGGTTTACAGGGAGGCAGTATTGGATTAGAATCACTTCTGCATTACAAAGAAAATCTCACTTGTTTTTATGTTTTCATGCATGTCAGATATTGAACATTATCAACATGAATATGAGAATGGGCGCACGAGAGGAATATTGCGGAACGATCCACTGGCTGACAAACTTGGAGGATGGCCTATCTTATTCACCCATCAAGGTGCTTGCTCTATCTTTGCAAAGTTGTATTGGTCGCACATATTTTGCATCTGACCTCTTGCATTTATTATACTTTGTTACACCATCTGCTTAGTTTAAGCATCATATATGAGTATATGCCATAACTATCCATTTTCTGTATCTATTCCATGTCGTCACACTATGTTTTTCCAACAAATGTTGTTCTTTTCGTGATAGATGTCCAAAAGAAGAGGGTGAGTGTAGACCCTCAAGGAGTACAAACTAGGTATTTGGAAAAGGTAGTGGTACTGTTAAATCAGATAGATCAAGCAGCCACAAAAACACAGGCCCAACTGCATTCACACTTTACCCCTACTCCAGTGGCCAAACCCCTATTAGAACTGCTAGGAGCCCAGCGTGAGGTACTGTCTATGATATCAATTCAAAATTTGAACTCCTAAATTTTTGCTTGTGCCTTACCTTCTCTCTTGTAAGAAAACTAATTTCAGATGAATCTCCTTGCTCAAAGGATCATACGGTCTCAAAACAATAATTGGCTCTACATTGCTCTTGTCAGTACCTCTCTCCCTTTTGCCTTGTAACGCTGTACTTAATTAATTGCTATTTGATTATGTATCATCAGTCTGCACCTGAGCTTCATTATCCTCTGTTTCTTCCAATATTATTTCATCTATATTTACTCTTTGCAAAATGTAGAATAATGGCAACGCTTATAAATAATTTTCTTTGGGGAATTTATTGAATTATCCTTCCATCAACATGGAGAAGGGCTTTGTCTAGCCCGTGTTAACATGTAATGTAAGTTCATCCTTCTCAAGCCTTCAAACTTTGTTCTAGTTTAGATTTGGATAGGCATCATTGCCTCCACTGCTGTTTGCTTGGCTGTTTACATCTGATTGGATGTTTGCAACAACTACCAGTTTCAAATTGTAGTTGTAAAAACATGTTCCTTATGAAGAACAGATCCATTTATTTGCTTATATAATTGTGAAACATGTTACGTGTCTCCTTGTTTCTCTTCGTAGTCGTATCTCTTACGCCAGGCAGAACTTTAGGGAAGATAGTGAGCCAAACCATCTTGAGGACAACGAGATGACCCCAAGGTCCTGCCTTGATGAAGACAGTGAGTTAAAGCTACTCACCAGCAGGTGTGAGACAACCTCTGTGTAGTCGCTGCCTCAATCAGTTCGACTTCTTCAGTCTCAACTTAAAGCGGAAAGGCTTGCTTCAGCTCAGCTCCGACTTGAAGTCAAAGATGCAATGAAGATATCAGAGGACTGCCGTGCGCACCATCATGCCTTAAATCTAGTGTTGATGCATGTATCGTTGACACAACTGAGGTCTACTCAGCTTCTTCAGCTGTTTGGGGGCTGACTGGCAGAGCCTAGTGCTTTCAAGTGCTCTCGGTTTGTATATTCTTTTGTCGGTAGCGTTTATTTGCAATCGGTGGCGAACTTTGATGCCCAGTGGATGTAATATGTGCGATAGCCGTGATAGCCTAGCGTAAGTTGCTTGCTTATTTATTTCCTTGTTGTCTTGTTTATTTGTTTGCTTGTAGTCATTGCAGTTCTTTTTCCGCGGTTTGCTAATGGCTGCAATAACCTATTTTTTAAAACTAGGCCACAATAACCGTGGGATAATATTTACTGTAGTGACACTGAGCCTCCTACGGGCCGTAGAAACAGTGGGCCTTCTATGGGTCAGAGAAACAAGTGGGCCTTCTACGGGTCAGTAGAAACAATGGGCCTTCTACGAGTTGTAGAAACAATGGGCCTTCTACGGGCCGTATCATCAATGGGCCTTATACGGGCAAGATGATCGATTGGCAAACATGGGCCAATAACAGGCCGCATTATGGCCGTAAACGGGCTAGAGTTGGAATCGTCCGTTCATGGGCCGACCATAACGGGCCATCGTTAATAGGCCGTATTTCATGACGCTATGAAAACAACTGATAACCCACAAGTATAGGGGATCGCAACAGTTTTCGATAAGTAAGAGTGTCGAACCCAATGAGGAGCTAAAGGTAGAACAAATATTCACTCAAGTTCTATCGACCACCGATACAACTCTACGCATGCTTGACGTTCGCTTTACCTAGAACAAGTATGAAACTAGAAGGACTTTGTAGGCGTTTACGGGTAAGCTTGCAAGAAAGTAAAGAGCACGAAAATAAAACTAGGGGCTGTTAAGGTAAAGACACAACTAAAGTAAATATAGCGAGTATGGAAAAGTGGTGGTAGGAGTTATGGAATTGTCCCTAGGCAACTGACTATGTTACTAGACCAATAATCGTTATTGCAATTCTATTTGAGGGAGAGGCATAAGCTAACATACTTTCTCTACTTGGATCATATGCACTTATGATTGGAACTCTAGCAAGCATCCGCAACTACTAAAGATTCATCAAGGTAAAACCCAACCATAGCATTAAAGCTTCAAGTCCTCTTTATTCCCATACGCAATAATCCCTCTTACTCGGGTTTATGCTTCTGTCACTCAAGCAACCCACTATAAGAGAATCATAAATGCATTGCAACACCCTACAGCGGGGATCCCTCACGCTTGTGCGACACGGAGGGCACCATAGGACAGCACCAATAAAACATGCATTTCAAATCAATCATAGCAATTCATCAATCACCGATAGGACAACGAAAATCTACTCAGACATCATAGGATGGCAACACATCATTGGATAATAATATGAAGCATAAAGCACCATGTTCAAGTAGAGGGTACAGTGGGTTGCGGGAGAGTGGACCGCTGTAGATAGAGGGGGGAAGGTGATGGAGATGTTGGTGAAGATGACGGCAGTGTTGGTGAAGATCACGGTGATGATGATGGCCCCCGGCGACGTTCCGGCGCCACCGGAAGCAAGGGGGAGAGCCCCCCTTCTTCTTCTTCTTCTTCTTCCTTGACCTCCTCCCTAGATGGGAGAAGGGTATCCTCTGTTCCTTGGCTCCCATGGCTTGGGAGGCGAGAGCCCCTCCGAGATTGGATCTATCTCTGCTTACGCGTTCTGTGCGTTGGCAGATTCTACCCCTTCACCGTTTCGTTTATATCTGGAGATCCGTAACTCCGATTGGGGTGAATCTTTCGCTCAGATCTTCCTTGTAAAATTAGCTTTCCTGCGCCAGAAGGAGAGTGTCAACCGCCTTACGGGTGGACCACGAGGGTCAGGGGCACGCCCCCCTACCTCGTGACCACCCTGGACACAGTTTCGCGTTGATTTTACTTCCAGAAAATCATAAATATTCCAAAAAAAATCTCCGTCCGTTTTTATCCCGTCTGGACTCCGTTTGATATTGGGTTTCTGCGAAACAAAAAACATGCAATGCATGTGAACTGCATCGGGCCTTTGGATCAATATGTTAGTCCCAAAAATAATATAAAAAGTTGCCAAAAAGTATATGGAAGTGAATAATATTGGCATGGAACAATCAAAAATTATAGATACGACGGAGACATATCAGCATCCCCAAGCTTAATTCCTGCTCGTCCTCGAGTAGGTAAATGATAAAAAAAGAATATTTTTTGATGTGGAATGCTACCTAGCATAATCTTGATCATATGTCTAATCATGGCATGAATATTAAGACACGAGTGATTCAAAGCAATAGTCTATCATTTGACATAAAAACAATAATACTTCGAGCGTACCAATAAAGCAATCATGTCTTTTCAAAACAACAAGGCCAAAGCAAGCTTATCCCTACAAAATCATACAGTTTGGCCATGCTTCATTTTCGTCACACAAAATGCCCCCATCATGCACAACCCCGATGACAAGCCGAGCAATTGGTTCATACTTTTTAACGTGCTTCAGCTTTTCAACCCTCACGCAATACATGAGCGCAAGCCATGGATATAGCACTATAGGTGGAATAGAATATAATGATGGAGGTTATGTGGAGAAGACAAAAAGGAGAAAGTCTCACATCGACGCGGCTAATCAACAGGCTATGGAGATGCCCATCAATTGATGTCAATGCGAGGAGTAGGGATTGCCATGCAACGGATGCACTAAGAGCTATAAGTGTATGAAAGCTCAACAAAAGAAACTAAGTGGGTGTGCATCCAACTTGCTTGCTCATGAAGATCTTGCCAAGTTCTATAATGAAAATTCCCACTAGTATATAAAACTGAAAGCATGGGATACTCTCTCTATGAAGAACATGGTGCTACTTTGAAGCACAAGTATGGTAAAAGGATAGTAACATTGCCCCTTCTCTCTTTTTCTCTCATTTTTTTGTTTTCTTTTTTTGGGGGGCCTTCTCTCTCTTTTTCTTTTTGGCCTTTCTCTTTTTTATTTTATTATTTTTATTTTTTTCGTCCAGAGTCTCATCCCGACTTGTGGGGGAATCATAGTCTCCATCATCCTTTCCTCACTGGGGCAATGCTCTAATAATGATGATCATCACACTTTTATTTACTTACAACTCAATATTACAACTCGATATCTAGAACAAAGATATGACTCTATATGAATGCCTCCGGCGGTGTACCGGGATGTGCAATGATCTAGCGTGGCAATGACATCAAAACATCATGCTAGCTATCTTACGATCATGCAAAGCAATATGACAATGAATGCTTAAGTCGTGTATATGATGATGTTGGAAGTTGCATGGCTATATATCTCGGAATGGCTATGGAAATGCCATAATAGGTAGGTACGGTGGCTGTTTTGAGGAAGATATAATGAGGCTTATGTGTGACAGAGCATATTGTATCACGAGGTTTGGATGCACCGGTGAAGTTTGCACCAACTCTCGAGGTGAGAAAGGGCAATGCACGGTACCGAAGAGGCTAGCAATGATGGAAAGGTAAAAGTGCGTATAATCCATGGACTCACATTAGTCATAAAGAACTCATATACTTATTGCAAAAGTTTATTAGCCCTCGAAGCAAAGTACTACTACGCATGCCCCTAGGGGGGTAGATTGGTAGGAAAAGACCATCGCTCGTCCCCGACCGCCACTCATAAGGAAGACAATCAAAGAAACACCCCATGCTTCAAATTTGTCACACAAACGGTTACCATACGTGCATGCTACGGGACTTGCAAACCTCAACACAAGTGTCTCTACAATCCACAACCACCTACTAGCATAACTCTAATATCACCATCTTTATATTGCAAAACTATTGCAAGGAATCAAACATATCATATTCAGCGATCTACAAGTTTATGTAGGATTTTATGACTAACCATGTGAATGACCAATTCCTGTCATCTCTCTAAATAGATATAAGTGAAGCAAGAAAGTTTAGTTCTTTCTACAAAAGATATGTCCAAGCTCTAACAAATATAAGTGAAGCAAAAGAGCATTCTACAAATGGCGGTTGTCTATGTAAAGAGAAACAGGCAATCCAAACTTCAAATGATATAAGTGAAGCACATGAAGCTTTCTATAAAGCCATACTCAAAAGATATAAGTGAAGTGCAATGATCATTCTATAAATCAACCAAGGACTATCTCATACCAACATGGTGCATAAAAGAAAAATAAAGACCTAATTGCAAAAGACGCTCCAAGACTTGCACATTATGCATGGACGAAACGAATCCGAAAACATACCGATACTTGTTGAAGAAAGAGGGGATGCCTCCCCAGCATCCCCAAGCTTAGACGCTTGAGTCTCCTTGAATATTTACTTGGGGTGCCTCGGTCATCCCCAAGCTTGAGCTCTTGCCTCTCTTCCTTCTTCTCACATCGAAACATCCTCGATTAGACACTACATCCACACAAAACTTCAACAGAAAACTCGGTAAGATCCGTTAGTATAATAAAGCAAATCACCACTGTAAGTACTGTTGCAAACCAATTCATATTTTGTTTTTGCATTGTGTCTACTGTAATATAGCTTTTTCATGGCTTAATCCACTGATATAAATTGATAGTTTCATCAAAACAAGCAAACTATGCATCAAAAACAGAATTTGTCAAAAACAGAACAGTCTGTAGAAATCTGAACATCCACTATACTTCTTATACTTGAAAACTTCTGCCAAAATTAGGACAAATAAACAAGTTGTACATAAAGACAGTGCAAAAAGAATCAGAACGATTTGACGTTCCAGTAAAAAACTAAAATTCACGCACTACAGCCAAAGTTTGTGTCCTGCACCGCACAAACCAACAAGCATTGTAAACATCCTAAAGGCAAACCTTGGCAAATTATTTTTATAATACAATGGAATTGTACAAGGGGATAATTATTTTTTTTGAAAAGTTTCTGTAATCAAGATTCACAAAGTTGCTGTGAGCATGAACAAAGTTCAAGGAGCTCTCCCACTTCAACAATGCTTGTCTCTCTTACTTTCACTTTTTTTTGAAAAAGTTTTAGGTTCCCCTCTTTATTTTTGTTGTTTTAAACTATATGAAAGCACTCAACAGAAATAAATGACTCTCTAAAACTTCCGGTTGTCTCCCTGGCAGCGCTTTCTTTGAAGCCATTAAGCTAGGCATATAGTGCTCAAGTAATGAATCCACCCGGATCCCAAGGTATATCAAAGCCAATTTTAATTAACAATGATTTGTAATTTAGTAGTGAGCACAAAGCAGCATATATCATGTAATGACGAAGTCTAACTCTCTTTCTATGCATCGGCATGTCATAAAAGAACAATTCATGCACACATAGTAAAGGCCAATGGATAGTATAAACAGTTTCTTGCAATTTTATTGTATTGGAAACATAGAGAGGTGGAGATATAGTTCCTCTCTCATAATAATTGCAAGTAGGAGCTGCAAGAACATGCATATTATATCTATCAAAATCATCGTGTGCAACGGTAAAATACAACCCATCGATATAATCCTTAATAAGTGCAAACTTCTCCGATATAGGTAGTCGGGAGAGTTTAAAAAGATAATAGGACTATCATGCGTGGGTGCAATAGCAACAATTTCATGTTTAACATAAGGAACTATAGCAAGTTCATCTCCATAAGCATAATTCATATTGGCATCTTGGCCACAAGCATAGCAAGCAACATCAAAAAGGGATATTTCAAAATAATCAACGGGATCATAGCAATTATCATAGCAATCATCATAGCAATCATCCTTCGGTAAGCACGAAGGGGAATTAAATAATGTATGAGTTGGAGGGTTACTCTTATTCGAAGGTGGGCACGGGTAGCTAATCCGCTCTTCCTCCTTTTGTTCTTCGCTCTCCTCATCATCTTTTTCATCCAATGAGCTCACAGTTTCATCAATTTCTTCTTCCATAGATTCCTGCAAAATATTAGTCTCTTATTGGACAACGTTAACTTCCTCAATAAATGCATCAATATTGGCATTGAATTTATAATTTTCATAGCAATATCTAAGTGTAGAAAAATTTTAGGTCTGTAAATAGCATCATCAAAATTTTCACAAGTTTTAAACAAAGATTCTATTTCATAAGCACCCATAAAAGCAACAAATTCTTCTATTTGTTCCACATCATAGTAATCATATATACCTTTAGCATAAGAAGCTAAGGTTTTATTATCATTAAATTCGCATGAAAAGTCAAGATGTGGAGACTTCATCCTAGAGCAACAAGTATAATCATATCTCAAGCATAGTTGTCTAGCATACCACTTCAACATAATAAATTGATCCCATAATAGTTTCCCTTTTGTGTCAAGTGATAATCCCTAAAGTATTCACGTTGATCCAACGTGTCTCCCATTATAAAGTTGAGTGGGGTTTTCTCAGGATTATCAAAGTAGTACATAATATTTCTCACATAATGAGAATCGGGGGTTTTAGGAGTTACCCCATCCTCATGAGTAGCAAGTACCTCTATTTTTTTGGTTTTTTGTGTTCCATATCCATAACTAAAGATAGAGAACAACTTAGAACAGCAAATAAAAATTACTTAGTGATTAAGCAAACAAGCACACACGAGAATATTCACCCCACGCTATGACTCCCCGACAACGGCGCCAGAAAAAGGTCTTGATGACCCACAAGTATAGGGGATGGCAATAGTTTTCGATAAGTAAGAGTGTCGAACCCAACGAGGAGCTAAAGGTAGAACAAATATTCCCTCAAGTTCTATCGACCACCGATACAACTCTACGCACGCTTGACGTTCGCTTTACCTAGAACAAGTATGAAACTAGAAGGACTTTTAGGTGTTTTCGGGTAAGCTTGCAAGAAAGTAAAGAGCACGAAAATAAAACTAGGGGCTGTTAAGGTAAAGACAAAACTAAAGTAAATATAGCGAGTATGGAAAAGTGGTGGTAGGAGTTCTGGAATTGTCCTAGGCAACTGACTATGTTACTAGACCGTTAATCATTATTGCAATTCTATTTGAGGGAGAGGCATAAGCTAACATACTTTCTCTACTTGGATCATATGCACTTATGATTGGAACTCTAGCAAGCATCCACAACTACTAAATATTCATTAAGGTAAAACCCAACCATAGCATTAAAGCATCAAGTCTTCTTTATTCCCATACGCAACAATCCCTCTTACTCGGGTTTATGCTTCTGTCACTCAAGCAACCCACTATAAGCGAATAATGAATGCATTGCAACACCCTACAACGGGGATCCCTCACGCTTGCGCGACACGGAGGGCACCATAGGACAGCACCAATAAAACATGCAACTCAAATCAATCATAGCAATTCATCAATCACCGATAGGACAACGAAAATCTACTCACACATCATAGGATCGCAACACATCATTGGATAATAATATGAAGCATAAAGCACCATGTTCAAGTAGAGGGTACAGCGGGTTGTGGGAGAGTGGACCACTGTAGATAGAGGGGGGAAGGTGATGGAGATGTTGGTGAAGATGATGGCGGTGTTGGTGAAGATCGCGGTGATGATGATGGCCCCCACCGGAAGCAAGGGGGAGAGAGCCCCCTTTCTTCTTCTTCTTCCTTGACATCCTCCCTAGATGGGAGGAGGGTTTACCCTCTGTTCCTTGGCTCCCATGGCTTGGGAGGGGTGAGAGCCCCTCCGAGATTGGATCTATCTCTCTGTTTCTGCGTTCCGTGCGTTGGCAGATTCTACCCCTTCACCGTTTCGTTTATACCTGGAGATCCGTAACACCGATTGGGGTGAATCGTTCTCTCAGATCTTTCTTGTAAAATTAGCTTTCTTGCGCCAGAAGGAGAGCGTCAACCACCTTACGGGTGGACCACGAGGGTCAGGGGCGCGCCTGGGGGGGTAGGGCGCGCCCCCCTACCTCGTGACCACCCTGGACACAATTTCGCGTTGATTTTACTTCCAGAAAATCATAAATATTCCAAAAAAATCTCCGTCCGTTTTATCCCGTTTGGACTCTGTTTGATATTGGGTTTCTGAAACAAAAAGCATGGAATGTATGTGAAGTGACACCGGCCTTTGGATCAATATGTTAGTCCCAAAAATAATATAAAAAGTTGCCAAAAATTATATGAAAGTGAATAATATTGACATGGAACAATCAAAAATTATAGACACGACGGAGACGTATCAACAGCCCAACATGTTAATAGACCACAAACGGGCCGACTGTAACCACGGGCTAAATTTGGCCCATAAGCAGAAAATGACAATAACGGGCGTAAGTAAACGAATGCTGGAAATGAGCCCAAGAATAAATGGGCTCTGAGAAGGCCGAAAGATAACATGAGCTGGAAACAGCCCAACGGAATAACGGGCCCTTAATGGGTATAAAGTGATACACTGTTCATTACGGGCCAGTTGCCCCATGGGCCGTTAATGAGTGTAAAGTAATACACTGTTCATTATGGGCCAGTTTCACCACGGGCCGTTAATAGGCCAAGAGTTACATAGGGCCTCATATGGGCCGAAATACGTCATGGGCCATACATGGGCGGAAGTGAAAAGCAATTTGGAATCATATGGGTGGCCCGGATGACTGATCGGGCCCTAGTCGGATAGGGCGTAACGGGCCTTGGGTTAGCGGGCTTTAAATGGCTATATGCGAACAGGCCGTTAACAGGCTTTACATGGGCCGGGCCGCCACCTTTTGACCAAGTCAAACGGGCCGGCCTTTTCACAGGAATGGGCCTCTGTTGGGCCATGCCACGTGTTGACGTATCATAGGCGCCTTCTTTCCAATGAGTGGACGACATCTGTCCCAACAGTGAGCCGACACGTGTTTCCTCCAGCCCATGATGATTTTACACGTGGAAAATCCCCATTGGTCGTGGCTGTTAACGGGTTATCGGATCCAAAACCCGACCCGATAGCATAACGGTGTTCTGTTATGGTGGATGCCATGTGTTGGTCACCCTTGACGAAAGCACTTCTGTGACACGCGATATATCGTCATGGAAGTGGACACTTCCGTGATGATAATTTTGGTAATGTCATGGAACACTTCTACGACAGCACAGGTATGACTATCTTGATTCTGTCATAAATTTGTCATGGATGTACAAGCATGACAAAAAACGCGACCTACTGTGACAAACACATATCATCACGGAAGTGTATTTTTTTTGTAGTGTCAGCAGCCGGCATCTCCTTGGTACTCAGCCGGCATGGGTCGCGATTCCCACTCATCTGGCTGATCAGATGAGGCCGGCCTTGGAGCGGGAGCACCCGGCGCACGACGAAGGCAACCAACAGGTCGGTCGCCTTGAGGCCCTCAGAGTCGGTTAGCTCCCGGAGATGCTGGATGGCGGCGGTGCCATCTGCCGACACCGGCTTCGGCTTGTAGCCCCAGTTCGCCCGAGGCTCAGCCGGCGGGCCGGCTGCGTAAGCCGGCAGGTTGAGGTAGTCGACAGCCGGGTCGACGTTCTTCACGTAGAAGTAAGACTGCTGCCACATCTTGACCGATTAATGCAGCTTGACGGTGGGGAAGGCGTTCTTTGGAGACGGCCGCCGCACCGCGATGAAGGCGCCACACTGGACAGCCACCTCCCGGACGGAGGTGCTAACCTTGGTGTAGAAAAATGCTCCCCACAGCTCGATGGTGGGGAGGATGCCGAGGTAGCCTTCGCACAGCGTGGCGAAGGCAGCCAGGAGCATCACCGTGTTGGGCGTGAGGTGATGCGGATGAAGGTGGTAGAATTCGAGGAATGAGCAGAGGAAGCCGCTCGCCGGCAGGCCGAAGCCATGGATGAAGTGCGAGCAGAAGACGACCCGCTCGCCCTCCTCCGGCGCCGGCGAGATCTCTCCCTTCGGCGGCACGCGCGCCTTCACGTATCCCGCGCCGGGGAGGCGCCGTGTGTCACGGAGGAATGCGATGTGGTCCTCATGGACGTTCGACCCGTCCCAGTCCCCTCCATGCTCGCGCGCCATCGAGAGCTCGACGAAAGGAGCGGCGCGGCGGAGGAGCAGAGATTAGGGCGGGGCCAAGAGGGCTCGGGGAGGGTGAGCTCGACGGAGACAAACGGCTGCAGCATTCCGGCGGAGCTCGGGGGCGCTGCGGCGAGAGGAAGAAGGAGGAGGAAAACAGGGTGGGGGCGCGCGTGCTTCGCCGCTCCCTCTCCTCCCCCTACTTATAGCATGCGGGCTATGAAGCCAAGGGGGCGGGCGTAGGATCGTGGGATTAATTGTGCCGACGACCCCACGTTCCCACCTTTACCGCGCGGGTTACTCCGTAGTAACTCTATAGGGAAGCCCAACCGCCCGCCTCGGCCGTAGCAGATCCACTCACGTGCCGAGGCCCGGTGGTGGCGGGCCCAGCCTGCGGCCGCGTCTTCTCACACGCGTGGGCTGGCAGACTGGCTCGGCAGGATGGCGCCGCGTGGCGCGCCCACGACGGGGGGCGGGCCTAGAGGCTTAGCCTGCGAGCCACCTAGCTCCCGCCATTGCATTCGAAATTTCAGATAAACCCGACTGGGCGTAGCCGACTCCCTCAGGCGGCTTGCCAGGAGTCGGACGAAGCTTTCACCCATAGCACCCAGAGGAGAAACTGTGGAGGCACCTCAGCCTCTCAGCCGCGGCGCCTCACCAGCTTCGGGGACTACTGTCGGAGTAATGGGCCACGGGTAGCCTAACCTGAGCCCCAGAACCTTTCAAGGCATCGGGGCCGGCTGCGCCCCTCAAGACGCCCAGATGAAGCACCGCCTTCTGGTGGCCGGAAGATGGCCGAGCTCAGGAAGGCAGCGCCAAGGCAGGCCGACTCCTAGCAGGCGCCCTGAAAGTATGCGCCCCCTTTAAGAAGACAAGACAGGGCAAGGCAACAGTGAAGCCCATCCCTCCCATATCTAGGGACGGGCGTGGCCACAGTGCACCGTTCAGACGGAGATCTCCGCCCGGCGTGGCACTGTTGCCACTCCACCCCTGACGTCACCACAGGCAGGCGGAGCTCTGCTCCCACGACGGCCTGCCGGTATGGCCTACAGGTGGCGGGCCCTACCAGGCAACGAGGGCCCGGAAGACGGTGGAGGCCGAACCAGTCGTACTCGAGGGAGGTCGGCTTCCAGCAGACGGCCCGCTCCCCCCTCGGGGCCTGTGCACCATTAACCAGATAAGACACGGAGTGGCTACATCGATCTCCCACCAGGCGGCGGAATTGTAGCCACGCTCCCCTGACTAAGCCCGCGTCATTAACAGCACGGCTACAGTAATCAGCAGTAGGCAAGACCCACGAGCGGCGGGAGTGGCCTATCGGCTCCGTACCACACCAGTTGGCGGGGCCCACCAGGCGGCGGGCCCCAGGCCGGTCAAGTGAGAAGCATGCGGCAGAGAGGCCGGCTGGGTCCTACTCCCACCGGATTACGATCTACCCACAGGGGGTAGGCCTATATAGACCCCCCAGGGCACCCATGCAAAGGGTTGGAACATGTTAGAATTAGACCAGCACCTAAGGGGAAGGAGAGCAAGCCTTGCCTTCTTCAACCTCTAGCATACAGCTCGAGGAGCACCATTGTACTCACTAGTGCCTTAGTGATCATGCAGAGACCCCGCAGAGCAGGACTAGGAGTGTTATCTCCTAGGAGAGCCCCGAACCAGGGTAAAGTATGGCGGCGTTCGTGTCTAGGCCTCATCCCGCTTCCAGGCACCGGCGACGTTCTACTCGCTCCCACCATGATAAGCTATCCTTTGGCATATGACGCACCCAACCCCCGACAGCCCCCGTCGACGGCCTCTGATCCTGTTCGCCGACACCTTCCTCAACCCTACCGGAGCCGCTTCACCAACACCATCGTCAACCCCACCGGAGTAGCTTCACCTATACCATTTTCAACCCTATCGGGGCCGCTTTGCCAACTCACAAGTCCACGGCCTCAGATCCGCTTCCTCGCACCCTCATCCAACCTACCAGAGCAGCTTCTGACGCCCCGTCCACGACCGCAGATCTGCATCATCGACACCATCCTTAACCCAACCACCGGAGCAGCTTCACCTATGCCCTCGTCCACGGCCACAGATCCGCTTCGCCCACACCGTAGTCCACCCTACCAGAGCCGCTCCACAAACACCCTACTCCACGGTTCTAGATCTCCTTACCGGACCTCGACAGCCAGTGCAGCGTCATCACCCTTGACGTTTCTAACCCGATTCCCACCGTTTGGCAAGATGCCAAGCACCCGCCACGGCCTAGGTACTTGTCACCTTTTAACCCATCCAGCATCACCTGCCCGATGTACTTCAAATATACTAATAGGTCGCTGTTACCTGTTATGCAGCTAGCAAAAACTACAAGGATGATATTTCTTCCGGATCTAACAGCTTGGCCAACCAAGATCCTGGACGGAGGGATTGCTATGATCTTGTAAGCGTGTCTCTCTCTCTCTCTCTTGTATTGCTCTGTGCCTGCCAGCGTGCTTTGCTAGGATTTTCGACCAGTAATCCCTTTGTGCAGACAATGATTTCTACTACTAGCTGCTAAATTAGATATGTAGATGTCATACATGATACTACCTCGTACCTCTGTTCCTAAATATAAGTCTTTCTAGAGATTCCGCTATAGGCTACATACGGAGCAAAATGAGTGAATCTACAGTCGAAAATGCATCTATATACATCTGTATGTGGTCCATACTGGAATCTCTACATAGACATATATTTAGGAACAGAGGCAGTACATTACACAAAATCGTAGGTGGCATGTAGGAATTCCAAAGACACTACATTAGGCTCCCTTAGAGTGCCTGCTAGTCCAGCACACAGAGTCATGGCTAGTTTATGCTACGCACACAATCATTAATTGGTGTTTTAAATATGCGCAAGGGATATGCAATGTATTATCATTTAGAGATGTTTGAAATTAGCCGTGTCAACTTGCAGATAGGGTTAGACAATGAAAAAGTACAAGATGTATGTGGCAATTTCATGGAACACCACAAAAAAAGAATAGCCAGCGGTGAGCCTATACAGTGTGCTATGGTACGTCACTCCTCCATTGCAATCATCGTGACATGTTATTTGTATGTCAGTTCTATTGGCCAACTTTCTTAGGGACAGTTATTACGAGTTATCCTAAGAAAATAAGCACATGTGAATATAAGCTCCATGTAATATGCCAACCAATTCTTTTCATTGCATTTTCAGCTTATCTTTGGTATGATCAGTGAAAAGTCTAGATTGCACTATATTTTTTCATTTTGCTGCCCATATGAAAATTAATTTGACTTGCAAACATCACAAATTGAACCCGGTCGATAATTAATATGATAGGAAAACAGACCTTCACTATTTGCTCAAAATGCAAATACAAAGATACCATCTACTTGGCACAATCTACTTTGGTCAATGTTTTCCATAGAGATCCCATTGCCTAATTTAAATGAAAAGCGCATGACCCGCATTTAAATGAAGAACAATTATTTATTGAAATTTGATGGTCCAAGTGGCTGGTTATTATCATATAGCAGCACTACCTGAAAGCATCATATAGCAGCAGCAGCAGCTCATAGCAACTCATCATACAGCAGCAGTAGCAGTGTGCAATTCATCATATACCAGCAGCAGGAGCATCTCATAGCAATTCATCATATGGCAACAGCAGGAGCAGCTCATAGCAATTCATCATATAGCAGCAGTAGGAGCAGCTCATAGCGATTCATCATATAGCATCAGCAGGAGCAGCTCATAGCAATTCATCATACAACAGCAGCAGGAGAAGCTTATAGCAACTCATAATATAGCGATGTGACAGCTCATAGTCATTCATCATATAGCAGCAGCAGCAGCTCATAGCAATTCATCATATAGCAGCAGCAGCTCATAGCAATTCATCATATAGCAGCAGCAGGAGCAGCTCATAGCAATGCATCATATAGCAGCAACAGAAGCAGCTCATAGCAATTCATCGTGTAGTGGATCAGAATGAAAATTTTGCAAAAAAATCAGAGTAGATCCTCACCTTGTTGGATGAGCTCATCCTTCAACAGCACCTCAAGGCCACGACCTGGGAGGTGGGGAGGGGGAATAAGGTGCCTTATGCCGCAGCAGTGGCATCACCAGAGTTGTGCAAGACCACGGAGTAGTGCGTTGGATGAACCACAAGGGAGCAAATTACCGGAGACCATGAGAATGAGGGGCGGCACCAGAGGGAGGAACAGCCAGGGAGATTTGCCCCTACCCGACGGCCATGTAGCCTAGCTGGACAGAGCATCGTCAAGGACCAGGCCAGATGGGACCAGTGGCGAGGGCTTGCTGGAGGAACCCTAGTGCTGCAGGTAGGGTATCGAGGTAGAAGGAAAGGGGAGAGGAGATGCAAGCGGGCAGGGCAATGAACGCTTGTGTGTTTGTTTTTAATTGAGGGTGAGGTGTGATGCAGCGTCACCAGTTGCATTTTGAGTGTAATATAGGCACACAACAAAGTCATTTCACTATTCCCCTTCCCTTCAATTTTTAGTGAGGTTCTACCCGAAACACCCCCCCTCCAAAGCGAAATTAGTTAAGCCCAAGCCCATAACTCAAAAATTACTTCTTTACATCTTTTATGGCTTATTTTGACAATAAGCCCTGAAAAGGCGGAATAGAACTGGCCCTTAACCTGCAATTCAATTGTGCGTGCAATGATGAATCACTCCTGCCTGCTATAGTGTACATTTAGGCATCATCATACATGGCATAACCATGTGCATTCCATTGTAGAATCTGGATTATGCAATGTTTATGTTAGTTCATACGTTGCACATGATGTTTAAATGCCCCTTAAATCTGGTCAGTCAAGTGATGGTCTTTAAGCCTCCTTCTTTTCTTCTTTTCTTGATGTGTAAGATTTGCTCACACATCTGTTCAATTGCTTGTTTGCATAGCTAGCCATACTAGGACTGTTTGCTTTAATTACTTGTTGTTCTTGACCTAACACTCTAACAGAGCTTGTCAACGATTTAAACACTAAGGGCTGCTGTAGTGGGGCCTTTTCTAACTCATAGGTGACATAAAGGTTTGGATGTACACTAAAGTAGGCTCTCCAAGAGTACCTGGAGATCCAGTTCGAAGGTATGCCTAGTTTTTACATAGTGCAGACATAGTAAATGCTCATTTCATTGTGTGCAAGTGCAAGAGATGCGGCATGTTTCATTATGTGGTGTTGTTTTGTTATAATCTCATCCTTTTGTGTTCAGAGACTGGAAAGTATGCATATTTATGTTCCAAGGAGACGAGTAACTAGTTTGTGTCACCTTGCAGAGGGGGTGCAATGAAGATAAGATTGAGGATTTCCAAGTACAAGATGTTAGGAAGGATCCTTGCAAGAGAAGTAGGAGCTGCTGAGCCTCTTCAACTGTTAAGGTAAGTCACCGTATCCAACTCAACAGTTCAATTCCTTGTTTGTTTCTGCATAGTTAATTTGCTCTTTTCAATTGCTTTATTTGTCCTCAGTTAATGAGATGCCCAAAGAATGATGCCCGATGTTGGGTACTTGTATAACTATTAGTTGACATAATTAAAGGCCTTACCATTTAATTACTCTGCCGAAGTGTGCCTGAAGCTTTGAAGTCTATTAACCAACTATTATTGAATGAGGCTCACAATCTAGTTTATACTAGGCTAATGATTGCATAGTTTTGCTTGTTGTAGTATGTTTGTGTGAAATCCTCTGTTGTTCATTATGCTCCCTAATACTTTAATTGAGCTACAGAATGGCCAACTGCTTGCTTACTTCTACGCAACATGCTGTCTAAATTTGTAACTTGTCTGTGTTTTGGATTGGGCCCCAACATCATGCTCCTCTGGTGAACTAAGAGAGATTTCTATATGCAGGCTGCACAGACTACCTTTTTTATAGTTTTTAAAATATCACCTGCTTATGCTTCATGACGTGTAACATTATTGTTAGTCCTGTTTTTCCATGTACAAAATAGTCTGTCTTGCTCGCTTCACTGTTGTAACTATATTTCTGCCCTAGTCATGTGTTCTTACAGAAACATTTCAGGATGAAGTGACATCAACACAAAGATCTCATGAGCAAAGGCGGCATGGCCGTTACCGAATGATTATGGATTGGAATGTGCTGATGTTCTCGAGCATCAACTAGAGGTGGCAAGACAACGTGTACATTATTCTCGAACGCATAATCAACAAGTTGAGACCGGACATGCAGGTATTAGATGCAGGAGTCAAAAAATGAAACAAGACACTGAGGTAACAACGAAGGAATTGGAGATTTTGCAGACTGAAATTTGTGCTATCTAAATCCGGCCAATCCTATTTTCTGAAGAGATTATAGTTCAAATGGTAAGTTATGTTGATGCGCGTCCATGATGTATGAGCTGTATTTGCCCAGTGTATGTAATTTGCTGTTTGTGTATGCTTTATTATCACTGGTGTCGAACCATAATGCCCAGTGGGTATAATCAGATGTAATTTCTTTATTGTATAGTGTAGGATTATTCTACGTTTCTATGCCTTAGTCTCTTTATTGTATAGTCTATGTTTTTTAGAGGTGATAGTGTAGAGTAGGATAATTCTTTGAATATGCTATATCGTTCAAATGGGGGGCAACTCGCCCAAACGTTGTAGTGACCATGGCCCTCCACAGGCTGTACGATCCATGGGCCATCTACGGGACGGGCGATCCATGGCCTTCTATGGGCTGTCGGATACGTGGGCCTTCTATGGGCTATCAGATCCGTGGGCCTTCTATCGGCTGTCGGATCAATGGGCCTTCTATGGGCCGTCGGATCCATGGGCCGTTGGATCAATGGGCCTTCTATGGGCCGTCGGGTCAATGGGCCTTCTACGTACCGTATTTTCCATGGGCCTTCTACAGGCCATCTCATCTACGGGCCTTGTACGGGCCGTATAAGGGGCCCTAAACAGGCTAGCGTGGAAATTGTATGTTTTATGGGCTGACCATAACGGGCCGTTAATAGGCCGTATTTGATGATGCTATGAAAATGGCCCAATAGATTAACGGGCCACAAACGGGCCGATTGTATTCACGGGCTGAATTTGGCCCATGTTGAAAAAGGCCAAGAACGGGCCGTAAGTAACCGAATCGTCAGTAAATGAGCCTAAGAATAAATGGGCCCTCGTAAGGCGAAAGGTAACACGGGCTGGAAACGACCCAATGGAATAATGGGCCGCTAATGGGTATAAAGCGACACACTGTTCATTACGGGCCGGTTTCACCACGGGCCATTAATGGGCCAAGAGTCACAAAGGGACTCATATGGGCCGAAATACGTCATGGGCCATACATGGGCCAGAAGTTAAAACGGGCTGGAATTATATTGGACGGCCCAGATGACGCTACTGGGCCTAGTTCGGATAGGCCGTAAACAGGCCCTGGGTTAGCGGACTGTAAATGGGCTATATGCGAACATGCCGTTAACAGGCTTGCCGTGGGCCGGCCTGCCACCTTTTGACCAAGTCAAACTGGCCGGCCTTTTCACAACGGTCGACGTATCATAGGCACTTTAGGTCCAATGAGTGGATGACATCTGTTCCAACGGTGAGCCGAGACGTGTTTCCTCCAGCCAATGATGATTTTACACGTGGAAAATCCCCATTAGTCGGGGCTGTTAACGGGTTATCGGATCCAAAACCGGACCCGGTAGCTTAACGGTGTTCCGTTACGGTGGATGCCACGTGTCGGTCACCCTTGACGAAAGCACTTCTATGACGCGCGATTTGTCGTCATGGAAGTGGACACTTTCGTGATGATAATTTTGGTAATGTCATGGAACACTTCTACGACAGCACAGGTATGGCTATCTTGATTCTGTCATAAAATTGTCATGGATGTACATGCATGACAGAAAATGTGACCTACTGTGACAAACACGTATCATCACGGAAGTGTATTTTTTTGTAGTGTGTGTGCATGGAAGGTTCCCGTGCCCCACATGCAAGGGAGCTCTTGAGTTTCGTTGGCTGACGGCAGGGCACAAGTATAGTTGCTTCGACTTGTATAGACCTTTTCTACATCCTCGCCATAAGTTCAGAAAAGACAAGAAGAACTTCATCAAAGGTAGAGTTGTCAAACACTCTGCACCACCTGCGTTGATAGGCCAACAGACCCTAGATCAGTTAAACGCTCTCGAGCCAGATCCAGAGCGTCCAGGGTATTTCAAGGGGTATAATAAGGAACACGCCTGGACTCACAAGACATGCTTCTAGGATCTGCCTTACTTCAAAGACCTCCTTTGCCCACAAAACATCGACGTGATGCACACTAAAAAGAATATCGCCGAAGGCATTTTTGGTACATTGTTCGGCATAGAGGGGAAATCAAAGGATAATACTAAGGTTAGAGTCGATCAATAGGAGCTATGTGATAGACCGTTACAAAACATGAAAGACCCGAAAGGAAAGGGGAATTGGACGAAGCGAAAGGAATGGTTCAATCTTGGAAGGCCAGTTATGAAGGAAATTATTTTGTGGGTGAAAATGCAGTTGATGTTCCCCGATGGGTATGCAGCAAATCTAAAGAGGGGAGCGAGTCTTCAAAAATTGAAAATATTTGGTCTAAAAAGTCATGATTGGCACATATGGATTGGGCGGATAATGCCGGTGATGTTGCGTGGCTTCATCCCTGAGGATGAATGGCTAGTACTGGAAGAGCTGAACTATTTCTTCCGTGTTATTTGTGTGAAAGAACTATCGCCTGGCCTCCTAGAAGAAATGGAACAGTTGGTGCTGGAGTTGATCTGCAAGTTAGAGATGATCTTTCCGCCAAGCTTCTTTAATCCAATGCAACACTTGATTTTGCATCTGCTGACCGAGGCACGATTCCCATGCAAAATCGTTTGTGCTACTCAACTGAGAGGATGCAGAAGACGCTTCGAGCAAAATGTAAAAAGAAACGTAGAACAGAAGCATCGATGGCCAAGGCATTCATCACTGAGGAGGTGGCAAACTTCATGACAGCACACTACGAAGCCAAAAATCATCATTTGCATAATCCGAAGCCTCGGTACAATGTTGCCGACCCTAAAAAGTGTCAATCCAACCTTAGCCTTTTCAAAGGGAATCTCGCACCAGCCAGTGGCCGTAAACCACTATCGTTGGATGTTGAAGAATGGCAGACCATTTCGCTGTATCTCTTCAACAACCTAACAGAAGTGCGGCCGTATATCGAGTAAGATCTCGGTACATTGTTTCGCAACTTCTAATTCCTTTGAACTACTCTTATTCCTGGATATTTGATGCAGTCGATACGTCGCCATATTCTCGTATGGAGCGGTCATCCAAAAGGATTCCATCGAAGAGTATGAGCTTCTGGCAAAGCAAGAAGCCGAATATTCCGGTTTCATCTCTTGGTTCAAAAAACGGTAATTTCTGTTAGACCCTTTCATTTCTTTGGCTAATTTGTGACGAATGCAACAATCCTTTCGTATTAAACTTTTAGGCTAATTCAGAGATTATGGATGCCGAATTGAGACAAGTAGCTAATGGTTTTGACTATAAGGTCCGTTCATTTGACAAATACGACATCAACGGGTATCTCTTTCGTACTTATGGCAAAGAGCTATCTATGGCCGACCGAAAGTCTACAAATTGGTGTGTCTCTGCTATCGGCGAAGGAGGTATCGAGTATTATGGAAGAGTTGAAGCAATTTATGAACTTCAATTCTATGGTGAAAACCCACCAAACGTCAGAAGTCTTCGGGATGTTATTGGTTCCAGCCGAGGGAGACTAGAAGGACTCAAGAACATATAGGGCTAGTCGAAATCAAACAAAGCACCCATTTGGATGTTCCCGATGTCTATATTACGGCTCAACAGGCAACCCAAGTTTTCTATCTACCGTGGGCCTATCAAAGTGATCCAAATCTCAGTGGTTGGGATGTCGTTTATGAATTGCCGCCACGTGTTAGACCACCTCCCCGCAATGAAGAGGATTATGAACCTCAAATTAACCAAGACACATATGACGAAGGAGAATTCTTCCAAGAAAGACGGCTTTCCAAAAAAAGTTTCAAGAACCGCTCTATTCCACCCCAGAACATTTAAGTAGACAATGATAGTGAATCCAACTTCACCCCTGAGCCGGAACAAGAAGAGCCGGAAGAAGAAGTTACTGCTGCAGATGACCTATCAATGCTTGAACAATTACATAAAGGTGGCCTTCCACATGATGATGCATTTATTAATGATGATGATGAGCACGTCATTACCAATAGTGATGATGATGATGCATTTATTGATGATGATGATGAGCACGTCATTACCGATAGTGATTATTAGGTATTCAAATTTTTATGTTGTACGTGATTTATGTAGTTATTTGTATGATTGTATGATTTATATAGTTGGTATGTATAATTTTCTTACTTTGTATGATTGTTTCTTATACATATTGCCATGGTCTTGATGTCCGTCCCCGCTGGCCCTCGCCCGCTTTATGATTCATATGTGGTAAGTTCTCTTTCATAACTATTTGTTGCATTTCGCATTTATGACAATTATGGCCATCAAGTTGACATAGAGATATTTTAATCTAGGAGGTATGTGAACCAGAATTTGAAACCAACCCTCTTGTCGAGAAGTTAAATTTAGTTGAAAAAGAAAATGAGTATTTGAAAGAAAAAATTAAAAGAATTGAAGAAGAGAAGATGATATTGGAGTTGTATGTTGCCGATGTCATCGATGATCACAAGATGAAGATGAATGCAATGCGCTTGAAGATGGATGCAATGCGCTTGAAGCTTAAGAAGATTAGAAAATATACCATTGATACTGAGGCTTGGTATCATTATGTCGTTGGATCAATTGTTACCTTAGTTGCGATCTTCATCACATTTGTTGTGATGAGGGTAAGTTTTCTCTACTTTTTTGCTTTACAAATGGATACTTAGCTTATTTTCCTCCTACATGGCATAATTACCTAAGTTAGATAAAAATGAGCTATACTTAGCTTATTCAGTTCATTTATGACATACTTAGCATACTTAGGTCAAAAATGGCATGATTATCTTTGTTAACTCCAAAATGATATAGACTTAGCTTATTTTCCTCAAAAATGACATAATAACCTTACTAAGCTCCAAACTGACCTATTTACCTAGCTTAGCTCTAAAATGACCTACACTTAGCATTTTTACATAGCTTAGCAATAAAATGGCATTTTTACCTACCTTAGTTAGAAGAAGAAGATAAAGAAGAGGAGAGGAGAAAAAGAAAGAGAGGAAAAAAATCTTCTTCTTCTTCTAACTAGTCTTCTTCTTCTTCTTCTAACTTTCATCTTTCCCAATTTGCAGATGAGGTGTTCAAACGGCAGTGGTGTGGGGTGAGAGCTGTTAGGGGGTTAACGGTGCTCTTTGCCGTCTGCTGGCCTCGGATGGCAGATGGCACAACCCTTTGCCGTCCGTTTCTGCAAAGCGGACGGCAAAGAAGGCCTTTGCTAGCACGTGTTCAGATGGACAGTTTGCCATTCGCTGGCTGACGGCAAAGGAGTTTGCCGTCCGGGATCTATGCCTTTGCCGTCCGCCATGGCGGACGGCAAAGAAGCTGATTCCAGTAGTATGGGGTACTTTAGTCCCGGTTCTAGCCTATATATACCCCCTGCCCACGAGCAGAGCAATGCACTGCTCTGTTTTTTTGGCCGGCCGTGGGAGAGCTTTGTGCCCGAGCCACACTTAAGCTTTCTCCTCTCGAAGCTCCTTGTCCAAGCTTCATTTTCGTCAAGATTTGTCTAGGTTTGGCGGTCCGTCCTATCCCGTCCCCGTACTCACCGTCGTCTATCGCCCGCCGATCTCGTTGCCGGCACCACCATGGTGAGCCTCTTGTTCGTATCTTCTTTCTAAAAGAAAAAAGTTCTTACTTGTATGATTTAGATAGATACTTGTGTAATTTTCTTACTTTTATTATTGTTTGTTATTATATAGTGCGATGGTTTTGGTATCCGCCTCCATCAACCCTTGCCCTGTCTATGATTCGGATGTGGTATATATTATCTTTTATAATTATTCGGTTCATTTAGTGTTTATGACAATTATGCTGACCAACGTGTGATACGTCTCCAATGTATCTACTTTTTCTCACGCTTTTCCTCTTGATTTGGACTCTAATTTGCATGATTTGAGTGAAACTAACCCCGACACTACTAGAAAAAGGCCTGTTAGTGGCGCACCTATTTTTGCCATTAATGGTGCACTATAGGTGCGCCACTATTACCACGCCACTAATAACAAATAGTAATGGCGCACCAAATACTATGGCTAGAAGTGCGCCATTACTATCTGACTTAGTAATGGCGCACCACATAGAGGTGCGCCATTACTAACAATTTTTTTCAATTTTTTTCAATTTTTTTTGTTTTTTCTTAATCTCGGGTCGCTATGGCTTAATCTCGGGTCAATATGCTTAATCTCAAGTCAAATCACACTCCGTGGTCAAACTTCCCGGAGGGTCACCCATCCTCACACTACTCCAGCCCAAGCACGCTTAACTTCGTAGTTCTATCCAACCCCAGCACCAGCTCACCTAACAAGCACTTGTTGATATATTTATCATATCAATCCTATTAAACCTTGTTGATGTCTATGACTTTGTTCATGTTAATGAGTGTGATGAAATTTTGAAAAAAATATTTCAAACTTCCCGGTCATATTACGTATCATATTTTGAACATTTTTTCCAAAAAAAATTTGAAACCATTTTTTTTCTGTTACTAGTGGCGCACCTAGCAAACGGTGCGCCATTAGTAAGTTTGAATTTTTCCCATCCCCCCTCTAGATCTTAAAAGCCACGTATCTTTTATTCTGTTAGGTTTTTGGGGATTCTGAAAATCTTCAACAGGGTTCCCCCAGTTGAATTCGGATGTAACTTTTCGAGTAGATGATTTTTCATATAAAAAACTTTTTAATCCAAGTTCGTATGCAAAAGTTATGCCCATTTTACTAAATTCCAGAGAGATTTTGCAAATAAAGTCGAAATTCATATTTGTAAATTTTCCCAACAACTAGACCACATATCACGTGGGAAACTTATTTTCTTTTATTTTTTTGACATTTCCATCATTTTCTTTTATTTTAGTTTTAATTGAAAAGTCGGTCCACGAGGGGGGGGGGGTGCATTTGGTTATGAGTTGTTAGCAGTGGCGCACGAGGGAATAGTGCACCATTACTAGTTGACATAGTTACGGCGCACCTATAAAAAGTGCACCATTACTATGTGTATGACTTGGTCAAACCTTGCGCCATACTTTGTGTAGGTGCGCCATTACTAAGTTTGACATAGTAATGGCGCACCTATGCAAAGTGCGCCATTACTAAGTTTGACCAAGGTTTGACCAAGTCATACACATAGTAATGTCGCACTTTGTACAAATGCGCCATTACTATGTCAACTAGTAATGGCGCACTATCCCCTGTGCGCCACCGCTAACATTTTTTTTTCAAAACTAGTAATGGCGTGCCACACACCAGGTGCGCCATTAGTAATATGTCAATAATAGCGTATTTGTATCTGGTGTGCCACTGCTATATAGCAGTGGCGCACCACATACATGGTGCACCATTAATGTTCATATTAGCTATAGCCCTTTTCCTAGTAGTGCGGACCGACGCTATTTTCAGCAGAACTACCATGGTGTTGTTTTTGTGCAGAAATAAAAGTTCTCGGAATGGAACGAAATTTTGCGAGGAATTTTTATATAATAAACAAGAATTTCTGGAGCCCGGACCTACTGGAGAGGGGCCCCTGGGTGGGCATAACCCACCAGGGCGCGCCCCCCTCTCCTGGCGCTCCCTAGTGGGTTGTCTCCACCTGGTGGCCCCGCAGACCATGAAACCGACGCTATAAATTCCTATTTTTCCAGAAAAAATGAGGGAGAAAGAATTATCACGATCCACGAGACGGAGCCGCCGTCACGTCCTGTTCTTCATCGGGAGGCCAATCTGGAGTCCGTTTGGGGCTCCGGAGAGGGGGATCTTCGTTCTTCGTCATCACTAACCCTTCTCCATCGCCAATTCCATGATGCTCCCCACCGGGAGTGAGTAATTCCTTTGTAGGCACACTGGTCGGTGAGTAGTTGGCTGAGATTCATCATGTAATCGAGTTAGTTTTGTTAGGGCTTGATTGTGACACTCCAAAATTTTTCCTTTGGTTTTCTTCAAAATTTTGTTGGATTTGAAGGAGGTCTCCAAAACCCTTCCAAAAAAAATCTCTCTCAAAGCTTTTTCCCTTTAGCAAATATTTTATTTTTGCATCTCCTTCAACTCTAGTGTTTGGTTTTAAATGTTCTTCTGATTGCACTCTTCTCAAAATTTCAAGAAAAATCTTTGGAGTTTATTTTCTTTCAAAAGGAAACTTTAGGAGTTTTTCATCCTCTCCCATATTTGAAACCATTCATGATTCTTCCATGCACCACATGGTAAAACCTTCCCAAAAATCTCTCCTTCCACTTTGGGCAATCCAAACATTCTGTCCCAACAAGCTCAACCATTTTCTAAATTTTATTTCAATTATTTCCTCTCCTAAATCTTTTCTGTCTATTATATTGAGCCTAGGTAATTTGCAAAGCAAGTACCTAAATGCATTTGAGTTTTGACCTCAAACCAACTCCCTTAGATGGTCCTTGGTACCCACAACCTAGATCAATCAAGATCCACTCCTCTTCTGTTCAAAAATTTCAAATTATAGTCTCGTAAGTTTGGACCAGATTTGCCAAATTTGGTGAAATTCATATCTACACTTCTCCAAAAATTCCACAAATATTCAGGCAGCCTCTAGATGCAATGAGAGGCCCTCCACCAAAAACCAGCTCAAGGAAAAATCCCTACATGCCTAAATCATTCTGCCGAACACCTTGCGTGCAATCGCTTCGCTCATCTTCGCTAAATTCAGAGTTTAGTGTCGATCTCCGCCAGAGTTTCACCACATGTTCACGCAGCACTTGGCACGTTGCTCACGGCCTAGCTTGCTTGTCCGGAGCCTCACACGCGTGCTTGGCGCGTTCCTGGCGTCGGTGGCACCCTGGCCCGCCTGCACCGGCGTGTCTTGCGGTGGCCGAACCACCGTAGCGGCCGACAGGGAGCAGAACGGCGGCATAACGCCGTTCGGCGCCGCCCAAACCCCCTGGTGGCTCCGCGTGGCCATTTCCTTGCCAGCGCACGCATGCAGCACCGTCATCGTGTCCTGGCATGCGCAGAGCACGCTCTCTGCCGCCGACGGGCCGTGCGGCCGTTCCGTCGAGGACAGGCCGTAACCGCGCCCACCTTGCTGAGTTGGACACGGGGATGGCACCAGTTCTTCGTCTAGTCGATGCTCAAGCTCCTAAGCCGACCGTGCAACCATAGCGTCGCCGTAATCACCTCGCCGGAGAACCCCGTTCTCGGCAACCGCCTCGGGCTGGCTATATATAGCACCCCGAGCTTGCTCTCGCCCCCGCACACCTCCACTACCTCCCCAAACCTCGCCAAGCCCCTGGAAGGGCCACGAGGAGCTCTTCTTCCTCGACTCCGGCCGCTTCCTTCCGCCTCGGCCTCCACCGTGATTCATGCCGGTGAGGTCATCTCCGGCGCCCTAACCCTGTCAGATACCCTTTCATGCTATCACGAGTCTAACCCCCACCTCAATTCCACCTCCGCAGCTCTCCCCGGCGAGATCCACGACCACCCGAATCGCCGTCCGCCGGAGCAAGCGTCGCCGCCGACGTGGTACTCGCCGGTGACCACCACCACCTCCCACAGACGCGGAACGGCGCCCTGAACACGGAGGTACTCTCCGATCTCCCTGCCTCGCCGTGGATCGCCGCCGGCGACCATGACTCTCGGCGCCGACGAGCCCGACTCCCTCGTTTGAAATTTCGAACCTGACTGGTGGGACCCGCCGTCGGCCTCTCTTTGTTTTTTTGAATCGTTTTCTGAAAGCGTGCTTTGGCAAATACGCTTCCACTCAACCGCTTTTTCTGGATTTTTCTCGCAAAGCCCCTGGAAGTTTTCTATTTCATTACAGATGGGTCCTTGGGCTAAAACCCTTATAACGCTTTTAACAGAAAAGTAATTTTGAGTGATTCCTTTTCTGTCCTCTTAAAATTTTTGTCTAGTTTTTTATCATATTTATTTGAAAAAATTTGGATCAACTTTCTGTACCCCACGGTATTTACGTTAGCGCGTGTATTTTTGTTTACCGTAGATACCGAAGGAGGTGACGGAACCGCGAACTTCGCCGAGCTAGACCCCGACTACTCCGAACCAGGCAAGCAAAGTTTGAACTTTTGATATGATGAGTGTCTGGGCATGTTTGCATTATTTTTGTATCATGGCACGGTCATGAGCATTTTCGATGATAGTTTATCTCGTGAGCATTGAGGCAAATGAGCTCGGTAAATCCGTGAGTTGCTGGAAACTTGTTGCATGGCCATGAGTTGGCATGAGTATGGGTAAGATGGCAGTGTTGTAGCATGCCAGGCTTATGCCATATCGTTGACCAAGTGTCAACATAAATCGGTCGGGCTTCCGTCCGCCTTCCTTTCCGCATTACTACCTGTTTCCCGCAAGGGATACGGCCTAGTAGGTTGCAAACCACTTCCTGGTACACACCAAATCGAGAGGCCGGGATGGAGGTTCCATGGCCCTGGATTAAAGCCTTTCATCCGGTCAGGGGGCATGGATGTTTCCGGTTGGGACCGAGAGGGGGGCACCCCTTAGAGCATGCGTATATAAATTTGATCCCATGCTATTCGAGATTGTGATCTCCCCGTCTCAAAGTTTTTCTTAAACGCTGTCTAGGGTGATTCCCTGCAACGTGAGGTATGATGGGTGTGTACTAGCTAGTTGTGTTTCCTCTGAAATACCAGAACGGAACTAGTCCTTCGTGACAACGGAAATCCGCTGGCTGTGGACAATTTTGGTACAAACTCTGCAGAGTCAAAATTCTTGAATTCATCTTATTCATGTCCAAGTACCGTGATCATCTCATCTTGTCAAGTGTCAGTCTCAGTGACAAACTCCCGAGAACCATTTGAGTATTAAATGTTTACTTTCCTATGAACGGACTAACCCGCTTATTGTCTTGTGATGAATATTTTCCGTGAGCACTATATCTTGTCAGTTATGAATAATGCATTATAAGCCCTTTCTGCGATGCCGCTCAGACGTCCGACTGCGGCAATGTTGTTATTTAATTTTATTATAAGCCCTTTCTGCGATGTCGCCGATGTCCGATCATGCAATGTTGTTATTTATTTTTATTATAAGCCCTTTCTGCGATGTCGCTCAGACGTCCGACTGCGGCAATGTTGTTATTTATTTTTATTATAAGCCCTTTCAGCGATGTCGCTCAGACGTCCGACTGCGGCATTGTTGTTATTTATTTTCATTATAAGCCCTTTCTGCGATGTCGCTCCGACGTCCGACTGCAGCACGCATGTATTTTTATTTCAATATAAGCCCTTTATGAGGTGTCGCCCGGACGCCCGACTGTGGCATGTTTTACTTATTTTCACCCTTCGAGGCGTCACTTCAGACACTCGATCGGTTTTGAGTTTATCCTTCTTTGGGTTTTCGAGCGGACTACCGCTGATTCCCTTCTTATTTATTTTTGCTATACTGATTTATTTGAGCATTGTTAAAATTAATCATGACTCATTCATGCATTCATTTGTTATATCTTTTGTCCGAACTGTCTTGCGAGTACTTTCAAAGTACTCATCCGCTTGTTGATTTGGCCAGATGTCGACGGCGATCTCATGGATGAAGAATTCAATAGCGAGTCCGACGCCTAGAGGAATCCTACCAGTCTCGTATGACCCTGGATTAGTCATTGTGATATATCCGCTCGCTACCCAAATAAATTCATCGAGCCTCACCTCGACGCCGATGAGCCGCCCAAAGGCAAGAGACTTATTAACCACCCCGCTGTGTTATTCCGCCAACCACTCTTATCTCGAGTCAGTAGTATTTCCACCCCACACCTTTGAGTCATATCCGCCACTATGTATAATTATCGGCGTGTTTGTAATAATTGGTTGGGCATCTTCATCCGACCTCAGATTATTGTAATGCTACTGGCTTATTGTATCAAATTTTTGTCTACCGGTATGAAGGATTTTCCTCAAATTGGACTTCATAGGTCGGTTGTTCAATAAATATTTTTATTGAAAAACCGGTCGTGACAAGCTTGGTACCAGAGCCAGCTGATCAGAGGGAAGCCACTAGGTGCGATCGCTAATCGGTTATTAGCATAATAGAGCTATTTTATTTTTTCACAAATGTAGACAATTTCGACAGCCAAAGATAAATTTATGATTTGACTACTCTGGACTTTTGCCTACTTTTTGTAGATGGTCGCAACGATCGCGAAGTCGCAGATGTTCGCCAACATGCCCGATGGGTTCATCAAGCTTCTCTCCTTCATCGCCCAAGTCGCGATGGGGCGGATGTGCGCCAGCCTTTCTCTCTCTCAAAGACAAGGTCAACGACCATTCGACCATGCACCAAGCCGCGGTGGAATTCAAGAGAGGACGAGTTGAGCGCTACCGGTTCGTGGGGAGAGCCATGCCCACAGAGAAGCATGCACTGCAGATGGCAGCCCGTGAGGCGATAGCTCGCCCTGTGGATATCCTTCCTTCGATGAAGACTCGTCGCTACCGCTACCTGCCATGTCACGTGCCATACACCTGCCACTACGCGTTCTCTTGCCCCAGAGGAGAACGGGACGAAGCTTTTGAGATGCTCATCGAGTATCTCCGGGCTTTGGAGGCAGCCTTCGACAACCTGGTGGACGACTTTGTAGCTGCCGCATAGACTCGGCCCATGGTCAGTGCCGCCAACAGAGGGAGCCTCAAGCGCCAAGACCGCCACCGACTTTCGCCTCACATCAAGATCGCTTGCTCCTGCTGCTCGCACCGCTACTCGTCACCTGCCTACCACTTGAGGAGTTCAACCACGCCATTACGCCTACTCCGGTTCGCTCTGCACCACCCTCGTGCCCGCTCAGATTCGAGTTGTCCCAAGACAGGCACCTGCTCCACCAACTCCGGCAGCGCCTGCGTCTGGAGCCTATCTCCGAAGAGGAGGTTGAGTCCCCAGCCTCTCTACGCCTCACCCTTGGCAGGCCAAGGGAAATCCTTACCATCTCCGACTAAGCACGCTTAGCCGCCTTGCGATGTACCGACTTGTTTGATATGTTTATATGTAAATAGGCTGTGAGAAGTAGTTTGTTTATGCATCATGTAGGATCCGGAGAAGTGCACTAGACTAAATAACATGTCAGGATTTATGTACACATATCCTGAGTGACGTATTGTATAATTACTGCTTGCGTGTAAGATATGTGATGAACAGTCCTTCTCCATGCGCAAACGTATTTTCTCTTGAAAAATCTTGGAGCATTTGCAACTTTTTGCATCTTCTTGAATTTATTGATTTTTGCGGCTCAATTTATTTTCTTATGAGTGTTTCAAATATATCCCCAGAGTGAACTATGTCTCGTCCTTGGACGCGCTCCATGCCAACTCCAGCAGAGGAAAATTATGGCACACCCCCAGGCAACAATTTCACATAGGGACAGACAAGTTAGCAGGACAGTGAAACGACACTTTCCCAAATGTGCCGTCTTTATGAACAAAGTCAGCAGCAACATCAGGAAATACTGAACCAAGTCATCAATATGGGAAATCACCGTGGGCGATGTCAGCAGCAATCAAAATTATTTGAGCTACAGAAGACACGTCCCCAAACATTTTCTCACACCGACAAACCTCTTGAAGCCGAGGACCGGCTTGAGACATGGAGAGAAAATTAATCATTGCCCAGTGTTTAGATCTTGAGAAAGTGCTTTACGCTCCGCACTATCTCACTGGAGCAGCCGCATCGTGGTGGGAAAATTTCCTACACATGCACCCCAACGAAAATAATATATCATGGGAGGAATTTAAAGAAGGTTTTCGTGGGGAACCTATTCCTAAGAGTCTTATGAAGATCAAAAAGAGAGAATTTGATGACCTCAAGCAAAGGACAATGACAGTGTCAGAATACAACAGTCAGTTTACCCTGTTGTCTCGCTACGCCAACGAGGAGCGTATGTCAGAAAACAAAAAGATGGAGAAATTCCTAGACGGTCTGACGCCCGCACTTAAATGCCAATTGGTCGTACACACATTTCCAGATTTTAAGACGCTGGTGGATAAGGCCATTACCTTGGAAAATGAGAGACGAGGTTAGAAGATTTCCATAGCGGAAGAGGGACCAGACTAAACACACCCGCAACCACCGCAGCAAGACAGATGTTCAGAAAAATTGGACACCCAAACCCACGACAAGCGTCTCACACCCAATCAAGAATTCCACGCAAGGGACAAGGAGTTCACATATCGCCCAGGCGTTACCTGTTACGCTTGTGGAGAAGAAGGGCACTATGCCAAGCAGTGCCCCAAGCCAAGGAACTCGACCCCAAAGCCGAACAACGGAAGCAATAATTCGGCGCCAAAGCGCAACAATTTCAACCCAAATAACAACCACAGGAAGGGTCATCTGAACCACGTGACCAAAGAGGAAGCACAAATGCCCCAGATATCGTACTCGGTACGTTTCACGTCAACACAATACCCGCCATGGTTTTGTTTGATTCTCGAGCTTCTCACTCATTCGTTTCAAAAGTTTTGCTTTGCAAAATAATTTTTCGTTGCTTCCCTTGGGAAAATCTATGATCGCCAAGTCCCCCGAATTAAGCAAGTTACCCAGAATTATTGCTGTGGTGTGGTTATCGAGTTTGAAGGGTTGAAGTTTCACGCAAATCTTATCGTGTTGGAAACTAAAGGACTGGATGTCATCTTAGGGATGGATTGGTTAACTACCAACAAAGGTTTTATTGACTGCTTCAACAGGACCGTAATTCTCACCCATCACCACGGGAAGGCCATAAAGGTTTCAGCCAAGGAAAGAAAAATATCCCGGCAACCGAGATTGAATAAGGTGGATATTTCTGAATTGAGCAATGTTCCAGTAGTGTGTGAATTTGCAAATGTGTTTCCCGAAGAACTACCAGGCATGCCACCAGATCGAGAGATAGAATTCAACATTGAGCTAGCACCCGGAACCGCTCCCATATACAAGAAACCGTACAGAATGGCACCATCCGAATTGGTAGAACTGAAGAAGCAAATAAAGGAATTATTGGAAAAAGGGTACATACGAGCCAGTTCCTCACCTTGGGGTTCACCAATTTTGTTTGCCAAAAAGAAGGATGGAACACTGAGATTGTGCATAGACTATCGAGCGCTAAACATGGTCACAATCAAGAACAAATATCCGATGCCACGAATAAATGATTTCTTCGATCAACTCGCTAAGGCCAAGGTGTTCTCAAAGATTGACTTGAGATCGGGATACCATCAACTGAAAGTGCGAATCAAGATATTCCCAAGACCGCTTTCACCTCCAGATACGGATTGTATGAGTTCACCGTAATGCCATTCGGACTAACAAACGCCTCAAGATATTTTGTTCACCTCATGAACAAAGTATTCATGAAGTTTATGGATAAGTTTGTTGTGGTATTTATCGATGATATTCGATATACTCCAAAACACCGTAAGAGCACGCTGAACATCTCCGGATTGTACTAGGAGAACTCAGAAACATCGGTTGTACGCTAAATTCAGCAAGTGTGAATTTTGGCTAAAGCAAGTAGGTTTTCCGGGCCACGATCGACTCAAGAAGGTATCGCCAGAGACCCGAAAGGTCATACGTGCATTATGGCTGGAAGCCACCAGCCAGCGTGACGGATGTACGAAGTTTCTTGGGAATGGCAGGATACTACCGGAGATTTATTGAAGGATTCTCCACCATAGCAAAGCCAATGACGCAACTACTCAAGAAACACAGGAAGTTTGAATGGACGGAAGCCTGTGAGAAAAGTTTCCAAGAACTAAAGAGGAGACTGACGACAAGACCAAGATTAATTGTGCCAGATATACACAAAAATTTTGAGGTATTTTGTGACGCATCTCGAAAAGGGCCTCGGTGCGTATTAATGCAAGAAGGCAAGGTTGTCGATATGTTTCCAGACAGCTTCGCAAGCATGAGGAAAATTACCCTACCCATGACCTGGAATTAGCAGCAGTTATTCATGCACTCAAGGAATGGAGACACTTTTTACTTGGTAATCGTTGTGAAATATACACGGACCACAAAAGCCTCAAGTATTTTTTCACACAACCAGAACTAAATTTACGGCAGCGACGCTGGTTGGAATTATTAAAGGATTATGATGTTGGGATCCACTACCACCCGGGCAAGGCAAATGTTGTAGCAGATGCTCTGAGTCGGAACCCCAGTCCGGACAACGACGACATGCCAAACTTAAGACCTGAATTCCAGCAGGAATTGCAAAGCTCAACCCGATGGTGGTCACCAAGGCGTTGTGTCAAACTTAGAAGTACAGCCTACCCCGATAGAGAAGGTTAAAGAGGCTCAACGTGGACACCCCAAAGATTGAAGGCATAAAACAGAAGATGAAGTTGGGCAAGGCCTCGAATTCATTATTGATGAGCAAGGAATATTGTGGTACGGGAATAGGCTTTATGCACTAAATATCCATGACCTTAAACAAGCAAATCCTGGCTGAAGGCCACACCGCTCCTTATTCAATCCATCCCGGAGGAACAAAAATGTACAAAGATCTTCGTGAAACATTTTGGTGGCATGGTATAAAAAGAGACATAGCCACGTTTATTGCATGTTGTGACTCTTGTCAATGCATCAAGGCCGAGCACCAGAAACCGGCCGGGCTATTGCAACCGAATAAGATACCCGAGTGGAAATGGGACGAAATTTGAATGGATTTTGTTGTTGGACTACCTCGGCCGCGACACGGACATGATGCCATATGGGTAATTACAGATAGACTGACTAAAGTAGCTCACTTCATCCCCGTGAAGACAACACACACCACTCAGAAGCTTGCTAGGCTCTACCCCTCCCGTATCGTTTGCCTACATGGAGTCCCAAAGAAAATAATCTCGGACAGAGGCACTCAATTCGTCTCCCAGTTTTGGGACCACTTACAACAAGCTCTGGGAACTCACCGGCATTCAAGATCGCATACCATCCCTGCATGTATGGGCAGACTGAGCGAGTAAACCAGATTCTAGAAGATATACGAGAGCATGTGTCCTCACCTATGGGACCAATTGGGAGGAGAGCTTACCATACGCAGAATTCGCATATAACAACAGCTATCATCCAACCTGCAAATGGCACCATTTGAAGCTCAGACGGACGAAGATGTCGTACCCGCTAAATTGGTCGGAAATCGGAGATAGTCATATCTTCGCCCGCACCTGCTCAAAGAGGTCAAGATAAAGTCAAGGTAATTAAGGACCGACTCAAGACAACCCAAAGTCGACAAAAAGTTATTACGATCGAAGCATAGTGGAGTCCATTTTGAACCCGTGAATTTGTGTACCTACGAGTATCACCCATGAGAGGCCAAAGACCGATTCAAGATTAAAGGGAAGCTAGCACCAAGATTCATCGGACCATTCTGCATAGTAGCACGAAGAGGCACGGTGGCCTACCAGCTAGACTTACCCGAAGAATTATCCGACATCCACGACGTATTTCACGTCTCCCAATTGAAGTGCGTAAGCAACCCAGAGAAACAAGTACCCCATAAAAACATTGACGTGCAACCAGACCTTACATATCGGGAGCATCCGATAAAAATCTTGGAAGAGTCAGAAAGGAGAACCCGACAGAAAACCACCAAGTACTTCAAAGTTCAAAGAGCAACCACACCGAAAGTGAAGCCACTTGGGAAAGAGAGGATTTCCTTCAACAGAAAGCACCCAAAATTATTTGAGGATCAACTGGAATCTCGGGACGAGATTTTTCCTAGGGGATAGGTGTTGTGACACTCCAAAATTTTTCCTTTGGTTTTCTTCAAAATTTTGTTGGATTTGAAGGAGGTCTCCAAAACCCTTCCAAAAAAATCTCTCTCAAAGCTTTTTTCCCTTTAGCAAATATTTCATTTTGCATCTCCTTCAACTCTAGTGTTTGGTTTTAAATTTTCTTCTGATTGCCCTCTTCTCAAAATTTCAAGAAAAATCTTTGGAGTTTATTTTCTTTCAAAAGGAAACTCTAGGAGTTTTTCATCCTCTCCCATATTTGAAACCATTCATGATTCTTCCATGCACCACATGGTAAAACCTTCCCAAAAATCTCTCCTTCCATATTGGGCAATCCAAACATTCTGTCCCAACAAGCTCAACCATTTTCTGACCATTATTTCAATTATTTCCTCTCCCAAATCTTTTCTGTCTATTATATTGAGCCTAGGTAATTTGCAAAGCAAGTACCTAAATGCATTTGAGTTTTGACCTCAAACCAACTCCCTTGGATGGTCCTTGGTACCCACAACCTAGATCAATCAAGATCCACTCCTCTTCTGTTCAAAAATTTCAAATTATAGTCTTTGTAAGTTTCGACCAGATTTGCCAAATTTGGTGAAATTCATATCTACACTTCTCCAAAAATTCCACAAATATTCAGGCAGCCTCTAGATGCAATGAGAGGCCCCTCCACCAAAAACCAGCTCAAGGAAAAATCCCTACATGCCTAAATCATTCTGCGAACACCTTGCGTAATCGCTTCGCTCATCTTCAGTTAAATTCAGAGTTTAGTGTCGATCTCCGTCAGAGTTTCAGTCACATGTTCATAGTGCACTTGGCACGTTGCTCGCGGCCTAGTTTGCTTGTCCAGAGCCTCACACGCGTGCTTGGCGCGTTCCTGGCGTCGGTGGCACTCGCCCGCTCAAGGCCGGCGTGTCTTGCGGTGGCCGAACCACCGTAGCGGCCGACAGGGAGCAGAACGGCGGCATAACGCCGTTCGGCGCCGCCCAAACCCCCTGGTGGCTCCGCGTGGCCATTTCCTTGCCAGCGCACGCATGCAGCACCGTCATCGTGTCCTGGCATGCGCAGAGCGCGCTCTCTGCCACCGACGGGCCGTGCGGCCGTTCCGTCGAGCACAGGCCGTAACCGCGCCCACCTTGCTGAGTTGGACACGGGGATGGCACCAGTTCTTCGTCTAGTCGATGCTCAAGCTCCTAAGCCAACCGTGCAACCGCAGCGCCGCCGTAATCACCTCGCCGGAGAACGCCGTTCTCGGCAACCGCCTCGGGCTGGCTATATATAGCACCCCGAGCTTGCTCTCGCCCCCGCACACCTCCACTACCTCCCCAAACCTCGTCAAGCCCCTGGAAGGGCCACGAGGAGCTCTTCTTCCTCGACTCCGGCCGCTTCCTTCCGCCTCGGCCTCCACCGCGATTCACGCCGGTGAGGTCATCTCCGGCGCCCTAACCCCGTCAGATACCCTTTCATGCTATCACGACTCTAACCCCCTCCTCAATTCCACCTCCGCAGCTCTCCCCGATGAGATCCACGACCACGTGAATCGCCGTCCGCCGGAGCAAGCGTCGCCGCCGACGTGGTACTCGCCGGTGACCACCACCACCTCCCACAGACGCGCAATGGCACCCTGAACACGGTGATACTCTCCGATCTCCCTGCCTCGCCGTGGATCGCCGCCGGCAACCACCGCAGCTCTCGGGCGCCGACGAGCCCCGACTCCCTCGTTTGAAATTTCAAACCTGACGGGTGGGACCCGCCCGTCAGCCTCTCTTTTGTTTTTTTGAATCGTTTTCTGAAAGCGTACTTTGGCAAATACGCTTCCACTCTGAACCGTTTTTCTGGATTTTTCTTCAAAGCCCCCTGGAAGTTTTCTGTTTCATTACAGATGGGTCCTTGGGCTAAAACCCTTATAACTTTTTAACAGAAAGGAATTTATGAGTGATTCTTATTCTGTCCTCTTCAAATTTTTGTCTAGTTTTTTATCATATTTATTTGAAATTTTTTTGGATCAACTTTCTGTACCCCACGGTATTTATGTTAGCGTGTGTATTTTTGTTTACCGTAGATACCGAAGGAGGTGACGGAACCGCGAACTTCGCCGAGCTAGACCCCGACTACTCCGAACCAGGCAAGCGAAGTTTGAACTTTTGATATGATGAGTGTCTGGGCATGTTTGAATTATTTTTGTATCATGGAACGTTCATGAGCATTTTCGATGATAGTTTATCTCGTGAGCATTGAGGCAAATGAGCTCGGTAAATAAGTTAGTTGTTTGAAAATTGTTGCATGGCCATGAGTTGGCATGAGTATAGGTAAGATGGCAGTGTTGTAGCATGCCAGGCTTATGCCATATCGTTGACCCAGTGTCAACATAAATCGGTCAGTTTCCCGTCCGACTTCCTTTCCGTACTACCACCTGTTTCCCGCAAGGGATACGACCTAGTAGGTTGCAAACCACTTCCTGGTACACACCAAATCGAGAGGCCGGGATGGAGGTTCCATGGCCCTGGATTAAAGCCTTTCATCCGGTCAGGCATGGGTGTTTCCGTTGGGACCGAGAGGGGGCACCCTTAGAGCGCTACAGATACAAATTTGATCACATGCTATTCGAGATTGTGATCTCCCAGTCTCAAAGTTTTTCTTAAACGCTGTCTAGGGTGATTCCTGGCAACGTGAGGTATGATGGGTGTGTACTAGCTAGTTGTGTTTCCTCTGAAATACCGTAAACGGAACTAGTCCTTCGTGACTACGGAAATCCGTTGGTTGTGGACAATTTTGGTACAAACTCTGCAGAGTCAAAATTCTTGAATTCATCTTATTCATGTACAAGTACCGTGATCATCTCATCTTGTCAAGTGTCAGTCTCAGTTACAGAAACTCCTGAGAACCATTTGAGTATTAAATGTTAACTTTCCTGTGAACGGACTAACCCACTTATTGTCTTGCGATGAATATTTTCCGTGAGCACTATATCTTGTCAGTTATGAATAATGCATTATAAGCCATTTCTGCGATGTCGCTCAGACGTCCGACTGCGGCAATGTTGTTATTTAATTTTATTATAAGCCCTTTCTGCGATGTCACTCAGACGTCCGACTGCGGCAATGTTGTTATTTATTTTTATTATAAGCCCTTTCTGCGATGTCGCTCAGACGTCCGACTGCGGCAATGTTGTTATTATTTTTATTATAAGCCCTTTCTGCGATGTCGCTCAGACGTCCGACTGCGGCATTGTTGTTATTTATTTTCATTATAAGCCCTTTCTGTGATGTCGCTCCGACGTCCGACTGCGGCACGCATGTATTTTTATTTCAATATAAGCCCTTTATGAGGTGTCGCCCAGACGCCCGACTGTGGCATGTTTTACTTATTTTCACCCTTCGAGGCGCCACTTCGCATTAATTTCGATCGGTTTTGAGTTTATCCTTCTTTGGGTTTTCGAGCGGACTACCGCCGATTCCCTTCTTATTTATTTTTGCTATACTAATTTATTTGAGCATTGTTAAAATTAATCATGACTCATTCATGCATTCATTTGTTATATCTTTTGTCCGAACTGTCTTGCGAGTACTTTCAAAGTACTCACCTGGCTTGTTGATTTGGCGGAATCTTGTGAAAGGCGATCTCATGGATGAAGAATTCGATAGCGAGTCCGACGCCTAGAGGAATCCCGGTCGGTCTTGTGCGACCCTGGATTAGTCATTGTGATATATCCACTTCGCTACCCAAATAAATTCATCGAGCCTCACCTCGACGCCCGATGAGCCGCCAATCTGATGAGACTTATTAACCACCCCGCTATGTTATTCCGCCAACCACTCTTATCTCGAGTCAGTAGTATTTCCACCCCACACCTTTGAGTCATATCCGCCACTATGTATAATTATCGGCGTGTTTGTAATAATTGGTTGGGCATCTTCAGTCCGACCCCTGTATTATTGTAATGCTACTGGCTTATTGTATCAAAGTTTTGTCTACCGGTATGAAGGATTTTCCTCATATTGGACTTCATAGGTCGGTTGTTCAATAAATATTTTTATTGAAAAACCGGTCGTGACATTGATCCCTAGTATCCACTATGTTCTTAGATTGATTTTGCTATGACTTTGCTATGCTTAATGCTTGTCACTTTGGGCCCGGGTGTCATGAACTCAGATCTAAACCGTTTATGTTATCATCATTATATCCATGTTTTAGATCCGATCTTGCAAGTTATAGTCACCTACTGCGTGTTATGATCCGGCAACCCCGGAATGACAATAACCGGGCCCACTCCTAGTGATGATCATAGTTTGAGGACTTCATGCATTCACTATGTGTTAATGCTTTGTTCCGGTTCTCTATTAAAAGGAGGCCTTAATATCCCTTAGTTTACAATATGGACCCCGCTGCCACGGGATGGTAGGACAAAATATGTCATGCAAGTTCTTTCCATAAGCATTTATGACTATTTACAGAATACATGCCTACATTATATTGATGAACTGGAGCTAGTGCCGTATCGCCCAAGGTTATAACTGTCTGATGATGAATATCATCCAATAATTCACCGATCCAATGCCTACATATTTATCTTTTATTGTTTCTGCAAATTTACTGCTGCTATCATCACTGTTACACCTGCTACACAATTATTGCTTTCACTGTTACCGTTACCGTTGCTACTGCTACCATTATCAAAACTATCATACTACTTTGCTGCTGATAATTAATCTCCAGGTGTGGTTGAACTGACAACTCACCTACTAATACCTTCAAATATTCTTTGGTTCCGCTTGTGTCTAATCTTTAAATTGGGGTTGAATACTCTATCCTCGGAAAACTGTTGCGATCCTCTATACTTGCGGGTTATCAAGACCTTTTTCTGGCGCCGTTGCCGGGGAGCATAGCTATATTTGTTGAGTCACTTGGGATTATTATCAATTTATCATTATGAAGAATCTGAAGGATGCTAAGACTACTATTTTTCCCTCAAAGACGAGGGGAGGTAAGGAACTGCCATCCAGTTCTGCTTTAGATTCACCTTCTGTTATAAGTAAACATGCAACACCACCACATGCTATCAATTCTAATATGTCGCAAGTTATTGATGATTCTACTTGTACTATGCATAATGCTTAAGATGATGCTAGTACCTTGCTTGATAATGATGATGTGCCACTTGGTAAATTTCTTGATGAACAAATTGCTAGAGTAACACAACATGGTGTTGTTGAATCAGATGATGAGCTTGAAACTGAAATACCTGCTAGAACTAGTCTTCCTAGATATGAATTGCCTAAGGTACCGAAAGGTTATGTTGAATGACGAAACAACTAGAGATATTCTTGCTTGTAAGGATAGAGATGATCTAGAGAAATTATTATGCAAGTATAAAGAAAAATCTCTGAATGCTAGAATGAAATGTGATCCTAAGTTTGCTACTTCACCTATCTTTATTGATGATAAGTATTATGAATTCTCTGTCGACCCAGAGTTAATTACTTTGGTTGAATCTGATCCTTTCCATGGTTATGAAACTGAAAATGTTGTGGCACTTGTTACTAAGTTGAATGATATAGCCACCCTTTTTACTCATGATGAGAAAACTCGCTATTACTTTATTCTCAAATTATTTCCTTTCTCATTAAAGGGTGATGCTAAAGCTTGGTACAATACTCTTGCTCCTGGTTGTGTGCGTAGTCCCCAGGATATGATTTATTACTTTTCTGAAAAATATTTCTCTGCTCATGACACACAAGCTGCCTTGCAGGAAATATATAACTTTGTGCGAACTAAAGAAGAGAGTCTCCCACAAGCTTGGGGGAGGCTTTGCCAGTTAATTAATGCTTTCCCTGATCATCCTCTTAAGAAAAATGAAATAATTGATATCTTCTATAATGGACTAACCGACGCTTCTAGGGACTTCCTAGATAGTTGTGCTGGTTGTGTTTTTAGGGAACGAACTGTTGGACAAGCTAAAGAATTATTGAATAACATATTGAAAAATTATGATGATTGGACCCTTCCTGAACAACCACCTAAACCCACTCCGAAGAAGAGGGGTATATTATATCTCAGTCCTGAAGATATGCAAGAGGCAAAGAAATCTATGAACGAAAAAGGTATTAAAGCTGAGGATGTTAAAAAATTTACCTCCTATTGAAGAAATACATGGGCTTAATACACCACCAATGGCTAAGGTGGTAGAGGTAAATTCTCTAATGAAGTTCAATGATAATGACAATCCTCACAATATGCACCCTAGCCAATGCCTTTATGAGTTTGCAAACTACATTAGAAAACAAGATCACTTCAATGCAAACATTATGAAACAATTGAAATATAATTCTGATATGATTGCTCCCTTGAGTGACTTGTTATTTAGAATCTCAAATGATATTAGAGGTGTTGGAAAACATGCTTCTATGGTTCAAACTCAGTTAGAACAAGTTGCTAAATCACAAAGAGAATTACTTGGTGAAGTGAATAATAATATGCATGAGTTTGCTGTTAGAGTTGCAACTAGAGGAGGTAAAAATGACTCAAGAACCACTTTATCCTGAGGGACACCCGAAAAGAATTGAACAAGCCTCACAAAGAAATAACACTAGTGCACCTAGTCCTTGTAAAAAGAAAAAGAAGAATAAAAATGATAGGACATTGCATGCTTCTAGTGAACCTGAAATAGAGAAACCGCCTGATAATGAAAATGAAACTTCTATCTCTAACGCTGAAACTCAATCTGGTAATGAACATCCACCTAGTGATAATGAAAAAGATAATGCTGATGTTCATGAAGACTCTCAACCAAATGAAAAAGAATCACATAATGACGTTGAGACAGAACCACCTGTTGATCTTGATAACCCACAATCTAATAACAAAAGATATGATAAAAGAGACTTCATTGCTAGAAAACACGGTAAAGAAAGAGAATCGTGGGTTCAAAAACCTATGCCTTTTCCACCCAAGTCAACTAAAAAGAAAGATGATGAAGAATTTGAACGCTTTGCTGAAATGCTGAGGCCAGTCTTTTTGCGTACTCGCTTGACTAATATCTTGAAAATGCCTCCTTATGCAAAGTATATGAAGACATCATCACTAATAAGAGAAAAATACCGGAAGCTGAAGTCTCCACTATGCTTGCTAATTATACTTTCAAAGATGGAGTACCTAAAAAACTTGGAGATCCGGGAATACCAACTATACCTTGCTCCATCAAATAGAATTATGTGAAAACTGCTTTGTGTGATTTAGGAGCTGGTGTTAGTGTTATGCCTTTCTCTCTATATAAAAGACTTGATTTGAATAAAATCACACCTCTTGAAATATCTTTGCAAATGGTCGACAAATCAACTGCCATACCTATCGGTATCTGTGAGGATGTGCCCGTTGTTGTTGCTAATGTTACTATTTTGACTGACTTTGTTATACTTGAGATGCCCGAGGACGACAACATGTCGATTATCCATGGTAGACCCTTCTTGAATACTGCAGGGGCAGTTATTGATTGCAATAAAAGCAATGTCACTTTTCGTATTAATGGTAATGAACATACGATGCACTTTCCGAAGAAAAAATTCCAAGTGAATGGTATTAATGTTATTGAAAAATCTCCAACAATCACTATTGGAAGTTTTCAAATACCTCTACCTACTGTCAAAAAGAAATATGAAATACTTATTTTTGGGGACATTCATATCCCCATTGAGGTAACTTAGTGATGTACGAAAGTTCGGTTTCATGCTAATCGAAAGTGGTTGTTAATAAGACCTGATCAACCTTATTAATGAATCATTTTTGAGCGGTATGAAGTTGATGAATTTATTAAGCACTACCTTCTGTCCTTAGTTTTTGTTTTCTGTTTCTACTAGTTAAATAAAATAAAATGACATGTTCTGTCTGTTTTCTGAATTTCCTGTGCAATAAAAAAATGACTGAAATATAAAAGTTCTGAGAATGCTATAAAAATATTAGTATGATTTTTTGGAATATTTCTGAATTTCTGGTGCAAATAATATTAGAGGGAGGTGCACCAGGTGGGCACAACCCACCTGGGCGCGCCAGGACCCCCAGGCGCGTCCTGGTGGGTTGTGGTCCCCACGTGGGCCCCCAACTTATATGTTCATCCCACATCATCACTTACCTCCAGAAAAAATTCTCCATTGCTCTCTCTCCCGTGTTCCTGCTCTCAAACCCGCGGATTTCGATCTCTTTGCTCGAAGCTCCATTTTCGAAACCGTTTCGGGGGATTGTTGCTTGGTATGTGACTCTGCCGTTTGTCGAACTAGTGTTTGTTTTAGTGCTTTATACTTTGAATAATTAGCTACTCTTGGTGCTGCTGTAGATGAGCTTGCATGTTGAATTCTTAGTGTTCTAAGTAGTTTGAATGCTTGCTATGCCTCTATGTATCCCTATGAGTAGTTGCTATCAATTTAATAAAGCTTTGTTGACAAATTTTTGTCGCCCAAAAATGTTCAGAAAACTGTACGCGAACATGAATATCTTTACAAATTTTGGCTCTAAGAAGAACTCCAAGGGTGTTATTGGGGAGTCTTCTGATAGTGATCTCCACCCTCGGAGGTTGGCGGAGTACGGCCGTGTGAATGGCCGCACACCCCGTTCCTGGAAGAGGATGGAATTCTTCAGGAGTTCACACAATATGTTGCTAATGCCGGCCTCACCGACTTCATCGCAGATGAGTGTGACAAGCACCAAATTCTCACAAACATCTTTGTTCAAAGTTTTACTTTCTTGCCTAGAAATAATCCTCCTGAAGTGAGCTTTGATTTATATGCTGAAAACCATCAGATACCACTTACTGAATTTTGTGACATATGCATGATCCCATCTAATGGGAGCTTGGCTGAGCCTAGGCCGGCTGGGTTTGAGGAATTTTATCGCACTTTGACAGTGGGAGATGAGAGAGGGGTGTCAGCCACCACGGCTGCTAGCATACACTTTCCTGCCGTACACTATTTTGCTTTATTTGTTGCTAAGTGCTTGCTTGCTAGAAAGAAAGTAGGTGTGCTCAGTGCACCAGACCTTGTTGTTTTATGCCGGGCACTAGAAGGCGACAACACTTATAGCTTGGGAGTTATTGTGGCTCGTCGCCTCCATCTTAATAAATCCCAGGGTGAAATACATGGTGGGATTTTTGCTACTCGTTTGGCGACTCGCTTCAATGTTGAGATACGTCGTCATGATTACCCCCTGACCAAGGTTTACTTAGACCGTGCAGCAATGGAACACCATCATTTTCTTGCACGAGATTATCCTAACATCCCTATTCCTTATAACCTAGTTTTTAGCGTTAAAACTCGTCATATTATTCCCTTGCATGCACCTGCTTTGTTTGATTCTATTGCCAGGGACGGATATAGGATTATGCCTACGGACATCACCGCCTATCGAAACGCTCAGGCTGTTGCAGAGGCAGAGGAGGAGCCTCAGCAGTGGGATAAGTGGATGCCTTCTCCTCAGGATCCCTACTACCATCCAGGCTATTGATCGACTACCAAGTTGGGCCAAAAGCCTAAGCTTGGGGGAGTACATGTTCTCACCGAGATTATATTCATGTCCACATATCATTCTACATGTCGGTGTTCACACTTTTTCACTAAATCATCCATGCTTAAATTTATTTTCTTGCTTTCTTCTTGTGAGTTTGAAAAACTTTAGAAAACCCCAAAAAAATTAGTTGTCGTAATCTAATTTCTATGCATGCTTAGTAGTAGCACTTAAAAAGAAAACCCAAAAATATTTCCTTGTTCTTCTTTTGCTTGTTGGGAGCTTTCCCATGTAAATAGTTTTTCTCGTTTTTGCTTTTCCCTTTTATTTGCTTGTTCAAGAAAACCAATAACTCCAAAAATATTTCAGTGTGTTTCTCTGAATTTCAGTTCCTTTTTACTCGAGTCTTACCAAGGAGAAAACCACGATGAAAATGTTGAGTGGCTCTCATATGAATAACTGCTGATCTAATGAAGAGCACATTTTACCTTGTCTTCTCCTTCTAAATAAAATGTTTGCAGATTCCAGCTTAGTCCAGGGCACTCTTGCACTATTATTATTATTTTCATAGCATTCGGTCATGCAAGTGAAAGGCAATAATGATGATATTCGATGAACTGGCCGTGGCAGAGAGAAACTGGTATGAACTCGACTTGTTCTGTTTGTATAAATATGTTTAACCGATTATCCGTGATTCATCCCATTATGATTAAACATGTTTGAAATGACAATTAGAGATTATAGTTTCTCATTCCATGCATAAGTAGCTGGGAGTTGATAATGATTTATCTTGGATATCAACATAGCGTTAAAATGATTATGATGTAGTATGATGATATTGTATCCTCTTCTGAATGCTCGAGTGGCTTGACTTGGCACATGTTCATGCATGTAGTTGAATCAAAAACAACATAGCCTCTATGATATTTATGTTCATGGTGTTCATGTTCTACTCATGCTAGTGTCAAATGTTACTTAAGCATAATGCATGGTTATGATCGTTGTTGCTCTCTAGCTGGCCGCTTCTCAATCTAATTGCTAGCCTTCGCCTGTACTAAGTGGGAATTCTGCTTGTACATCAAAAACCTTGAACCCAAAGTTATTCCAGATGAGTCCACCATACCTACCTATATACGGTATTACCCTGCCGTCCTAAGTAAATTTGCATGTGCCACCTCTAAAAACTTCTAAATAAATATCCTTTTTGTGTGCCTAGATTGTTCATGGAATGACAGGAGGTGGTCAGTATCTTCCATGTTAAGCGGGTTATTCTCAGGTCGAGTGTTTATTTACTCGCCATCGCACGAGAAACGGGTGGTAATAGGTGAGAGAGTCCTGGATTAGGGGGTATCCGGACAGCCGGACTATATACATCGTCCGGACTATTGAAGCGTGAAGATACAAGACTCAAGACTTCGTCCCGTGTCCGGATGGAACTCTCCTTGGCGTGGAAGGCAAGCTTGGCGATCCGGATATTGTATTTCCTTCCTTGTAACCGACTCCATGTAAACCCTAGCCCTCTTTGGTGTCTATATAAACCAGAGAGGTTGGTCCTTAGAAGGCCGATCACAATTACAATCATACCATCATAGGCTAGCTTCTAGGGTTTAGCCTCTACGATCTCGTGGTAGATCTACTCTTGTACTACCCATATCTTCAATATTAATCAAGTAGGAAGTAGGGTTTTACCTCCATCGAGAGGGCCCGAACCTGGGTAAACATCTGTGTCCCTTGCTTCCTGTTACCATCAGCCCAGATGCACAGATTAGGACCCCCTACCCGAGATCCGCCGGTTTTGACACCGACATTGGTGCTTTCATTGAGAGTTCCTCTGTGTCGTCGCTGCAAGGCTCGATGGCTCGTCTCGTTGTCAGGGACAACATTACCGTGGGGGGAGCTTTGGCTGTAGACCAAACTCTCCAACTAGGCGGCTTCGTCATGGCCACCCCATAGGCTGTCGCGCCGACGATGGCCTCTCGGGTCATCACGCATAAAATTCGCATCAATTCGGAACTCGCCGAACAGATGGATCCGATAGAGCTCTCTTCTATTAATGAGCTCTTGGATCGCATCGCCGCTTTAGGAGTCGCAATGGACTATGACCGAATCGGGCTTAAACCCGACCAAAGGGCCATTAAATCTCCGCCGGCCACCCATGAGATAGCGGTAGCTGAGGAACCACACAGGGAGTACCCCTCTATTTTGAGGACGAAATATGTCTGGATCGCCGAGCTCCCGGAGCCGGACACCCGCCCAGGGGAGGATATGACCCGGGTCCCGGACTTAGAATTGGAGCGCAGGGCGGAAAAATTGGGCAGCGTCCCGGATCCCGAGCTGTCGAACTCGGAAGCTCCCATGCCCCGGGGTGCTAAATCGGATCAGAATCCGGATTCAGCTATAACCACCCACACGGACTTAAACCGTCTTTCCCAAATCAGGCAAGAGCCCCGAGAGACAGTGCATCATTACTGGGCCAAATTCCTCCTTGCGCTAAACAAGGTCGAGGACTGCCACGGGGAGGACCTAGTCTCACTCTTTTGCAAAAACTGCACGGACAAAGGAATCATTTATGCTATAAGTCGCCGTGACATAGTATGCTTTGCGGACTTAGCAACCATAGTACAGAAGTACTGTGCGATGGAAAGCGTCTGGAAAACCCAAGCTGAATTTTGGGACAGTCTGTCTCTCACCAAAACCTTTGTCCGAACTAAACGGACGAACTCTCGTAAGTCGGCCGATCCAATCCCCAAGAAACCAAAGCCCACCCTGTATGGGAACCGTGATGGAAAAATGGCTCAATGGGCCATGTAAACTCCACAGCACTACGGACACAACACCAACTCATAGCCTTAGGGCATGTTGGATACTCCGGCAGGTTGCAAAAAGTGGCGAGGATCTTCTTACAGAACAACATCCCGCCAAGGAGAACAATACGGTACTAACAGTCTTCGAGACTTTTTCCTCAAAGAGTAGGCGCAAGCGAGCTCATCGAAGCTCCGCGGAAATCTGCCATATGGCCAAAATAAACCCCTGGAATGACACTACTATAACTTTCAATGCCAGTGACGAACCTCGATTCCAGACTGTCCGGGCACCAGCCGCTCTAGTTCTTAGCCCAATCGTGGACGGCTTTCGGCTCACTAAAGTGCTCATGGATGGCGGAAGCGGATTAAACTTGATAAAGGCCGCATTGAACAAAGCGGCACAACCTTCAAGGGAATTATCCCTAGTCGGGAAGCGCGGTGTGCAGGAAAAATCACACTCGACGTGGTATTCGGCACCCCGGAGAATTATAGGTCCAAAGAAATCACGTTCCAAGTGGCCCCTTTTAGCTGAGGAAACCATGCCCTTCTAGGGCGGGATGCGTTTACAAGCTTCCAAGCTATACCCCATTACGGGTACATGAAGCTTAAAATGCCTGGACCCAATGGAATCATCACTCTAGCCAGTGATCCGGACGTTGCACTTTGCACCGAAAACAAAACCGCAGCACTAGCCCTGGAGGCATTATCCGAGGCCCTAGCAGCCGAAGAATTAACAACACTGTGGGCCACCATGGACAGGGACGACGTGATACTCGACAAGCGACCCAAGTCCACATCATTTTAACCCGCAGATGAGATAGTCAAATTCCAAGTCCATCCAACGGACCCCACGAAGACAGCTTCCGTCGGGGACACAGCTGAGCCCCGTGATGGACGCCGCACTACGAGACTTCTTACGCGAGAATTGGGACATCTTCGCCTGGCACCCATCGGACATGCCGGGCATCCCACGCAGATTTGCCGAACACAGCCTCAATATACTAAAAGGATACAAACCGGTCAAGCAGACTCTAAGACGGTTTTCAGAGCCCAAACAGCGGGCCATGGGGGAAGAGCTAGCCAAACTACTCGAGGCCGGATTCATCAGAGATATCAAGCATCCGGATTGGCTGGCAAACCTGGTAATGGTACCAAAGAAGGACAAATCCTGGCGCCTATATGTCGACTTTAAAGACCTCAACAAGGCTTGCCCCAAGGATCCCTTTCCCCTCCCTCGCATCGATCAAATCATCGATGCCACAGCAGGACACGACTCACTGTGTTTCCTCGACGCATACTCTGGATACCATCAAATAAAGATGGAAGAATCTGACCAAGCTGCAACAGCTTTCATAACGCCATATGGCCCTTTCTGCTTCAACACTATGCCTTTCGGGCTTAAGAACGCCAGCACAACCTACCAACGCATGATTCAAACATGCCTAGAAAAGAAAATCGGCAAAACAGTGGAGGCATACGTGGATGACGTGGTCGTAAAAACAAGACACATCGAAACACTAATAGATGACTTGAGGCTTACATTCGACAATCTCTGGACATACGACATCAAGCTGAACCCGGAAAAATGCGTTTTTGGCGTCCCCTCGGGGAAACTACTCGGCTTCATCATTTCCAATAGAGGAATCAAAGCGAATCCGGCAAAAATCCGAGCTCTGTCACAGTTGGCTATACCAACAGACCTCAAGCACATCCAGAAACTAGTCGGATGCGTGGCTGCTCTAAGCCGCTTTATCTCCAGGTTAGGAGAAAAGGCATTACCTCTTTACCGCCTTCTTCGGCGCACCGAACACTTCGTGTGGACGGATGCAACCGCGGCCGGACTGGATGAAATAAAGACCTTATTGGCCAGTAATCCAGTACTAACAAAGTGCCAAATATTGACGAACCTATCTTTGCTGTACAAAGTCGCAACGCATCAAGTTGTAAGCGCGGTTCGCCGTTGAACGAGAGGCTAACGGATACAAATTCCCGCTCCAGAAGCCAGTTTACTACGTATCCACGGTCCTAACCCCATGCAAATCCCGATACCCACACTATCAAAAAATAGCATACGCGGTGTTCATAGCATCCCGGAAGCTACGACACTACTTTCATGAGTGTTCGATCACAGTGGCCTCCGAAGTACCACTCAATGACATAATAAATAACCGCGATGCTACGTGCCGGATTGCCAAATGGGCCATTGAGCTCCTGTCGTTCGACATAACATACAAACCACAGCGGGCCATCAAAGTCGCGAAATCTTGGCTGACTTAAATCGCCCGAATGGGCGAAGCGAACTCCTAAAGAGTTCGGCGCATACTCAAACTGGATCATGCACTTCGACGACTCTAAAATGCTGGCCGGATTGGGAGCAGGTGTAGTCCTGACGTCTCCCACCGAAGAAACGGTCCAGTACATCCTCCAAATATTATACACAGACTCCAACAATGCAGCCGAATATGAGGCTCTGTTGCACGATCTTCGGATGGCAGTCTCTATGGGCATTCAACGCCTAGAAGTGCGCGGGGATTCAAACCTCGCAATATCACAAATAAACGGAGACTTTGATGCCAAGGACCCGAAAATGGCGGCCTACCGTAATGCCTTCCTCAAGATGTCAGCTCGGTTCGAGGGGCTCAAATTCCACCATGTGGCTCGAGAAAACAATCAAGCGGCGGACGTCCTCACTCGCATCAGCGCTAAACGCGACCCTATCCCACCCAACATATTCTTGGAACGGTTGTTCAAGCCATCCGTAGTATGGGAAGGGGAGTCCGGCAATACTAGCACGGATCCGAATACACCCCCAGATTCCAAACTATCAGACATAATCGGAGGTTCTACCACCGAAATAACGCCCTCGGCCCACGAAATCATGGCTGTAATCGCCCGTGGATCGAGCCTTTCTTGGCCTACCTAAATAGGCGGGAGCTCCCGAAGACCAAAATGAAGCACGCTGCATCGTCCGGCGCTCTAAAGCTTACAAAGTCTACGAAGGGGAACTCTACAAGAAAAGCGCTACCCGAGTGCTCCAAAGATGCATCTCCGAAGAGGAAGGGCGGCAGCTCTTGGCTGAATCCATGCCGGACTGGGCGGGCACCACACCGCAGCTCGAGCATTAGTCAGCAAGGCCTTCCGTACAGGTTTCTACTGGCCTACGGCCCGAGCAGACGCACAGGACCTTGTCCAACATTGCGTTGGTTGCCAGCTCTTTGCCAATCAGAGTCATATGCCCCCTACCGCTCTCCAAACAATCCCCGTAACTTGGCCGTTCGCGGTGTGGGGGCTGGATATGGTCGGACCTCTTAAAGGGGGAAGCCATAAGAAAAAAATACTTATTGGTCATGGTGGACAAATTCACCAAATGGATAGAAGCCAAACCAGTCAAAACGGCCGAATCCGGACCAGTAATAGACTTCATATTCGGGGTCGTACACCGATATGGTGTCCCCCACAGCATCATCACTGATAATGGCTCAAATTTCACAGTCGACGAAGTGAAAACTTGGTGCGCAAAAATGGGCATTAAGCTTGATTACGCTTTCGTCTACCATCCCCAAACAAACAACCAGGTAGAGCGGGCAAATGGTCTCATCATGAGCGGCATCAAACCCAGACTAGTGCGATCCTTGACAGAGTCGGATACGCCTTTGGGTCGACGAAGCTTCGACTGCCACTGGGGCTGCGGACCATGCCGAATTGCACCACCGGATATACACCATTTTTATGGTGTATGGCGCGGAAGCAGTATTACCCTGCGACATAATACATGATTCGCCACGCGTACGCATGTACGAAGAGAAGGAAGCCGAGTTAGATCGGCAGGATAACTTGGATGCCCTGGAGGAGGAGTGCGACGTCGCAAAAGCCCGCTCCGCATTCTATCAGCAGCAGGCTCGACGATATCAAAGCAGAGAAGTGCGGGCCAAAACTTACAATATTGGCGAGCTCGTTCTATGCCTACCGGAGAAGAAGAAGGACAAGCTCAAACCCAAGTGGGAGGGTCGCCGTCATTGACAAAGTTCTCACCGGAGGAGCGCATCGCTTACATAATGCATCCGATAATGCACTCGAGCCGAACCCATGGAACGCGCCGGACTCTGGAGATTCTACTCCTAACGCCGAACTCAGTGTTCGTCTCCTAACCCCTCCTTTTTAATTATGCTCCATCCCTTTTCCTTTCTCGACCTTTTTCCTCTTCACACAAAGTATTCAATACAGTGCGGACTCCCGGATCACTCCGGCCGCACTAGGTGTGTAAGAAATACCTGGGGGCTTCCTATACGGAAGCTAAAAATAATTACTCACATGGCTTTCCGCCCATCACATATGCATTCCTTTTTCCATATGTGCCTTTTCTTCACCATTATATGCATTGATATGACTTAAGATGTGGCCAAGCTGGGTTGCCTGGCTCTTGTGTTTATGCCCTACGTTCCCGTTAATTCGGCTAGGGCATAAGGGGAGCACCTCTGCGATTGTTACTGCCGGTTCAGCCGGATGTGTACCTCAGACTGGGTGAAGCCGAAAGCTAGCTTCCTAAGAGAATATTCGGTCGGTGAAAAAAAGATGTATTCGTTTATTACTTCACAAATCCCCAGAAGTTTTGTATCCTGCGCAATCATTCGCAGTCCGGACATGTGCATTGTCGCATGCGTACCCAGGGAAAGGAACCCCTAACGGACGGAACTATTCTTCCTGGAAGATGTTTCTTACTATCCATGTAATATAACATAACTAGTTGGGTACTTGTCTATTCAAGCACTTATGACCCCTACGCCTTGTTTCCACGCATACCCCGGTTTTGTATAACCAAGTGGGTATTCGGACACACCCCGGACTATAGGATCCGGGGGCTGAAGCGAAAAGGTCCGCCATGACAAATGATTTTAATGCGGCTAGGGACTAATTATGTCCATTGAATTACACAGTCACTTGGACTGACTATATTCCTCGTCTATACCATCCAACAGGCTATCTAGCTTACAATCCTGTTGAGAATACTTTGCGGCTAACGCTACCTGGTCATATACCAGACTCACGGGAATTTCTTGCCCATCTGGCCCCGCCGGTCCGACTTCGGCCATATGGTTCGGGTCCAGCTTGGTGTAGCGCGTCTTCACCATAGCCTCTGCTTCTCTTGCACCTTGCCGGCAGGCTGACATCTTCCACAATCGGAAGCGCCGCCATGCTCCTTGAAGCATATCCACAAGCTCCCCCATGCCATTCGGCAGGAGGCTTGATGGCCACAAGGCCTGAGCAATGCCCTGCATCACCTGCCGAGCTCGTTCGTGCAGTTGTAAGAGGTCTTGTAGTTAATCGCCTGCAGATGAGGGCATCTCTCCTCAGGGCAACCCGTTAACATTCCTACAAGCACAATCCTTTCAATATACTTCCGCGCCGAACTATACTACAGTTCGTCTAGGCACTTACTATAAATGCCGCGTCGAAGCCTTTTGTTCTCCTTCACGGAGTCCGCCAGCTGAGCGTGGAGATCTTTTAACTCCACGTCCAGCTAGACTTTGGCATCTTGAAGATTGTTCTTCTCCTGCCTAACTTGCGTAAGAATCGCCGCCAGCCTTCACTGCCTTTTGAGATGTGATTCGTCCTCTCTTACGCCCTCGGATTCACCCGGGATTGTCTGCAGAATTTCTTGTTAGACTTGCCATATCAGCCATTTACTAACTGGTGCATCTTCGTGACAATTATGGCAAGCTGTTGCAGATGAGGGCTTTTGGGATCCTCTAACTTGGCAACCGCGGCCCTCACCGGCCTTGCACTCCTCCAGCCTCGAGACAATTGCTCATTCTTATCTACAAGGACCTGTGCATAAATTGATCCTTAAAACAGTTGTTCCAACCGTTTCAAGTCTCAGGGGCTACAGCTACACATGCTTATCAAATTTTCTTACCCGTATATCTTTGGTATACTGGTCAATCTCTCGGGCAAGCCCGCCTTGAGCAGCTCGGATGTATGCGTCTCCCAAATTGAAGGCGTTAAATGCCTCTTCGCAAAAGATGTTGTTCCGAAGTACGGCCCGTCGGCGCCGGAGATTCATGGCGCTCTCTACTTCGGAATTCGTGGCCGAGAGCATGTCTGCATTCTCTATTGGAGATCTATGCAGCATCGCTCTCGAAGCCGGTTTTGGAGTCCGGCTGGTGGAGGCGTGGTTGGCAGGATCCCCGGATATAGTCTGGCTGCTCCTCTTCCTGCCAGGCCACAAAGGGTGCTGTCACACTTAAAAAATACCATAATCACAGCACAAGTTTTTGCCTTACCTCTGTAGCGGCGAGTCGACCCTTAAGGCCTTCCTCTTGAGCCTGCCTGATCCGGACGCCCTTGACCGACGAGTCCCTTGGGGCACGGTGTCAGGACCCCGATTCCAAGTCACATCGATCTAGCCAGTAACACCTCATCTCACTTTGCGGTCTCACGCACGGTATTCCCACGGGTGTCGCCTTACCATGGTCCGGGACCGTTTGCGCCTTTTGGCTCGCGTATATGATAGTGTCGCTAGCATCCATATGACAGAGAACCCGGGCCGACATGGCTAGTCGTGAACCCAAAGCGGCACTAACCCATGGGGACAGGCATACATGAATCAACTTCGAGCTTGCCGCTCAGCAGCGTGTGAATCCGGGCTGTAGCACTGGGCTAACAGGACTCCGGGAACCCGGGCTGTAGCAGGCTAGGCAGGACTCCAGATGTCACCGCGTGACATTTCCCCGTAGGGACAGACACATGAACAAAGTGAAACACATGCCGGCCAGTCAAGTGTTTCGGAGCAAGAGTGCTTTGGGCTAGCGGGACTCCGTGAACTGGCTGTAGCGGACTACTATGCCTCATGGAAGCACAAGACTACATTTCCCATAGGAGAGGCTACCAAGGATAAACAACTAGGGTGTCGGATCCCACTCATACCAAGCATTTCAATCATACACACAATATGCTCAATATGTGTAAATACAACATGGCATCACAACATAACTCTACGACTCAAGTATTTATTCATTAGGCTCGAGGAGCGAGATATTACAAACATGGGTCTCATGACCCAACACTCGGAAGCATACAAGTCAAAGCACAAGCGGAAGCTTAACATGTCTGAGTACAGACATCTACAAATGAAAAAGGCTGAGAAGCCTGAAAATCTACCAGATCCTGCCGAGGGCACAAGATCGTAGCTGAGGTAACAAGCTAAACGTCGAAGTCCACGCGGAACTACTAGCGAGAATGAAGTCTCTCTGCAAAAACATAAAATAGGCAAACGTGAGTACAAATGTACCCGGCAAGACTTACATCAGAACTAACTACATATGCATCGGTATCAACAAAGGGGGTGGTGGAGTTTAACTGCAGCAAGCCAGCTTTGACTCGGTGGCTATCCTAAACTACCCGGCCAGTGGGCTGCCAGGTGGGCTGCGCCAGGTAAGTGGCCAGGTAACAACTCTCTCTCTCTTAATTTGTTTCTGTTTTCTATTTTTTCTGCTGCTGTTTTGGCTTTAGTAAAAATACTAAAGCATTTTGTAAAATGCTGGAATAATTTTTGGACACTCTCTAGATTATTCCAAAGGGCCCACATTTAATTTCAGCATTATCTGAGCATTTAAATTAATTATAGTGTTTAAATGCCCAAAGTCAAATACAATATGATTTAATTCAAAAATCCAGGAATGACCTAGAGATATGTGCACCATTTTTTTGCAGAGGTTTTAAACCAATCCAAAAATGATGAACTTTTCTGAAGGGCATTTTGGGTTTGTTGAAAAAGATTTTAATCCACCCTAGTTGAGTTGATTAAATGCTATGGTTTGAACATCCCCATTTCAAGTTAAATAAAATTTAAACATGATGACATGATGAGCAGGCAATGTCAAGCAAGGGCTGATCTGGGGCTGTGACAGCTCACATCCAGAAAACAAGAATCTCTTCCCGAGATTCAAGACGTGAGGTAAGAAGACAGAGGGGACACTAGCTAACACGAACTTGTCGATCCAATTGCCCTTCTCGAAGATATTGGTTCATTGCTCCAATTGAACTTGACGTCTTTGCTTTCTAGATCTTCATCCAACTCGATGACGTTATAAAGAAACTCTATCGGAAAGGATCATTGAAACACTCCATACCAGGCTAAGGCAATTCACAACGATCGTTTGAAAGTGGTTCCGGGAAATGGCATACTCAGTTCGGAAAGGAAACTATGGTTATAAAACAACTCGGCAAACGGGAGGCACATTCCAATTGAAACCGAGGATATAACCTAGTGACTGAGTGTGCTCTCAAGAACTTGAGCATTTCCAAGTCATCAAGGTTTTACCAACATCCATGCCGAGGATCCTGGCAACACATCTTACTACCATGATGAATAGTGATGGATGATGTGGATACAAAGCAAGATAACACCTTCTCAGACTTCCCCTTAGCATGGCCAAGAGAACGAAATCTGGATGATCGACCGAGAGACATTTAGTGTGACACTCCAAAAATTTTGTTTTGGTTTTCAGCAAAAACCTTGTTGGTTTTGAAGGAGGTCATTTAAACCCTTCCACAAATCTCTTTCTCTCAAAATTTTCCCTTTGACAAAAGTTTTTTTTTGGCATTTCCTTAAACTTTGGTGTTTGGTTATTAAAAACCTTTCCTCTGATTCTCTCCCTCTCAATTTATTCTTTGTGGTTTATTTCCTTTTAGAAGAAAACCCTAGGAGTTTTGGGTCTTCTCTTATATTGAATCCATCCATACTTTTTACCATGTCTCATGTGGTAAATCTCCCCAAAACCCCTCCTTCCACTTTGGGACAATCCAAATATTCTGTCCCAATAGCTCCAACTCATTTTTGGATTTTATTTCAATTATTTCTTTCCCCGAAACAATTCTGTCCACTATGTTGAGCCTAGGTGATTTGCAAAGCAAGTACCTAAATGCCTTTGAGTTTTGTTCTCAAACCAACTACTCTGGATAGTCCCTAGCACCCACAACCTAGAACCATCAAGATCCACTCTTCCCTTTTAAAAATTTTCAAATTTCAGCTTCTGCAAGTTTGGACCAGATTTGTCAAATTTGGTGAAATTCATATCTCCTCTTCTCCAAAAATTCCACCAAAATTCAGGCAACCTCTAGAGGCAATGAGAAGCCACTCCACCAAAAATCAGCTCAAGGAAAAATCCCCACATGCCAAAAGAATTCTGTCGAACACCTAGCATGCACTGTCACTTTGCACTTTCAGTAAATTCAGAGATTCAGAGTTTCAAAGGTCGCTTTCTTCGTCGTGGTCGGGTCACTGTCATCAGCAGTCGCTGGCGCGCGCCTGACCTCTCCTCCTGGCCAGAGCACCGCACGCCCCCTTGGACGGATGCAAGCGTCGGTGGCGGCGAGCCTCGCCGGCGTTGGCGGTTTCTGTGGTGGCTGCGCCACCCGTGGCGGCCAGCAAGGGCCCGAGCCCGCTCGCCACGCCACCCGTCGCCGCCCATCGTTCCCTGGCCCTCCGCGTGGCTCATGCACGCCAACAGCACCCGTTGCACCGTCGCCGTGGCGGCAAGCACAGGCACACCCTCTGCCGCCCGGCGGGCCAGCGCCCGAAGCGTTCGTCGAACTCCCCCAAAGCTTCACGTCCAACTCGTTTAGCATCTAAATGGAGCCAGAGACCTCCACGTTGATGCTCAACCGCTAAACCACCCGACCAAGCCTGCGCCGCCAGAACCTTCGCCGGAGAATTCCGTTCACGGCCAACCCCCGATCGCCTATAAAAGGGGCCCCGAGCTCGCCCTCGAGCATGCAAAGATCCCTACATCTCACCAACACTCCGCCAGTTACTAGGAGGACCTCGAGGAGGTCTCCTCCCCAACTCCGGCCGCCCGTTCCGCCTCGGCCTCCACCTCGATTCACTCGGTGAGGCCATCCCCGCGCCTAACCTCACAAGAACCCTCTCGAGCACCCAGTAGCCTAACCCCCACCTCAATTTGCTCTTCGCAGCACTCTCCGACGAGATCCAACCCCTCCCGAATCGCCGTGCGCCGGAGCAAGGGCCGCCGTCGACGTGGTACTCGCCGGCGACCACCACCACCACCCACCGACGCGGAATGATGCTCTGAGCACGGAGGTACCACACGATCCCCTTGACTCGCCGTGGATCGCCGCCGGCGACCACCGCAGCCCTCGGGCGCCGACGAGCTCCGTCTCCCCCTTTAAATTTTTTAAACCTGACGGGTGGGACCCGCCTGTCAGTCTCTCATTTTATTAAACGAATCGTTTTCTGAAAGCGTATTCTGGCAAAATGCGCTTTCGAGTTTGAACAGTTTTTCTGAGTTTTTCTGCATAACCCCCTGGGAAGTTTCTGTTTCATTACAAAGAGGTCCTTGGACCAAAACACTTATAACTTTTAAACAGAAAAGGATTTTTGAGTGATTCTTTTTTTGTCTCTTAAAAATTTTGTCTAGTTTTTTATCAGATTTATTTGAAAATTATTTGGAATATTTTTTGAGCACCCCTTGGTATTTACGTTAGTGCGTATATTTTTGTATACCGTAGATACCGAAGGAGGTGACGGAACCGCGAACTTCACCGAGCTAGGCCCCGACTACTCCGAACTAGGCAAGCATGTTTGAACTTTTGATATGATGAGTGTTTGGGCATGTTTGCATTAATTTAGTATCATGGCATGTTCATGAGCATCTCGATGAAAGTTTATCTCGTAAAAGTTGAGGCAAGTGAGTTTCGGAAATCCATGAGTTGTTGGAAACATGTTGCATGGCCATGAGTTGGCATGAGAATGGGTAAGATGGCAGTGTCGTAGCATGCCGGTCTTATGCCGGATCGTTGACCAGTGTCAACATAAATCAGTCAAATTCCCGTCTGCCTCCTTTCAGATTACCACATGTTTTCCCCAAGGGATACGGCTTAGTAGTTGCAAAACACTTTCTGGTACACACCAAATCGAGAGGCCGGGATGAGGGTTCCATGGCCCTGGATTAAAGCCTATCATCCGGTCAGGGGGCATGGGTGTTTCCGGTTGGGACCGAGAGGGGGGGCACCCCTTAGAGCGCCAGATATAAATTTGGTCCCATGCTATTCGAGATTGTGATCTCCCGTCTCAAAGTTTTTTCTTGAACGTTGTCTAGGGTGATTCACAGCAACGTGAGGTAGGATGGGTGTGTACTGGTTAGCTGTGTTTTCTCCGAAATACCGTAAACGGAACTAGTCCTTCGTGACTACGGAAATCCGTTGGCTATGGATATTTTAGTACAAACTCTGCAGAGTCAAAAATCCTTGAAATCATTCTATTCATGTCCAAGTGCTGTGTTCATCTTATCTTGTCAAATGTCTGTCCCGGAGACAGTAACTCCTGAGAACCACATGAATGTTAAAGGTTTCTTTCCTGGTTAATGGACTAACCCGCTTATTGTCTTGTGATGAATATTTTCCGTGAGCACCATTTCTTGTAAGTTATGAATAATGAAGTATAAGCCCTTTCTGCGATGTCGCTCAGACGTCCGACTGTGGCATTGTTGTTTTACTTATTTTTGATATAAGCCCTTTCTGCGATGTCGCTCAGACGTCCGACTGTGGCATTGTTGTTTACTTATTTTTGATATAAGCCCTTTCTGCGGTGTCGCTCAGACGTCCGACTGTGGCATTGTTGTTTACTTATTTTTGATATAAGCCCTTTCTTCGATGTCGCTCAGACGTCCGATCGTGGCATTGTTGTTTACTTATTTATGATATAAGCCCTTTACGTGATGTCGCTCAGACGTCCGATCGCGGGTAATCGTTATTCACTTATTATTGATATAAGCCCTTTCAGTGATGTCGCTTCGACGTTCGACTTCGGAACGCATGTCTTTTCTTTTAGTATAAGCCCTTTATGAGGTGTCGCTTAGACGCCCGACTGTGGCATGCTTTACTTATTTGTTCACCCTTCGAGGTGTCGCCTGCATAATTCGATCGGTTTTTGCTTTATTTTTTTTGAGTTTTCGAGCGGACTACCGCCGATTCCCTTTTACTTACCTTGTTATACTAATTTGATTGCGCATTGTTAAATTATTCATGTCGCATTCGTGCATACATTTGTTATATCTTTTGTCCGAACTGTCTTGCGAGTACTTTCAAAGTACTCACCTGGCTTGTTGATTTGGCCGAGATCTTGTGAAGGCGATCTCATGGATGAAGAGTTCGATAGCGAGTCCGACGCCTAGAGGAATCCCGGTCAGTCTCGTCGACCCTGGATTAGTCATCGTGTTATATTCGCTTCCGCTACCCAAATAAATTCACCGAGCCTCACCTCGGCCGATGAGCCGCCAAAGATAGGAGTCATATCATCCACTCCACTGTGTTATTCCACCACTTTACCTCGAGTCAGTAGTATGCCACCACTCCACTATGTCATATCCGCCACTATATATAATTATCGGCGTTCTTGTAATAATTTGTTGAGCAAGATCAGCTCGACCCTGTAATATATTAATTGCTACTGGCTTATTGTATCAAGGTTTTGTCCACCAGTATGGAGGATTTTCCTCACACTGGAATTAAAAGATTGGTTTCTCAATAAATATTTTTATTGGAAAACTGGTCGTGACAAGCTTGGTACCAGAGCCAGGCTGTAGGGAAGCCACTAGGTGCGATCGCTAATCGGTTATTATCATATAGAGCTATTACTTAATTTTTACAAATGTAGTCAATTTACGGCGGTCAGCATAAATTTATGATTTGACTACTCAGGATTTTTGTCTACTTTTGTAGATGGCTGGCAACGACTGCGAGTCACAGATGTTCGCCAACATGCCCGATGGGTTCATCAAGCTTCTCTCCTTCATCGTCCAAGTCGCGATGGGGCCATCTGTACGCCCAGTCTTCTCACTCTCTCAGCACAAGGTCAATGACCGTCAAACCATGCACCCAGCCGCGGTGCAATTCAAGGGAGGGCGAGTTGAGCGTTTCCGGTTCTTGGGGAGAGCCATGCCCACGGAGAAGCATGCACTGCAGATGGCAGCCCGTGAGGCGATAGCTCGTCTCAGGGATATCCTTCCTTCGATGAAGACTCGTCGTTACCGCTACCTGCCATGTCACGTGCCATACACCTGCCACTACGCGTTCTCTTGCCCCAGGGGAGAATGAGACGAAGCTTTTGAGATGCTTATCGAGTATCTCCGGGCTTTGGAGGCAGCCTTCGACAACCTGGTGGACGACTTTGTAGCTGCTCGCATGGACTCAGTCCATGGCTATGCCGCCAACAGGAGGGAGCTCCTGCACACCGCACCGCCACTGACTTTTGTCTCATCATCAGCATCTTTTGCTCCTACTACTCGTCGCCTGCCTACCACGGAGGAGTTCAACCATGTCATTGCGCCTACTCCGGTTCGTTCTGCACCACCCCTTGTGCCCGCTCATGTTCGAGTTGTCCCGCATAGGGCACCTGCTCCACCAACTCAGCGCAACACTTCACGTCTGGAGCCTATCACCAAAGAGGAGGTTGAGTCCCCAGCCTCACTGCGCCTCACCCTTGGCAGGCCAAGGGAAATCCTTACCATCTCCGACTGAGTACGCTTAGCCGTCATGCGATGTACCGACTTGTGCGATATGTTTTTATAAGCTGTGAGAAGTCGCTCGTTTGCGCATCATGTAGGAACTGGAGAAGTGCACTAGCCTAAATAACATGTCAGGATTATGTACGCATATCCTGAGTGATGTATTGTATAATTACTGCTTGCGTGTAAGATATGTAATGAGCAGTCCTTCTCCGTGCGCAAACGTTTATTCTCTTGAAAATCTTGGAGCATTTGCGACTTCTTCCATCTTCATGAATTTATTGACTTTTGCGACTCAAATTTCTTTTCTTATGAGTTTCAAAAAATATGTCCCCAGAGTGAACCATGTCTCGTCCTTGGACGCGCTCCATGCCCACTCCGCCAGAGCAAAATTATGACACACAACCCAGCAACAATTTCACACGAGGCGGTCAAGTCAACAGATGTTGAAACGGTTCTTTCCCAAATGTGCCGTCTTTATGAGCAAAGTCAGCAACAACATCAGGAAATGATGAACCAAGTCATCAATATGGGAAATCACCGTGGACAGTATCAGCAGCAATCAAACTTATCTGAGCTACAGAAGACGCGTTCTCATACTGACAAACCTCTTGAAGCCGAGGACTGGCTTCGAGACAAGGAAAGAAAAATATCCCGGCAACCAAGATTGAACAAGGTGGATATTTCTGAATTGAGCAAGGTTCCAGTAGTGTGTGAATTTCCAGACGTATTTCCCGAAGAACTACCGGGCATGCCACCAGACCGAGAGATAGAATTCAGCATTGAGCTAGCACCCGGAACCGCCCCCATATACAAGAAACCATATAGAATGGCACCATCCGAATTGGTAGAACTGAAGAAGCAAATAAAAGAATTACTGGACAAGGGTTATATACGAGCCAGCTCCTCACCCTGGGGTTCACCGATTTTATTTGCCAAAAAGAAGGATGGAACCCTGAGATTGTGCATAGACTATCGAGCACTTAACATGGTCACAATCAAGAACAAATATCCGATGCCACGGATAAATGATTTATTTGATCAGCTCGCTCAGGCCAAGGTATTCTCAAAGATTGACTTGAGGTCGGGATACCATCAATTAAAAGTACGAACAGAAGATATTCCCAAGACGGCTTTCACCTCCAGATACGGATTGTATGAGTTCACCGTAATGCCATTCGGACTAACAAATGCCCCCGAATATTTTGTTCACCTCATGAACAAAGTATTTATGAAGTTTATGGACAAGTTTGTTGTGGTATTTATCGATGATATTCTGGTATACTCCAAGACACCAGAAGAGAACGCTGAACATCTCCGAATTGTACTAGGGGAACTCAGGAAACATCAATTATACGCTAAATTCAGCAAGTGTGAATTTTGGCTAAGGCAAGTAGGTTTTCCGGGCCACGATCTTGACCCAAGAAGGTATTGCCGTGACCGAAAAAAGTCAAGGTCAGTATTGGAAGCCACCAGCCAGAATGTGAGCGTCTGAAGTTTCTTGGGAATGGCACGGTACTACCGAAGATTTATTGAAGGATTCTCCACCATAGCAAAGCCAATGACGCAGCTACTCAAGAAAGACAGGAAGTTTGAATGGACAGAAGCTTGCGAGAAAAGTTTCCAAGAATTAAAAAGGAAATTAACGTCAGCACCAGTATTAATTGTGCCGGACATACACAAGAATTTTGAGGTATATTGCGACGCATCCCGGAAAGGCCTCGGATGCGTGTTGATGCAAGAAGGTAAGGTAGTCGCATATGTCTCCAGACAACTTCGCAAGCATGAAGAAAATTACCCTACTCATGACCTAGAATTAGCAGCAGTCATTCATGCACTCAAGGAATGGAGACACTTTTTAATTGGAAATCATTGTGAGATATATACGGATCATAAGAGCCTCAAGTATATTTTCACACAACTGGAACTGAATTTGAGGCAAAGACGCTGGTTGGAACTAGTGAAGGATTATGATGTTGGAATCCACTACCACCCAAGTAAAGCAAATGTAGTGGAAGACGCTCAAAGTCGGAACCCTAGCCCAAACGACGACGACCTGCCAAACCTGAGGCCTGAATTCCGGCAGGAGTTTGCTAAACTCAACCTGCTGGTAGTCACCGAAGGCAGCATATCAAATTTAGAAACACAGCCTACCCTAATGGAGACAATTAAAGAGGCTCAGCATGGACACCCCAAAGCATTGAAGGCATTAAACGGAAAGTGAGTTTGGGCAAGGCCCTAATTCATTATCGATAAGCGGGGAATATTGTGGTACGGGGATAGACTTTATGCATCAAATATCAAGGATCTTAAACAGCGAGATCTTAGCTGAAGGCCACACCGCCCCGTATTCGATACATCCTGGAGAGACAAAAATGTACAAGGATATTCAGGAAAAATATTGGTGGCACGGTCTCAAAAGGGACATAGCCACGTTCATCGCATGTTGTCACTCTTGTCAACGCATCAAAGCCGAGCATCAGAAACCGGCCGGACTTTTACAGCCAAATAAAATACCCGAGTAGAAATGGGACGAGATTGGGATGGATTTTATTGTTGGGCTACCTCGGTCATGGCACGGAAATAACGCCATTTGGGTCATCACTGATAGACTGACTAAAGTAGCACAATTCATCCCCGTGAAGACAACCCACACCACTCGTAATCTTGCTAGGCTCTATCTTTCCCGTATTGCCCCGCTTACATGGAGTCCCAAAGAAAATAATCTCGGACAGAGGCACTCAATTCGTCTCCCAATTTTGGGATCACTTACAACAAGCTCTGGGAACTCAACTGGCATTCAGTACCGCATACCACCCCCAGACAGATGGGCAAACTGAGCGAGTAAACCAGATTCTAGAAGATATGCTGAGAGCATGTGTCCTCACCTATGGGACCAGTTGGGAAGAGAGCATACCATACGCAGAATTCACATATAACAACAGTTATCAGGCCAGCCTGCAAATGGCACCATTTGAGGCTCTGTACGGGTGAAGATGTCGTACCCCGCTAAATGTGTCGGAAACCGGAGACAGCCATATCTTCGGCCCAGACATGCTCAAAGAGGCTGAAGATAAGGTCAAGGTGATCAGGGGCCGACTCAAGACAGAAGAGTTATTACGATCAAAAACATCGGGGGGTCAGCTTTGAACCTGGTGAATTTGTGTACCTACGAGTATCCCCTATGAGAGGCCTGCATCGATTCAAGATTTAAGGGAAGCTAGAACCAAGATTCATCGGACCATTCTGCATAGTGGCACGGAAAGGCACGGTAACCTACCAGCTAGACTTACCCGAAGATTTATCCGACGTCCACGACGTGTTCCACGTCTTGCAATTGAGGAAGTGCGTGAGCAACCTAGAGAAACAAGTACCCCATGAAAACATTGACGTGCAGCCAGACCTCACATATCGAGAGCATCCAATAAAAATCTTGGAAGAGTCTGAAAGGAGAACCCGACAGAAAACCATCAAGTTCTTCAAAGTTCAGTGGAGCAACCACACCGAGAGTGAAGCCACTTGGGAAAGAGAGGATTTTCTTCGGACAGAGCACCCACATTTATTTAAGGATCAGCTGGAATCTCGGGGAAAAGATTTTTCCTAAGGGGGTAGGTGTTGTGACACTCCTAAAATTTTTGTTTTGGTTTTCAGCAAAAACCTTGTTGGTTTTGAAGGAGGTCATTTAAACCCTTCCACAAATCTCTTTCTCTCAAAATTTTCCCTTTGACAAAATATTTTTTTTGGCATTTCCTTAAACTTTGGTGTTTGGTTATTAAAAACCTTTCCTCTGATTCTCTCCCTCTCAATTTATTCTTTGTGGTTTATTTCCTTTTAGAAGAAAACCCTAGGAGTTTTGGGTCTTCTCTTATATTGAATCCATCCATACTTTTTACCATGTCTCATGTGGTAAATCTCCCCAAAACCCCTCCTTCCACTTTGGGACAATCCAAATATTATGTCCCAACAGCTCCAACTCATTTTTGGATTTTATTTCAATTATTTCTTTCCCCAAAACAATTATGTCCACTATGTTGAGCCTAGGTGATTTGCAAAGAAAGTACCTAAATGCCTTTGAGTTTTGTTCTCAAACCAACTACTCTGGATAGTCCCTAGCACCCACAACCTAGAACCATCAAGATCCACTCTTCCCCTTTTCAAAATTTTCAAATTTCAGCTTCTGCAAGTTTGGACCAGATTTGTCAAATTTGGTGAAATTCATATCTCCTCTTCTCCAAAAATTCCACCAAAATTCAGGCAACCTCCAGAGGCAATGAGAAGCCACTCCACCAAAAATCAGCTCAAGGAAAAAGCCCCACATGCCAAAAGCATTCTGTCGAACACCTAGCATGCACTGTCACTTTGCACTTTCAGTAAAGTCAGAGATTCAGAGTTTCAGTGCCGTTTCTTCGTCAGGGTCGGGTCACCTGTCAACAGTGCGCCCTGGCACGTTGCGCACGGCCTCTCCTCCTTGGCCAGAGCATTGCACGTCCCCTTGGACGGATGCAGGCGTCGGTGGCGGCGAGCCTCGCCAGTGTTGGCGGTTTCTGTGGTGGCTGCGCCACCCGTGGCGGCCAGCGAGGGCCCGAGCCCGCTCGCCACGCCACCCGTCGCCGCCCATCGTTCCCTGGCCCTCCGCGTGGCTCATGCACGCCAGCGCACCCCCGTTGCACCATCGCCGTGGCCGGCAAGCACAGGGCATGCCCTCTGCCACTGACGGGCTCGCGCCGCCCCGTTCCGTCGAACTCCCCCCAAAGCTTCTCGTCCGAACTCGTTTAGCATCTAAATGGAGCCAGTAGACCTCCACGTTGATGCTCAATCGCTAAAACACCCCGACCAAGCCCTGCGCCGCCGTAACCTTCGCCGGAGAACTCCGTTCACGGCCAAACCCCCTGATCGCCTATAAAAAGGGGCCCGGAGCTCGCCCTCGAGCATGCAGCATCCCTACATCTCACCAACACTCCGCCAGGCTACTAGGAGGACCTCGAGGAGGTCTCCTCCCCCAACTCCGGCCGCCCCGTTCCGCCTCGGCCTCCACCTCGATTCACTCCGGTGAGGCCGTCCCCGGCGCCCTAACCTCGTCAGCAACCCTCTCGAGCACCCAGTAGCATAACCCCCACCTCAATTTGCTCTTCACAGCACACTCCGGCGAGATCCAACCCCTCCCAAATCGCTGTCCGCCGGAGCAAGGGCCGCCGTCGACGTGGTACTCGCCGGCGACCACCACCACCACCCACCGACGCGGAATGATGCTCTGAGCACGGAGGTACCAGCCGATCCCCTTGACTCGCCGTGGATCGCCGCCGGCGACCATCAAGAGCCCTCGGGCGCCGACGAGCTCCGTCTCCCCCTTTTAAATTTTTAAACCTGACGGGTGGGACCCGCCTGTTAGTCTCTCATTTTATTAAACGAACCGTTTTCTGAAAGCGTATTCTGGCAAAATGCGCTTTCCAGTTTGAACCGTTTTTCTGAAAGCATATTTACGTTAGTGCGTATATTTTTGTATACCGTAGATACCGAAGGAGGTGACGGAACCGCGAACTTCACCGAGCTAGGCCCCGACTACTCCGAACCAGGCAAGCATGTTTGAACTTTTGATATGATGAGTGTTTGGGCATGTTTGCATTAATTTAGATCATGGCATGTTGGAAACATGTTGCATGGCCATGAGTTGGCATGAGAATGGGTAAGATGGCAGTGTCGTAGCATGCCAGTCTTATGCCAGATCGTTGACCCAGTGTCAACATAAATCAGTCAAATTCCCGTCCGTCTCCCCTTTCGTACTACCACATGTTTTCCGCAAGGGATACGACTTAGTAGTTGCAAACCACTTTCTGGTACACACCAAATCGAGAGGCCAGGATGAGGGTTCCATGGCCCTGAATTAAAGCCTATCATCCGGTCAGGGGGCATGGGTGTTTCCGGTTGGGACCGAGAGGGGGGCACCCCTTAGAGCACGCGTATATAAATTTGATCCCATGCTATTTGAGATTGTGATCTCCCCGTCTCAAAGTTTTTCTTGAACGCTGTCTAGGGTGATTCTTGGCAACGTGAGGTAGGATGGGTGTGTACTGGTTAGCTGTGTTTTCTCCGAAATACCGTCAATGGAACTAGTCCTTCATGACTACGGAAATCCGTTGGCTGTGGATATTTTAGTACAAACTCTGCAGAGTCAAAAATCCTTGAAATCATTCTATTCATGTCCAAGTGCTGTGTTCATCTTATCTTGTCAAATGTTAGTCCCGGAGACAGTAACTCCTGAGAACCACATGAATTTTAAAGGTTTCTTTCCTGTGGATGGACTAACCCGCTTATTGTCTTGTGATGAATATTTTCCGTGAGCACCATTTCTTGTAAGTTATGAATAATGAAGTATAAGCCCTTCTACGATGTCGCTCAGACGTCCGACTGTGGCATTGTTGTTTTACTTATTTTTGATATAAGCCCTTTCTGCGATGTCGCTCGACGCCCTGACCGTGGCATTGTTGTTTACTTTATTTTGATATAAGCCCTTTCTGCGTTGTCGCTCAGACGTCCGACTGTGGCATTGTTGTTTACTTATTTTTGATATAAGCCCTTTCTGCGATGTCGCTCAGACGTCCGATTGTGGCATTGTTGTTTACTTATTTATGATATAAGCCCTTTCTGTGATGTCGCTCAGATGTCCGACTGTGGCACTATTATTCACTTATTATTGATATAAGCCCTTTTAGTGATGTCGCTCCAACGTCCGACTTCGGCACGCATGTCTTTTCTTTTAGTATAAGCCCTTTATGAGGTGTCGCTTAGACGCCCGACTGTGGCATGCTTTACTTATTTGTTCACCCTTCGAGGTGTCGCTTCAGACACCCGATCGGTTTTTGGTTTATTTTTTTTGGGTTTTCGAGTGGACTACTGCCGATTCCCTTTTACTTACCTTGCTATACTAATTTTATTGCGCATTGTTAAATTATTCATGTCGCATTCGTGCATACATTTGTTATATCTTTTGTCCGAACTGTCTTGCGAGTACTTTCAAAGTACTCACCTGGCTTGTTGATTTGGCCAGATGCTGATGAAGGCGATCTCATGGATGAAGAGTTCGATAGCGAGTCCGACGCCTAGAGGAATCCCACCAGTCTCGTGCGACCCCTGGATTAGTCACTGTGTTATATTCGCTTCCGCTAACCAAATAAATTCACCGAGCCTCACCTCGACGCTCGGTGAGCCGCCAGTATAGGAGTCATATCATCCACTCCACTGTGTTATTCCACCACTTTACCTCGAGTCAGTAGTATGCCACCACTCCACTATGTCATATCCGCCACTATGTATAATTATCGGCGTGCTTGTAATAATTTGTTGAGCAAGATCAGCTCGACCCTGTAATATATTAATTGCTACTGGCTTGTTGTATCAAGGTTTTGTCCACCAGTATGGAGGATTTTCCTCACACTGGAATTAAAAGATTGGTTTCTCAATAAATATTTTTATTGGAAAACCGGTCGTGACATTTAGTACTCCGCTTCTGATGTTCTCCCTGATGTTCTAGCTACCACGATTATGCTTAAAAGCATCGACATGGCCATCAAGCAAAGGTCGGACTTCGGGAGCACAAAAATCCATAAGGAACAACTTGTGGAATAAGTCATACCAAATCCTCATGGAGAAGGGTTGAATTGCTTGTTCAAGATACTACAATAATAGATCTTCCGGCTAGGTGTGTCGGCCAGAACATCAACCTCGTCGGGACCTACATCATAGATCTTGGAAATGTTCCAGCCATCATATCTGCCTGAGATCCAGATCTGGCTGGTAACAGGATTTTTCAGACAACATGTCCAGAAAAGAAAAGGTTGCAACACACGTCGATGAGATAACGTTGCAAGAATCTCGGGAGATGAGCTATGATAGCAAGCTCCAAAACATGAGCTGGTTCTGCTACACACATGTGAACATGTTGTCCAAGACAAGCAGGACCACAGAGTAGTCTTATAATAAAACACTACCAAAGTCCAGGTGAGGAACCATCATTGAGTATATCGAAGTCTTTACGCAAGTCCATGGATTAGATCCCATGCATAGACTTCTCTTCCTTGAACAAGTCAACCAGTGGCTTGGTGTGCTAGGAAACACATATGTAATGAAGGTAGCTAATCTCACAAACCAAAGTATACTTCGCACATGCATGACTAACTTGGGATGATTCGAGAGGAAGCAAAAACAATATGTCTTGAATTCATGGCGGCAACTTACATCAAATGCACGTGAATTCGAGGAAGTTACTTCTTTCATCCAAAATATTCTTCACGAATGGGACATGAAGATAATGCTTATAAAAGTTTCCAACACGAGGTTGATGTTCAACATGAGTCATGGGGGAGACGAAATGATGCTGATGGGCCCAACAGCAACTCATCGGAATTTCCATATCACTGGACTTCCACCATCATGTGAACACGGTGATAGCATTGGTCAGACCAAAGGATGTAATGGTGTATGCTCGAGGGATCAACCACGAGTAAGACAACATTACGAACATCGATGGTACTGATTTGATTTGGTGATAGCCCATACTCAAATCAAAGTTTTGGTTAGGATGATAGGTCCAGCAATTGATCGCGAGGATCAATCAATGAAGACATCACCTTTCTTCAACACACATACAAAATATCCCTTATAATGAACTAAGTCGGACAAGCTTTCATCTTCAAACTCTCCAAGTTGTTGTTTAGCTTAACCAACTAGCTCAGGGGTATCCAACACGGATTCTTGGAGAAGGGGGTGGTTACAAGGAACCAACTTGATCACGAACTCAACATAGCGGTCAGGTGACAACCTGGTGATACCTCCGAGAAGATATTCAGAAAATCACGAACCACCTATATGTTACTAAGCTCAAGAACAATCTTGCTTTTCAGGGCAAGACGATATGATCAACAGAGCAAGGGTTTGACGAAATCCTAACTCATCGATCGAAGAGTGCACCGTAAATAAGGACTAGGTAGCACAATCTATCTTAGAATGATGATTCAAGAACCAACACACTAAGAATGAAATTATTGTCCTTTAACTACCAAGCAACGGGTTGCTAGAAGTATTGATTTCACACATCACGGTTCACTTGTCGGCATTCCGGTTGCAACAACACGGGAGCCGAGAAATGAATAATGAGGGCGAGAAGTATCACTGTATCAAGAGTTCATAGGATGGTGTGCAATTCCCATGATATTCTTGATATAAATATGGTAATACTCCAGGGTAGAACAGAACAAGAGCTAGATTAGCATTTTGATCTGCGGAACACAACTGCTTTGACCCAATCCTGGATATGGATGAGGTACTGGAGTTTGTTTCTCCTAGTCATTCCGGAATAGAATGGCTTGACGGACCACATGAGTAATAGGCATCGATAACATGAATGCACAACTAATCCTGACTACCAACTGATAGACGGGGATCGGAATACAGCTACAATGGAAACAACTCAAAGGAACATATATCTTTCTGAGTTGTGGATGCATAGATTAATATGTCGAAACAAGTTCAACAGGTTTCTTCCAGATAATTCATGAAGAAAGGTAGAACTGGCAGAATCACAATTATGAATGGAGAACTCCTCAAGAGTACTCTTATTGTGATCTTTTGGTTCAAAGAACTTCTGCCTTAATGGTTCATGGTATTTGGAAGAAGGAAATACCACGGACCTCGAGGACTAATGCAAAGGTTACTAATATCCTAAAGGAACTAGCAAACGCTATCAACACGAAGTAGGTAGGGTGAATCTCGGGTCAAGAACCCAGGAGTAGAATACCTACTACTAAATGGCATCACGGGATGCTTTCGAGAATGGTGGCCAGAATCATCACACCGGGAACACAAAACATGGCTAGATTACTAGGTGACTCCCTAAAACACCTAGGGTCATAATAATAGCTCCAACATATATGTCAAGACAACAGGGTACCTCAACTCACCGATTAGTGTGGTTAAACTGGCCCAAAGGAACGTCTGTAACGGGAAGAAGGAATTTGCAAATGCATCAGACTAGTTAGAAACCTGGGATGACTCGGATAGCATAACGGCTGTAAATGCTCAAAATGATTTGCGACATCCTGCAAAAATGGTGGCATGACCACTCAACATCACAATATCAAGGTTCTGAGACCAACTATGAACATACAGAAGTAGTAGAAACTGAACTGGGCTTAAACCCAACAATCTTAAAGGTCTATGGATTAGTAACACGTCATCCTGATAGATAGATGAGAAGCCTAGTTCTTAAACCCCGTAGAAGAGAAGAGGATGACTCAGATCAGAAGGCCATGAGGTATAAGGAGTAAAAAGAGCCTTACGTTCCCTTCCACAATCAATTCCCTTACAAACTAAAGCATTTCTAGACACAACTTCGACCAGTTTGGCTTGGTAATCCTACAGGCAGTCAGGCTCTCATACCAAAGCTGTCAGGACCCCGATTCCAAGTCACATCAATCTAGCCAGTAACACCTCATATCACTTTGCGGCCTCACGCACGGTATTCCCACGGGTGTCGCCTTACCATGGTCCGGGACCGTTTGCGCCTTTTGGCTCACGTATATGATAGTGTCGCTAGCATCCATATGACAGAGAACCCGGGCCGACATGGCTAGTCGTGAACCCAAAGCGGCACTAACCCATGGGGACAGAGCATACATGAATCAACTTGAGCATGTCGGTCGGCGTGTGAATCCGGGCTGTAGCACTGGGCTAACAGACTCGGGAACCCGGGCTGTAGCAGCTAGGCAGGACTCGAGATGTCACCAGCGTGACATTTCCCGTAAGGGGATGTACACATGAACAAAGTGAAACACATGCCGCCGATCAAGTGTTTGAGCAGGCGATAGTCTTTGGGCTAGCAGGACTCCGGTGAACCGGGCTGTAGCGGACTACTATGCCTCATGGAAGCACAAGACTACATTTCCCCATAGGAGAGGCTACCAAGGATAAACAACTAGGGTGTCGGATCCCACTCATACCAAGCATTTCAATCATACACACAATATGCTCAATATGTGTAAATACAACATGGCATCACAACATAACTCTACGACTCAAGTATTTATTCATTAGGCTCCGAGGAGCGAGATATTACAAACATGGGTCTCATGACCCAACACTTAGAGCATACAAGTCAAAGCACAAGCGGAAGCTTAACATGTCTCGAAAGTACGACATCTACAAATGAAAAAGGCGGAGGAGCCTGAATATCTACCCGATCCTGCCGAGGGCACAAGATCGTAGCTGAGGTAACAAGCTAAACGTCGAAGTCCACGCGGAACTACTAGCGAGAATGAAGTCTCTCTGCAAAAACATAAAATAGGCAAACGTGAGTACAAATGTACCCGGCAAGACTTACATCAGAACTAACTACATATGCATCGGAATCAACAAAGGGTGTGGTGGAGTTTAACAGCAGCAAGCCAGCTTTAACTCGGTGGCTATCCTAAACTACTACTGCAATTAACACTTTTGAGGTGGCGCACACGAGTCCACATATTCACCATATCAATACACCACTATGGATTCGCCTGCCTCCCTACGAGAACGCCATCCATAGCACTCACGCTTATCTTGCGCATTTTAGAGTATCCACTTTCACTTGTCTATGAACTGCACAGCAACCAGAAGTCCTTTACATGGACACGGCTATTTGAATAGATGATGTTAACCCTGCAGGGGTGTACTTCTTCACACACGCTCTCGCCACTTACCACCATGTACACGTCGTGTATCTCGGCAACCTTCAAGCGGAAGCCTGGCGAGGGAGTCGGCCACAACCTGACTAACCACACAAGTCTCTAGTCCAGGTTTATCGCCTATTCGGGTTCCATCCGCGAGGAGATCCGGCCGGGGTGTCGCTCACGGCCCCAAACGATGTGTGCAGGGTTCCCGAGACACCAAACAGGCGTCCCAGACACCGTGCCTCGTGTCTCTACTGCAACATAGCCCACCCCTAGGGTCAGCGCCACGCACGCCCCCAACACATATCCTACAAACACCGTAAACTAGTTGCAACTCCTGGACAGAGATCAAGTTGATTAATAAGTCTAGAGAGCTTGGAGTGCCCGAGCCCAATGTGTGGTAGTAACTGTTTCATGGATCACAAACACGTAACTCAATTCTGAGGGCGGCTGCAATGAGACAACCCACCGTGTACTCCTACATGGCCTCTCACCGCTACCTTTACCAAATCGTGTTCACACACTTAGCTCTCAACAAGAGGGACATGTTCACACACCTCCGATTCATCCCCGATGAATCGGACTGACTCAACTCTAAGCAGTAGCAGGCATGACAAACAAGCATGTATGAGTAGGCACATCAGGGCTCAAACAACTCCTACTCATGCTAGTGGGTTTCATCTATTTACTGTGGCATTGACAGGTCATGCAGAGGAAAAGGGTTCAACTACCGCAACAAGTAAAAAATATGTTGTTGTTGTCCTAATGCAGTAAAAGAGAGCAGGAGCAAGAGAGTGAGATTGTATTGGAAGGAACAAGGGGGTTTTGCTTGCCTGGCACTTCTGAAGATATTATAGCTCTTCATCAGTGTCATCGAACTCATCGTCGGAACCTCGTCTACTGAGAGGGGATAAATACCGGCAAACAAGGAAGAACACGATCAATGTAATGCAACAATATGATGCATGATCATGACATGGAAATATGCCGTGTTTTGAGCTAATGCAACTAGCAGCAGGTTAAATGAAGTTGGTTTGAACCCTAAGTTCAAATTCAAACTCCATATGTGAAGGTTTAAATGTCATTATAATATTTGGCCTAAACAGCAGCCCTAAGTTGTTCTATCATGCATGAAAATGGTACAGATGGATAGATTGGATTTTTCTGATCATTTTTCATATATAATTTATTTCATTCTGAGCTACGGTTATTTTTCTATGATTTTTAGGAGTTTGGGGTATTTTTTGAAATTTATAAATCATTTCCTGATTTATTTTAATTCCAGAAATACTTTACTGCGTCAGGATGACGCATGTGTGACGTCAGCAAGTCAACAGGGTTGACCAGAGTCAAACCTGTGGCGCAGGACCCGGTCAATGCTGACGTGGCCTAGTCAAACTGACCGGTGGGCCACGGCATTAGCTTAAACTAAGCAGGGAGATAATCCTGTGATTAAATAAGGGTTGGGGCCCATTTGTCAGTGACCTAAGACTATTAGGTTAGCGCCTAATCTGCAGTTAGGCCAGCGTTTAACCAGGGTTGACTCGCCGGCGAGGAGCCGCGGCGGCGGGGTGGCTCGGGAATCGCCCACAAGGCACGGCTTGAGACGCGGTTGGGTTCTACAGCGAGCTGGGGCTCATGCGCATCCAGCGGTGGCAGAGATTGGGCGCGAGGTGGTCTGTAGCGGCGGCAGCAGCGAGTTGGGCAGCTGCTGGAGCTCGGGTGTCAACGGAATCGACGACACGGCGCGCGGGAGGACCAGCGGTTTGCACCTACGTGATCTACGAGAGCTCCCGAACCCAACGGAGGCACGCACGGGACCATTTGGTCACCGGAGCCTCGTCGGCGACGAGCTCGTGCGGCGGCGGCATACGGGACTCGCGGTCATCGGCGTTGCAGCGAGAAATCGACCAAGGGGGAGGGGGAGATGACGGCGGGGCTCACAGGGAGTTGGATGGGCGGCTCGTTTGGCTCGGGGAAGCGTCGGAGCGAGCGGCCGGCGAAGGGGATCTCCGGCGACCCGAGGAGGAAGAAGGGGTCGGGAACGTCGTCACGGAGCTCCTGGCGGCGCCTGGCTTGGTGCAGAGGACGCGGGGGTCGAGGCGGAGCTCGTGGCATATCCGGATGGGCGCGGGGAGGTCGGTGGTAGCGACGAACGGCGACGGTGGCAGCGGCTTACGGGCGCGTCGGCCATAGAGGGAGAGGACGAGGGGGAGAGCCAGGGGGAAGAATGGGGGTGTCGGCAGGGTCGGGGCGGTGCCGAGGAGTGGCTTCGGGGCGTGGCCACGCTGTCCAAGTGGCGCAGGCAGCCAGGGAGCTCCGTGGCGAGCTCGGCGTGCGCGGGCGCGCTCCTCTCTGCCTGCCTGGCGAGAGGAAGCAGGTGGCTGGCACGGGCCAGCATACTGCTAGGCCGGCCAATGGGCTGCCAGGTGGGCTGCGCCAGGTAAGTGGCCAGGTAACAACTCTCTCTCTCTCTCTTAATTTGTTTCTGTTTTCTATTTTTTCTGCTACTGTTTTGGCTTTAGTAAAAATACTAAAGCATTTTGTAAAATGCTGGAATAATTTGTGGACACTCTCTAGATTATTCCAGTGGCCCACATTTAATTTCAGCATTATCTGAGCATTTAAATTAATTATAGTGTTTAAATGCCCAAAGTCAAATACAGTATGATTTAATTCAAAAATGAAGGAATGACCTAGAGATATGTGCACCATTTTTTTGCAGAGGTTTTAAACCAATCCAAAAATGATGAACTTTTCTTAAGGGCATTTTGGGTTTGTTGAAAAAGATTTTAATCCACCCTAGTTGAGTTGATTTAATGCTAGGGTTTGAACATCCCCATTTCAAGTTAAATAAAATTTAAACATGATGACATGATGAGCAGGCAAAGTCAAGCAAGGGCTGATCTGGGGCTGTGACACTCGGCCCCACGCTCTGACCGTTGTCTCTGCAAAAACATGACACTTCAAGGGTAAGGCATGACATCTGAAGGGAGTCCTCTTCGGAGGATAGGGTTTTTCGACTTGGCTTACGCGCGACGTACGAAGCGGTCCGGGATAGTCGGTAGTAATGGCCACTAAGGCGCCATCGTAGCTCGCTTGATAAAATATCCCGTTGACAAGCTCCACGGTAATATCCAGATCTTCTTCGAGACCTGGATGTAGGGCCCTTCCGGGGTCCTCTGGTTGCGGGGAGGGGCTGGAGATTCCTTCTACGGCCATCCTTCGTTCCTGCTCGGGAATATCGAGGCAGATGATCTTAGTGAAGAACGCCACAATAAGTGACGCGGGGAAAGGAATGACGACTTACCCAGTTCGGGGGGTTGTACATGGAGAATCCATCTCGCGGTTTGATGCGAAGGAATTCCTCCTCTTCCCCTTTGTATAAATCGGACAATATCCTTGCGGAGCAAAGCATGGAGTCCGAACCCTTACGGCCACAGCGGGTGGCATCATCTTCCCCGTTGAAGTGCCACATGGGCTTCCCCCGATATTGAAGCGGTTGCACTCCCTAAATTATGCATATTGCCATAACCTCGACTATCGTCAGTCCGGATTTGGCCAGTAACTTTATCCTGCTCATCAGGTAATATATTTCCCTGGTATCCTCCTCTTGGGGGCCTCGGGGGCACCAGCTTAGACGTGCCCTCGGCGGGGCGTTACTGAACTGGGGGAGACCTGTCCGGACTGGATCCGGAAGGGGAACATCATCAATATAAAACAATTCCGAAGGCCAGTTCTCTGGTGCCTTCTTGGGAGTGCCGAATAGGTATCCAGTCTCGACAATGCGCCATACTTCGGCCCTGCCCACCTGACATAGGGATTCTCCCTGGTTGCGGGGGACAAGGCAGAACAGCTTCTTCCATAACCCGAAGTGAGGCTCGCAGCCTAAAAATAGCTTGCAAAGGGCAACGTACCCTGCTATATGTAGTATAGAGGCAGGGGTAAAGTTGTGTAACTGGAGGCCGTTGAACTCTAGGAGCCCGCGAAGGAATGGGTGGATAGGAAACCCGACGCCCCTTAGCAGATGCGGGATGAGGCATATTCGCTCCTCTGAGGATGGATTGGGAGATCTCTCCGCTTGCTCCCCACCATTATAGGTGGCTATTCCGGCTCGGACGGGGACCATGAATGCTGGTGGGAGAAACCCTTGGGTTTGTAACTCAATCAAACGGCTATGGGGAACTGAACACTCTTCCCAGTCCCCCGGCTTGGAGCGAGGAGAGCGAGCAGAGGAGCTGCGACGACCGGCCATGTTGGAATGGTTTTTTTTTGGAGCGCTCTGTTGGATGCTTGCTCGAGGGGGAAGAGTGAGGTTTGGATCTGAGAATCCTCGTCTCTTCAAATAGGCGGTCAGCCCAAAGGATTGAGGGTGGCAAATGCGAAAAATACCTCGGCTCCTCGCATTCGCTCGACACGTGGAGATGGTCATCATTGAGGCACTGAAGCCAAGGAATACAACATTGATGGAGTTCCGGACACTATTCATTGTAACAGGTACTTTGGAGTATTCGGAGATGGAACCCGCCTGCAATGTCAAGACAAGATCAAGGCGCCAGACTCATCATCATTGAAGCCTGGTTCAGGGGCTACTGAGGGAGTCCTGGATTAGGGGGTATCCGGACAGCTGGACTATATACATCGTTCGGACTATTGAACTCTCCTTGGCGTGGAAGGCAAGCTTGGCGATCCGGATATTGTATTTCCTTCCTTGTAACGACTCCATGTAAACCCTAGCCCTCTCAAGTGTCTATATAAACCGGAGAGGTTGGTCCTTAGAAGGCCGATCACAATTACAATCATACCATCATAGGCTAGCTTCTAGGGTTTAGCCTCTACGATCTCTTGGTAGATCTACTCTTGTACTACCCATATCTTCAATATTAACCAAGCAGGGAGTAGGGTTTTACTTCCATCGCGAGGGCCCGAACCTGGGTAAACATCTGTGTCCCTTGCTTCCTGTTACCATCAGCCTAGATGCACAGATCAGGACCCCCTACCCGAGATCTGCCGGTTTTGACACCGACAATAGGGATGCCCAGTCCCAAACTGGAAACATGAAAAGGATTTAATCTCTTTAATAATCAAACAAAAACTCCCAATGGAGTCAAAACCTTTACTTTTTTTGCTTGGGAACCGCCACTAGCGTGCTTAGCATGGAAGATGTTGATAACTGATGGTCGTGAAGTGAATGAGAAGGGTGCATGTCTCAAAATATCATTTACCTCTGTTTTAAAACTTGAGCTATGGCACTCTGCAAATCACTGCTTCCCTCTATGAAGGGACTATCTATTTAATTTTATGTTGTGTCATCACCTTCTTAAACAAGCGCCAGAAACTGAGAGAGCACAGTTGTCATGATTTATGCATTGTGTGTAGCTAATGTTGGGTGCATCATGACTGGATCTTTTCTACCATGAATTACATTGTTTAATCGCTGCTTGAACTTTGGAGGTGCTCTGCATTTATGTTTTGCGGTCTTAGAAAGGGCTAGCGAGATACCACTATTGTCATATTATATCATGGTTGTTTTGGCAACATGTTGCCGTTTGAGATATCTTATTATTGCTCACTACTGATTATGTCATTGATATGAGTTAATATAATCTTTAAGAGTTATTGTTGGCATGGTTAGTTATAATGTTTGCTGAAAACCTGGGTGCTGTTAAGCTTATTTATGCAAAAAAGAGCAAAAGAGTTCGTAAAAGTTTTTCTTTTTCACTTTCAGTTTATCAACTGAATTGCTTGAGGACAAACAAAGGTTTAAGCTTGGGGCAGTTGATACGTCTCAAAATATCATTTACCTCTGTTTAACTTGAGCTCTGGCACTCTGCAAATCACTGCTTCCCTCTACGAAGGGACTATCTATTTAATTTTATGTTGTGTCATCACCTTCTTAAACAAGCGCCAGAAACTGAGAGAGCACAGTTGTCATGATTTATGCATTGTGTGTAGCTAATGTTGGGTGCATCATGACTGGATCTTTTCTACCATGAATTACATTGTTTAACCGCTGCTTGAACTTTGGAGGTGCTCTGCATTTATGTTTTGCGGTCTCAGAAAGGGCTAGCGAGATACCACTATTGTCATATTATATCATGGTTGTTTTGGCAACATGTTGCCGTTTGAGATATCTTATTATTGCTCACTACTGATTATGTCATTGATATGAGTTAATATAATCTTTAAGAGTTATTGTTGGCATGGTTAGTTATAATGTTTGCTGAAAACCTGGGTTCTGTTAAGCTTATTTATGCAAGAAAGAGCAAAAGAGTTCGTAAAAGTTTTTCTTTTTCACTTTCAGTTTATCAACTGAATTGCTTGAGGACAAACAAAGGTTTAAGCTTGGGGCAGTTGATACGTCTCCAATGTATCTACTTTTTCTCACGCTTTTCCTCTTGTTCTGGACTCTAATTTGCATGATTTGAATGAAACTAACCCCGTCCGACATCGCTTTCAGCAGAACTACCATGGTGTTGTTTTTGTGCAGAAATAGAAGTTCTCGGAATGGAACGAAACTTTGTGATGAATTTTTATATAATAAACAAGAATTTCTAGAGCCAGGACCTACTGGAGAGGGGCCCCTTGGTGGGCACAACCCACCAGGGCGTGCCCCCCTCTCCTGGCGCACCCAGGTGGGTTGTCCCCACCTGGTGGCCCCGCATACCCTGAAACCGACGCTATAAATTCATATTTTTCTAGAAAAAATGAGGGAGAAAGAATTATCACGATCCACGAGGCGGAGCCGCCGTCACCTCCTGTTCTTGATCGGGAGGCTAGATCTGGAGTCCGTTTGGGGCTCAGGAGAGGGGGATCTTCGTTCTTCGTCATCACCAACCCTTCTCCATCGCCAATTTCATGATGCTCCCCTCCGGGAGTGACTAATTCCTTCGTAGGCTCGCTGGTTGGTGAGGAGTTGGATGAGATTCATCATGTAATCGAGTTAGTTTTGTTAGGGCTTGATCCCTAGTATCCACTATATTCTTAGATTGATGTTGCTATGACTTTGCTATGCTTAATGCTTGTCACTTTGGGCCCAGGTGCCATGAACTCAGATCTGAACTGTTTATGTTATCATCATTATATCCATGTTTTAGATCCGATATTGCAAGTTATAGTCACTTACTACGTGTTATGATCCGGCAACCCCGGAGTGACAACAACCGGGCTCACTCCCGGTGATGACCGTAGTTTGAGGAGTTCATGTAATCACTATATGTTCATGCTTTGTTCCAGTTCTCTATTAAAAGGAGGCCTTAATTTCCCTTAGTTTCCAATATGGACCCCGCTGGCACGGGACGGTAGGACAAAAGATGTCATGCAAGTTCTTTCCATAAGCACGTATGACTATTTACGGAATACATGCCTACATTATATTGACGAACTGGAGCTAGTGCCGTATCGCCGTAGGTTATAACTGTCTCATGATGAATATCATCCAGCAAGTCACCGATCCAATGCCTACGAATTTATCTTATATTGTTTCTGCTAAGTTACTACTGCTATCATCACTGTTACACTTGCTACACAATTATTGCTATCATTGTTACCATTACCGTTGCTACTGCTACCATTATCAAAACTATCATACTACTTTGCTACTGATCAGTTTGCTGCAGATAATTAATCTCCAGGTGTGTTGAATTGATAACTCAGCTGCTAATACCTTCAAATATTCTTTGGCTCCCCTTGTGTCGAATCTATAAATTTGGGTTGAATACTCTACCCTCGAAAACTATTGCGATCCCCTATACTTGTGGGTTATCAATGTGACATAGATGTTTTTATCTAGGAGGTATGTGAACTGGAAATTCCAACCTACCCTATTGTCGAGAGGTTAAATTTAGTTGAAGAAGAAAACAATTACCTGAAGAAAAAATTGAAAAGAATTGAGGAGGAGAAGATGAGATTGGAGTTGCATGTTGTAGATCTCGCGGATGATCACAAGATCAAGATGGATGCAATGCACTTGAAGATTAGAAAGATTATAAAATATGCCATTCATACCAAGGCTTGGTATCATTATGCCGTTGGATCAATTGTTACCTTAGTTGCGATTATGATCGCATTTGTTGTTGCATTGAAGTGTTTTACATAGTTTCAATGTATGGTTTAATTAGATGCTCTAGAGAGCTATATATATATATATATCTATATATATATATATATCTATATATATATATATAAACAACCAAAGTACAGTAGTGATCAAATGTTATTACTGAAAAAATAAATACATAAAGTTCATACGTATATAGTTCTCATTGAATATATATATGTTGTTCAATGAGAACTATATACGTATGAACTTTATGTATTTATTTTTTCAGTAATAACATTTGATCACTACTGTACTTTGGTTGTAATGTGATGATGGACTTCTATTAATTTGGTCACTTCTTTATTCATGATGTTCTGTAATGGTTTTTGACACACTTAATTATATATAATGCATGCAGATGAACCGGCAATGGATGTATGCAGTATGAGCACGCACCTCCGAGTACATTAAGGGCATGCATAATTTTCTCGAAGTGGCTGAGGCAAACAAGCAGAATGGTTCTTTGTGTTGTCCATGTCCTATATGTGGGAATACGAAGTCTTACTCTGACCGAAATATCCTTCACACCCACCTGCTTTATAAGGGTTTCATGCCACACTATAATGTTTGGAACAAGCACGGAGAAAGAGGGGTTATGATGGATGAAAACGAAAAAGAGGATGATGCTGCAACGGGAAGCTGAAGATCAAGAGGAACCAGATGATGTGCCCGATGATGATCTTCGTCGGGTCATTGCTGATGCGAAGAGCCAATGTGAAAGTGAAAAGGAGAAGTTTAAGTTCGATCGCATGTTAGAGGATCACAAAAAAGGGTTGTACCCAAATTGCGAAGATGGTAACACAAAGCTCGGTACCACACTGGAATTGCTGTAGTGGAAGGCAGACAATGGTGTATCTGACAATGGATTTGAGAAGCTATTGAAAATATTGAAGAAGAAGCTTCTAAAGGATAACGAATTGCCCGACAGTATGTACGGAGCAAAGAAGGTTCTGTTAATGATGTGGCTTTGGATGGTACATTTTGAACACACAAAAAGTCTGGAGTTCAAATAAATTCAAAAAAATGAAATCCCTTTGTAACAGATGAGTTTTCATCCAAAACCCTGATATTTCAAAAGCGATTGTCCATTTTGTACACGAAGTGCATCCAGTTTTTGTCGTAACCCTCTCAACTATTTAGAACATGCTATGTGCGTGAAATGATGATACCATACCAACTTTCAACCTTTTCAGAGTTCAAATGAAGTGCTTTTGAGTTTCAGGGTCATTTAGCTTAAAAAATTAGTAAATGCATGAAAAATACCAAATGAAGTCAGAAAGGGTTGAAAATTGATGATGTGGCTTTGAATGGTGCATTTTGAACACACAAAAAGTCTGGAGTTCAAATAAGTTCAAAAAAATGAAATCCCTTTGTAACATATGCGTTTCCGTCCGAAACCTCGATACTTCGAAAGCGATTGTCCATTTTCTACACGAAGTGCATCCAGTTTTTGCCATAACCCTCTCAACTTTTTAGAACATGCTATGTGGGTGAAATGATGATACCATGCCAACTTTCAACCTCTTCAGAGTTCATTTGAAGTGCTTTTGAATTTCAGGGTCATTTAGCTCAAAGAATGAACTAATAGCAAAAAGAATGAACTAGAAAACTTTTATGAAACTCTAATAGCAAAAAGAATGAACTAGAAAACTTTAATGAAACTCTACTAGCAAAAAGAATGAGCTATAAAACTTTAATGAAACTCTAATAGCAACAGGAATCAACTAAAAATATTTTATAAACCTCTAGTATTTTTGAAACTAAAATTATATAAAATTTATGCAACTAAACTTATCAAAGTATTTTTTGTTCAAAACATTAATAGAAAAAATAATTTTCATAAAGAATTTTTTGGTTAGAAACTTTAATAGCAAACTGAAATAAAAAAATCTGTTTATGAATAGAACAAACATTTAAAATAACCTAAAAATTACCAAATTCAATATAATGATAAAACACAGTAATATTAAATAGCAGGAAAAAGAATCACTCAAAAAACTTTTTTATAGTAAAATTATTCACAAACTAGTGATTCACACAAATTTGAAAGAATTCAAATTTAAACTATTCAAATTTGAAAACTAATGGCACTAACAGAAAGTTTATAATTTTTGTAACCTAATTGCAAAAGGAATCACTGAAAAACTATAAGTATTTAGCTGTAAATAAAAGAAAATAAATAAAACAAAAAACAAAAGAAAAAACAAAACAAAAAAACTGGAAAAAAAATGCCGCCTACTTGCCACCACGGCGTGAATACGACTAGAAACCCAACTAGCTTGTTGGGCCAGGATTCTGGCCCACAGAAGGCCCAGTAGGCCCATAGGCAGAGAGACAAGTTTAGGCCAGCAGGCCTACAGTTGAGAGGAGCTCGAAGTGGCTGGCGTAGCGGCGCTTATAAACCACTCCGAGCCCCTCTCAGCTAGCGAGGTGGGACTAAACTTTTTGCCCCGGGCAGTGATAACCCACAAGTATACGAGATCAGTTGTAGTCTCTTTCGATAAGTAAGAGTGTCGAACCCAATGAGGAGCTAAAGGTAGAACAAATATTCCCTCAAGTTCTATTGACCACCGATACAACTCTACGCACGCTTTACGTTCGCTTTACCTAGAACAAGTATGAAACTGGAAGTACATTGTAGGTGTTGGTAGATAGGTTTGCAAGATAATAAAGAGCATGCAAATAAAATCTAGGGGTTGTTTAGATAAAGACACAACTAAGTTAGTTTTAGTAGAGAGCTTTTTGTCACGAGAAAGTTATTTGTCCCTTGGCAATCGATAACTAGACCGGTAATCATTATCGCAATATTATATGAGGGAGAGACATAAGCTAACGTACTTTCTCTTCTTGGATCATATGCACTTATGATTGGAACTCTATCAAACATCCGTAACTGCTAAAGATCATTAAGGTAAAACCCAACCATAGCATTAAAGTATCAAGTCCTCTTTATTCCCATAAGCCATAACCCACTTATCCGTGTTTGTATTTCTATCACTCACGCAACACAGACAATAAGCAAAACATGAACATATTGCAAACCCTACAACGGAAATCTCTCATGCTTGCGCGACACAGAGAGCACCACGGGACAGCACCAATAATAAAACATGCAACTCCAACCAAACACGATCATCAATTAACCCATAGGACAAAACAGATCTACTCAAACATCATAGGATAGCCATACATCATTGGGAAATAATATATAGTGTTGAACACCATGTTTAAGTAGAGATTGCAGCGGGGAGAAGAGGTGTTACACCGATACATAGAGGGAGAGAGAGTTGGTGATGACGGCAGCGAAGTTGTTGGTGTAGATCGCTGTCACGATGATGGCCCCGGCGGTGTTCTGGCGCCACCGGGAGTAAGGGGGAGAGAGCCCCCTCCTTATTCTTCTTCCTTGACCTCCTCCCTAGATGGGAGGAGGGTTTCCCCTCTGGTCCATAGCCTCCATGTCGGCGGAGGGGCGGGAGCCCCTCCGAGATTGGATCTCTCTCTCTCTCTGTTTCCTTCTGTTACTGCGTTCCCAAATCCTGGCCTTTCACCATTTCTTAAATTCACAGAGATCCGTAACTCCAATTGGGCTGAAATTTTAACACGATTTCTATCCGGATATTAGCTTTCTTGTGCTAGTAGAAGGTCACCAACTGCCTTACGGAGTGGCCACAAGGACCAGGGGCGCGCCCTCCGTCCTTGTGGGCCCCTCGGGCATCATCTCACATTGATTCTTTTTCACAAAAATCACATATATTCCAAAAAAATCTCCGTAAGTTTTTATCCCGTTTGGACTCCATTTGATATGGATTTTCTACGAAATAAAAAACATGTAACAAACAGGAACTTCCACTAGGCACTGGATCAATATGTTAGTCCCAAAAAATAGTATAAAAAGTTGCCAAAAGTATGTAAAAGTTGTAGAATATTGGCATGGAACAATCAAAAAATATAGATACGACGGAAACGTATCGGCATCCCCAAGCTTAATTCCTGCTCGTCCTCGAGTAGGTAAACAATAAAAAAGTTAATTTTTGATGTGGAATGGTACCTAGCATAATCTTGATCATATAATCTAATGGCATGAATATTAAGACACGAGTGATTCAAAGCAATAGTTTATCATTTGACATTAAGACAATAATACTTTAAGCATACTAATAAAGCAATCATATCTTCTCAAAATAACATGGCCAAAGAAAGTTATCTCTACAAAATCATATAGTCTGGCTATGCTTCATCTTCATCACATAAAGTATTTCATCATGCACAACCCGATGACAAGCCAAGCAATTGTTTCGTACTTTTAATGTTCTCAAGCCTTTTCAACTTTCACGCAATGCATGAGCGTGAGCCATGGATATAGCACTATAGGTGGAATAGAATATGATGGTGGAGGTTGTGTGGAGAAGACAAAAATGAAGAAAGTCTCACATCGACGCGGCTAATCAACAAGCTATGGAGATGCCCATCAATTGATGTCAATGCAAGGAGTAGGGATTGCCATGCAACGGATGCACCAGAGCTATAAGTGTATGAAAGCTCAAACTGAAAACTAAGTGGGTGTGCATCTAACTTGCTTGCTCATGAAGACCTCGGGCACTTGAGGAAGCCCATCATCGGAATATACAAGCCAAGTTCTATAATGAAAATTCCCACTAGTATATGAAAGTGATAACTCAAGAGACTCTCTATATGAAGAACATGGTGCTACTCTGAAGCACAAGTTTGGTAAAAGGATAGTAGCATTGCCCCTTCTCTCTTTTTCTCTCGTTTTTTTGTTTTTTTTGGGCCCTCCTTTTTTTTGGCCTCCTTTTTATTTTTATTTTATTTTTTTTCGTCCGGAGTCTCATCCCGACTTGTGGGGGAATCTAGTGTCCATCATCCTTTCCTCACTGGGGCAATGCTCTAATAATGATGATCATCACACTTTTATTTACTTACAACTCAATATTACAACTCAATATCTAGAAAAAAATTATAACACTATATGAATGCCTCTGGCAGTGGACCAGGATGTGCAATGATCTAGCATAGCAAAGATATCAAAAATGGACAAGCCATGGAAATATCATGCTAGCTATCTTACGATCATGCAAAGCAATATGACAATGAACTCTCAAGTCATGTATATGAAGATGATGGAAGTTGCATGGCAACATATCTCGGAATGGCTATGGAAATGCCATGATAGGTAGGTATGGTGGCTGTTTTGAGGAAGACATAAGTAGGCTTATGTGTGATAGAGCGTATCGTATCACGGGGTTTGGATGCACCGGCGAAGTTTGCACTAACTCTCAAGGTGAGAAAGGGCAATGCACAGTACCGAAGAGGCTAGCAATGATGGAAGGGTGAGAGTGCGTATAATCCATGGACTCAACATTAGTCATGAAGAACTCACATACTTATTGAAAAATTCTAGAATCTATCGAAACAAAGCATTATACGCATGCTCCTAGGGGGATAGATTGGTAGGAAAAGACCATCGCTTGTCCTCGACCGCCACTCATAAGGAAGGCATTCAATAAATAAATCATGCTCCGACTTCATCACATAACGGTTCACCATACGTGCATGCTACGGGAATCACAAACTTCAACACAAGTATTTCTACAATCCATAATTACCCACTAGAATGACTCTAATATCACCATCTTTATATCGCAAAACTATTGCAAGGAATCAAACATATCATATTCAGTGATCTACAAGTTTTATGTAGGAGTTTATGACTAACCATGTGAATGACCAATTCCTGTCAACTCTCTAAATAGATATAAGTGAATAAAGGGAGTGTAATTCTTTCTACAGAAGATATGCCCACACTCTAACAAATATAAGTGAAGCAAAAGAGCATTCTAGAAATGGTGGTTTTCTATGTGAAGGGAAACATGCAATCCAAACTTCAAATGATATAAGTGAAGCTCGTGAAGAATTCTATAAAGCCATACTCAAAAGATATAAGTGAAGTGTAAAGAGAATTCTACAAATCAACCAAGGACTATGTCATACCAGCATGGTGCATTATTAAAATAAAAATAAAAAGCACACGACGCTCCAAGATTTACGCATATCATGTGACGAATACAAATATAGCTCTAAGTAAAATTACCGATGATCGTTAGAAGAAAGAGGGGATGCCTTCCGGGGCATCCCCAAGCTTAATTAGTTGCTTGGGAGTCCTTGAATATTACCTTGGGGTGCCTCGGGCATCCCCAAGCTTGGGCTCTTGCCACTACTTATTCCTTCATCCATTGTGATCTTACCCAAAACATGAAAACTTCAATCACACAAAACTTAACAAAACCCTCGTGAGATCCGTTAGTATAATAAAGCAAATTACCACTTTAAGTACTGTTGCAAAATCATTCATATTTTATTTTTGCATTGTATCTGCTGTAATATAACTTTTGCATGGCTTATACCACCGATACAATCGATAGTTTCATCAAAACGAGCAAAACAATGCATCAAAAACAGAATTTGTCTTAAACATGACAGTCTATAGTAATCTCAACATTCACCATACTTATGTAAATCTAAAAATTATGAAAAATAAGGAAAAAATAAACAATTTGTATAGAAGTACTATGCAAAAAGTTCCAGAAGCGTTTGATTTTCCAGTAAAAAATGTAAAATCACGCACTACAGCCAAAATTTCTACTTTTACACCGCACATACCAAACAAGCAACCTAATTATCCTAAAGGCGAATCTTGGAACATTATTTTTATAATACAATGGATTTGTACAAGGGAAAAATTATTTTTCTTGAAAAAAATTTGTAATCAAGGTTCACAAAGTTTCCATGGGCATGAACAAAGTTCAAGGAGCTCTCCCACTTCAACAATGCTTGTCTCTCTTACTTTCACTTTTCTTTTTGAAAAAGTTTTGGGTTCCCCTCTTTATTTTTGTTGTTTTTAAACTATATGAAAGCACTCAACAGAAATAAATGACTCTCTAAAACTTCCGGGTTGTCTCCCTGGCAGCACTTTCTTTAAAGCCATTAAACTAGGCATTTAGTGCTCAAGTAATGGATCCACCCGGATCACAAGGTATATCAAAGCCAATTTTAATTAACAATGATTTGTAATTTAGTAGTGAGCGCAAAGTAACATATATCATATAATGACGAATTCTAACTCTCTTCATATGCATCGACATGTCATCAAAGAACAATTCATGCACACAAAGTAAAGTCCAATGCATAGTATAAACAATTTCTTGCAATTTTATTGTATTGGAAACATAGAGAGGCGGAGATGTAGTTCCTCTCTCATAATAATTGCAAGTAGGATAAGAAAGCACATGCATATTATATTTATCAAAATCATCATGTGCAATAGTAAAACGCAACCCATCAATATAATCCTTAATAAGAGCAAACTTCTCCGATATAGTGTAGTTGGAAGAATTCAAAAAGATAATAGGGCTATCATGCATGGGTGCAATAGCAACAGTTTCATTATTAACATAAGGAACTATAGCAAGTTCATCTCGATAAGCTTAATTCATATTGGCATCATGGCCAAAAGCATAGCAAGCATCAAGTTCATCAAAAAGGGATATTTTAAACGAATCAAAGGGATCATAGCATTCATCCTTCGATAAGCATGCACGAAGGGAAATTAAACAATTTATGAGTTGAAGAGTTACTCTCATTAGAAGGTGGGCACAGGTAGCTAATCTGCTTTTCCTCTTTTTGTTCTTTGCTCTCCTCATCATCTCTTTCATCCAATGAGCTCACAGTTTCATCAATTTCTTCTTCCATAGACTCCTGCAAAATGTTAGCCTCTTCTTGGACAGAGGAGGAGTCATCAATATATGGTTTAACATAGGCATTAGAAGCATAATTATCAAAACAATATTTCAGTATGGCAAAATTTTCAGATTTGTAAAGAGTAGCATCATACGATTCAATCAAAGAAGCAATTTCATAAGCACCCTTAAGAGCAACAAATTCTTCAATTTTGTTGAACATCATAGTAATAATAAACACCCTTAGCATACGAAGATACGATTCCATTATCACTAAACTCACATTGGTAGGGAAGGTGTTTCTTAGGGTCTTCAAAACAACAAGTAACATCATATATTTCACATAAATTCCAAGCATAGCATTGCAAATGATGAATTTGATCCAGTAAAACTTTCCCTTTTTGAGATAAGCGGTGTCGCACATAACAAGCATGCTCATCTAAAGATTTTCCCTCAACTAAGCTAGTGGGGTTTTCAGCACGAGCACATAGGGATCAAAGATGATCCAAGTAGAAAGCTTCAATAGTATGATAAATTTTGGGTGGTTCTTCAACCATTGGTCTAGTAGGTACAACTAATTTTTTGGTATTTTGCGTTTCCTACCCATAACTAAAGATAGAAACAACTTAGAACAGAAAATAAAAACTACTTAGTGATAAAGCAAACAAGCACACACGAGAATATTCACCCCATGCTATTGCTCCTCGGCAACGGCGCCAGAAAAAGGTCTTGATAACCCACAAGTATAGGGGATTAGTTGTAGCCTCTTTCGATAAGTAAGAGTGTCGAACCCAATGAGGAGCTAAAGGTAGAACAAATATTCCCTCAAGTTCTCTATCGACCACCGATACAACTCTACGCATGCTTTACGTTCGCTTTACATAGAACAAGTATGAAACTAGAAGTAGTCTGTAGGTGTTGTTGGATAGGTTTGCAAGATAATAAAGAGCACGTAAATAAAATCTAGGGGCTGTTTAGATAAAGACACAACTAAGTTAGTTTTAGTAGAGAGCTTTTTGTCACGAGAAAGTTATTTGTCCCTAGGCAATCGATAACTAGACCGGTAATCATTATTGCAATTTCATATGAGGGGGAGGCATAAGCTAACATACTTTCTCTTCTTGGATCATATGCACTTATGATTGGAACTCTACCAAGCATCCGTAACTACTAAAGATAATTAAGGTAAAACCCAATCATACCATTAAAGTATCAAGTCCTCTTTATTCCCATACGCCATAACCCACTTTCCGTGTTTGTGTTTCTATCACTCACACAACGCAAACAATAAGAAAACCATGAACACATTGCAAACCCTACAGCAGGGATCCCTCACGCTTGCGCGACATGGAGAGCACCGTAGGACAGCACCAATAATAAAACATGCAACTCAAACCAATCACGATCATCAATTAACCCATAGGACAAAACGGATCTACTCAAACATCATAGGATAGCCATACATCATTGGGAAATAATATATAGCATTGAGCACCATGTTTTAGTAGAGATTACAACGGGGAGAAGATGTGTTACACCGCTGCATAGAGGGGAGAGAGTTGGTGATGACGGCAGCAAAGTTATTGGTGTAGATTGCCGTCACAATGATGGCCCCGGCGGTGTTCCGGCACAACTGGGAGAGAGGGGGAGAGAGCCTCCCTCCTTCTTCTTCCTCCTTGACCTCCTCCCTAGATGGGAGAAGGGTTTCCCCTCTAGTCCATGGCCTCCATGGTGGCGGAGGGGCGGGAGCCCCTCGAAGATTGGATCTCTCTCTCTCTCTCTCTCTCTCTCTCTCTCTCTCTCTCTCTCTCTCTCTCTCTCTCTTTGTTTCCTTCTATTTCTGTGTTCCCACATTCTGGCCTTTCACCGTTTCTTAAATTCCCGGAGATCCGTAACTCCGATTGGGCTGAAATTTTAACATGATTTTTATCCAGATATTAGCTTTCTTGCCCAGAAGAAGGGTACCAATAGCCTTACGGAGTGGCCATAAGGACCAGGGGCGCGCCCTACCCTCTCGAGCGCGCCCTCCATCCGTGTGGGCCCCTCAGGCATCGTCTCACGTTGATTCTTTTTCCGAAAAATCACATATATTCCAAAAAAAAATCTCTGTAAGTTTTTATCCGTTTGGACTCTGTTGATATGGATTTTCTGCGAAACAAAAAACATGCAACAAACAGGAACTGGCACTCGGCACTGGATCAATATGTTAGTCCCAAAAAATAGTATAAAAAGTTGCCAAAAGTATGTAAAAGTTGTAGAATATTGGCAAGGAACAATAAAAAATTATAGATACGACGGAGACGTATCAGGCAGCACCAACCTTTAGTCCCGGTTGGTGGCAGCAACCGGGACCAATGCCCACCTTTGGTTCGGGTTGGTGGCACCAACCGGGGCTAATGATCCTTTGGTCCCGATTCGTGCCACTAACCGGGACCAAAGGTCTCTGGTCCCGGTTGGTGGCACGAACCGGGACCAATGCTACCCTTTGGTCCCGGTTCGTGCCACCAACTGGGACCAAAAGCTTTGCTATATAACCACCACTTAGGAATTTTTCACTTTCATCTCGTAGTTGCCCCCGACGACGCCGACCTCCTCGACGCTGCCAGGCTGCCCCGATGCCGTCCCCCGCCCTCACCGTCGCCGTTGCCCGTGCCCCTACCCCGCCCCCGAGCCCACGCCGTCCGCCGACGCCCTCGTCGTCCGCCGCCCCGAACACGCCCGGCCCGCCCCACCATCGCGATTCTTGACGCCCTCGCCCGCCGCCCCAAACCCATACCGTCCGCCGCCCCGTCTGCCGTCCCTGCCCAGCCTTGACGCACCTGCTCAAGCCCGCCCCGTTGTCGGCGCGCCTCGCCGCCCGTCACCCTCGCCGGCCGCCCAGTGAGCTGTCGCCCGACTCTGTGCATAGTTATATATATATATATATATATATATATATATATATATATATATATATATATATATATATATATATATATATTGATTTCTTTATATGATGTATTTTTTTGTTCATAGCATTTTTTTCATATATATGTTTTTTTCATCTATGTGGCTAGCTAAATGTATTTTTTTGTTCATATCATTTTTTTTCAAGTATGTATGTGGCTATGTATGTATGGATGGACAACATTTTTTGCATGTATGTATGTATGTATGGAGTCGTTGTCGATCTACCCCCTCCCTGATAACTTCGACATGAGGGGGGGACGTCGGACATGCATGAGGAGGGAGAGAGAGAGATGTTAATAGAAAGTTTCCTCTCGAAACGTTACTAAGTTAAAATGTTACTAAGTTACTAAGTTTTCACTCAAAACGTTACTAAGTTACTAAGTTAAAATGATGTTAATAGAAAGTTTTCTCTCGAAACGTTAATAAGTTACTAAGTTAAAATGTTCATATATATTCGAAACATATCAAGTGTTGTATTTTCTCTCGAAATGTATCCCCGGTAACTTCGACATGAGGGGGGACGTCGATCAACCCCCTCTCGCCCGACCAACTCTTGAGGCCACCCAAATTTACGAAGTACGAAGTTACTAAATTTACTCCCGATCCGCTCGCCTACCCCCTCCCGCCCCTAGCCGACAAACTCTCGAGGCCACCCAAACCACTAGAAGAAAACTCCGGTAACTTCAACATTAGGGGGGATGTCGATCAACCCCCTCTCTCCCAACCAACTCTCGAGGCTAACCAAATTTACGAAGTTCAAAGTTACTAAATTTACTCTCGGTCCGCTCGCCTACCTCGGCCTCTCCCGCCCCTACCCGACAAACTCTCGAGGCCATCCAAACCACTAGAAGAAAACTCTGGTAACTTCTACATGAAGGGGGACGTCGATCAACCCCCTCTTGCCCAACCAACTAGTCGATGAAGAAAGAAAGTTGTCGATCTACCCCCTCCCGTCCCCTACCCATAATTGTTATGTTCATTGTTGTAATTAGCTAGGTATATGTTTGTGCATATGATTCCTTGTTGTAATATTAGCTAGGTTATGTGTGCCACTAATATATCCATATCTCATGTTTGTATATTGCCATGCGTTGTAATATTGCAGAACCATGGACAGAGACTTACAACAAGAAGAGTTGTTGGGGCACATAATCTGTGACAGACGTGATGTCTTGTCATTTCTCAACGACACTGATGGTCTGGAAGGAGAGGATGACGACTCTGGTGATCGAACAATGGAGGAGGAAGGACATGATCATGACGGCTCTGGTGACTGAATGGCGGAGGAAGAAGGAAACCATGATGACGGCTCCGGTGACCGAACCGAGGAGGGAGCTATTGCAAAGTTCGGCGAGGTATATATATTAATTAAGCCTGTGCTGACTAATTGATGCATTAATTGTTTTGGGTATGTACATATATTAATGATTCTTTCTTCTTTTATAGCCCTCCGGCCCGAAGAAAAGGTTGCGCTAGGATGAAAGGTTCACAATCACAACACTCATGGACGATGGCCTACCGATTGAACCCAAGCGGACCAAGGACGCATTTGTTGCTTAGTGCGGAGCTATTGTTAGGGATAACATCCCGATCACCAGAAGTGGAATAAGCCTAAGGACGACCCTGAAGTTTCTTATGTCAATGATAGACAGAAAGCTGATCTTTGGACCTCGCTGAAGGCAAATTTCACCCTACCGCCAGAGGAGGATCCGAATAACCCAGTTATAGAGCCAAAGGTCAAGGCGTGTGCTCTTAAGAAGATGGGAGATCTATTCAGGAGGTGGAAGAAAGAGTTGAACACAAAGTTTGTCGACAAAGGGAAGACTCTAGAATTCACCGCCGATAAGAGATCACTGACCCGCATTTGTGGCCTACAAGACATCGGAGAAGGGTAAGAAAATGTCAGAGGCAAACAAGAAAAATGATGCAAAGAAGCAGTATCACCATCACACGGTGTCAGGTGGATACCTCAAAGCCCGGCCGTGGTGGGACAAAGCTGAGCAAGACCTGCTTCCTAAAGGGGTCCAACCAGCGACATTGAACTGGCCAGACCATTCAAGGACTTGGTTCGTTGGGGTTCGGGGAACTTTGGACACTGAATCAGGGGAGTGCCATTGGACGGACGAACAACTTGCAATACCCGTCAAGAAGCTTCAGGATTATATCACCGAAGTGCAGCAAGGGACGTTCATTCCTGACAAAGAGAAGGACGAGCTGACTGAGGCCCTCGGGAATCCTGAGCACCCTTGACGAACACGAGGCACACCAGGCTCCATTTCGTGGGTGGTTGGGTTTTCTGGCGCAGGCGGTTATAGAAGCTAGGGAGAAAGAGGAAAGTGGAGCTGAGCAAAATGCAGAAGCTCAATGCAAGTCTAGTAAAGCTAGAGGAACTTGCAGCTGTCGGCCAACCATCTCAGCGACACGAAGCTACCCCAGAAGCTACCCCGCCATCTTAGTGGAGGAAGCAGCGTGGCTTCCACGGAGCTTGTTCAGCCTGATTTCACGGCTCCTCGCTACCCCGTGGATACTATCATGGAGGCTCAACATTGCCATCTTATGACGAAATGCTAGAACCTCACTTTGAAGGTGGTTGTCGCCTCTGTTGCACCTCCTCAACCTGACGGAACTTTTCACTGCTGTCCGATTCCACATGGCTATGATGTTGTGACGGTGGATGAAATAATGGAGGGATTTGAGGAGCTCGAGCACCACCCTACAGGTGAAGGGGAGAATCGGCTCGTTTATGCTTTGAGGAGTACATGTCTATGGCGGAAGGAGTACATCAAGCTTCCAAACTGGACGCCTCCTCCCCCTCCTCCTCCTCCGGCGAGTCAGGGCACTCCTCCTCCTCCCCCGGCGAGTGATCACGGCACTCCGTCTCCTTCTCCGACTCCTCCGGCGTGTGAGGGCACTCTTCCTCCTTCTTCACCTCCTCCGGCACATCGAAGCAGTCCGCCTCCTCCTCTGCCATGTCAGCAACGGCGGAAGACAGACGCCGCCGCTCCGGTTCCTCCGGCGCATCGGAGCACTCCGCCTCCTTCTCCACCTCGTCAGCAACAATGGAAGAGAGACGCCGCCGCTCCAGCGGCTAGCAGTACAAGCAGAGGCGGGAGGCAATTCAGATACGGTCCATCTCTCAAGCCTCTGGAAAAGGTACCATATGAGAGGACCGAGAAAGAGAGGAGATCTGTGCTACCCAAGTGAGGGACTTTTTTGCAAAGAAACCTCCACCTTCGAAGGAGATGATAGATCCGGTGAAAGCGAAACGCACTATCGATGCCCTGATGCGACCACCACCACCTCCACCGGATTCCAACTAAGTTCGCTATCTTAAAAAGACATATGAAGATGTGCGGCGGTCGGGAAGTACTTCTAGTGATGCAAGGTTAGCACAACAAAGAAGTGGGAAAAAATTCCCCAGCCCGGCGAACAGGCGAACCAATCGTGCCCCCTGCTCAAGGTGTCTAGATATATCATCGCTAATCATCGAAGGATGGTGCCCGGTACCAATCCTGGTGATTACCTGAGCGATGATGTAGAGTTTGAAACAATGGAGGTGGACGAATTCAGATACCAGTACGGGCAGCGCCTCATCAAACCTGATCATCCTCCTCTAACAAAGATGATGCGAAGATTCCATGAATGGTACATGAAAACCCACATCGAGTCTGGGAAGGATACTTTGACGCTGAGAATTAAAGAGGAGCACGACCTCATTGGAACTGATCATTGTGCATTGAATTTGATGAGTTATTCGAGTTATACAATCAAAAGGCCCTGGACAAAACACTCGTGACTTGCTACTGTCTGTAAGGAGTACTACTTCTATACTTGAGTCTCTATATATAGCTCAGCTCTTTCATTGCATATATATATATATATATATATATATATATATATATATATATATATATATATAATTATCCTCACTATATTATGCGGATTGAAGATCGTCGAATGCAGAAAAGCACAAATCTATGACATTGGGTTCATTAACCCAAACATCATACATAAAGATGATTCAAAAGAATGTCACAGACACCGAGGACAACTTTACAATCGTTGCTTAAAAAACAAAACAAAGATAAAATACTCTTTCCTTACAACTTCAAGTGAGTGTTACTGTCTTGTGCATATTCGGTTTCCCTTATTACTCGAGGTTATAGTAATGTAATTGATGAGTTATGCATGCGTGTGCAGGTTCCACTTTATTCTGCTAGAGATTAAGCTTGGCCGGGGAGTAGTAACCGTCTTAGACTCGAGACGAAAAGATCCCCAGGACTATGCGGACATGACTGAAATGCTCCAGAAGTAAGTTCAATCGATCATTATCGCACCATATCGGCAACTTTGTTCATTTCCTCATATCATGTAATTATTTTCTTTGTCTGGCAGGGTTGGGAAAGAGTTCACCGTAATTGTTCCGAGACCACTGAGGGAGCTGAGATTTACACACCCGAAAGTAAGTACTACTACCTAGTTCCGCGCATCTCCCATTGATTCTAGCTAGTTTCATTAATACCATTTAGCATGCTTGCTTATCAGTTTGATTGACCTTTATTTGTCATAAAGTGCTTGTGGCAGGAAGCCGGGAATGATTTTTGTGGATACTGATGTAGACACAAACCTAGGGTAGGGTAATAGGCATGACCTATACATCCTACCTAAGGACCAAGTCCTAAAGACAAACAAGTTCAAGAATCAGAAGAAGGGGTCCAGCAAAGACGTCGAGTGAAGTCCACTCGACCCACCATCCACTCGGAGATCACACTTCATCAAGATCACTCGACGGTCAGACCACTCGACAACAATAAGACCAAAAGCCGCTCCGCGCAGCAACGGTCGGGCATTTACTCAGATATTTAATGATCATTTGTAGCACTTCAATACAGGCGTTACATGTAACCCCACCTCTTTATGTACATTGAATCCTACGTAATGGAGGGGAGCTGGGGTCCTGGCGCACTCTATATAGGCCACCCCCTCCTCTGGGACAAGGGTTCGCACCCACTGTAACTCACACGCGTATAATCCAGTCGACCGCCTCCGGGCTCCGACACGTAGGGCTGTTACTTCCTCCGAGAAGGTGTAGGACCTTGAAGTATGTCTAGAGGGGGGTGATTAGACTACTTGACCAATTAAAAGCTATGCCTTTTCCCAATTTTAGACTTTGGCAGATTTTAGCTATCTTTGAACAATTCAAGCAATCATCACGCAATTCAAGCAAGCATGCAAAGAGTATATAGGCAGCGGAAAATAAAGCATGCAACTTGCAAGAATGTAAAGGGAAGGGTTTGGAGAATTCAAACGCAATTGGAGACACGGATGTTTTTGTCGTTGTTCCGATAGGTGGTGCTATCGTACATCCACGTTGATGGAGACTTCAACCCACATAGGGTAACGGTTGCGCGAGTCCATGGAGGGCTCCACCCGCGAAGGGTCCACGAAGAAGCAACCTTGTCTATCCCACCATGGCCGTCCCCATGAAGGACTTGCCTCACTAGCGGTAGATCTTCACGAAGTAGGCGATCTCCTTGCCCTTACAAACTCCTTGGTTCAACTCCACAATCTTGTCGGAGGCTCCCAAGTGACACCTAGCCAATCTAGGAGACACCACTCTCCAAGAAGTAACAAATGGTGTGTTGATGATGAACTCCTTGCTCTTGTGCTTCAAATGATAGTCTCCCCAACACTAAACTCTCTCTCATAGGATTTGGATCTGGTGGAAAGAAGATTTGAGTGGAAAGCAACTTGGGGAAGGCTAGAGATCAAGATTCATATGGTTGGAATGGAATATCTTTGCCTCAACACATGAGTAGGTGGTTCTTCTCTCAGAACTGGTAAGTTGAAGTGTAGGTATGTTCTGATGGCTCTCTCCACGAACGAAGAGGAGGTGGAGGGGTATATATAGCCTCCACACAAAATCTAACCGTTACACACAATTTACCAAACTCGGTGGGACCGAATCATAATACTCGGTCAGACCGATTTAGTAAACCTAGTGACCGTTAGGGTTTTGATTGGGACTGATATGCAACTCGGTAGGACCGATATGGTTAGGGTTAGGGCATAACGTAATCTCGGTGAGACCGATTACACAAACTCGGTGAGACCCAATTTGGTAAATAGCTAACCATAGAGTTGGTCAGGTAAACTCGGTGGGACCGATTTGCTCTTTCGGTGAGACCGAAAAGTGACAAAGGGAAGCAGAGAGTTTACATTGTAATCTCGGTGGGACCGATTCGCTCTTTCGGTGAGACCGAAAAGTTCTGAAGGGGAAACAGAGAGATTACAATCCCATCTCGGTGAGACCGAGATCCCTATCGGTGAAACCGATTTGCCTAGGGTTTGTGGCGGTGGCTATGACATCCGAACTCGGTGGCGCGGATAGAAAGAAAAGAATCGGTAGGCCCGAGTTTGACTTTAGGTTTAGGTCATATGTGGATGTGAGAAAGCAATGGAGGGTTTTGGAGCATATCACTAAGCACATGAAGCAAAAGGCTCATTAAGCAACACCTCATCCCTCCTTGATAGTATTGGCTTTTCCTATAGACTCAATGTGATCTTGGATCACTAAAATGTAAAATGTAGAGTCTTGAGCTTTTGAGCTTGTGCCAATCCTTTGTCCTTTATATTTTGAGGGATCCACTTTCATCATCCATGCCATGCCATTCATTGAGCTTTCCTGAAATATTTGTCTTGGAATAGCATTAGCTCAATGAGCTATATGTTGTTATGAATTACCAAAACCACCTACGGATAGTTGCACTTTCAATCTCCCCCTTTTTGGTAATTGATGACAACATATAGATCAAAGCTTCGACAAATGATAATAAGATTGAAAAACATCATCGCTTTGAGAAGTATGTGATAAGCAAGAGCTCCCCCTAAATTTGTGCATATTTTAATATTTGCTTTGGACTGCAAATGCACAAGGAATTAGGCTCATGGGTTACTCTTCCATGTCACATACATCTTGGTGGAGCGCTCAAAATAACAAAGATTGAATACATGCACTCATGACCAAGCAAAGTGAATGATCATATAAGGATAAATAAGATAATATCATAACGAGCATAAGTGTAGCTTATGATCAAACACATGATCATCAATGTCTCACGGGTAATTGCATAGTATCTCAACCAATCAAAAGAAAAAAAAGATCAACCAAAAGACAAGAGAGAACAAAAGCAAATCTCTCTCTAAAGCCTATGATCTATACATTTTCTCCCCTTCGGCAAAAAGTTACCAAAAAGTTCCTAGAAAATGCATAGGACTATAACGTCTCTCAGGCTTGGTCTTCTGGTGGTGGTGGTGTCCGGAGAACTCCAAGAACGAAGGCTTCAGTCGATGTAGATGGAGCTGAAGGAGTTGGTGCTGGAGCTGGTTGTGTTGGAGCTGTAGCTGGAGCTGATGAAGTGACTCTGGTGTCTTGAACTGGCTCTGCAGCTAATCTCTGAGCTCGTGGCACTCTGGCAAATGCATCAGTCGTTGTTCTGCCCTTCCTCTCATGCATGTCATCCTGTAGCTGCTCCACAGCTGACTGAATCTCAGTTACTTTGACATCAAGGTCATAGAATTTTTGTTCCATGATTCTCTCCAGGCTCTCCTGGTTTTGAGTTAGGGTGGCCAAACCCTTCTCAATCCGCAGAGTTGATGCTATCAAGTAACCAAGCTGCTCCTGCTTGTTCTTCAAAAAGTATTCAGATGCCTCTGCTTGAGTTGGCATCTTGGCAGCCTTCTCTTGCCTTGCTTTCTCCTTCTTCTCTTGCGCTTGCACTGATGTTGGTTCATTTTCAGTCATGACAACTTGATTGTCCTCAAAGTTAGGATAGAGAACCATGTGTTCCTTATCCAACTGATACTTCCTTGTGCCCATCTTTGAGTTTATCAACTCCTGAATCTGTGGGGCATATCCACTGCTCCTCTTCTGGTCTGCTGCAGTCCTCTTGATAGTTTCTACTATGAGGCTCATGACTTTGAATTTCTGAGGCACATCAAAAACGTGAAGCAAATTGATTGCATGCCCTCTAGTCATGTTGTGGTCACCTAATTTGGGCAAAAGAGTGTGCCTTAGGATCCAGTTGATTGTAGGCAGCCCTGATAGAAGATAGTGAATCGATCCAAACTTGAAGGACTCAAGTGCATCATCCGGGAGTTCCTTGTACATGTGTGACATTGAGTTGTGACCCATCTTCTTCTTGGCATAAATGTCCAAGTCATCTTCATCTTCCTTTGGGGCATTGATCAGACTTGCCCATTCCTCTATGGTTGACTGATATCGTGTTCCTTCAGACATCCACACTATCCTCGCCATCCGGATAGAAATGTGTTGTGGAGTAGAATTGCATAATGAGCTCGTCGTTCCAATTTGTGAGCTTCTGCCCAACAAAATCTGCAACTCCACAAGCACTGAAGCTGTCATACACTCCAGGATAGTGTTCTTCATTCTCCTAAATGTAGGTCCAGTCGACCCACCTCATATCACAAACTATGGGCTTCTTATCCAACAAGATAGTCTCATAGAAGTCATGTTGTTCCTTGGTGTGGAACCTGTAATCCACAGCAGTCCTTCTCCTAGTGGCATATGAATTTGTCTCTCTCCATAGCCTCAACCCTTGATCTCTCCTGATCTTCATGTTTTCAGCCACAGGATGAGCATCATTGTGGTCTGGGATCTTGGGTTTGAGCTTCCTTAGGACCTGCCCTTCTTCATCTTCCTCAGCTTCGATCTCAGGCATTGGGGCCTTGTTCTTCTCAGTTGTTGGTATACTTCTAGTATTTCTTGTTGGTGCACTCGTGGGATTGGGGGGCAGCTTTGGGCTTAGAAGTTGCATCCCCTGACTTTATGGCATCACCCATCAACTTTTGTGCCTTGGGTGCAGGCTCTGCAACCACTTCCTCTTCTTCTTCTTCCATCATAGATGGCTTCCCAATCACTCTGGCCATGGTCTTCTTGACCCTTTCATTCCTTTTCTTCCCTTCAGCAGCAGCAGGTTCTTTGGGTTGGGACTCCAAAACAGCTTGAGTGGAGACTCTGGCTTTGGGCATAGGTTGTCTGCCTGCTGGCCTTTTGATCTTCATTCCAGGCTTAACTGCTGTTGAGTTGTGCTCTCTCTTGAGCACTTTCTTCTTAGGTGGCCTCATCCTCACCTGCCACATAATCTTCATCCTCGGACTGAGGTCTTCTTCTTCCTTGTCCTGGTGGCAGCCTTGGGCAAATTCGGGAGTGCTTCTGCTCCCCTCATCTGAGCTGCTTGAGGGACTAGTGCCCTCACTCATTTGAATTTGCTCCTTTGACCTGTTCTGGCTGTCACTTTGGTCTGACATGCTGCACTGACTGACTGTTGACCTTGTGAATAGTTATAGATGAGGTAGAGTGGATGAGCATCACAAAATGCAGAGATTTTTGCAAAAGAATGATTCAAAAAACTTAGTTTTAGTTTCCACAGAAAGCATTTCGGATCTACCGATTTTCAAACTCGGTGATACCGAAGCAGTTTTGGAACCTAAACTAGTGAACTCGGTCGAGACCGAGTCACGATTGATGTAACCGAGACTGCTAGGGTTTCACAAAGTCCTATAATCGGTCACACCGATTTGTAATTCTCGGTCAGACCGAGACTTACTAGTGCAATGGCATTAGCCAAATTGGTGGGACCGAGTTTTTCAACTCGGTGGGTCCGAGATGGTTTCTGTGGAAACCTAACCCTAAATTTTTGAATCATACCTATTCAAAGGATTGTTTTGACTGGATAGAAGTGTTTCAATCATGGCAAGATGCATTACGAATACAATGTGTTGAGAATCGGACGAGGATAGCACAAAGATCAAGTTCATACCCTAGTTCGGCGGTGAACTTGCTACGGCGGCAACGGCGGAGGAGAATTCCGTTGACGGCGGCGGAGACCAGCGACAGGAGGTGGCTGGCGACGAAGTCGACGATCCGTAGACCAAGTAGGCAGAGCGAGCTATGCGCGGGCGAGAGGTTTCAGAGAAAAAGTTCCAAAAGTTGCCCGTGTGATATATATAGCCCGACACTGTCGGTGTGACCGAGTTGAACAACTCGGTGGCACCGAGATGCATAACTGATATGATTCTGACAACTCGGTGTGACCGAGAAGTTAAATTCGGTTGCACCGAGATTGAAAACATAGATCGACTTAGTAATCTCGGTATGACCGAAATGGAGGAATCGGTCAGACCGAAAATCACAAAGAAGTTTTGGAAGTTTAAGTCTATGACGAATCGGGGACTCGAGTGCTCCTCACACGCAGTGGTTCAAATCTGACTTGATCAAATTTTGTGATGTAGCATGAATAGAGTTTGAGACGAGAAAAGCATAGATAGCTAGAGAAGGTTCTTAGGCATTCTTGTCCATCCACTTGGCCAAAGAAAGAAAAGCCAAACAGTCAAAACAACAAGTGGATGTCCTTAATGAGTAAAATATGCAACCAACATGCTCACACAATAAAATGACAAATTAAATATGTGACAAAGCATGCACAACCAATTCTAGCATCCATCAAACAATTGGCGATGACTAGGTCATCTATATATGAGTATATTGACTTAGGAGTCAAATGAGAACATTTGATCATAGGTCATACTCATCGTTTAAGCTCAAGTGGGGTTACCACTTTTACATAAAGCATTTATGTGTTTTCACATCATTAGAGTTGCTTTGACTCAATTCTTGGAGTTAAGCTCCCCCTAGATGTGAGATCCCCCCTTAGAGGGATAACTAACCTTGGGTTTTGTCGATGATGACTTCATGTAGGTGTTGAAGATGTGGATGCTCAATGTTGATGTAGATCTTTTGGAGCAATCCTTTGGAGTGAGTTGCACTTTCAATACCTACACGGGTTAGTCCCACAAGGAACAAACAAGAATATCGATAGACATAGAGTGATGCACAAACAAAATGATGTCCATGAAAACATTAGGTTACCTTGTCCCTTGCCTTACCAACATGAGGGTTTGTGACTCCTTGAACTAGTGCAAGATATGGAAGTTGATTGCACTTGTCCTTGCCATAATCTTGTCGGAGGCTCCCAAGTGACACCTAGCCAATCTAGGAGACACCACTCTCCAAGAAGTAACAAATGGTGTGTTGATGATGAACTCCTTGCTCTTGTCCTTCAAATGATCCCCAACACTCAACTCTCTCTCACAGGATTTGGATCTGGTGGAAAGAAGATTTGAGTGGAAAGCAACTTGGGGAAGGCTAGAGATCAAGATTCATATGGTTGGAATGGAATATCTTTGCCTCAACACATGAGTAGGTGGTTCTTCTCTCAGAACTGGTAAGTTGAAGTGTAGGTATGTTCTGATGGCTCTCTCCACGAACGAAGAGGAGGTGGAGGGGTATATATAGCCTCCACACAAAATCTAACCGTTACACACAATTTACCAAACTCGGTGGGACCGAATCATAATACTCGGTCAGACCGATTTAGTAAACCTAGTGACCATTAGGGTTTTCGGTGGGACTGACATGCAACTCGGTAGGACCGATATGGTTAGGGTTAGGGCATAACGTAATCTCGGTGAGACTGAATACACAAACTCGGTGAGACCGAATTTGGTAATTAGCTAACCAGAGAGTTGGTCAGATAAACTCGGTGGGACCGATTTGCTCTTTCAGTGAGACCGAAAAGTGACAAAAGGGAAACAGAGAGTTTACATTGTAATCTCGGTGGGACCGATTCGCTCTTTCGGTGAGACCGAAAAGTTACGAAGGGGAAATAGAGAGATTACAATCCCATCTCGGTGAGACCGAGATCCCTATCGGTGAAACCGATTTGCCTAGGGTTTGTGGCAGTGGCTATGACATCTGAAAGTCGGTGGCGCCGGATAGAAAGAATCGGTGGGGCCGAGTTTGACTTTAGGTTTAGGTCATATGTGGATGTGAGAAAGTAGTGGAGGGTTTTGGAGCATATCACTAAGCACATGAAGCAAAAAGGCTCATTAAGCAACACCTCATCCCTCCTTGATAGTATTGGCTTTTCCTATAGACTCAATGTGATCTTGGATCACTAAAATGTAAAATGTAGAGTCTTGAGCTTTTGAGCTTGAGACAATCCTTTGTCCTTGATATTTTGAGGATCCACTTTCATCATCCATGCCATGCCATTCATTGAGCTTTCCTGAAATATTTGTCTTGGAATAGCATTAGCTCAATGAGCTATATGTTGTTATGAATTACCAAAACCACCTACGGATAGTTGCACTTTCAATCTCCCCCTTTTTGGTAATTGATGACAACATATAGATCAAAGCTTCGACAAATGATAATAAGATTGAAAAACATCGTCGCTTTGAGAAGTATGTGATAAGCAAGAGCTCCCCTAAATTTGTGCATATTTTAATATTTGCTTTGGACTGCAAATGCACAAGGAATTAGGCTCATGGGTTACTCTTCCATGTCACATACATCTTGGTGGAGCGCTCAAAATAACAAAGATTGAATACATGCACTCATCACCAAGCAAAGTGAATGATCATATAAGGATAAATAAGATAATATCATAACGAGCATAAGTGTAGCTTATGATCAAACACATGATCATCAATGTCTCACGGGTAATTGCATAGTATCTCAACCAATCAAAAGCAAATAAAGTTCAACCAAAAAGACAAGAGAGAACAAAAGCAAATCTCTCTCTCGAAGCCTATGATCTATACATTTTTCTCCCCCTTTGGCAACAAGTTACCAAAAAGTTCCTAGAAAATGCATAGGACTATAACGTCTCTCAGGCTTGGTCTTCTGGTGGTGGTGGTGTCCGAAGAACTCCAAGAATGAAGGCTTCAGTCGATGTAGATGGAGCTGAAGGCGTTGGTGCTGGAGGTGGTTGTGCTGGAGCTGTCTCGGCGCGCTCGTATCCGTCGCCGACGACTCCGCTTGGCTTCAGGAGGCTCCACTCGACGTCGATGCACTCCCCGTCCGTGGGGCAACGCACTTTCGTGCGTGCGTCCGTGGCATCCTCCTGAGGCAGCCGTCAACCCAGTATCGGTCGGCACCTGTGGCGTCCTCCCGCCCCGTTGCCCGCCGGCGCAAGCGCTCGAGTCGGTCAAGGCTTCAGCGATGGGTGAGGCACGCAATGGCTCGCCAAACAGCCACCCCCCAAGTCGCGGTGATCGAGCCCGACGAATCTCTCTACGGCCTGTTCGACCTGTCGACTGGCTCCACAGAGACCGCATCCGAGTGCGACAGCAGTGATCCAGCGGTGGAGGTCCTGATGGTCGATGGACCTCACAGTCCTCCCGGATTCCCTCGCGCCGACGGTGGCGACATCAGAGGCGATCCGTCGCATGTCCATGAGGAGTATCAACCCGAGCCCCTCTCTTCGGAGCAGAGGGAAGAACTTCGTCGCCGGAACATGGATGCTCTTCACACTCCTATCGTTGGAGAAACCCCTGAGGCCCGGGCCTTGGAGGACGCGCGCCTGGCCAATCTGGCTGAGCGCACTCGACTGGAAAATCTCCAGCGAGTACTCGACGAGCGTGCGCGGCAAAGGGTTCAAGAATCCAGTCGACGCCAGCTTTTTCCACCTCCGACTCAGGTATATCGAACTCCGATCCAAAATCTTACAGCTGCAGCCCGAATAGCAGAGTCAATTCAGCCCTCCCAGTTAGAAGCTGGCAGAGGTTTAATGCAGATCAGAGCTTTGCTCTGGCCAGCAGGAGAGCAGAATACGGTTGTGTCGCAGTCACGGAATAGGATCCATAGCAGGTTTGTTGTTGCGGATACAGTCCAGTCGGCTCACAGCCCAAGATCGCCCCCGAGGCATGAGGGACATGGTGATCGACGTGATCAGTACAGAAACCGTGAGCAGTATGATCACCGACTCAATCATGATGATCGTCGTCGAGTGCCCACACCTCCGTCAAGGAGTGGATCATATGTGCCTCGACAGCAGGATGACAGGCCCCCTCACAACGCTAGGCGAAGGATTCCAGTCGACCCCAGGGAGCCAGGCTTTGATGCGAGATCTATTCTCGTTTAGGGTTTGGTCGACAGGAACAGAGCTCACCGAGAAGGTCATGATAGAGATGTACCCACCAGCAGTAGGGTGCGCGTCTCAGGACCAGAGTGCTTCAGCATAGCCATCAGGGCCACGGTGATTCCTCCCAACTTCAGGTTGGCGACTGGAGTCAGTAAGTTCACTAGTGAGTCCAAGCCTGATACTTGGCTTGAGGACTACCGAGTGGCTGTTCAGATTGGCGGCGGTAATGATGAAGTGGCTATGAAACACTTGCCTCTAATTTTGGAGGGTTCGGCCAGAGCGTGGCTGAATCAATTAGCACCCAGCAGCATTTACACTTGGGAAGATCTTGCCCGGGTGTTTGTCAGAACGTTTGAAGGGACATGCAAACGACCAGCAGGGTTGACAGAGCTGCAATCCTGTGTGCAGAAGACAAATGAAACTTTGAGGATTATATCCAGAGATGGATCACACTGCATCACACAAGTGGAGAACGTGTCGATCACCAGCGGTTTGTGCCTTCAAGGAAGGCGTCAAATATCGAGAGTTGAACTTGAAGTTCGGTCGGACCGAGACATGTCTCGAGTCGAATGATGGAGATTGCCACCAAGTATGCTGATGGTGAAGAAGAGGATCAGCTCGGAGTGGCAAGCACAAATCAGTCGCCCATGAAACCGGAGGAGGAAACTCCAAATGGAAGCGAAAGCGCAAAGCCGAGCCACCTGCACTGGGAAACCTTAGCCGTGACTCAAGGAAAATCCAAAGGGAAACCCAGGGGGCCATGGAACCCTAAAAAGATAAAAGATCAAGATGGAAATGATGTGCTAGATTTACCATGCCATATCCACACAAAGAAAGATGAAGAAGGTAAAATCATTTATCCAAAGCATACCACTCGGCAGTGTCGGCTCCTAATCCAGCAGTTCCGAGAGAAACAACCCAAAGACAAGGAAAAAGGTTGAGGACATGGAAGAGAGTGATGATGGTTACCCTCATGTCAATTCCACTCTGATGATTTTTGCAGATGTTGAGAGTAACAGTCGACTGAAAGTGATCAACAGAGAAGTGAATATGGTCGCTCCAGCGACACCTAGTTATTTGAAATGGTCTCAGATTGCCATCACATTCGACCAGTCTGATCACCCGACACACATAGCCACCCATGGGAGGCAAGCTTTGGTGGTCGATCCAGTTGTCGAAGGCACTCGACTGACTAAAGTTCTGATGGATGGTGTAAGTGGCCTGAACATTCTGTATGCAGAAACATTGAAAGGGATGGGCATTCCGATGTCCAGACTCAGTGAAAGCAGTATGAGTTTCTATGGAGTCATTCCAGGCAAGAAGGCTGAATCACTCGGCTAGATTTCTCTTGACGTGGTTTTCGGTGATTACAAGAATTACCGCAAAGAAAGTTGACATTTGAAGTGGTGGATTTCCAGAGTGCTTATCACGCCATTTTAGGCAGGCCGGCTTATGCGCGTTTTATGGCTCGACCATGCTATGTGTACCTCAAATTGAAAATGCCTGGTCCCAAGGGAGTGATCACTATCACTGGCAATCGAAAGAAGGCAGAAAAGTGCTTTCAGAAGGGCTCAAAGATCACTGATGCGAAGATGGCAGTAGTGGAATAGCAGGAGTATCAGAAAAATGCAGATCCGAGTGATTTGCTGCGAGCTAAGAAGCCTGCAATGGATTCAGCATTTCAGTCGCCCGGTGAAACAAAACCGGTTCATATCCACCCGACTGATCCCAACGCTGCTCCGACCCACATTTCAACAACTCTCGACTCCAAATAGGAAGAAGCGCCCATCCAGTTCCTCCGTGAGAACTGGGACATCTTTGCACGGAAACCTTCTGACATGCCGGGTGTTCCCAGGGAACTGGCTGAGCATCGTTTGCGAGTCGACCCAAAGATAAAACCGGTCAAGGAATATCTTCGACGGTCCGCCGTCTGATGTAAGAGAAAAAGCAATCGGTGAAGAAGTGGCTCGGCTCCTGGCAGCTGAGTTTATTCGAGAGATTTACCACTCCGAGTGGTTAGCTAATGTTGTCACGGTCCCTAAGAAGGACAATTCACTTCGCATGTGCATCGACTTCAAGCATATCAATCTGGCCTGCCCGAAGGAGCACTTTCCTCTCCCTCGCATCGATCATATAGTCGACTCGACTACGGGATGTGAGCGTTTGTCATTTCTGGACGCCTATTCCGGGTATCATCAGATCCGTCTGTTTGGGCCCGATAAAATTAAAACAGCTTTCATCACCCCATTCGGGTGCTTCTGTTATGTCACTATGCCATTCGGTCTGAAGAACGCTGGAGCCACATTCATGCGGATGATTCAGAAGTGTTTACTCACTCAAATCAGTCGGAATGTGGAAGCGTACATGGATGACATTGTGGTCAAGTCACGCATAAAGGTTCCGACCTCTTGGTGACCTTGCTGAAACCTTTGCCAACCTCAGAAGGTACGATATCAAGCTTAATCCATCAAAGTGCACGTTCGGAGTTCCAGGAGGAAAGTTACTCGGTTTTCTCGTTTCCAAACGAGGGATCGATGCTAACCCCGAGAAAGTTGGTGCCATACTCCGAATGAAATGCCCAGTGTGTGTGCATGATGTCCGAAGCTTTCGTTGTTTGGCCGCCCTAAGTCGATTCATTTCCAGACTCGGTGAGAAGGCGCTACCTCTCTACCGACTGATGAAGAAGTCAGATAAGTTCGAGTGGACTCCCGAAGCTGATGCAACATTTGCAGAGCTAAAAGCCCTGCTTTCCACCCAGCCGGTGCTTGCTGCCCTGATCAGCAAAGAGCCTTTACTGCTTCATATAGCAGCCACTAGACAAGTCGTCGGTACAGTACTTACGATTGAGAGAGAAGAAGAGGGAAAAGCCTATAAAGTTCAGCGCCCGGTTTATTATGTTTCCAAAGTTCTGACTCCGTCGAAACAGAGATATCCGCACTATCAGAAGCTTGTTTATGGGATTTATATGACCACGAAGAAGGTTGCACACTATTTCTCTGACCACTCTGTTACGATTAAATCGTGACGCTCCATTATCGAGAGATTACACTGTGAGAGAGATGCAACTGGTCGAGTGGAAAAATGGCCGATTGAACTCCTTCCCTTAGATATACAGTTTGAGGCAAAGAAAGCTATCAAGTCCCAAGCAATAGCTGATTTCCTCGCCGAGTGGATCGAACAGCAACTGCCGACTCAAGTTCACTCGGAGCACTGGACCATGTACTTTGACGGTTCCAAGATGCTTAATGGTTCTGGTGCCGGGGTGGTACTAGTATCCCCGAGAAGACAAGCTCAGATATGTACTCCAGATTCACTTTGATTCCTCCAATAACAAAGCAGAATATGAAGCACTCTTATATGGGTTGCGCATGGCCATTTCACTCGGCATCCGTCGCCTCATGGTCTATGGTGACTCAGATTTGGTGGTCAATCAAGTGATGAAAGAGTGGGACGTCAGAAGCCCAGCCATGACTGGCTACTGCAATGTGGTGAGAAAGTTGGAAAAAGAAGTTTGATGGGTTAGAGCTCCATCATATACCCCGACTGAAAAATCAAGCAGCCGATGATTTGGCGAAGATAGGTTCCAAGAGAGAAGCCATTCCCAGCAATGTGTTTTTGGAACACATTCACACACCAACAGTTCAATAAGATCCTTTTACAGAAGAACCCCCGCAACCTAAGAGCGCCACAGATCCGACTGAAGTCGAGGTTCCAGCCGTGGTCGACCTAATCATGGAAGTTTTGGTCATCACTCCCGACTAGACAGTACCTTACATCGCGTACATCCTTAGAAAGGAACTCCCAGAGGATGAAGAAGAGGCTCGACAGATCGTCCGTTGATCCAAGGCCTTTACGGTGATAAAGGGACAATTGTTCAGAGAAAGTGTGGACTGGGTCGGTCGAAATGCATAACACCAGAAGAAGGTCGAATGATCCTCAACGACATCCACTCGGGGACCTGTGCTCCCCATACGTCCTCTCGGGCCATTGTGGCTAAAGCATACCGAGCCGGATTTTATTGGCCCCGAGCAAATGAAATGGCGAAAGATATAGTCGACAGATGTGAAGGTTGCCGGTTTTACTCTGATATGTCTCACAAGCCCGCATCAGCCACGAAGACCATTCCCCTAAATGCGGCCCTTTGCGGTTTGGGGATTAGATATGATTGGGCCACTGAGAACTGGTAGGAGCGGATTTACTCATGTGCTTGTAGCAGTCGACAAGTTTACCAAATGGATCGAAGCTAAACCTATCAAGAATCTTGAAGCCAGCACCGCTGTCAGCTTCATCAGAGAATTAACATTTAGATGTGGAGTTCCACACAGCATCATCACTGACAACGGGTCGAACTTCGATTCTGATGAGTTTAGAGCTTTCTGCGCTTCTTAAGGCACACGAGTCGACTATGCTTCAGTCGCTCACCCACAGTCGAATGGACAAGCAGAAAGGGCAAATGGTCTAATCCTCAAAGGACTGAAACCCCGGCTGATGCGTGATCTCAAACACGCAGCAGGCGCCTGGGTCGATGAGCTTCCACCAGTTCTTTGGGGTTTGAGGACAACTCCCAATCGGTCGACCGGACGAACTCCTTTCTTTTTGTTCTACGGAGCCGAAGCTGTTCTGCCAAATGACCTGCTCCACAACGCACCCCGGGTCGAGCTCTTCTCTGAAGAAGAAGCGGAACAGGCCCGGCAAGATTCAGTCGATCTCTTAGAAGAGGAAAGGGAGATGGCGTTGATCCGATCGACCATCTATCAGCAAGATTTGCGTCGATTCCACGCCAGAAACGTGAAGGGGCGAGCCTTTCAAGAGGGAGACTTGGTTCTTCGAGTGGATCAGCAGAAGCCACACAAGCTTGCCCCCGCTTGGGAAGGCCCCTTCATCATCACCAGAGTTCTCCGCAACGGAGCATACCGTCTTTACAATGTCGAGCATCAGAAAGACGATCCACGAGCTTGGAATGCGGAGCTTACAATCGTTTACAATGTCGAGCATCAGATGAGATGTAATAAGAAATACCTTCGTAGTTTATTTATAAAAGACAAGAGCTCTATAATCTTCCTAAATGATTGTTGTTGCTTTTGTTTCCGTTTGAAATCCCCCAGTGGGTGACTTCGCTGCGAATTCGTTTCGCCCAAGTCTGAAAAATCCTACCGAGTGGTGAGCAAGCCTCTCACTCGGAGGCTTAGCTGCGAACCCGTTTCGCCTAAGTTTAAAAAAAATCCTATCGAGTGGGGAGAAAGTCTCTCACTCGGGGGCTTAGCTACAATCTAGTACTCGCCTAAGTTTGAAAAATCCTACCGAGTGGAGACCAACCCTCCCACTCGGGGGCTTAGCTGCAGTCAAGTACTCGCCTAAGTATGAAAAATCCTACCGAGTGGAGAGAAACCCTCCCACTCGGGGGCTTAGCTGCAGTCAAGTACTCGCCTAAGTATGAAAAATCCTACCGAGTGGAGAGCAACCCTGCCACTCGGGGGCTTAGCTGCAGTCAAGTACTCGCCTAAGTTTGAAAAATCCTACCGAGTGGAGAGCAACCCTCCCACCGGGGGGCTTAGCTGCAGTCAAGTACTCGCTTAAGTATGAAAAATCCTACCGAGTGGAGAGCAACCCTCCCACTCGGGGCTTAGCTTGATCAAGTACTCGCCTAAGTATGAAAAATCCTACCGAGTGGAGACCAACCCTCCCACTCGGGGGCTTAGCTGCAGTCAAGTACTCGCCTAAGTATGAAAAATCCTACCGAGTGGAGAGAAACCCTCCCACTCGGGGGCTTAGTTGTAGTCAAGTACTCGCCTAAGTATGAAAAATCTTACCGAGTGGAGAGCAACCATCTCACTCAGAGGCTTAGCTGCGAATCTGTTTCGCCTAAGTTTAAAAAACAATCCTACTGAGTGGTGAGCAACCCTCCCACTCGGGGGCTTAGCTGCAGTCAAGTACTCGCCTAAGTATGAAAAATCCTACCGAGTGGAGAGCAACCCTCCCACTCGGGGGCTTAGCTGCAGTCAAGTACTCGCCTAAGTTTGAAAAATCCTACCGAGTGGAGAGCAACCCTCCCACTCGGGGGCTTAGCTGTAGTCAAGTACTTGCCTAAGTATGAAGAATCCTACCGAGTGGAGAGCAACCCTCCCACTCGGGGGCTTAGCTGCAGTCAAGTACTCGCCTAAGTTTGAAAAATCCTACCGAGTGGAGAGCAACTCTCCCACTCGGGGGCTTAGCTGCAGTCAAGTACTCGCCTAAGTATGAAAAATCCTACCGAGTGGAGAGCAACCCTCCCACTCGGGGGCTTAGATGCAGTCAAGTACTCGCCTAAGTATGAAAAATCCTACCGAGTGGAGAGCAACCCTCCCACTCGGGGGCTTAGCTGCAGTCAAGTACTCTCCTAAGTTTGAAAAATCCTACCGAGTGGAGAGCAACCCTCCCACTGGGGGTCTTAGCTGCAGTCAAGTACTCGCCTAAGTATGAACAATCCTACCGAGTGGAGAGCAACCCTCCTACTCGGAGGCTTCGCCACAGTCCAGAACTCGCCTAAGTATGGAAGCCATCCCTATCTGCAAGGACGATGAGGTGCAGGTTCACTGCAACCTTCTCCTTCGGAGCTACGCCACAAGTACAACGTTCGCTCCATCCCTATCTGCAAGGGCGGCGAGGTGCAGGTCGACTGCAACCTTCTCCTTCGGAGCTACGCCACAAGTACAACGTTCGCTCCATCCCTATCTGCAAGGACGACGAGGTGCAGGTCGACTGCAACCTTCTCCTTCGGAGCTACGCCACAAGTACAACGTTCGCTCCATCCCTATCTGCAAGGACGACGAGGTGCAGGTCGACTGCAACCTTCTCCTTCGGAGCTACCCCACAAGTACAATGTTCGTTCCATCCCTACCTGCAAGGACGATGAAATGCAGGTCGATTGAAATCACTACCTCAGAGCTGCATCTCAAACACAAAGATTATTCCGAGTGAAGAGCGAATTCCACTTGAAGGCAAACGCAAGCACATTCGAAAATAAACCAAGTTCAGATAAATCCTAAGGTTGCAGATGACGGATCAAAAGTATTCGAGCATCAAGCCCGTAGAAGTTTAACGGTTACACAATCACTCGGCATCCCGAGGCAAATAAAGGTGAAGCTTAATGTTTTTTCGATCACGCATCAGGAGAAGGACTGGCTGGGTCGCAGAAACTGTCGAGGTCAATGTTGTCTGCAATGCGAGTGGCGGCGGCAAGGAAGGTGTCCATGAAAGACTGGAAAGTATGCTTCTTCGTGTTAGCAACCTTGAGCTCCGCCAGCTTGTCTTCTTTGGCATCCTTGCAGTGCACTCGGACAAGAGACAGAGCGACGTCGGGACCACAACGAGCAGAGGACTTCTTCCATTCTTGCACACGCTCAGGGATTTGATTCAGTCGAGCCATCAGGGACTCGAGATCTTGAGACAGTTCCGCTTGAGGCCAAAGTTCTACATCAACCCGAGTCATTGCAGCTTTCAGACGGGCCAGATAAGCAATCGCGCTGTCCATACGAGACTCCAACCGCATCATGTTCATCGCAACATCATCCTTGACCGGACAGTTGAAGGGATCAAGACCCGTTTCGACCCGCCCAGTTTCTGCTTCAAAGTCTTGGCAAAATTCTGCACAGTCGAGTGAATGATGAGTCGACGGTGCAATTAGAATTGTCAGTCGACAGAAATAAGACAGATTAATCAGTACCTTCAAGTTTCAAAACCAGCTTTGCAGCAAGTTGGCCCAGATAAGACTCTAGCTCGCCATTCTTGGCCTTGAGACTTCCAAGTTCATCGGTCAGTTTGTCCTTGTCCTTCTTCAGTCGCTCGACCTCTTGATTGGCGTCAGAAACAGCAGTCTTCAGTTTGGAGTTTTCCTCTTCTAACTTGCCGACTGAAGCAAGCTTCTTGTCAGCAAGCGATGTCTTCTCGCCGCCTCCTTCGAGCTGCAGCTAGATCCGGATCCTTCGCTCCAAAGCACGCTTCATTTTCTCTAAAGAAATAACATTCTTCAAACGGGCTTGAGTTGGCGGTTTTCACTACATACATCTGCTCGAGTGGAGTTACTCGGTTCAAAAAATGGAAAGGAAAAGTGCCAACAGTGGGATAAACAGTCGGTGATTGATTACCTCCCATGGCAGCTACTTCATCACGAGCACTCTGGAGATTCTTCTTGGCCAATTCCAGATCAAGGTTGAGGCTAATTTTCTGCTTGTTCATTGCAGAGAGCTGAGCCCCAAGATCACAAGATTTCTACAGTCACAAGCCATATCAGTCGACAGATACAAAAATACATCACAATTCTAGTTACTCTAAGACTACCACCAAATCAAACATTCAATGGCAGTCTCGAGGACTACACCCAGTGGGTGCACTTAGCGTGCCCCCACTGATTCTGCAAAAAAAAAGTTCTCAGACCACAGTCGACTGCCCGCAGTCACCTATGGTCTCGGGGACTACACCCAGTGGGTGCACTCAGCGTGCCCCCACTGGTTTCGATTCCACTCGGCATGGTCTGCCTAGCTCGAGTGGCAAAAAAGAGAGACAGAGAGAGAGAGAGAGAGGTTCCCATTTTCAGACCACATTCGACTGCCCGCAGTCACCTATGGCCTCGGGGACTACACCCAGTGGGTGCACTCAGCGTGCCCCCACTGGTTTCGATTCCACTCGGCGTGAGATTCAGTTCGAATCGACACAAAGAGACATACAACATCAAAACAGCCACACCCCAGTGGGTGATCAGACAAGAAATACGGTCGATCGGAAAGTCGACTAACCTGGACATTGGCTTGCAGAGCAGCTCCGGCGTTGAAGGCTACCTAACTAGCCTCATGCACCGTTTTCATCTGTCCCATCACAAGGTTCAACTGAAGAAGAGCTTCCTTGGCAGCAGCTGGCGGATCGTCCGGAGTTTGATATGCAGTGAAAAGTGATGGGGCGAGCAATCAAGCAACCGCCAAATCTGAAGCGAGAGAGTTGTATCGGTAGCGAAAGTCTGAACAACTGATCACGAGGGCAATTAGTCGACAGCGGAACAGCGAAGGTGACGTTGGTTCGAGCTGGATCTGTCGAGCGCTCGACCACCGTCCCAGGCGTCACAGTCGACCGAGGAACTTGGACTTCAGGCGCCTTCCTTCCCAGTTCCTTGTCCTTCTTCCTTCTCCCTCTCAGCGGCACCTCTTCGTCATCGTCCGGAAGCACAACAACATCTCGTGGATCTGCAAGGAACAAAGAAAGCCATAAGGATAACTGACAAATCATTCAGTCAACCAGACGAATTCGAATCGACCAAACTTACTGGCTTTGGAGGTGACAGCATCGGCAGCTTCCTCGTCGGCTGGAGTCTTGTCGATATCCATGTCGGTCGTAGCTGAGGTCAGGCTACACAAATTCATCATCCACTCGGTCAGAATAAGAAAACCGATTGAAACAGAAAAATTGATCGGAACAAAAACATATGGGAAGAGCGTTTACCCAGAAGCAACAGGGACATCCATCTTAATCTTAGGCAAGGTCTTCCGAGCCTTCAAAGGGTTAGCTTTGGGCTGCTTGGTGACCTTCTCAGTCAGATCCGGAGTCGGGGACGGAGCGCGCTTGTGACTGTCTCAGCCTTCTCCGCGGCAGTCACTTTCAAGGAAGATGGAGTTTGAACACGGTCGAAAGAGAAAGGAGGAAGCCCGGTCGATTGACCTGGGGTCGCGAGGTCCTGGCAGTAGAGCCAGGTCGACTGCCAGCCCCTGACCGACTCAGGAAGGGTCATCGGAGGAAAAGAGCTCCTCTTCCTCTTCTGAATGCCCAGACCCCCACACATCTGAATGACATGGGTTTTCTCGTCTTTCGAGTTTGCTTTTTTCACAGTTTGAGATCGGATGGTAAAGATGTGCTTGAAAAGACCCCAGTGCGGTCGGCACCCCAAGAAATTCTCACACATGGAGACGAACGCAGCAAGATATGTGATAGTGTTGGGAGTGAAATGGTGGAGTTGGGCACCAAAGAAATTCAGGAAAACGCGAAAGAAAGGATGCGGAGGAAGCGAAAAGCCACGATCGACATGGGTGGCGAGCAGGACAAACTCACCCGACCGCGGCTGTGGCTCCGTCTCTCCCCCCGGCAGGCACGCAGACGTATGAACGATCAGCCCCAGCTCAGCCATATCGTCCAAGTCCTCTTGCCGAAACGAAGATCGGATCCAGTCCCCCTGGATCCAACCCGACGGCAACCCCGAGCGCGACGAACACCCCCGATTCATCTTCTTGCTCTTCGCCGCCCCTGTCGCTTTCTTCGCACGCTCTAGCGTCGCCGTTTTGTCCTTCCCCATGGCGTCGGAGCGACGGCATCGAGAGTGGTTGGTCTGGGCAAAGCAGGGTTGCGAGAGGAAGAAGAAGGGGAATGGGCACGCACAGTGCAAACGCTTCGGTCTCGCCGCTTTTAAGGGCCTACTTCCGAGTGGCTGACGCGTGGGCCCGAGCGGTCCTGTCAAATCTCCCCAACAGTTGCACACGGGATACGTGGCGAAAAAGGTGGCGCAGTAATCGAAAAGTCCTATTTATCTACTCCACTTACCGCGGGACGCTCCGCCTGGCGCGCTCCTACCGAAATCTTGAATCCCAGGAAATCCGGGATCCTCTGCAACCGATCACGCCAAAAGATTTCATGTCAGAGATATCATTCGACGGATGTAGTGGTATAAGCCAGTCGGCAATTTATGAATCGATCAAGGCGACTGAAACAAGGCTGAAGTTATGACAACTGGCCTCCACTCGGATATATAGACGAGACAATCAAGAGTAAAAGCAAGTTCAACTCCGTCCTTCTGTTTCACTCAAACCTCGATCCATTCGAGGGCTAATGATGTAGACACAAACCTAGGATAGGGTAATAGGCCTGACCTATACATCCTACCTAAGGACCAAGTCCTAAAGACAAAGAAGTTCAAGAATCAGGAGAAGGGGTCCAGCAAAGACGTCGAGTGAAGTCCACTCGACCCACCATCCACTCGGATATCCCACTTCATCCAGATCACTCGACGGTCAGACCACTCGACAACAAGAAGACCTAAAGCCGCTCCGCTCAGCAACGGTCAGGCATTTACTCAGATATTTAATGATCATTTGTAGCACTTCAATACAGGCGTTACCTGTAACGCCACCTCTTTATGTACATTGAATCCTACATGACAGAGGGGAGCTGGGGTCCTGGCGCACTCTATAAGCCACCCCCTCCTGCAGGACAAGGGTTCGCACCCACTAACTCACACGCCAGCGTATAATCCAGTCGGCCGCTGCGAACTCCGAGGCAATGGGCCTGTTACTTCCTCCGAGAAGGGCCTGAACTCGTAAAACCAGCATGTACAACTCCTCCATAGCTAAGATCTTGCCTCTACATTCCTACCCCCCCCCCTATTCTACTGTCAAACTCAGAACCACGACAGATACTATGTTTGCGAGTTCATCTACAACGCGACGGCCTCTAAACGGGGCTACTATGAAAAACAATATGAAGTGCGTAAGCAAAAATATTCACAATTTTACTTTATTACCATCATTTTTGTTGAGTTTCATTCATATACATGTATTGACCCCCTTCTTCAAATTAGATCTGGCAGATGCAGGATGAATTCCTACCACATGATCGCATATGAGCAATTCAAGAGGAATTGGTGGGATTCTTTCTGGACCACGTAATCAATAAAGCCGGAGAATACCATGTGGAAATTGACCTTAGATGTTAGGGAGTGTAAGAGATATTATATTGTATATATGTAGCTAGTAGCATCGGATAGATATACGAAAACTTGTTGTTCGACAAATCTCTCGGAGAAAGAGAGGTCACTCCTCTCTATATATGTTCATGACGATCTTGTGTAATTAATGGTTCCTTCATTTGCTTACTAGCTAGCATGTCGAGTTCTCTCTATACGTATATATAGTAGCTAGCGTCGACCAAGCACGGAAATAAGTGAGGTCACTTCTTTCTATTAGCTAGCTAACACAATATGAAACCCCTAAATTAACCCTCCAAAACCGCTAACCCCCCCCCCCTCTTTCAAAAAAAAACAAAAATCCCAGCTCCTGCCAGCTGCTGACGCGTGGATGCCTTCTGATCCCGGTTGGTGTTACCAACCAGGACTAAAGGTCCTCCTGCCTGGGCGCCCCGCAGCGGCCACGTGGAGCCCCTTCTGTCCCGGTTCATAAGAGAACCGAGACTAAAGGAATTTTGGGCTTTAGTCCCGGTTCCAGAACCGGGGCTAAAGGGCATGTGGAACCGGGGCTAATGGGCCGTTTTCTACTAGTGTTATTGGACCAGCGGCTCTCCACCGTGCCGCAACATTAGTGGTTCAGCAAGCTCTTTGGCTTCGACTTCACCGTCGAGTATCGTCCGGGCCGCCTCAACACCGTGGTCGACGCATTGCCCCGCCGCGACGCCGACCACGACGCGGACGCCGTCGACTCCGCGGGGGCGGACCTCCTCATCCACTCGGGGCCCTCCTTCACCCTCATTGACGACATTCATAGGGCCGCCGCAGATGTTCCAGATGCTCAGCTCCTTCGGCAGCGCCTTGACGCTGGCGACCTGGAGGAGTCATGGTGCTTGGCGGATGGCTTGCTCCTACATGGACGTCGGCTCTTCGTGCCGGAGCACGGCGACCTCCGTCACCAGGTCTTGCTGCGGGCACACTCAGCCGGCCACGAGGGCGTGCAGAAGACCCTACACCGTCTCCACACCGATTTCAACATCGCCGGTGATCGGGCCCTCGTACGGGATTGGGTGCGGTCTTGCTTTACGTGCCAGCGCAACAAGAGGGAGACGTTGCGACCGGCCGGGCTGCTCCAGCCCCTGGAGGTTCCCTCTCAGGTATGGGCCGACATTTCCATGGACATCATCGAGGGCCTCCCCAAGTGGGCAGCAAGTCCGTCATCCTTACGGTGGTCGGCCGCTTCTCTAAGTACGCGCACTGCATCGCGCTCGGCCATCCCTACACTGCCGCCTCTGTGGAGCATGCCTTCTTTAACGGCATCATCCGCCTTCACATGTTCCCCTCTTTGATCATCAACGAACGGGACCCGGTGTTCATTGGGCATATCTGGTGTGATCTCTTCCGGATGGCAGGCGTGAAGCTACGCCTGAGTATGGCCTTCCATCCTCAGACGGACGGCCAATCTGAGGTGGTCAACAAGTTGATTGCCATGTATTTGCATTGTGTTACAGGTGATCGCCCCGTGCTTGGGTGGACTGGCTCACGTGGGCGGAGTACTGCTACAACACTTCATACCACTCCACCCTGTGCGCCACCCCTTTTGAGGTGGTCTATGGCCGACCGCCCCCACCCATCCTGCCGGTTGACCCCGAGACGGCTAGGACGGAGGCTGGCGACCTTCTTCACAGCAGGGATGAGATCCTTGCGGAGGTGCGCCAACGACCTCTCCAGGCCCAGCAGCTGTCCAAGAAATACTACAATAGCCAGCATCGTGAGGTGGAGTTTGGGTGGGCGACTAGGTGTGGCTACGCCTCCTTCACAGCTCCACGCAGTCCCTCGACCCGCGCGCGAAGCGCAAGCTTGGCCCTCGCTATGTCGGGCCGTTTTTCATGCGGGAACGCATCAGAAAGGTTGCTTACCGCCTTCAGCTCCCGGCCGGTGCCCGCATCCATGACATCTTCCATGTGGGGTTGCTGAAGCCCTTCTACGAGGAACCGCCGATGACCACGCCAGTGCTCCCTCCAACCTCCGTCGAGCGCCTTCTTCTAGGAACAGCGAAGGTGTTGCATGTCCAGCAGCGTCACGAGGCGTGGCATTTGTTGATCAAGTGTCAAGGCCTTTCGAAGGAGGACGCCACTTGGGAGCAGCTTGAGGAGTTCCGCCAACATTTTTTAGACTTCCAGCTCGAGGACGAGCTATTTGCGCAGGCAGGGAGAGATGTTATGACTGGCATCACTTATAGCCGGAGAAGGCCCAATGGGCTCATCTAGTTAGGGGCTTAGCCCAACTTATCTTATTTTTATTTAGCAGCAAGGATTTTATAAACAGTTGTAAGGCCACCTTTTGGAATTAAGCAATAAGTCATAACTATTGCCCGGCTCCCTGATACGTCTCCAACATATCTATTTTTCCTAACGATTTTCCTCTTGTTTTGGACTCTAATTTGCATGATTTGAATGAAAGTAACCCCAGACTGATGTTTTTTTAGCAGAACTACCATGGTGTTGTTTTTCTGCAGAAATAAAAGTTCTCGGAATGGAACGAAACTTTGCATGGAATTTTTATACAATAACAAATAATTTCTAGAGCCAAGACCCACCTGAGGGGGGGACCTAGGTGGGCACAACCCACCAGGACGCGCCCCCCTCATGGCGCGCCCAGGTGGTTGTCCTCACCTGGTGGCCCCGCAGACCCTGAAACCGACGCTATAAAATCCTATTTTTCTAGAAAAAACAGGGAGAAATAATTATTGCGATCCACGAGACGGAGCCGCCGTCACCTCCTGTTCTTCATTGAGAGGCCAAATCTGGAGTCTGTTTGGGGCTCCGGAGAGGGGGATCTTTGTTCTTCATCATCACCAACCCTTCTCCATCGCCAATTCCATGATGCTCCCCACCGGGAGTGAGTAATTCCTTCGTAGGCTCGCTGGTCGATGAGGAGTTGGATGATATTTATCATGTAATTGAGTTAGTTTTGTTAGGGCTTGATCCCTTGTATCCACTATGTTCTAAGATTGATGTTGCTATGACTTTGCAATGCTTAATACTTGTCACTTTGGGCCCGGGTGCCATGAACTCTGATCTGAACCGTTTATGTTATCATCATTATATCCATGTTCTAGACCCGATCTTGCAAGTTATGGTCACCTACTACGTGTTATGATCCGGCAACCCCGGAGTGACAATAGTCAGGACCACTCCCGATGATGACCGTAGTTTGAGGAGTTCATGTATTCACTATGTGTTAATGCTTTGTTCCGGTTCTCTATTAAAGGAGGCCTTAATATCCCTTAGTTTCCAGTATGGACCCCGCTGCCACGGGAGGGTTGGACAAAAGTTGTCATGCAAGTTCTTTCCATAAGCACGTATGACTATTTACGGACTACATGCCTACATTATATTGATGAACTGGAGCTAGTGCAGTATCGTCCTAGGTTATAACTGTCTCATGATGAATATCATCCAAGAAGTCACCGATCCAATGCCTATGAATTTATCTTATGTTGTTCTTGCTAAGTTACTACTGTTATCATCACTGTTACACTTGCTACAAAATAATTGCTATCACTGTTACCGTTACCATTACTGTTGCCACTATTATCAAAACTATCATACTACTTTGCTACTGATTACTTTGCTGCAGATAATTAATCTCTAGGTGTGTTTGAATTGAAAGCTCAGCTGCTAATACCTTCAAATATTATTTGGCTCCCCTTGTGTCGAATCTATAAATTTGGGTGGAATCACTACAACAAGAACCCCCCTTTAGCAACGCATCAATGCGTTGTCGTTTGTCCATATAAGCGTTGGTAAGGTCTACACCAACGGATTCATATGTGTTGTCGTTGGTGGCGTTGCTAACGTCTTCAACAACATATATAGATCCGTTGGTAACCTGCAAAATAATGCGTTGCAAGGCAACAACAGATTTATACAACGTTTCTATACGTTGGTGCTTGAGAAATAGAATAACCACCATATATAATCCATTTATAACAACATGCAGTTCCAATGGCAGTACAAGGTACACCCTTCCTGATACACCCTCTGTTCTTAAATATAAGACGTTTTGACAGTTTAAACTACCAAAACATCTTACATTTAGAACAGAGGTAGTATATAACTTTATTAAAAATCGATGGAGTAGAAATGAAACTGATATATTGATTTAATGGAACAATCTGTTACATTACATTGCAAGTATCATCAATTAGGAGTACATCACTTAGAAAAAAATAGAATACAAATTTCTAAACAGTCATATAAATGTCTTCTTTCTCCTCCAAGTACCAAGAATTAGCATATATTCTTCAAAGGATCCAAGTAATCATCTAGTATTGAAATTCTCAACCTACAAAGAAAAATCATAATGCTATTAGGCATAAATTCAAAATTAGCAAGCGTGCAAGAAAAGATCATTGGGGGCGGGGGGCATAAGCTATGTATAACTGATAAATAACTTAATAGGCGTACATATTAGAACACCGATCATGTTTGACCAATCGGATGTGCCTGCACAATGTGAACAAGCATCAACATGCATTCACTACTAACAGTTATCCAAAGCTTATATTATATCAACGATGAGAAGAATTCAGCTAAATGAACAATTATTTGTCATTACATACCCAGTTTTAAGAAACACTACCCATGCGCATTTACTGCCAATGTGGCATATCATATAATCAATTGAATTTCATCTTTGGTCACTACTCAGCTCCCTAATCATTACTCCCTCCGTACCAAAAATACTTGTCGTGGTTTTAGTTCAAATTTTTGAACTAAAAAAACCACGACAAGTATTCCGGAACGGAAGGAGTATCATTTTTCATGTCATTGAATAACTAAATACCAATATAAATCTACAAAATATGCGACTGGACAAAAGTTAAGACCGGAAAATATAGACATATATGGGCACACTTAACTAAAAAAGACTCGCTGGACCAGTTAGTGTAAAAATTAAAAGATATGGAATAAATAAGAGTGCTACATCATGAGAAGATGTGGAAACGGGCACCTTAGTGGCCTGAACGAGGGGACGGTATTCAAGGAAGCGACTGGGTTGCCCCACATTCTGCGATGAGGTAGTAAGCCATACATATCCATCTGCCCCTGAAGCAGCACGACATTAAAGCAAGTTAATTCCTTGCACAATCCACCAAAAAAAAAGATTTCGACATAATCTTATCTATTTACACGTCTATTGTCAACAGTTTGAAACCTGACATGTATGTAGGACAGTTTCTTGTAAACATCACAGTTATTGCATAAACTAAGAATAAAGCATGCGAGACTGGGTATCTCCATTGTCAGTCTGCTCCACATTGATCAGCTCTTGTTTCTATATGGACTACAAGTCTGCAACCCTACTTTTTAAAACGTATTCATGGCTCCCACTTAAATTGAACCTGTTTACACGATGAGGCATCATTCTTGAACACCACGAATTCTAGTTGGATCAAACTTAAAACAAGTACAAATCACATACTTAGTACCTACCGTAAATCTATACAAGATTGTCAAACAATAATACAACAGCATAAGTCCATGATCGAAGTTACATCAGCATATAAAATCTAATCATATAAAATCTAGCACTCATGTTATACGATGGCGTACCTCGAATTGGAGCACGGGCGTAGCATTGAAATCCTACTTTCCTTTTCTGAAAAATATTTTCTCTTGCAATTGGAAGCGAGACACATAAAGCAAACAATTCTAAGGAAAAGGGACCATGGAATCAATAAGGAGCTAGACGGTTCCATGATTTTTCTTGAACACATTAATTATATGTGTATTGAGTAATTTTGCAATAGAGCACAAAAGAGAATCTAATCAAAAGAAAGTTTAGAGAAGAGATAACAAGTAGTTGGCTCAGTTCACAATTTTCAAACATACAGATCATCTTCTATTTATTTTCTTTGGGAATGCAGATCATCTTCTATCTCTTGTATTAGTACTAAATAGCGAGAAAAATGAGCAGCTGTAGCAATAGCGATCAACGAAAAGCGATGGCAGACAACGGTGGTAGCAAACAATCAGCATCACAAAGGGTTGTAATATCCATCAGCACGCGCACACCTCACAGGCACATGCACGCGAGCCAGGAATCGGAACAGGACCAGGACGGGCACCAAAATAAATACAAAAGGAGCCACATCACCGCCGAAGGCTTTGAACTGCAAGAACCACCAACACAGGCGGGATCCCATTGGTAATTGAGGAATACGGATGGGGCTCCAGCCCGAGCTCCTCCTACCTCGAACCTGTCTTCACTTCACCGCCACCAAAGACCGAGAAGGGAGCGCAGCACCCTACACCGCAAATTGATACAGATCCAACCTGCAATCCTGATTGACCGTCGACACAAGGTAGCCAAGGCGGAGCAGCACCGTCGTGCCCAAGCCGGTAGCAGCGCATGCCGAGACGCTGGTGGTGGCCTCCAAACCCGAGGCGTGGAGCTGCGCCGGGCGCCGACAGCGTGGCGACTATGGTTGCCATAGAGATGCGTCTTGAGGGGCCTTGAGAGGCGTCGCCACGGAATATATGAGGAGAGTACTGTGAGGTTTGGGGGTGTGCTAGCATATGACCTACGACGCGAGACATCGCCGGATCTAGCCGGAATCGGAGGTGGCGTCCGCTGGTCATGGAAGGAGAGAGAGAGAGAGAGAGAGAGAGAGAGAGAGGAATCTGGGGAGAGATGGCGGATAGAAATTTTTTGTTGCGTGATATTTGGGTGGGGAGGCATCGATGGAAGTACCGATTAGCTCCAAGTGGGGGAGGTGGGATGCGGGAGGTGGGACAAACAACACAGCTTTTAAAATTGTTGGTACACATCCGTTGGTATAGGGAGGTTTTTGTTGTAGTGAATACTCTACCCTCAAAAACTGTTGCGATCACCTACACTTGTGGGTTATCAAGACCTTTTTCTAGCGCCGTTGCCGGAGAGCATAGCTATATTTGTTGAGTCACTTGGGATTATTATCAATATATCACTATGAAGAATCTGAAGGATGCTAAGACTAAGATTTATCCCTCTAAGACGAGGGGAGGTAAGGAACCGCCATCCGATTACGCTTTAGATTCACCTTTCATTATAAGTAAACTTGCAACACCACCACATGCTATCAATTCTAATATGTCGTAAGTTATTGGTGATGCTACTTCTGCTATGGATAATGCTTATGATGATGCTAGTACCTTGCTTGATAATGATGTGCCACTTGGTGACTTTCTTGATTAACATATTGCTAGAGTAATACAACATGATGTTGTTGAATCTGATGATGAGCTTGAAACTGAAACTCCTGAAACACCTGCTAGAACTAGCCTTCCTAGATATGAATTGCCTAAGGTACCAGAAGGTTATGTTATGAATGAGGAGACAACTAGAGATATTCTTGCTTGTAAGGATATAGATGATCTAGAGAAATTATTATGCAAGTATAAAGAAAAATATCTAAATGGTAGAATGAAATGTGATCCTAAGTTTGCTACTTCACCTATATTTATTGATGATAAGGATTATGAATTCTCTATCGACCCAGAGTTAATTACTTTGGTTGAATCTGATCCTTTCCATGGTTATGAAACTGAAACTGTTGTGGCACATGTTACTAAGTTGAATGATATAGCCACCCTTTTTACTCATGATGAGAAAACTCGCTATTAATTTATTCTCAAATTATTTCCTTTCTCATTAAAGGGTGATACTAAAGCTTGGTACAATACTCTTGCTCCTGGTTGCGTGCGTAGTCCCCAGGATATGATTTATTACTTCTCTGAAAAATATTTCCCTGCTCATAACAGACAAGCTGCCTTGAAGGAAATATTTAACTTTGTGCAAACTAAAGAAGAATGTCTCCCACAAGCTTGGGGGAGGCTTTGCCAGTTACTTAATGCTTTCCCTGATCATCCTATTAAGAAAAATGAAATACTTGATATCTTCTATAATGGACTAACCGACGCTTCTAGGGACTTCCTAGATAGTTGTGTTGCTTGTGTTTTCAGGGAACGAACTGTTGGACAAGCTGAAGAATTATTGAATAACATATTGAAAAATTATGATGATTGGACCCTTCCTGAACCACCACCTAAACCCACTCCGAAGAAGAGGGGTACATTATATCTCAGTCCTGAAGATATGCAAGAGGCAAAGAAATCTATGAAGGAAAAAGGTATTAAAGTTGAGGATGTTAAAAATTTACCTCCTATTGAAGAAATACATGGGCTTAATACACCACCGATGGCTAAGGTGGTAGAAGTAAATTATCTAATGAAGTTCAATGATAATGACAATCCTCACAATATGCACCCTAGCCAATGCCTTTATGAGTTTGAAAACTACATTAGAAAACAAGATCACTTCAATGCAAACGTTATGAAACAATTGAAATATAATTCTGATATGATTGCTCCCTTGAGTGACTTGTTATTTAGAATCTCAAATGATGTTAGAGGTGTTCTAAAACATGCTTCTATGGTTCAAACTCAGTTAGAACAAGTTGCTAAATCACAAAGAGAATTGCTTGATGAAATGAATAATAATATGCATGACTTTGCTGTTAGAGTTGCAACTAGAGGAGGTAAAATGACTCAGGAACCACTTTATCCTGAGGGACACCCAAAAAGAATTGAACAAGACTCACAAAGAAATAACATTAATGCACCTAGTCCTTCTAAAAAGAAAAAGAAAAATAAAAATGATAGGACTTTGCATGCTTCTAGTGAACCTGAAATAGAAATACCTCCTGATAATGAAAATGAAACTTCTATCTCAGATGCTGAAACTCAGTCTGGAAATGAACAGTCACCTGGTGTCGGGACCCCGATCCTAAGTCACACCGATCTAGCCTGTAACACCTCATATCACTTTGCGGCCTCACGCACGGTATTCCCACGGGTGTCGCCTTCTGCGTGGCCGGGACCGTTTAAGCCTTTTGGCTCACGTATATGATAGTGTCGCTAGCATCCATATGATGAAGAACCGGGCCGACATGACTAGTCGTGAACCCAAAGTGGCACTAACCTATGGGGACAGCATACATGAATCAACATCGAGCATGTCGGTCGGCGTGGAATCCGGGCTGTAGCACTGGGCTAACAGGACTCGGGTAACCCGGGCTGTAGCGAGGCTATCAGGACTCCGGATGTCACCGCGTGACATTTCCCGAAGAACGGATACAGGAACGAAGTGAATCACATGCCGGCCAGTCTAAAAATTCCGAAGCAGTAGTGCTGGGCTAGCAGGACTCCGGTAAACCGGGCTGTAGCGGACTACCATGGCTCGATGGAAGTACTAGACTACATTTCCCCATAAGAGAGGCTACCAAGGATAGAAAACTAGGTTGTCGGGTCCCACACATAGCAATACACGTTACACGTACGCATAACATGCAAGTATGTGTTGTACAACATGGCATCACAACATAACGCAAACTCATATAGATAAAGGCTCAGAAGAGCCACATAGCATTAAATACAAACAGGGGTCTCATGACCCATCATTCAGAGCATACAAACAACAAGCGGAAGCATTACATGTCTGAGTCTGAGACAACTACAAAAGAAAAAGGCTGAGAAGCGACTATCTACAAGACCCTCCCAAGGGTACAAGATCGTAGCTGAGGTAACAAGCTACTCGTCGAAGTCCAAGCGGAGCTACTAGTAAGACCGAAATCTCCGCTGCAAAAACATAAATAAAGAAACGTGAGTACAAAGGTACTCAGCAAGACTTACATCAGATCCTATTACACATGCATTAGTATCAAGAAGGTAATTTGGAGTTTAGTTGCAGCAAGCCAGCTTTGACTCTGTGGCTATACTGTTCTAAGACTACCAACTTCTTTGAGGTGATATGGCTGCACGAGTCCACTAGTCACCACACAATACACTACTATGGATTCATCCCCGTCTCCCTACGAGAAGGCCATCCATAGCACTCACACTTGTCTTGAGCATTTTAGAGTATCCACTTCAAGTTGTCTATGTACCACGTAAGCATCCAAGAAGTCCATAACCACGGACCCGGCTATTCGAATAGATCATGTTAACCCTGCAGGGGTGTACTTCTTCACACACGCTCTCACCACTTATCACCATGTACACGTCATGTACCTCGGCAACCTTCAAGCGGAAGCCTGGCGAGGGTGTCGGCCAGGACCTGACTAACCACACAAGACTCTAGTCTAGGTTCATCGCCTATTCGGGTTCCATCCGCAAGGAGATCCGGCCGGGGTGTCGCTCACGGCCCCAAATGATGTGTGCAGGGTTCCCAAGCCCACCTCGCCGGATGGATCTACGCTTGGTACACCGTGCCACTTGTGCCTAGTCTGTCCCAAGCCCACCTGGCGGGTGCCACTTGGTAGACTACTAACACTACCTACAAACACGTAAACTAGTTGCGACTCACAGAGAGGTCAAGTTGGTTAATAAGTCGAGAGGGGCACTTAAGCATTCCAATGTGTGGTAGTAGCTAGTCATTGGACAACATACATAGAACTCAGTGCTTAAGGACGGTTCCAGTGAGACAACCCACCATGTACTCCTACATGGCCTCTCACCGCTACCTTTACCAAAATGTGTTCACACACTTCACTCTCAGCATCAGAACATAGAGCACTGTACTCCAATCCATTCCCAATGAATCAGACCCGACACAACTCTAAGCAATAGCAGGCATAGCATGGTAGGAACACAGCATGGCTCAATCAACTCCTACACATGCTAGTGGGTTTCAACTATTTACTGTGGCAATGACAGTCATGCGGAGGAATGGGTTCAACTACATGACACAAAGTAGCAGATGAATCGTTGTTGTCCTAATGCAATAACTGAGAGCAGGAGCAGGAGAGTAGGATTGTATCGGAATGAACAAGGGGGTTTGCTTGCCTGGTAGACCAACAGGGGGGGCACTGCTCCTCAGACAGGTACTCTGGATCGGTCTCCGAAGCAGGACCTAGCGAGAAGGAACGGTGCCAACAATCAATACACAAGCATATGCAACAATATGATGCATGAACATGGCATGAAGATGTGATGCTGTTTGAGCTAATGTAACTAGCATTCATTAGGTTGAAGTCCATTTGAACCAAAGGTTCAAATGCGTTTCCAAAGTAACTCTTTATAAAAGCCATATATATGTTTTCACCTATACAGCTGGTTTAGGTTGGTTTATCATGCATGAAACTGGTACAGATGGATAGATTGAATTTTTCTGATAATTTTTCATATATAAATTATTTCAATCTGAGCTACGGTTGAATTTATATGAATTTTTGAAGTTATGGCTATTTTACGGAATTTTCTGATTTATTTTAATTCCGAAATCATTTATTCTTGTCGATTTGCGGTCAAGACCTTGCGTCGATAGTCAACGTGGGCTGACCCAGTCAAACCTGACATGTGGGGTCCACACGTCAGTGACTCAGTTAGCTAAAAGGGGGGGTTTATTTGGTCTAATCAGGATTAGTGGGCGCCGGGCCCACTGTCAGTTTCAGTAGGTGGGGATTAGTGCCTAATTAAAAATACCACGTCAGCCCGCCGGAGTTCTGGCCGGCGGCGACCAATAGCGCGGCGGCGACTCGCCGGACTTGCGCTTCTGGCGGCGTCTAGTCGCTGAAGACCACCGGGCGTAGCCCGTCGTCGTCATAACCGAGGCTGGTGGGGGCGCCGGAGCTCGCCGAAGCGGAGCTCGGGGCGGCGGCCGGAGTTCGGCTTCAAGAGGGAGCGAGCTACGGGGAACGGCAGGGGCTGCGGAGGGCATCTACGGTCTCCTGGCGTCACCAGGAGCACGGTGACGCTGCTGCTGAACGATCGCTTGGGCTCAGCCACGGTGGCGCCATGGCCGTGGCGATGAGGTCTTAGGCGCCGGTGAGCTAGCTAAGGCGGGCAACTAGCACGGGAGGAGGGGAAAATGAAGTAGATCTTCTGGCCCGGTTCGGACGAGGCGGTCGGCGAAGCTCGGGAGGGGCTAGAACCAGCGAGGCGGCGAAAGGCGATCTCCGGCGACGGAGATGAAGACGGCATCGATGGAGGCGCTCGGGGCCTCCCGAGGCGCGTGGCTTGACGGAGAGGTGGTGGACGGCGTGGCGGAGCTTCCACTCGAAGAGAGGGCGAGGGGAGGTGGTGGCGCGGCAATGGCGTCTGGCGGCAGTGGCGCTTCAGGTGCGCTTCGGGAAGAGAGAACCGAGGAGGAGGAAGAGCGAGAGGGAGTGAGAGCGGTGCGGGGCAGCGTGGCGATGTTCGGACGTCCGGTGTCGAGAGGGAGGACAGGCGAGGCAGGTGGCGTGGCGGCGCAGTCGTCTTGTGGCCGACCCTGCCCGGCCCGGGCGCCAGAAGGGCAGCAGCAGTGGTGGGCTGGGTCACTCTTTGGGCGAGCCAAAGCCTGATGCCTGCCGCTGTAAGTGGCCCGGGTAGGTTTTTCCCTTTTTGTTTTCTGTTTTCTATTTTTCTGACATTTGTTCTGATTTAGTAATAATACTAAATCAATTTATTTACTTATGCCAATTTTTGTAGGAGCTATTTATATTATTCCAGAACTCATCAACAACTAGCATAATTTTTGGACATATATTATATATATAACATATATATATCCAAGGCAAATATTCTTGCATTAATTCAAATGGCCAAAAATAAATATACATGCTCCCAAAAATATTGGTTGGAATTTTACCTCCGACCAATATTTTTAGAGAAAACAGGAACATTTTCTTGGGCCAAATTGAAGCAATTTTTATCTGGGTCATTTCCAGAAATGATTCTGAGGGTTTCACAAATCCTCATTTCAAATTTAAATGGAATTTAAACATGATGCACACATGACTAGGTAGTCTAGGTCATACCAGAACTAGGGATGTGACAACTACTTCACTTGAAAAAATCTCGTCCCGATTAGAGGGTCGACGGAAAGAAAGTGGGGTACTCCAGTCGAAGACGATCTTCGCGCTCCCAAGTAGCTTCTCTCTCGAAATGATGAGACCACTGAACCTTGAGAAACTTGATGTTCTGACGTCGAGTAACACGCTCTGCTTGATCAAGTATGCGAACAGGGTACTCTCGATATGTGAGGTTATCTTGGAGATCAAGCGTTTCGTGGTCCACTCCACGCATGGGATCCGAGAAGCAACGCCTGAGTTGAGAGACGTGGAAGACATCGTGCACTCTGGAAAGATGTGGGGGTAGTTCCAACTGGTAGGCAACCTCTCCTCGTTTAGCGAGAATGCGAAAGGGACCAATGTAACGAGGAGCCAACTTTCCCTTGATACCGAATCGATGGGTACCCTTTAGAGGAGTAACCCGAAGGTAAGCCTTGTCGCCAACTTCATAAGCCACTTCCTTATGACGACGGTCATACTGGCTCTTTTGACGAGATTGGGCTGTTTTCAAATTCTCATGAATGATACGAACTTGCTCTTCTGCCTCCTGGATCATGTCTGGTCCAAAGAATTGTCTTTCACCGGTTTTTGACCAGTTTAAAGGTGTTCGACATCTTCGTCCATAGAGAATCTCAAAAGGAGCTTTCTTGAGACTGGATTGATAGCTATTGTTATAAGCAAACTCGGCAAAAGGAAGACATTTCTCCCAACCCATACCGAATGAGATAACGCAAGCTCTAAGCATGTCTTCGAGAATTTGGTTGACCCTTTCCACCGGACCACTCGACTGAGGGTGGAAAGCGGTACTGAAGGAAAGATGGGTTCCCATGGCAGTTTGCAAACTCTCCCAGAAATGAGAAGTGAAAAGACTGCCACGGTCTGAATTGATCTCTAGTGGAACACCATGAAGTGAAACTATTCGAGAGATATATAAGTCAGCGAGCTGACTAGCGGTGATACTCTCTCAAACAGGTAGGAAGTGCGCCACTTTGGAGAGACGATCAATGACTATGAAGATAGCATTATTCCCTTTCTTGGTCCTGGGAAAGCCGGTGATGAAGTCCATACCAACTTTATCCCATTTCCACTCGGGAATAGCTAAAGGCTGAAGGGTGCCAGCAAGTCTCTGATGCTCGGCCTTAACGCGACGACAAACGTCACAGTTAGCAATGAACTTAGCAATTTCTCTCTTCATCCTAGTCCACCAGAACCTCTAGCGTAGGTAATGATACATCTTAGTACTACCGGGATGAATTGTGAGAGGAGATTCATGCGCCTCCTTAAGAATCAATTTTCGCAGATGTTGATTCTTGGGAACCACCAAGCGATTCTCAAAGAAAACAACACCAAGATCATCCGTAGAGAAACATCCACCAACTCCCTTCTTAATGTTTCTCTTGATGCGGATAACACCCTATCAAACTTCCGGGTCGAAATGATCTGATCCTCAAGGGTAGGTTTCGCCACCAAGGTAGAAAGGAATCCGTGAGGAGCAATGTGAAGGTTAAGCTTACAGAATTCCTCATGGAGAAGTGGTTGACCCTCTTTGCAACACGAGATTGTTGCAATAGGATTTCTGACTTAGCACATCAGCCATGACATTGGCTTTGCACAGGGTGTAGGTAATCCCTAGATCATAATCTGAGATCAACTCCAACCATCGTCTTTGCCTAAGGTTCAAATCTGGTTGGGTGAAGATATACTTGAGACTCTGGTGATCGGTGTAGATCTTGCAACGTTTACCAAGAAGGTAATGTCGCCAGGTCTTGAGTGCATAGACTACGGCTGCAAGCTCTAGATCATGTGTAGGATAATTCTCCTCATGTGGATGCAACTGTCGAGATGCATAAGCAATCACATGACGATCTTGCATAAGAATGCAACCTAGTCCCTGTCGTGAGGCGTCGCGATGAGATAACAAAGTCCTTCGTGAAATCCGGTGGCACAAGTATGGGAGGCGAAGTCGGCGTCTTTTCAGTTCACGAAAACTATACTCACACTGTGGGGACCACTCAAACTTTTATCTTTCTTGAGAAGTTCCGTGAGGGGTTTAGCTACTTTGGAGAAGTTTTCAACAAAGCGGCGACAATAGCTGGCTAGACCAAGGAAACTCCTAACTTGTTTAACTGTTTCAGGTGGAGTCCAATCAAGAACGGCCTTAACTCTCTCGGGATTGACAGCAATGCCCTTACCGGAGATTACGTGGCCTAGGTAGGTCACTCGGCAACCAAAATTCACACTTGGAGAACTTGGCATAAAGGCGGTGCTCTCTAAGTTTTTCTAAAACAAGTCTAAGATGTTCGGCATGCTCTTCCTCGTTCTTCGAGTAAATAAGAATATCATCGAGGTAAACCATGACGAACTTATCTAAGTACTCCATGAAGATCGAGTTCATCAAGCGGGAGAAGGTAGCTGGAGCATTGGTTAGACCAAAGGACATGACGGTGTACTCGTACTGGCCATAACGAGTGACAAAGGCTGTCTTGGGGATGTCCCCATTTCTGATCTTGATTTGGTGGTATCCTAACCTCAAATCCATCTTGGAAAAAAGGCGAGGATCCAGCGAGCTGATCATACGGATCGTTGATCACAGAAGCGGATATTTGTTCTTTATCATAACCAAATTAACGGGACGATAATCTACAACCATCCGATCCGTACCATCCTTCTTCTTGACAAAGAGGACGGGGCAAGCCCAAGGAGAAGAACTAGGACGGATGAAACCCTTTTGCAAGGACTCATCAAGTTGTTTCTTAAGCTCGGCTAGTTCTAAGGGTGCCATCTTATAAGGTCTCCTAGAAATTGGGGCGGTTCCTGGGATAAGATCTATGACGAACTCTACATCTCTGTCAGGTGGAACACCTGGCAAATCCTCTAGAAAGACATCCGAAAAGTCACGGACTACTGGGATATCTTCAAGGTCTGGAAGAGGGCTGGCATTAAGAGAATAGAGCTGACGCTTTGCAACTCTAGTGGATGTGTGAGCTGAACAAACCTGGTGTAACAATCAATCTTGGCATGATGAGCTGTCATCCAGTCCATACCCAAGATGATGTTAATATCTGAGGACTTGAGGGCTATAAGTGAGGCAAGGAATACAAGTCTGTCAACAAGGATTTCGTTACCATGGCTTACACAAGAAGTTGCCATTTGGATCCAGGAGTTTGAATGAGTAGCGGGGAGGGCATATCACAAAATGACATGTCGTGCAAGTGGGCATAGCTTTCAGAAATGAAGGAATGAGATGCTCCAGTATCGAATAGAACCGAAGTTGGATGACAGTTGACAAGGAGTGTACCAAGAACGACATCTGGACCATCATGAGCGTATTTAGCTGAGACGTGATGCACACGTCCATGTTCGATGGGGAGCTGACTTGGCACTGATCATCTTGCGTGATGGCTTACTACCACGGCCAACAGACTTCTCGATGCAGGGTGGAGCAACTCTGATGCGAGTACAAATACGGGCAATGTGGCCTGGCTCTCCGCACTTGTAGCAAATCTTGGAGGTAGGACGTGGACCCGTATTGGCAAGCGGTCTACCAATAGGCCTGGGTGGAGCATATAAGTGAACCGGGTGAGGCGCCACATAAGATGGCATCGGTGTATATCCAGGAGGAAGGGCGGAGTTTGGAACCCAAATCCGGCGCTTCTGCGAGCCCGAACCGGAAGAAGATCCCAACTCACGGGTGTGCTTACGAGACTCCTCGTAAGTGAGCTGAGCTGTCTCTGCGTTAATGGCCTTGTTCACAAGAGCCTGGAATGTATTGCAATGGTGCAAGTGGAGATCACGACGCAACTTGGGGTTGAGACCCTTCCGGAACCTAGCCTGCTTCTTAGCGTCCGTGGACACCTCTTCTGTGGCATAACGGGCGAGGTTCTCGAACTCTCTGTTGTAAGCATCAATAGCCATCTTACTCTGGGTGAAACTACAGAACTCTTCTCTCTTGCGATCGATGAGGGCTTCAGGAATGTGATGCTCGTGAAAAGCCTCAGTGAAATCTCTTCAGGTAGGAATCTGACCAGCTGGAAGCATAGCCTCATAGTTCTGCCACCAAAGACTAGCGGGACCTTCCAGATGGTATGTGGCATAGGTGACCTTGTCATTTTCAGCAACGTTCACAGAACGGAGCTTGTGTGTGACGCTACGAAGCCAGTCATCTGCATCGAGTGGCTCAATGGAATGATGAAAGGTAGGTGGGTGCAAGCGAATGAAGTCATGAATGGTTACCGACCCTTTGAACTGTTGTGAGGTGTTCTCCTCGATACGTGCCAACAAGCGGTTAGACTCACGCTTGTTCCTCTCCATCTCCAACATGAACTCTGTCAATGAAGGCTGGTCGGGAGGATCCTCATCCCTACCATCTCCATGGTTCTGGCTACGAGCAACAGAACTTCTCTTAACTCATGACATCCTGGGAAACGAAACCAAGGACGGAATCAGCATCAACTATAAGCTATAGATTGTAGGACAAGGAAATTAGTATATCTCGGACTTGTAGGGCAATTCCGGCAGCATAACGGCAGTAAAATGCTCAGAATGAGACATCCTGCTAAAATGGGGTAGTAACATACTCAACATCTTCACTCAAGGTTACGGGTTATCTTGAGCAGACTACACGGAGGTACTCAAGCTGGGGTATGACTTTGATCAACCAATCCTAAGAGACTACGGAGTAGTAACACGTGATCCTGATAGACGGAAGAAAGCCTAGTTCCTTAACCCCGTCGGAAAGATAGGATGACTCAGATCAGAAGGCCATGAGGTAAAGGAGTAAAAAGAGCCTTACGTTCCTTCCCACAATCAATTCCCTTACATAACTAAAGAATTTCTAGACTCAACTTCGACCAGGTTGGCTTGGTAATCCGACAGGCAGTCAGGCTCTGATACCAAAGTTGTCGGGACCCCGATCCTAAGTCACACCGATCTAGCCTGTAACACCTCATATCACTTTGCGGCCTCACGCACGGTATTCCCACGGGTGTCGCCTTACCATGGCCGGGACCGTTTAGCCTTTTGGCTCACGTATATGATAGTGTCGCTAGCATCCATATGACAGAGAACCGGGCCGACATGACTAGTCGTGAACCCAAAGTGGCACTAACCTATGGGGACAGGCATACATGAATCAACATCGAGCATGTCGGTCGGCGTCGCGAATCCGGGCTGTAACCTTTGGGCTAACAGGACTCCGGTAACCCGGGCTGTAGCGAGCTAGGAAGGACTCGGATGTCACAGCGTGACATTTCCCGAAGGACAGACACAAGAACGAAGTGAATCACATGCCGGCAGTCTAAGTGTTAGGAGCGGTAGTCTTTGGGCTAGCAGGACTCCGGCAAACCGGGCTGTAGCGGACTACCATGGCTTGGTGGAAGCACTAGACTACATTTCCCCATAAGAGAGGCTACCAAGGATAGACAACTAGGTTGTCAGATCCCACACATAGCAATACACGTTACACGTACGCATAACATGCAAGTATGTGTTGTACAACATGGCATCACAACATAACGCAAACTCATATAGATAAAGGCTCGGAAGAGCCACATAGCATTAAATACAAGCAGGGGTCACATGACCCATCATTGAAACATACAAACAACAAGCGGAAGCATTACATGTCTGAGTACAGACAACTACAAAAGAAAAAGGCTGAGAAGCCTGACTATCTACAAGACCCTCCCAAGGGTACAAGATCGTAGCTGAGGTAACAAGCTACTCGTCGAAGTCCAAGCGGAAGTACTAGTAAGACCGAAATCTCCGCTGCAAAAAACATAAATAAAGAAACGTGAGTACAAAGGTACTCAGCAAGACTTACATCAGATCCTATTATACATGCATTAGTATCAAGAAGGTAATGTGGAGTTTAGTTGCAGCAGGCCAGCTTTGACTCTGTGGCTATCCTGTTCTACGACTACCAGAACTTCTTTGAGGTGATATGGCGCTGCAGGTCCACTAGTCACCACACAATACACTACTATGGATTCATCCCGTCTCCATACGAGAAGGCCATCCATAGCACTCACACTTGTCTTGAGCATTTTAGAGTATCCACTTCAAGTTGTCTATGTACCACGTAAGCATCCAAGAAGTCCATAACCGCGGACCCGGCTATTCGACTAGATCGTGTTAACCCTGCAGGGGTGTACTTCTTCACACACGCTCTCACCACTTATCACCATGTACACGTCATGTACCTCGGCAACCTTCAAGCGGAAGCCTGGCGAGGGTGTCGGCCACGACCTAACTAACCACACAAGACTCTAGTCCAGGTTTATCGCCTATTCGGGTTCCATCCGCAAGGAGATCCGGCCGGGGTGTCGCTCACGGCCCCAAATGATGTGTGCAGGGTTCCCAAGCCCACCTCGCCGGATGGATCTATGCTTGGTACACCATGCCACTTGTGCCTAGTCTGTCCCAAGCCCACCTGGCCGGGTGCCACTTGGTAGACTACTAACACTACCTACAAACACCAGAAACTAGTTACGACTCCTGGACAGAGGTCAAGTTGGTTAATAAGTCGAGAGGGGCACTTAAGCATTCCAATGTGTGGTAGTAGCTAGTCATTGGACAACATACATAGAACTCGATTAGCTTAAGGGCGGTTCCGGTGAGACAACCCACCATGTACTCCTACATGGCCTCTCACCGCTACCTTTACCAAAATGTGTTCACACACTTCACTCTCGACATCGAACATAGAGCATGTACTCCAATCCATTCCCAATGAATCGGACCCGACACAACTCTAAGCAATAGCAGGCATAGCATGGTAGGAACACTGACATGGCTCAATCAACTCCTACACATGCTAGTGGTTTCAACTATTTCTTGTGGCAATGACAGGTCATGCAGAGGAATGGGTTCAACTACAATGACACAAAGTAGCGGATGAATCGTTGTTGTCCTAATGCAATAACTGAGGCGGGAGGCGAGAGAGTAGGATTGTATCGGAATGAACAAGGGGGTTTGCTTGCACAGTAGACAAGCAGGGGGCACTTTGCTCCTCGAGCAATTACTCTGGATCGGTCTCCGGAGCAGGACCTAGCGAGAAGGAACGGTGCCAACAATCAATACACAAGCATATGCAACAATATTATGCATGAACATGGCAAGAAGATGTGATGCTGTTTGAGCTAATGTAACTAGCATTCATTAGGTTGAAGTCCATTTGAACCAAAGGTTCAAATGCATTTCCAAAGTAACTCTTTATAAAAGCCATATATATGTTTTCACCTATACAGCAGGTTTAGGTTGGTTTATCATGCATGAAACTGGTAGAGATGGATAGATTGAATTTTTCTGATAATTTTTCATATATAAATTATTTCAATCTGAGCTACGGTTGAATTTATATGAATTTTTGAAGTTTTGGCTATTTTCCGGAATTTTTTGATTTATTTTAATTCCAGAAATCATTTATTGCTTCATTGCGATCAACCTTTGCGTCGGCGATCAACGTGGGCTGACCCGGTCAAACCTGACGTGTGGGGTCCACACGTCAGTGACTCAGTTAGCTAACAGGGGGGTTTATTTGGTCTAATCAGGATTAGTAGCCGCGGAGCCCACTGTCAGTTTCAGTAGGTGGGGATTAGTGCCTAATTAAAAATACCACATCAGCCCGCCGGAGTTCTGGCCGGCGGCGACCAATAGCGCGGTGGCGACTCGCCGGACTTGCGCTACAAGCCGCGTCTGGTCGCGCGAAGACCACCGGGGCGTAGCCCGTCGTCGTCCGCAACCAGGGGAGCTGGTGGGGCTGTAGAAGCGCCGGAGCTCGCCGGGCGGAGCTTCGAAGCGGCGGCGGAGTTCGGCTTCGGCGGGAGCGAGCTACGGGCACGGCGAGGGCTGCGGAGGGCATCTACGGTCTCTGGCGTCACCGAGAGCACGGTGACGCTGCGAAACGGCAGCTTGGGCTCACAGCCCGCAGTGGCGCCATGACCGGCGGCGATGAGGTCTCGGGGGCAGCAGCTGAGCTAGCTAGGCGGGGAAACTAGCACGGGGACGAGGGGGAAAATGAAGTAGATCTTACGGCGGTTCGGATGAGGCGTTCGGCGAGGTCGGGGAGGGGCTGGAACTAGCGAGGCGGCGAAGGCGATCTCCGGCGACCGGAGATGAAGACGGCGTTGATGGAGGCGCTCCAGGGCCTCCCGAGGCGCGTGGCTTGACGGAGAGGTGGTGGACGACGTGGCGGAGCTTCCGGACTCGAAGAGAGGCGAGGGAGGTGGTGGCAGCGGCAATGGCGTCTGGCGGCAGGTGCGCTCGGGAAGAGAGAACGAGGAGGAGGAAGAGTGAGAGGGAGTGAGCGGTGCGGGCAGCAGCGTGGCGGCGTTCCGGACGTCCAGTGTCGAGAGGGAGGACAGGCGGCAGGTGGTGTGGCGGCACGCCGGCGTCTTGTGGCCGCCACACGCCTGGCCGACCGCCCGGAAGGACGACGGCGGTGGTGGGCTGGGCGGCTGCTGGGCGAGCCAAAGCCTGATGCCCGGCTGCATGTAAGTGGCCCGGTAGGTTTTTCCCTTTTGTTTTCTGTTTTCTATTTTTTCGACATTTGTTCTGATTTAGTAATAATACTAAATCAATTTATTTACTTATGCCAATTTTTGTAGGAGCTATTTATATTATTCGTAACTCATCAACAACTAGCATAATTTTTGGACATATATTATATATATAACATATATATATCCAAGGCAAATATTTCTTGCATTAATTCAAATGGCCAAAAATAAATACTTACGAGCTCCCAAAAATATTGGTTGGAATTTTACCTCGACCAATATTTTTAGAGAAAGCAGGAACATTTTCTTGGGCCAAATTGAAGCAATTTTATATACGGGTCATTTCCAGAAATGATTCTGAGGGTTTCACAAATCCTCATTTCAAACTTAAATGGAATTTAAACATGATGCACACATGACTAGGTAGTCTAGGTCATACCAGAACTAGGGATGTGACAACTCGCCCCCACTTGAAAAAATCTCGTCCCGAGATTCAGGAGTCGACGGAAAGAAAGTGGGGTACTCCAGTCGAAGACGATCTTCGCGCTCCCAAGTAGCTTCTCTCTCAGAATGATGAGACCACTGAACCTTGAGAAACTTGATGTTCTGACGTCGAGTAACACGCTCTTCTTGATCAAGAATGCGAACAGGGTACTCTCGATATGTGAGGTTATCTTGGAGATCAAGCGTTTCGTGGTCCACTCCACGGATGGGATCCGAGAAGCAACGCTGAGTTGAGAGGCGTGGAAGACATCGTGCACTCTGGAAAGATGTGGGGGTAGTTCCAACTGGTAGGCAACCTCTCCTCGTTTAGCGAGAATGCGAAAGGGACCAATGTAACGAGGAGCCAACTTGCCCTTGATACCGAATCGATGGGTACCCTTTAGAGGTGTAACCCGAAGGTAAGCCTTGTCGCCAACTTCATAAGCCACTTCCTTATGACGACGGTCATACTGGCTCTTTTGACGAGATTGGGCTGTTTTCAAATTCTCATGAATGATCTGAACTTGCTCTTTTGCCTCTGGATCATGTCCGTCCAAAGAATTGTCTTTCACCGGTTTCTGACCAGTTTAAAGGTGTTCGACATCTTCGTCCATAGAGAATCTCAAAAGGAGCTTTCTTGAGACTGGATTGATAGCTATTGTTATAAGCAAACTCGGCAAAAGAAAGACATTTCTCCCAACCCATACCGAATGAGATAACGCAAGCTCTAAGCATGTCTTCGAGAATTTGGTTGACCCTTTCCACCTGACCACTCGACTGAGGGTGGAAAGCGGTACTAAAGGAAAGATGGGTTCCCATGGCAGTTTGGAAACTCTCCCAGAAATGAGAAGTGAAAAGACTGCCACGGTCTGAATTGATCTCTAGTGGAACACCATGTAGTGAAACTATTCGAGAAATATATAAGTCAGCGAGCTGACTAGCATATATCTTGTCTCGAGCAGGAAGGAAGTGCGCCACTTTGGAGAGATGATCAATGACTACGAAGATAGCATTATTCCCTTTCTTGGTCCTGGGAAAGCCGGTGATGAAGTCCATACCAACTTTATCCCATTTCCACTCGGGAATAGCTAAAGGCTGAAGGGTGCCAGCAGGTCTCTGATGCTCTGCCTTAACGCGACGACAAACGTCACAGTTAGCAATGAACTCAGCAATTTCTCTCTTCATCCTAGTCCACCAGAACCTCTGGCGTAGGTCCTGATACATCTTAGTACTACCGGGATGAATTGTGAGAGGAGATTAATGCGCCTCCTTAAGAATCAATTTTCGCAGATGTTGATTCTTGGGAACCACCAAGAGATTCTCAAAGAAAACAACACCAAGATCATCCATAGAGAAACATCCACCAACTCCCTTCTTAATGTTTCTCTTGATGCGGATAACACCCCTATCAAACTTCTGGTCAGAAATGATCTGATCCTCAAGGCTAGGTTTCGCCACCAAGGTAGAAAGGAATACATGAGGAGCAATGTGAAGGTTAAGCTTACAGAATTCCTCATGGAGAAGTGGTTGACCCTTCTGCAACACGAGATTGTTGCAATAGGATTTACGACTTAGCGCATCAGCCAAGACATTGGCTTTGCCTGGGGTGTAGGTAATCCCTAGATCATAATCTGAGATCAACTCCAACCATCTTCTTTGCCTAAGGTTCAAATCTGGTTGGGTGAAGATATACTTGAGACTCTGGTGATCGGTGTAGATCTTGCAACGTTTACCAAGAAGGTAATGTCGCCAGTCTTGAGTGCATAGACTACGGTCGCAAGCTCTAGATCATGTGTAGGATAATTCTCCTCATGTGGATGCAAGCTGTCGAGATGCATAAGCAATCACATGACAATCTTGCATAAGAATGCAACCCAGTCCTGTCGTGAGGCGTCGCGATGAGATAACAAAGTCCTTCGTGAAATCCGGTGGCACAAGTATGGGAGGCGGAAGTCAGGCGTCTTTTCAATTCCTGAAAACTGTACTCACCTTTGTGGGGACCACTCAAACTTTTTATCTTTCTTGAGAAGTTCCGTGAGGGGTTTAGCTACTTTGGAGAAGTTTTCAACAAAGCGGCGACAATAGCTGGCTAGACCAAGGAAACTCCTAACTTGTTTAAGCATTTGGTGGAGTCCAATCAAGAACGGCCTTAACTCTCTCAGGATTGACAGCAATGCCCTTACCAGATATTACGTGGCCTAGGTAGGTCACTTCTGGCAACCAAAATTCACACTTGGAGAACTTGGCATAAAGGCGGTGCTCTCTAAGTTTTTCTAAAACAAGTCTAAGATGTTCGGCATGCTCTTCCTCGTTCTTCGAGTAAATAAGAATATCATCGAGGTAAACCACGACGAACTTATCTAAGTACTCCATGAAGATCGAGTTCATCAAGCAAGGAGAAGGTAGCTGGAGCATTGGTTAGACCAAAGGACATGACGGTGTACTAAATCTTGGCCATAACGAGTGACAAAGGCTGTCTTGGGGATGTCCCCATTTCTGATCTTGATTTGGTGGTATCCTAACCTCAAATCCATCTTGGAAAAGATTGAGGATCCAGCGAGCTGATCATACAGATCGTTGATCCTGGGAAGCGGATATTTGTTCTTTATCGTAACCAAAATAACGGGACAATAATCTACAACCATCCGATCCGTACCATCCTTCTTCTTGACAAAGAGGACGGGGCAAGCCCAAGGAGAAGAACTAGGACGGATGAAACCCTTTTGCAAGGACTCATCAAGTTGTTTCTTAAGCTCGGCTAGTTCTAAGGGTGCCATCTTATAAGGTCTCCTAGAAATTGGGGCGGTTCCTGGGATAAGATCTATGACGAACTCTACATCTCTGTCAGGTGGAACACCTAGCAGTTCCTCTGGAAAGACATCCGAAAAGTCACGGACTACTGGGATATCTGGAAGAGGGCTGGCATTAAGAGAATAGAGCTGACGCTTTGCAACTCTAGTGGAGACAGTGACTATCTTGCCAGAGGGGTGTGTGAGCTGAACAGACCTGGTGTAACAATCAATCATGGCATGATGAGCTGTCATCCAGTCCATACCCAAGATGATGTTAATATCTGAGGACTTGAGGGCTATAAGTGAGGCAAGGAATACAAGTCTGTCAACAAGGATTTCGTTACCATGGCTTACACAAGAAGTTTGCCATTTGGATCCAGGAGTTTGAATGAGTAGCGGGGAGGGCATGTAACAAAATGACATGTCGTGCAAGTGGGCATAGCTTTCAGAAATGAAGGAATGAGATGCTCCGGTATCGAATAGAACCGAAGTTGGATGACAGTTGACAAGGAGTGTACCAAGAACGACATCTGGATCATCATGAGCGTCTTTAGCTGAGACGTGATGCACACGTCCATGTTCAGTGGGAGCTGACTTGGCACTGATCATCTTGCGTGATGGCTTACTACCACGGCCAACAGACTTCTCGGTCTGGGGTGGAGCAACTCTGGTCTGAGTACAAATACGGGCAATATGGCCTGGCTCTCCGCACTTGTAGAAAATCTTGGAGGTAGGATGTGGACCCGTATTGGCGAGCGGTCTACCAATAGGCCTGGGTGGAGCATATAAGTGAACCGGGTGAGGCGCCACATAAGATGGCATCAGTGTATATCCAGGAGGAAGAGCGGAGTTTGGAACCCAAATCCAGCGCTTCTGCGAGCCCGAACCGGAAGAAGATCCCAACTCACGGGTGTGCCTACGAGACTCCTCGTAAGTGAGCTGAGCTGTCTCTGCGTTAATGGCCTTGTTCACAAGAGCCTGGAATGTATTGCAATGGTGCAAGTGGAGATCACGACGCAACTTGGGGTTGAGACCCTTCCGAACCTAGCACGCTTCTTAGCGTCCGTGGACACCTCTTACGTGGCATAGCAGGCGAGGTTCTCGAACTCTCTCTGTAAGCATCAACAGCCATCTTACTCTGGGTGAAACTACGTAACTCTTCTCTCTTGCGATCGATGAGGGCTTGAGAATGTGATGCTCATGAAAAGCCTCAGTGAAATCTCTCCAGGTAGGAATCTGACCAGCTAGAAGCATAGCCTCATAGTTCTGCCACCAAAGACTAGCGGGACCTTCCAGATGGTATGTGGCATAGGTGACCTTGTCATTTTCAGCAACGTTCGCAGAACGGAGCTTGTGTGTGACGCTACGAAGCCAGTCATCTGCATCGAGTGGCTCGATGGAATGATGAAAGGTAGGTGGGTGCAAGCGAATGAAGTCATGAATGGTTACCGACCCTTTGAACTGCTGTGAGGTGTTCTCCTCGATACGTGCCAACAAGCGGTTAGACTCACACTTGTTCCTCTCCATCTCCAACATGAAATATGTCAATGAAGGCTGGTCGGGAGGATCCTCATCCCTACCATCTCCATGGTTCTGGCTACGAGCAACAGAACTTTGCTTAACTGATGACATCCTGGGAAACGAAACCAAGGACGAAATCAGCATCAACTATAAGCTATAGATTGTAGGACAAGGAAATTAGTATCTCTCGGACTCGTAGGGCAATTCCGACAGCATAACGGCAGTAAAATGCTCAGAATGAGACATCCTGCTAAAATTGGGTAGTAACATACTCAACATCTTCACTCAATGTTCTGGGTTAATACTAAACAGACTACACCGGAGGTACTCAAGCTGGGATATGACTCTGATCAACCAATCCTAAGAGACTGCGGAGTAGTAATACGTGATCCTGATAGACGGAAGAGAAAGCCTAGTTCCTTAACCCCGTAGGAAAGATAGGATGACTCAGATCAGAAGGCCATGAGGTAAAGGAGTAAAAAGAGCCTTACGTTCCTTCCCACAATCAATTCCCTTACATAACTAAAGAATTTCTAGACTCAACTTGACCAGGTTGGCTTGGTAATCCGACGAGCGATCGAACTCACGATACCAAAGTTGTCGGGACCCCGATCCTAAGTCACACCGATCTAGCACAGTAACACCTCATATCACTTTGCGGCCTCACGCACGGTATTCCCACAGGTGTCGCCTTACCATGGCCGGGACCGTTTATGCCTTTTGGCTCACGTATATGATAGTGTCGCTAGCATCCATATGACGAAGAACCCGGGCCGACATGACTAGTCGTGAACCCAAAGTGGCACTAACCTATGGGGACAGGCATACATGAATCAACATCGAGCATGTCGGATTGGCGTCTTGAATCCGGGCTGTAGCACTAGCCTAACAGGACTCCGTTAACCCGGTACATGTAGCAGGCTAGGCAGACTCGGATGTCACCATGTGACATTTCCCCAAAGGGACGAACCACGAGGCAAGTGAATCACATGTCGGCCGATCTAAGTGTTACGGAAGCAGTAGTCTTTGGGCTAGCGAGGACTCCGATAAACCGGGCTGTAGCGGACTACCATGGCTCGGTGGAAGCACTAGACTACATTTCCCCATAAGAGAGGCTACCAAGGATAGACAACTAGGTTGTCGGATCCCACACGTAGCAATACACGTTACACGTACGCATAACATGCAAGTATGTGTTGTACAACATGGCATCACAACATAACGCAAACTCATATAGATAAAGGCTCAGAAGAGCCACATAGCATTAAATACAAACAGGGGTCACATGACCCATCATTTAGAGCATACAAACAACAAGCGGAAGCATTACAAGTCTGAGTACAGACAACTACAAAAGAAAAAGGCTGAGAAGCCTGACTATCTACAAGACCCTCCCAAGGGTACAAGATCGTGGTGAGGTAACAAGCTACTCGTCAAGTCCAAGCGGAAGTACTAGTAAGACCGAAATCTCCGTTGCAAAAAACATAAATAAAACAACGTGAGTACAAAGGTACTCAAGAAGACTTACATCGATCCTATTATACATGCATTAGTATCAAGAAGGTAATGTGGAGTTTAGTTGCAGCAAGCCAGCTTTGACTCTGTGGCTATCACTGTTCTCGACTACGAGAACTTCTTTGAGGTGATATGGCGCTACGAGTCCACTAGTCACCACACAATACACTACTATGGATTCATCCCCGTCTCCATACGAGAAGGCCATCCATAGCACTCACACTTGTCTTGAGCATTTTAGAGTATCCACTTCAAGCTGTCTATGTACCACGTAAGCATCCAAGAAGTCCATAACCGCGGACCCGGCTATTCGAGTAGATCATGTTAACCTGCGGTGTACTTCTTCACACGCTCTCACCACTTATCACCATGTACACGTCATGTACCTCGGCAACCTTCAAGCGGAAGCCTGGCGAGGGTGTCGGCCATGACCTGACTAACCACACAAGGCTCTAGTCCAGGTTCATCGCCTATTCGGGTTCCATCCGCAAGGAGATCCGGCCGGGGTGTCGCTCACGGCTCCAAATGATGTGTGCAGGGTTCCCAAGCCCACCTCGTCGGATGGATCTACGCTTGGTACACCGTGCCACGTGTGCCTAGTCATCCCAAGCCCACTGGCGGGTGCCACTTGGTAGACTACTAACACTACCTACAAACACGAGAAACTAGTTGCGACTCACGGACAGAGGTAAAGTTGGTTAATAAGTCGAGAGGGCACTTAAGCATTCCAATGTGTGGTAGTAGCTAGTCATTGGACAACATACATAGAACTCGATTAGCTTAAGGGCCGGTTCCAATGAGGCAACCCACCATGTACTCCTACATGGCCTCTCACCGCTACCTTTACCAAAATGTGTTCACACACTTCACTCTCAGCATCAGAACATAGAGCACTGTACTCCAATCCATTCCCAATGAATCAGACCCGACACAACTCTAAGCAATAGCAGGCATAGCATGGTAGGAACACAGCATGGCTCAATCAACTCCTACACATGCTAGTGGGTTTCAACTATTTACTGTGGCAATGACAGGTCATGCAGAGGAATGGGTTCAACTACCGCAGCACAAAGTAGCAGATGAATCGTTGTTGTCCTAATGTAATAACTGAGAGCAGGAGCGAGAGAGTAGGATTGTATCGGAATGAACAAGGCGGTTTGCTTGCCTGGTAGACCAACAGGGGGGCACTGCTCCTCGGACAGGTACTCTGGATCGGTCTCCGGAGCAGGACCTAGCGAGAAGGAACGGTGCCAACAATCAATACACAAGCATATGCAACAATATGATGCATGAAAATGGCATGAAGATGTGATGCTATTTGAGCTAATGTAACTAGCATTCATTAGGTTGAAGTCCATTTGAACCAAAGGTTCAAATGCATTTCCAAAGTAACTCTTTATAAAAGCCATATATATGTTTTCACCTATACAGCAGGTTTTGGTTGGTTTGTCATGCATGAAACTAGTACAGATGGATAGATTGAATTTTTCTGATGATTTTTCATATATAAATTATTTCAATCTGAGCTACGGTTGAATTTATATGAATTTTTCAAGTTTTGGCTATTTTCTGGAATTTTCTGATTTATTTTAATTCCAGAAATCATTTATTACATCGATTTGCGGTCAACCTTCGTCGGCGATCAACGTGGGCTGACCGGTCAAACCGGCATGTGGGGTCCACACGTCGGTGACTTCGATTAGCTAACGAGGGGTTTATTTGGTCTTATCGAGGATTAGTGGGCGCGGGCCCTTTATCGATGTCGATAGGTGGGGATTAGTGCCTAATTAAAATACCACGTCGGCCACCGGAGTTCGGCGGCGGCGACCAATAGCAGTGGCGACTTCGCGGACTTGCGCTACAAGCAGCGTCTGTCGCGAAGACCACCGAGGCGTAGCCCGTCGTCGTCATAACCGGGGAGCTGGTGGGGCTGCAAGCGCCGGAGCTTCGCCAGGCCAGGCTTCGCCGGAGCGGAGCTTCGGGCGGCGGCGGAGTTCGGCTTCGGCGGGAAGCGAGCTTCTGAAACGGCAACGAGGCTGCGGAGGGCATCTACGGTCTCTTGGCGTCACCAGGCGCACGGTGACGCGCGCGGGAACGGCTGGCTTGGGCTATGGCCACGGTGGCGCCAAGGCCGGCTGCGATGAGGTCTCGGGGGCGGCAGCTGAGCTAGCTAGGCGGGGCAACTAGCACGGGGAGGAGGGGGAAAATGAAGTAGATCTTACGGCGGTTCGGACGAGGCGGTCGGCGAGCTCGGGAAGGGGATGGAACCAGCGAGGCGGCGAAGGCGATCTCCGGCGACCGGAGATGAAGACGGCGTCGATGGAGGCGCTCCAGGGCCTCCCGAGGCGCGTGGCTTGACGGAGAGGTGGTGGACGACGTGGCGGAGCTTCTGGACTCGAAGAGAGGGCGAGGGGGAGGTGGTGGCCACGGCAGTGGCGTGCGGCGGCGACGGTGGTGCTTGGGTGCGCTCGGGGAAGAGAGAACCAGGAGGAGGAAGAGCGAGAGGGAGTGAGAGCGGTGCGGGGCAGCGTGGCGGCGTTCCGGGCGTCCAGGCGTCGAGAGGGAGGCGGCAGGCAGGCAGGTGGCGTGGCGGCACGCGGCCGTCTTGTGGCCACACGCCTGGCCGACTGGCGCCAGGAGGACGACGGCGGTGGTGGGCTGGGCCCGGCTTTTGGGCGAGCCAAGCCGCCTGATGCCGCATGTAAGTGCCGGGTAGGTTTTTCCTTTTGTTTTCTGTTTTCTATTTTTCTGACATTTGTTCTGATTTACTAATAATACTAAATCAATTTATTTACTTATGCCAATTTTTGTAGGAGCTATTTATATTATTCCAGAACTCCTCAACAACTAGCATAATTTTTGGACATATATTATATATATAACATATATATATCCAAGGCAAATATTCTTGCATTAATTCAAATGGCCAAAAATAAATACTTCTGAGCTCCCAAAAATATTTGTTGGAATTTTACCTCTGACCAATATTTTTAGAGAAAACAGGAACATTTTCTTGGGCCAAATTGAAGCAATTTTTATCTGGGTCATTTCCAGAAATGATTTTAAGGGTTTCACTAATCCTCATTTCAAACTTAAATGGAATTTAAACATGATGCACACATGACTAGGTAGTCTAGGTCATACCAGAACTAGGGATGTGACACCTGGTGATAATGAAAAAGATAATGTTGATGTTCATGAAAATGCTCAACCAAACAATGAAAAAGAACTAGATAATGATATTGAGATAGAACCACCTGTTGATCTTGATAACCAACAACCTAAGAATAAAAGAAAGAGACTTTGTTGCTAGAAAACACAGTAAAGAAAGAGAACCGTGGGTACAAAAACCTATGCCTTTTCCAACCAACTCAACTAAAAAGAAAGATGATGAAGAATTTGAACGCTTTCTTTGAAATCTTTGAGGCCAGTCTTTTTCGCGTGCTAAACTTGACTTATATCTTGAAAATGCCTCCTTATGCGAAGTATATGATAGACATCATCACTAATAAGAGAAAAATACCGGAAGCTGAAGTATCCACTATGCTTGCTAATTATACTTTCAAAGATGGAGTACCTAAAAAACTTGGAGATCCGGGAATACCAACTATACCTTGCTCCATCAAATAGAATTATGTGAAAACTGCTTTGTGTGATTTAGGAGCTGGTGTTAGTATTATGCCTTTCTCTTTATATAAAAGACTTGACTTGAATAAACTCACACCTACTGAAATATCTTTGCAAATGGCTGACAAATCAACTGCCATACCTATAGGTATCTGTGAGGATGTGCCCGTTGTTGTTGCTAATGTTACTATTTTGACTGACTTTGTTATACTTGAGATGCCCGAGGACGACAACATGTCGATTATCCTTGGTAGACCCTTCTTGAATACTGCAGGGGCTGTTATTGATTGCAATAAAAGCAAGGTCACTTTTCATATTAATGGTAATGAGCATACGGCGCACTTTCCAAAGAAAAAATTCCAAGTGAATGGTATTAATATTATTGAAAAATCTTCGACAATCACTATTGGAAGTTTTCTAATACCTCAAACTACTGTTAAAAAGAAATATGAAATGCTTATTGTTGGGGACATTCATATCCCCAGTGAGGTAACTTAGTGATTTACGAAAGTTCTTTGGTTTCATGCTAATCGGAAGTGGTTGTTAATAAGACCTCATCAACTTTATTAATGAATCATTTTTGAGTGGTATGAAGTTGATGAATTTAGTAAGAACTACCTTCTGTCCCTACCTTTTTTATGTTTTTATTAGTTAAATAAAATAAAGTGCCATGTTTTGTCTATTTTCTGAATTTCCCATGCAATAGAAAATGACCCAAAAATATAAGTTCTCAGAATACTCTGAAAATTTAGTATGATTTTTTCTGAATATTTATGAATTTCTCGTGCAAATAATATCAGAGGGAGGTGCACCAGGTGGGCACAACCCACCTGGGCGCGCCAGGACCCCCAGGCGCACCCTATGGGTTGTGGTCCCCACGTGGGCCCCCTCACTTATTTCGTCATCCCACATCATCACATACCTCTAGAAAAAATTCTCCATTGCTCTCTCTCCCGTGTTCTTGCTCTCAAACCCGCGGATTTCGATCTCTTTGCTCGAAGCTTCGTTTCCGAAAATGTTTCGGGGGATTGTGGCTTGGTATGTGACTCCACCGTTTGTCTAATTAGGTTTTGTTTTAGTGGTTTATATTTTGAATAATTAGCTACTCTTGGTGCTGCTGTATGATGTCTACTACGCAACCTTCTTCTTGCAGACATTGTTGGGCCTCCAAGTGTAGAGGTTTGTAGGACAGTAGAAAATTTCCCTCAAGTGGATGACCTAAGGTTTATCAATCTGTGGGAGGCGTAGGTTGAAGATGGTCTACCTCAAACAACCATGCAACCAAATAACAAAGAGCATCTTGTGTCCCCAACACACCCAATACAATGGTAAATTGTATAGGTGCACTAGTTCGGCGAAGAGATGGTGATACAAATGCAATATGGATGGTAGATATAAGTTTTTGTAATCTGAAAATATAAAAACAGCAAGGTAACTAATGATAAAAGTGAGCGTACACGGTATTGCAATGCTAGGAAACAAGGCCTATGGTTCATACTTTCACTAGTGCAAGTTCTCTCAACAATAATAACATAATTGGATCATATAACTATCCCTCAACATGCAACAAAGAGTCAATCCAAAGTCACTAATAGCGGAGAACAAACGAAGAGATTATTGTAGGGTACGAAACCACCTCAAAGTTATCCTTTCTGGTCGATCTATTCAATAGTCCGTAGTAAAATAACACGAAGCTATTCTTTCCGTTCAATCTATCCTAGAGTTCGTACTAGAATAACACCTTAAGACAAAAATCAACCAAAACCCTAATGTCACCTAGATACTCCAATGTCACCTCAAGTACCCGTGGGTTTGATTATATGATATGCATCACACAATCTCAGATTCAACTATTCAACCAACACAAAGAACTTCAAAGAGTGCCCCAAAGTTTCTACCGGAGAGTCAAGACGAAAACGTGTGCCAACCCCTATGCATAAGTTCATTGAACCTACAAGTTGATCACCAAAACATACATCAAGTAGATCACGTGAATATCCCATTGTCACCACAGATAAGCACGGCAAGACATACATCAAGTGCTCTCAAATCCTTAAAGACTCAATCCGACAAGACAACTTCAAGGGGAAAACTCAATTCATCATAAGAGAGTAGAGGGGGAGAAACATCATAAGATCCAACTATAATAGAAAAGCTCGCGATACATCAAGATCATATCACCTCAAGAACACGAGAGAGAGAGAGATCAAACACATAGCTACTGGTACATATCCTCAGCTCCGAAGGTGAACTACTCCCTCCTCGTCATGGAGAGCGCCGGGATGATGAAGATGGCCACCGGTGAGGTATCCCCCCTCCGGTAGGGTGCCGGAACAGGGTCACGATTGTTTTTTGGTGGCTACAGATGCTTGCGGCGGCGGAACTCCCGATCTAGGTTATTTCCGGAGGTTTCCGTATTTATAGGAATTTTTGGCGTAGGTCTCATGTCAGGGGGGTCTCCGAGTCGTCCACGAGATAGGGGACGCGCCCGAGGTAGGCGCCCCCCCACCCTCGTGGACGGCCCGGGACTCTTCGGGCCCAACTCTTTTACTCTGGGGGCTTCTTTTGGTCCATCAAAAATTGGCACGTCAATTGGACTCCGTTTGGTATTCCTTTTCTGTGATACTCAAAAACAAGGAAAAAAACAGAAACTGGCACTGGGCTCTAGGTTAATTGGTTAGTCCCAAAAATCATATAAAATAGCATATAAGTGCACATAAAACATCCTACATGGATAATATAATAGCATGGAACAATCAAAAATTATAGATACGTTGGAGACGTATCAAGCATCCCCAAGCTTAATTCCTGCTCGTCCTCGAGTAGGTAAATGATAAAAACAGAATTTTTGATGTGGAATGCTATCAAGTGCACAAGTTTGATCAATGATAATTTCAATCACTTTTTCTAGCATCATTATATATCATAGCAGCAGCTCATATCATAAAGCTTCTCATGATCAAGTAGCAAGATATTCACATGTTAAAGCATAGATCATAAACGTTGTTGAAAACTAAAAAACTATGTTCTAAGTCATCAAATAATTGCAATTCATTTTATTTTCAGGAAGGGTCTATCTAAGAGCTTTGATTGAGCAAATCCCACATACTCAACTATCATATAGTCTTCCATGATTGCTACCACTCAAATCATAATTTTAGAACAAATAGCATCCATCAAACACAGAGAAAGATAGGGGCTTAATGTTTCGCCTCCCAACTTATTTATCATCTAGATAATTGTCAACAATAATAATTCATGATCAAATATATTTGAATGGCCATATATGCTTAGATCTTTCCCCATCACATGATGCTTGCCAACTAAAAAGTAGGTTGGAATGAGAAGGAATACAACTGACTCTTGCATAAAAGTAAAAGATAGGCCCTTCGTAGAGGGAAGCAGGGATTTGCAAAGGTGCCAGAGCTCGAAGCTTTAAAACAGAGATGAAAATAATTTTGAGAGGTATGCTTTCATTGTCAACATAACGACCAAGAGTTCCCAATATCTTCCATACTAGATACATTATAGGTGGTTCCCAAACAGAAAGGTAAAGATTTTACTCCCCCTCCACCAACAATCACACTCCACGTCTTGTTCGAAACAACGGGTGCCGTCCAACTATCAACAATCACTGGGGAGTTTTTTAATTATTTGCCATTTTGTTTTTGATCTTTTGATCATAGGACTGAGCATCCCGATTACCAGCCATTTTCTCGTGAATGATGAGCGGAGTCCACTCATCGTGAGAATAACCCACCTAGCATGGAAGATCTTGACAGCCCTAGTCGCTACATGAGCGATTCGTGCATACAAAATAGATTATTATTTGAAGGTTTAGAGTTTGGCACATGCAAATTTACTTGGAACGGCAGGTAAATACTGCATATAGGTAGATATGGTGGACACTCATGGAAGAAACTTGGTTCAAGTAATTCGGATGCACAAGCAGTATTCCCGCTTAGTACAGATATTTTGGCTAGCGGAGGATTCTAAATAGCAAGCACAACATGTTAGAGGATCCATAACAATATAACTTCTATACAAATATACCCAAGCATAACTCATTATGTTGTCCTCCTTGTCCAACTTCAACTAATTTTCTCAGGTTTGAAAATAATTAATGGGGCTCACAATCAGAGAAGATGTCCAAGATAGTATATTTATATGTGAAATCTCTTTTCCTTCAATATTATTTCATGAATTGTTCAAGTGACCAATACAATGTTTGCTAATCTTCAATAAATTTACCACCTCTACTTCTTATATGTGAAGTCATTACTCCCCATGGGATAAGCATATTAAATATATATAATTTCATATTTATGATATTCAACTAATTCAACCATTTACTCATAGGATATAAGTGAAGCACACGAGTAAATGACAAACTACTCTAAAAAGATATAAGTGAAGATCAATGAGTAGTCAAATAATTATTTAGATATGTGAGGATTCTCTCTCATTTAAGTATTTAAGATCTTGGTATTTTATTCAAACATAAAGAAAAACAAAAGAAAATAAAATGACGCTCCAAGCAAAACACATATCATATGGTTGATAAAAATATAGCTCCAAGTAAGGTTACCGATGAACGAAGACGAAAGAGGGGATGTCATCCGGGACATCCCCAAGCTTAGGCTCTTGGTTGTCCTTGAATATTACCTTGGGGTGCCTTGGGCATCCCCAAGCTTAGGCTCTTGCCACTCCTTATTCCATAGTGTAGCGACCAGACCCGAATGGATCAAGTCTCTGTGCTCAGTGTCATCCTGGATCGATGTCGACACCACACAAGATTTCAAGGATTTATAGCAGAGTAGCAATCACACACTTATTACATCGTTGTCCACAAGGGAACTTAATACAATAATATGGCTTAAGGCCATCTAATAATAACAGCGAAGGCTTGGAAGATAAGTGAGTCCATCAACTCCATCGGCATCACTGAGTATAGAACCACGACCTAACACCTTACTCGTCGTTCGAAAAGTGCATAGCGTGAAAGTTGCAGCCCGAAAACGGGTCAAGACATGGAATATCTTTGGCAATGTAACACATAGAGAGCAATGAAGGAATAAGCCTATACTACATGCATATATGGCTGGTGGAAAAGCACTACGGTTACATTTTTGCATAAAGCTAGTTTTTCCCTACATCAAAGGAATAATTTTATTTAACTATCATGGTGGTTGTTAAACATTGAGAATGGTTGACAGCATCCTCAATCCCAATTAAAAGTACTCATTAAAACCCAATAACATTTATTTGAAGTAACATGTTGAGATTCACATGATATTCAAGTACTAGATACTCAAGATGTCCATAACGGGGACACGGCTAATCATGATTAGTTTATACACTCTGCAGAGGTTTGCGCACTTTTCCCCACAAGACTCGATCGCCTCCGTTTGGTTCTCGTGACTACATGGTGTTTGAGAGACGGATGACCGAGACATAGTCTTTCAGAAGCGCTAGCACCTTACTTGTGGGTAGACCGGTACACCTACTTTCCCCTACATCTGCTAGTCTACCCGTAAGAGTTCGCACGACTTAGTCAACTATGCCAGAGCCCATAATGGCTTGTGGCTGCACACGGAAGTTTCTAGTTTGAATAACCTTATGATCCCTTTGAGCCTGGGTGGCGGTCCGAAGAAATACAGGCAAGTCCTGATAGAAACCAGGTGCCTCAATCCACCTAGATGTGTGTTTAGGTTGCCACCTTAGATAAACCTTAATTAACAATCTGACATCTGTCATGGATATTCACTCACCCAATCCACGTCTACTAGCATAGCATGACATAATTAAGCAAACGTAGAAGTAACTCCCAAGGTTTCATAAGTAAAACAGTAATAGGTACTACCTCAATCTACTTCCCATCCCACAATTTAATTAGATCCTAAACATGCAAGTGTTTGAGGGTTTGATCTAATGCAATAAAACTGGGTAGTAGAAAAGGTATGATCAAGTGTTACTTGCCTTGCCGATGATCCATGAGACCTAGAGATTCAAGTAACAAGCGGCGCACTCGGTGATCTAACGCAGACAAACAACAAGCATACAATAAGTACTCATCTAATGCACAGGAAATCTCGAATAAAAGATCTAACCGGATAGTTCAACTTAAGAACCACAGTTTGCAAAAGAATCGAATCAAATAAAGCATCGAAAGTCGAAACTCGAGAGAGAACGACTCGGTTTAGCAATCTGAAACTAGGTCAAAATTTTACAGTAGCAAAACTCTGTGTAAGTAGGTTAGTCGGAACGGCGGTTTAAATATGAAACTCGAGCGCTTGAATCACCTGATTCCGATAAACGAGCAAGAAATAAAACAGGTTTGAAAATCGGATCGGAAATCGAATCGGAAAAATAACGGATTAAATCCGATTAAAAGAAAACGAACGGTTCGGTGGACGTTCGTTAATTAAGAAAACCGAAAAAAATAAAAACCGTCTAGGTTTTTGAAAAAAAACCGAACAACGAACGAAAAACCGGATCGGGTTTTCTAAAAACGGATCGGGCGTGGCGAGGGCTACCTCGGCTAGTCGCCGTGAGCTCAGGGCTCCGGCGGGCGCGGTGGGGTCCCGGGTCGGGCGGGTCGGCGGGTGGCGGGTGATGGCGGCGAGCGGGCGGCGACGGCAGCGGCGGGCGGCGTCTTCGGCGGCGGCGGCTCGGGTGAGGGCGGCGGCGCGGCTCGAGGTGACGAGAGAGGGGCAGTATTTAAGGAAGGGGCTCGGTGCCTTGGGGAGGGGGGCACGCGGCGGGTCCGCGTGCCGAGCCGGACTCGGCGGGCGGCGGCGAGACTCCTCCCACGGGCGCGAGGAGGGAGGCTGGCCGGGCGGCGGTTGGGCAGTGGGCATTGGCCCAAAGTGGCGCGATTTTCTTTTTTTTTTAACAAAACTAAAGAAATAAAAAAAATACCAAACGAACTCCGAATTTAATAAAATAAATTTTCCCCGACTCCTAAAAATGAGTCGAACAAAATGAACTTTAAAAACGGCAAACATGCATATTTTTTTTAAATGCTCATTTTTGCCTAAGCAAAATAAATCTTCCAAAACCAAATTTTGATTTATTTATAATATCTTCATTTTTCCTAAATATTGGGAAAGTCATATTATTCCCTATCTTAAGTTTTTTTTATAGGAAAATTTTATGAGGATAATTAAATAAATCCAATGATCCTATTTTCAAAATTTGAGAAATCCCAAATATGAAAATAATGAAACTTCCAACTCTCTCCGAGGGTCCTTGAGTTGCGTGAAATTTTCTCGGATCGGAAAAATGCGAGAAAATATGATATGCATGATGACCTAATGTATAACATTCCAAATTGAAAATTTGGGATGTTACACATAGTCCATCGATTCTTTACCCAAAACTTGAAAACTTCACAACACAAAACTCAACAGAAAACTCGTAACCTCCGTTAGTATAAGAAAATAAATCACCACTTATATACAGTTGTGAACTCATTCTAAATACATATTGGTGTAATATCTACTTTATTCCAACTTCTCTATGGTTCATACCCTCCGATACTACTCATAGATTCATCAAAATAAGCAAGCAACACAATGAAAACAGAATCTGTCAAAAACAGAACAGTCTGTAGTAATCTGTATCATTCGAATACTTCTTTAACTCCAAAAATTCTGAAATAAATTTGTGGACGTGAGGAATTTGTCTATTAATCATCTTCAAAAATAATCAACCTAAAATCACTCTCCAGTAAAAAAATGGCAGCTAATCTCGTGAGCGCAAAAGTTTCTGTTTTTTTAAAGCAGGAAGCAAAGACTTCACCCAAGTCTTCCCAAAGGTTCTACTTGGCACACACACTAATTTAAACAATAAAACCACATATAAACAGAGGCTAGATGAATTATTTATTACTAAACAGGAGCAAAAGGAAAATAACAAAAATAAAATTTGGTTGCCTCCCAACAAGCGCTAACATTTAACGCCCCTAGCTAGGCATGATGATTTCAATGATGCTCACATAAAAGATAAGAATTGGAACATAAAGAGAGCATCATTAAGAATATGAATAGAACATTTAAGTCTAACCCACTTCCTATGCACAATTATTTTGTGAGCAAACAATTTATGGGAACACGAATCAACTAGCATGGGAAAGCAAAACAAGCATAACTTCAAGATTTTAAGCACATAGAGAGGAAACTTGTTATTATTGCAATTCCTACAAGCATATATTCCCCCCTCATAATAATTTTCAGTAGCATCATGAATGAATTCAACAATATAACCATCACATAAAGCATTCTTTTCATGATCTACAAGCATAGAAAATTTACTACTCTCCACATAAGCAAAATTCTTCTCATTCGGAATAGTGGGAGTATCATAAGAAACTCGAATACTATAAATTGTTTCCACATAAAAGAGTATTTTTTATAAAAAGGGTAATCATAACCATGACAAGTTTTAATATAATCATCATTACTTTTTATAGCATAAGTGTCATCACAATAATCATCATAAGTAGCAACTTTGTTCTCATCATAATCAATTGAAACCTCTTCCAAAATAGTGGAATCATTACTAAATAAAGTCATGACCTCTCCAAATCCACTTTCATAATTGTCACAATAATATTAAACACCCTCCAAAATAGTGGGATCATTACTTCCTAAAGTTGACACTCTTCCAAACCCACTTTCATCAATATAACCATCATAAATAGGAGGCATGTTATCATCATAATAAGTTTGCATATCAAAACTTGGGAGGTTAAACATATCATCTTCATAAAGCATAGCATCCCCAAGCTTGGTACAATCATTAATTGCAGCAAATAAATTCTCAAACTTGTCACTCTCATCAAACATGGAATCCCCAAGCTTGGGCCTTTTCATATCATAAGCATAATCACTCTCATCATTAATAGTATGGATAGCACCAATAGTATAGCAATTATCATCATCACAATGACTAATAGGGGCAACATCATTTAGGAGGGATACCTTTTTACCTTTGCTTCTTCGTCTTTTCTTTTTCTTCTTCACATCATGCGTGGGTTTAATCCTCTTTTTGGAGCTCCTTATTAATGAGATTGGTTGAATAGAAAGCTCCTCCTCGTTACCTGATTCATCATAAGAAAGAATAGGAGGATATTGGGAAATATCTTCCCTTTCATTAGTATTCTCGTCATCTTCTATTTGTTTTCTTGTCTGTATGTAATTGGCTATATAAGAATTTTCAATGCAATTCACCGCACAATACATATAAATTTCCTCTAGATCAAAATCAAGAACTTTATCAAGGACAAATTCTAGCATATCCTTAGTTATACGTTTCATTTCTTCATAACCCACAAGCAAACTAAGTTCATTATGATGCGCAAGGGAAATCAAGTCATCACAATTTTTGGACACGATACGATCATGAAACAATTTTCATCGGATATTTAAATGACCACGTTCATTGCAAAGTTCACAAGGATGGCTAAGAAAATTTAAATTTTCAGCACAAAAATCTAGTCTTTCTTGCAACCATTTAGTTTCTAAATACTTATGCCTCTTGCAAAATCTATCTTCCCTATTTGGTGTGTACTTGCAAACTCTATGCACTCCACAAAAATTGACATGCTTATAAGAGACATTTTCATCATGACTAGTGCAATCATCATTAGTACTATGGATATTCAAAGAGTTCATACTAACAACATTGCAATCATGCTCATCATTCAAATATTTAGTGCCAAACATTTTAATGCATTCTTCTAGCATTTTGGCACAATTATCGGAATCCTTATTCTCACGAAAGATATTAAAAAGATGAAGCATATGAGGCACCCTCAATTCCATTGTTTATAGTAGTTTTCTTTTATAGACTAAACTAGTGATAAAACAAGAAACAAAAAGATTCGATTGCAAGATCTAAAGATATACCTTCAAGCACTCACCTCCCCGGCAACGGCACTAGAAATTGCTTGATGTCTACTACGCTACCTTCTTCTTATAGACGTCGTTGGGCCTCCAAGTGCAGAGGTTTGTAGGACAGTAGCAAATTTCCCTCAAGTGGATGACCTAAGGTTTATCAATCCGTGGGAGGCGTAGGTTGAAGATGGTCTCTCTCAAAAAAACCTGCAACCAAATAACAAAGAGTCTCTTGTGTCCCCAACACACCCAATACAATGGTAAATTGTATAGGTGAACTAGTTAATGAAGAGATGGTGATTCAAGTGCAATACGGATGGTAGATATAGGTTTTTGTAATCTGAAAATATAAAAAGAGCAAGGTAACTAATGATAAAAGTGAGCGTAAACAGTATTGCAATGCTAGGAAACAAGGCCTAGGGTTCATACTTTCACTAATGCAAGTTCTCTCAACAATAATAACATAATTGGATCATATAACTATCCCTCAACATGTAACAAAGAGTCACTCCAAAGTCACTAATAGCGGAGAACAAACGAAGAGATTATTGTAGGGTACGAAACCACCTCAAAGTTATCCTTTCTAATCGATCTATTCAAGAGTTTGTAGTAAAATAACATGAAGCTATTCTTTCCGTTCAATCTATCCTAGAGTTCGTACTAGAATAACACCTTAAGACAAAAATCAACCAAAACCCTAATGTCACCTAGATACTCCAATGTCACCTCAAGTACCCGTGGGTTTGATTATATGATATGCATCACACAATCCCTAACCAACACAAAGAACTTCAAAGAGTGCCCCAAAGTTTCTACCGGAGAGTCAAGACGAAAACGTGTGCCAACCCCTATGCGTAAGTTCACAAGGTCACTGAACCCGCAAGTTGATCACCAAAACATACATCAAGTAGATCACGTGAATACCCCATTGTCACCACAGATAAGCACATGCAAGACATACATGAAGTGTTCTCAAATCCTTAAAGACTCAATCCGATAAGATAACTTCAAAGGGAAAACTCAATCCATTACAAGAGAGTAGAGGGGGAGAAACCTCATAAGATCCAACTATAATAGCAAAGCTCACGATAGATCAAGATCGTGCTGAATTAAGGACACGAGAGAGAGAGAGAGAGAGATCAAACACATAGCTACTGGTACATACCCTCAGCCCCGAGGGTGAACTACTCCCTCCTCGTCATGGAGAGCGCCGGGATGATGAAGACGACCACCGGTGAGGGATCCCCCCTCCGGCAGGGTGCCGGAACAGGGTCCCGCTTGGTTTTTGGTGGCTACAGAGGCTTGCGGCGGTAGAACTCCCGATCTAGGTTATTTTCTGGAGGTTTCTGTATTTACAGGAATTTTTGGCGTAGGTATCACATCAGGGGGGGTCTCCGAGTTGTCCACGAGATAGGGGGACGCACCCAGGGGGTAGGGTGCGCCCCCACCCTCGTGGACGGCCCGGGACTCTTCTGGCCCAACTCTTTTACTCCGGGGGCTTCTTTTGGTCCATAAAAATCATCAAAAATTGGCACGTCACTTGGACTCCATTTGGTATTCCTTTTCTGTGATACTCAAAAACAAGGAAAAGACAGAAACTGACACTGGGCTCTAGGTCAATAGGTTAGTCCCAAAAATCATATAAAATAGCATAGAAATGCATATAAAACATCCTAGATGGATAATATAATAGCAGGGAACAATCAAAAATTATAGATACGTTGGAGACGTATCACTGTAGATGAGCTTGCATGTTGAATTCTTATAGTTCAAAGTAGTTTGAATGCTTGCTATGGCCTCTATGTATCCCTATGAGTAGTTGCTATCAATTTTGTGAAGTTTTGTTGAGAAAAATTTGTGGACTAAAAATTTTAGAATTTTTTTTCATAGGAAAAGGATGAATATCTTTAGGAACTTTGCTTCTAAGAAGAACTCCAAGGGTGTTATAGGGGAGTCATCTGACAGTGATCTCCATCCTCGGAGGTTGGCGGAGGTACGGCCGTGCGAATGGCCGCATAACCAGTTCATGGAAGAGGTTGGAATCCTTCGGGAGTTCACACAATATGCTGCTAATGCTGGTCTTGCCGACTTCATCGCAGATGAGTGTGAACAACATCAAATCCTCACAAACATCTTTGTTCAAATTTTTACTTTCCCTCCTAGGAATAATCCTCCTGAAATGCAGTTTGATTTATATGCTGAAAACCATCAAATACCACTTACTGAATTTTGTAACATATGCATGATCCCATCTGACGGGAGTTTAGTTGAGCCTAGGCCGACAGAGTTTGAGGCCTTTTATCACACCTTGACAGTGGGAGATGAGAGAGGGATGTCAACTATCACTGCCACTGGCTTGCATTTTCCTGTTGTTCATTACTTTGCTCTTTTCATTGCAAAATGCTTGCTTGCTAGAGAGAAGGTGGGTGCACTCAGTTCATCAGACCTTGCTGTTTTACGTCATGCACTAGAGGGCGACAACACTTATAGCTTGGGAGCTATTGTGGCTCCTCGCCTCCACATTAATAAGTCCAAGGGTAAAATACATGGTGAGATTTTTGCTACTCGTTTGGCGACTCACTTTAATGTTGAGATACGCCATCATGATTACCCTCTGACCAAGGTTTACTTAGATCGCGCAGCCATGGAACACCATCATTTTCCTGCATGAGATTATCCTAACATTCCTATTCCTTATAACATGGTTTTTAGCATTAAAACTCATGATATTATTCCATTGCATGCTCCTGCTTTGTTTGATTTTGTTGGCCAGGGGCGGATATAGGATTATGCTTGCAGACATCATCGCCTACCGGAACACTCAGGCTGCTACAGAGGCAGAGGAGGAGCCTCAGCAGTGGGATGAGTGGATGCCCGCTCCTCAGTACCCCAACTATTATCCAGGCTACTGGCAGATTACCAAGTTAGGCCAAAAGCCTAAGCTTGGGGGAGTACGTGTTTCTCACCGATATTACATTCATGTTCACACTTATTCCATTTGTCGGTGTTCACACTTTTTCATTGTATCATCCATGTTAAATTTATTTTCTTGCTTTCTTCTTGTGTGTTTGAAGAACTCTAGAAAAAACCAAAAAAAATAGTTAGTTTGCTTTCTATGCATGCTTAGTAGTAGCAATAAAAAGAAAACCCAAAAAGATTTCCTTGTTCTTCTTTTGCTTGTTGGGAGCTTTCCCGTGTAAATAATTTTTCTCGTTTTTGCTTTTCCCTTTTATTTGCTTGTTATAGAAAACCCAAAATTTATTTTCTTTTTATTCGAGTCTTACCGAGGAGAAGACCACGATGAAAATGTTGAGTGGCTCTCATATGAATAAATGTTCATCTAATAAAGAGCCCATTTTACCTTGTCTTCTCCTGTTGAATAAAATGTTTGCAGATTCCAGCTTAGTCCACGGCACTCTTGCACTATTATTATTTTCATATCGTTCGATCGTGCAAGTGAAAGGCAATAATGACGATATTCGATGAACTGGCCGTGGCAGAGAGAAACTGGTATGAACTTGACTTGTTTTGTTTGTGTAAATATGTTTAACCTAGTATCCATGATTCAGCCCATTATGATTAAACATGTTTGCAATGACAATTAGAGATTATAGTTTCTCATGCCATGCATAAGTAGTTAGGAGTGGATAATGATTTATTTTGGATATCAACATTGCACTAAAATGATTGTGATGTAGTATGATGATATGGTATCCTCCTCTGAATGTTCAAGTGGCTTGACTTGGCACATGTTCATGCATGTAGTTGAATCAAAACCAACATAGCCTCTATGATATTTATGTTCATGGTATTCATATCCTACTCATGCTAGTGTCCAATGTTACTTATGCATAATGCATGTTTATGACCGTTGTTGCTCTCTAGCTGGCTGCTTCTCAATCTAATTGCTAGGCTTCGCCTGTACTAAGTGGGAATTCTGCTTGTACGTCAAAAATCTTGAACCCAAAGTTATTCCAGATGAGTCCACCATACCTACCTATATGCGGTATTACCCTTCCGTCCTAAGTAAATTTGCATGTGCCACATCTAAAAAAAATCAAATAACTATCCATTTTGTGTGCCTGGATCGTTCATGGAACGACAGGAGGTGGTCGGTATCTTCCATGCTAAGCGGGTTATTCTCAGGTCGAGTGTTTATTCACTCGCCATCGCACGAGAAAAGGGCAGTAATAGGGATTCTCAGTCCCGAACTCAAAAATGCAAATAATTAAACAAAACTCCCCCGAGACTGTTGTTGGTATGGAAGGCACCCGTTGTTTCGGACAAGCCGTGGAGTGTCATTGATGGTGGAGGGGAGTAAACCTTTACTTTTATCGCTTGGGAACCGCCACTAGCGTGCTTAGCATGGAAGATGTTGATAACACCTGGTCGTGAAGTAAATGAGAAGGGTGCATGTCTCAAAATATTATTTACCTCTGTTTTAAAACTTGAGCTCTGGCACCTCTGCAAATCACTACTTGCCTATGCGACGGGACTATCTATTTACTTTTATGTTGTGTCATCACCTTCTAAAATAAGCGCCAGAACTTGAGAGCATAGCTGTCATGACTTATGCATTGTGTGTAGCTAATGTTGGGTGCATCATGACTGGATCTTTTCTACCATGAATTACAATGTTTAGTCGCTGCTTGGACTTTGGAGGTGCTCTGCGTTTATGTTTTGCGGTCTCACAGAGGGCTAGCGAGATACCACTATTGTCATATTATATCGTGGTTGTTATGATAACGTGTTGCTGTTTGAGATATCTTATTATTGCTTGCTAGTTGATTATGTCATTTATATGAGTTAATATAATCTTTCAGAGTTATTGTCGACATGGTTAGTTATAATATTGGCTGAAAACCTGGGTGCTGCCTAAGCTTATTTATGCAAACAAGAGCAAAGAGTTCATAAAAGTTTTTCTTTTTCACTTTCAGTTTATCAACTGACTTGCTTGAGGACAAGCAAAGGTTTAAACTTGGGGGAGTTGATACGTCTCCAACGTATCTACTTTTCCTAATGTTTTTCCTCTTGTTTTGGACTCTAATTTGCATCATTTGATTGAAACTAACCCCGGACTGATGCTGTTTGTAGCAGAACTATCATGGTGTTGTTTTTGTGCAGAAATAAAAGTTCTCGGAATGGAACGAAACTTTGCATGGAATTTTTATAAAATAAACAAGAATTTCTGGAGCCAAAACCCACCAGAGGGGGCACCTGGGTGGGCACAACCCACTAGGGCGCCCCCCCCTCCTGGCGCGCCCAGGTGGGTTGTCCCCACCTGTTGGCCCCGCAGACCTTGAAACCAACGCTATAAAATTCTATTTTTTCCAAAAAAACAGGGAGAAAGAATTATCGCGATCCACGAGACGAAGCCGTCGTCACCTCATGTTCTTCATCGGGAGGCCAGATCTGGAGTCCGTTTGGGGCTCCAGAGAGGGGGATCTTCGTTCTTCATCATCACCAACCCTTCTCCGTCGCCAATTTCATGATGCTCCCCACCGGGAGTGAGTAATTCCTTCGTAGGCTTGCTGCTGGTGAGGAGTTGGATGAGATTCATCATGTAATTGAGTTAGTTTTGTTAGGGCTTGATCCCTAGTATCCACTATGTTCTAAGATTGATGTTGCTATGACTTTGCCATGCTTAATGCTTGTCACTGGCCCGGGTGCCATGAACTCAGATCTGAACCGTTTATGTTATCATCATTATATCCATGTTCTAGATCCGCTCTTGCAAGTTATAGTCACCTACTACGTGTTATGCTCCAGCAACCTCGGAGTGACAATAGTCGGGACCACTCCCGGTGATGACCGTAATTTAAGGAGTTCATGTATTCACTATGTGTTAATGCTTTGTTCCGGTTCTCTATTAAAAGGAGGCCTTAATATTCCTTAGTTTCCAGTATGGACCCTGCTGCCATGGGAGGGTAGGACAAAAGATGTCATGCAAGTTCTTTCCATAAGAACGTATAACTATTTACGGAATACATGCCTACATTATATTGATGAACTGGAGCTAGTGTCGTATCGCTCTAGGTTATAATTGTCTCATGATGAATATCATCCAACAGGTCACCGATCCAATGCCCACGAATTTATCTTATATTGTTCTTGCTAAGTTGCTACTGTTATCATCACTGTTACACTTGCTACAAAATTATTGCTATCATTGTTACCCTTACCGTTACTACTGCCACTATTATCAAAACTATCATACTACTTTGCTACTGATCACTTTGCTGCAGATAATTAATCTTCAAGTGTGGTTGAATTGACAACTCAGCTGCTAATACCTTCAAATATTCTTTGGCTCCCCTTGTATCGAATCTATAAATTTGGGTTGAATACTCTACCCTCGAAAACTGTTGCGATTCCCTATACTTGTGGGTTATCACTCCCCTTAGGAGCCGGAACCCTAAACCCTAGCCTCTCTCTCACCGCTGCCGCCTCCTCCCCGCGTGATCACGGCGCCGTCAAGGCCGCCGTGCCGTGCCCAGCCTCTCGCCATCCAACCTTCCACGCCTACAACCAACGGTCTAGGCTTGGTAGGACCCTATCTTCTATCAGTGTGGCAAAGGCGTCGTTGTCGACACCGGAGCCCAGGCGGGCAGACGTTAGGTGCAAATGCTCTAGGGTTTCAAAGTGGCGGAGGAATTATTTGTGGTGGCGAGATCCTCCTCCAACGTCGGCTCCCCGCCGCATAAATAGACTCGCACGACGAGAGGTTTCGCAGGCCATGGTGCATGGTCGGAAAGGATGGCTGCGGGCACGGCGCCTGCATCAAGGCGCGCAACTCCGATGCATCGATGACGACACTCGCCAACCGATGGCAACACTGCAGGGCCAGCCTGCAGAGGCACTTGTCGAGGACGGAGAGCTCCGTCACTCTGGCGCAGGCCTCGAGCGTCAGGTCCGCAAGGAACGGGCAACTGGAGATGAGCCGTTGAATCTTCCTACCCGAGTCGGCAACATGGGTCAGTGTTGAGTATATTGTGTACGTGTATATTTGTGTGTAGGGCCCACCTCCTGTTTTCTTTGTATAGTTAAGGTTGTGGCCCACCTCTGTACTTATATATACGTGCCTGGTGCACCGATCAATACATCGAGATTGCACAGCCCATATCTTGTCCTTCTACATGGTATCTATCGCAGCACGATCCTAACCCTAATAGCCGCCGCCGCCGTCACCAGCCGCCGCCGCCGCCAGCCGCCGCTGCTGGTCACCGCCGCCTCTCCCACCATCTCGCCTGCCGCTGCCGCCGCCTCTCTCCAAGGCCGCCGCCACCGCTTGCTCCCGCTTCCGCCAACGCACCCGCACCATCACCTCCCACCCGCGCGCACCTCCCGTCCCCTCCCACCCGCCGCCACCCTTCCTCCTCTCCCACCAGCGCCGCACCGCACCACCTCGTCTCCCTCCACCCGCGACGAGTCCCGAACCCTAGCCATGAGCTCCTCCTCGTCCATCGTTTCCAACCCGTTCGCCGGTCCTGATGTCACTCTCGTCCACGACCTCAACATCCATGAGCGTGTTCCGGTCAAGTTTGATCACACCACCGCGTCCTACTCCGCTTGGAAGCGGTATTTTTCGCTTGTGTTCCGTGACTACCTCCTGCACGGCCACGTGGACGGCACGTGGACTCGGCACTCATGATCAACGATGAGGAGTGGATGATCCTCGACGCCACCATCATCCGTTGGTTCTACCTCACCATCTCCAGCGACCTCTTCCACACCATGGTGGACGACGAGGACGACGCCTATGCGGTCTGGACCAAGCTCAACAGCCTCTTCACCGACAATCGGCTGCAGCGCAAGGTCCTGCTCTATGGTGAGTTTTACGGGTGCCAGCAACTTGACTCATCCATCGATGATTTTTGCATGCGTCTCAAGAAGCTCGCCGATGAGCTCCGTGATCTCGGGGAAAAGATCGGCGACGAAGCTCCTCATCAAGACCCTCTCGGGCGGCCTCAACGAGGACTTCGAACGCCGCCTCCAACCTCACCTCATCCCGGAGCCCACCTTCGCCAAGGTGGTCGCGTACCTCAAGTTGGAGGAGCGCCGGATGCGGGTGGCGCGGACTCACGACCCACACCGCCTCGTCGCGAGCACCGCGGGTTCGGCCCCGCCACCGCCGCGCCCGATGCTGCCACAGCCGGCGGCGCCCTCCTTCCCGCCAGGCTTCCCGCCCGCACCGGCCGCCCGCTTCCCGTCGCCCCAGCCGGCGGCCAACAGGGAGGGTCGTCGCGGCGGTCGTCGTGGCGGCCGCAAGCAGGGAGGCGCAGGTACTCAGGGAGGAGCGCCCCGCCCACCGCAGCAGGCTTCTCAGCCGGCCCCGTGGTACGCCGGCCAGAACCCATGGACCGGCGTTGTACACGCCTACTCCATGCCGGTTCCTCGGGCCCTTGCCCCGGGCATTCTCAGCACTCGGCCTCAGCCACACCAGGCGTACTACGCCGCGCCGCAGCCCTACGCAGCGCCCTACGGTCAGCAGCCACCGCCAGGTGGGCCGCCGCTGCTGCCCCTGACGGCCGCGCCGCCTCTCCCGCCGGCACCGTGGGACCCGGCCCTCCTGGCGGCTCTCCACAACGCTCCTTCCCCGTCCAGCTACACCGGCGGCGGCGATTGGTACATGGACAGCGGCGCCACCGCTCACATGGCGGCGTACCCCGGTAACCTCCACACCGCCCATCATGTCCACACCTCCAACCGCATCACCGTCGGTGACGGCTCTTCCCTTCCCATCACTCATATTGGTCATACATATTTTCCGTCTAACTCCACTCCTATATCCATGTCTGATATTCTAGTCTCTCCTGAACTTAATAAAAATCTTGTTTCTCTTCGTTCTCTTACACGTGAAAATCCGGTTACCGTTGAATTTGACGAATGTGGTTTTTCTGTTAAGGACGCTCGCATGCGGATGGTGCTCCACCGATGTGACAGCCCCGACGAGCTCTACCGGTTCACTCCGCCACCTCCACCACTTCCGCCGCCCCTATCGCTCTCGCCACGGAGTGGATCTTTGGCATGCTCGCTTGGGTCATCCTAATCCTGCCACCCTTCGCCACATACTTCGGAGTTTTTCTTTCACGTGTAATAAGAACGAGGATCACTGTCGTGTCATGCATGTCGCCTCGGCAAACATGCTCGCCTTCCGCTTAGGGCTTCTTCTTTTGTTGCATCGCACCCGTTTGAGTTAATTCATAGTGATGTTTGGACATCTCCTGTTACCGATGTCTGGGCTTTCTTTATTATCTTGTCATACTTGACGATTTTTCGCATTATGTGTGGACCTTCCCGTTGCGCCGCAAGTCGGATGTTATATCCACTCTCGCCGCTTTCTACTCTTATGTTCTCACGCAGTTTGGTCGTCCCATTCTTGCGTTGCAGACAGACAACGGGAAGGAGTTTGACAACCTCGTTGTTCGTAATCTTCTCACCACACATGGCACGATTTTTCGTCTCACTTGCCCGTACACCTAGCAGCAGAACGGTCGTGCTGAGCGCATCCTTCGCACTCTCAATGACTGCGTTAGGACTCTTCTCTTTCATGCCAATGTGCCTCCGCTCTTTTGGCCTGACGCTCTTGCCACCGCTTCTCTCCTCATCAACATCCGCCCATGTCGTACTCACGGGGACTTTACACCTCATCATCTTCTCTTTGGTGCACCCCCCTCTTATGATGGGCTTCGCATCTTCGGCTGCCTTTGCTACCCTAGCATCGCCGCTACTGCGCCTCATAAGCTTGCACCCGCTTCGATCGTGCATCTTTCTCGGCTACCCACCTAACACCAAGGGCTATCGCTGCTATGATCCCGTCTCCCATCGTGTTTTCACCTCGACACGTTTACTTTGATGAGATGGTGTTTCCGTTTCAGCGAGTACCCCTTGTCGTCTCGCCACCGCCGCCACCGGCCTTAACGACTTCGTCGGTGGGACGGTCCCGTCGGCCCGTGGACCGCCTCCGGCTTTGGTGGTCCTCGCGCCCTCACGCTGGCGCCCGCCTCGGCCTCCTCGGCCCGGCTCCGTGATGCAGCGGCGCCCGTCTTCACCCGCCGCCCCCGACTTCGGGCACCGCGATCGGCGGCTGCAGCTCGGCCGCCTCTTCCGCGGCCTCGATGCCGCCACCTCGCCCGGCCCCGACGCCGGTCCCTTGCCGGCTCGACATCGGCTACCTCGCCCGGCCCAGCGCGGCTACCTCGCCGGCCATGACGGCGCCCGCGCCACCCAGCGCCCGGCCGCCTCGCCCGTGGTTCGACGGGCGCCGTCCGTGATCACCAGCGCTCGTACGGCATTCATCGTCCGAGCCTCCGGTACTCGGCGGCAATGCGTCCTCGCCGCTTCCGCCACAGAGCCGTCGCCCATTCCCGCATCTGCTCGCGCCGCCCTCCGTGATCCTCACTGGCTTGCGGCGATGCAGGAAGAGTTCGATGCTCTTCAACGGAACCGCACCTGGACCCTGGTTCCCTGGCCTCCTCACGCCAACGTCATCACCGGCAAGTGGGTCTTTCGCCATAAGACCCGCTCGGATGGTACTCTCGAGCTCTACAAGGCTCGCTGGGTGGTCCGCGGTTTCGCCGGTACCGGAGTGGACTTCACTGAGACGTTTGCCCCGGTTGTCAAACCGGGCACGATCCGCACCGTCCTCTAGGTCGCCGTATCCCGCGGCTGGCCTGTTCACCAGATGGATGTCTCAAACGCCTTTCTCCACGGCCATCTTGAGGAGCAGGTGTATTGTGAGCAACCCACCGGTTTCGTCGACGCCTCACTTCTCGGCCATGTGCGTCTGCTGTCCCGCTCTCTTTACGGGCTCAAGCAGGCACCCCGCGCTTGGTACCAGCGGATCGTCGGGTTTCTTCAGACACTGGGCTTCAGCGTTACTCGCTCGGACGCCTCACTGTTTGTCTATCGCCACGGTGACACGACTGCATATCTGCTGCTTTACGTCGATGACATCATCCTGATGGCCTCCTCCGCAGCTGTTCTTCAGCAGATTACTCTCCGCTGCGTGACGAGTTTGCTATCAAGGACCTGGGTGCTCTACATTATTTCCTTGGCATTGAGGTCGTTCGGCGTCCGGGCGGTTTCTTTCTTCATCGCCAGTATGCACATGAGCTTCTTGAGCGTGCTGGCATGCTCAACTGTCACCCTGTTGCTACTCCTGTTGACACGAAGGCCAAGGTCTCTGCTCTTGAGGGCTCGCCTGCGTCGGATGCTCCTTTCTACCGGTCTATTATCGGCGCTCTTCAGTATTTGACTCTCACCAGACCGGATCTTCAGTATGCTGTTCAGCAGGTGTGTCTCCACATGCGCGCCCCTCGCGACTCTCATTGGACTCTCGTGAAGCGGATCCTTCGTTATATCCGCGGCACGATGACCCTTGAGTTGATACTTACGGCGTCTACTTCTCTAGAGATGGTGGCCTACTCCGATGCAGACTGGGCTGGCTACCCCGATACTCATCGGTCCACCTCTGGCTATTGCGTCTACCTCGGCCCTTCACTCATTTCGTGGTCGTCCAAGCGACAACCCACGGTTTCGCGCTCCAGCGCGGAGGCTGAGTACCGAGCTGTGGCCAACGCTGTTGCCGAGTGCACCTGGCTACGACAGTTACTTCAGGAGCTGCATCACGACGTATCCCAGGCTACGGTTGTCTACTGTGACAACGTTTCTGCGGTGTACCTCTCCGCCAACCCCGTTCATCATCGCCGGACTAAACACATTGAACTGGACATTCACTTTGTGCGCGAGCAGGTGGCTCTTGGACGCATTCGGATTCTCCATGTGCCGACTGCCCAACAGTTCGCCGATGTGATGACGAAGGGATTGCCGACTTCTACCTTCGAGGAGTTTCGTTCCAGTCTTTATGCGTCCGCGCCCGCTTCATTGCGGGAGGGGGGTGTTGAGTATATTGTGTACGTGTATATTTGTGTGTAGGGCCCATCTCCTGTTTTCTTTGTATAGTTGAGGTTGTGGCCGCTACCATCTCTTATATATACGTGCCTGGTGCACCAATTAATACATCAAGATTGCACAGCCCATATCTTGTCCTTCTACAGTCAGGACCAGCGCCTTGAGGGACGGCAGGTTGGTGCCTCCGCTCGGCGGGTCGAGCTTGCAGGACCCGCGCACAGGAGAAGACAGATCGTGGAACAGTGTACAGCTTGTCCTTCTGCTGCCGTTGCCATGGTCTTTTGGGAGGAGGGGCGTCTCCGTCTCGTCATCGGAGATGCCGTCGAAGGCGATGCCTCCAGGGCATGAAGGAGCGACTCGACCTCGCGGTTTTCATCGTCCGAATTGCAAGCGGAGCGGCTGCTGCTGCCACACTCATCATCTTGAACACCGGCCTGGTTGTCCTTGGCCGCGCTGCGGAGGGAGTAGCCGCGGCCGCAGATTTCTTCGGCGCAGAGGCGCAGGTCGAGGTGGAGCTCTGGTCCACTCTGCTGCATGGCGTACGAGACCCACCAGTCAACCATGGAGCTGAGGTCGTTCATCCCGTTATTGTAGTCGTGGAAGGCCACACGGAGGGAGCGCATCGGGACGATGGCGCGACCGCGGAGGTATCGGGCGAGGAGCACGTCGTTGACGCCGATACGAGGGAGACGGTGCCGTCTGATTGCTCCAGAGAAACAGTGTGGAGTGGACACTGGCGCAGACGTCGTGCCACCGGGTGGAGAGCGCGGTCGTCCGCATGGCCTCCTTGGCGGGGAGGAAGGAGAGGATGTTGCCAAGAACACCATCGTCGAGCTTGCTCAGGCGGTCGTCGCGTCCACCACCGATCTGGGAGTGTCGTGCCATCGCGGCCGGCCGGAACCCTTCCCTTGCAAACGAATCCCAGATCGATCAGGGGCCGCTGAAGCGTCTATATTGTAGTAGTACTAACTAACCGACGTTGCCTCAGATCATCATACAACAGCCCAGAATAGATCCTGGATCTGTTCATCGTCTTCCTCCTCACGATGCCCCCATCCTACCCATGGTTTTCACTTTCAGTGAGATTTCGGTGAAATTCACTGAATTTCAGTAATTTCAGCAGACACTGAAATATTACGTTTCGGCTAAAATATTTCAGCAATTTCAGTATAGCACAACAATTACAATATTTTAAAAAATATTTTTTAATTTTTTTCAAAATTTTAATTGAATTCAAGTGAATATTTCGGTCATTTGGCTGAAACGGAAACTGCAATCACTAAAATTCACTGAATTTCAGTGATTTCGGTTGGTGCTGAAATTTTTCTGAAACTGAAATTAAAAACCATGATCCTACCCCGCCCTAACCGCCGGCTTCCACCACCTGCAGCCAGCGGGCGCTACTGCACACTGCCTCCCCCCCCCCCCACCCTCCGCTCAACCTCCCCCAATCGTCGCTATTGGCCGCCGCCCCGACCATCCCTCCATATGCCCCGCCGCACCATGGAAGAATTTCGGCAATCCTTTGCACCCTCACCCCAACCCTAAGATAGATAATGGGGAATGAAGGACGCGGGTTTTTACGTTCGCGTTCCGTATGCAGCGCGAATCTGAGCCGGTCATCATGCATGTTGTCCAATCAGTTAGGCCCGCCGTTGTGTCAGCCATGCACCAGCCACAGGCTAGTAGATTCGTTTCTCTAGCTAGGTCATGTGCATGCTCTCCGCACTTTTCCCTCCCATGCTCATGTTTAGTGGCAGGCCAGCCTCATAATTATATCTGGTGTGGCAAATCAACGTCGCTAGTTACTTTTTTGCGGCATAACGTCACTAGTTACTATGGGATTATTACATGTTAACCCACATCCTCACTAAAAAATCACGCGCGTGAAATTTTTATGAAGGCTTTGTCGGACTTTATGAAGGATGTGCCTGAACTTTGCCATAAAAATCAGAATGACTTTTGAAAAAAACAATTAAAAATTGAAAAGTTCTTTGAGTTTTAGCGACAAAGTGCCAAGAATATGGTTAAAAAGTTCTCTACCTATTTTTCAAAAATTGCGAGCTATGCCAGAGTTTTCCAAAAGTTCTTCTATTTCTCATGGAAAAGTTCGGATACCAGTTTAACAAAGTTTGGTTCTACTTAAAACTATTTAAAGAACATTCTTTGAGAACAATTTCAATAACAAGATATTTTAATTTTGTGATGTTTAAATTACTTCCAACAACATAGGCTAGAGAGATAATCACAGGAATTAATTCCATAGCCGGAGGGGTAAAGCGAATCTAGCAACAGCGTCGCCTACTACTGGACAAGACTAGCATGGGTCCTAGCGGGGCCCTTCTCAGCTTTCTCACACGCATCATGGGTAGATTTGGGCGGTCGAGATACGCGTTGTGAACGGAACACGAAAGTAAATGCCTTTTCCCAGGAATGAATTCACCCTGAGATAGATAGTGGGGCTCATTTCTCCAGCAAGGTTTCGGTGCTAGAAGAAAAAAGGAAGGAAGAAGGTGACTGACACTGGGGAAATTTGCAGGGACCTAAGAAATAGCAAAACCGGATAACTTTCTGTCTTTCGCCTGGGGAGACCCCAGATCGAAAGAATCGTTCGAACGATCGAACGACTTTTACTATGAGGAACCTCTAGAGTGAACCCCCTCAAGAAAACATGACGCGACACGATCCTCAAACAAAATAGAATTGGGCAAAAAATGCCCATATTTTCGCATTACAAGTACCAGGCTTAAAAGAAGGCCGGTGCTATTTGCCGTGAAACAAAAAGGCTGCCGTTCTTGGCGTCGTTGCTTGCGTTAGCAGGGCAGCGTCATCACCAGCGATGGTGGGTGCCGGTTTGCAGCACCCGTGCCCTTTGTCGTATCCTACATCAGCAGGTACCGGTTCCAGCAAAAATCAAATGTCGGTTGTAGCAAAAACAATCCCCCACGTCACGCAGCAAAATCACGGTTGCAACATTTTGCGGCGTCCCCTAGGGCTTGCATAGGGAGGCCCCCACGGATCGCTGCGACCGTGTTTGTTTTTTTCCAATAAACTTGAACGTCGGTTCCAACTTTTGTTTCTGCCAGTTTTGCGGCATCGCTGGCGAGGGCATCAAGCTTTATAGCACATTCACCGACTGTTGCAGCACCACATGTTTGCCCGGTTCCAGCAGCACCACATGTTTGCCCGGTTCCAGCAAACAGGGCGCTGGTTCTAGCAAAAACTTTGCCCGGTTCCAGCAAACGTGGGCGCTGGTCGCAAGGACGTTGTTGGGTTGTAGCAAACGTGTTGCCGGATGTAGCTTTTGTGGTTGCTGAATACAACAAAAACATGCCCACCTCCCGACCTCCCGGTGGTTGCCCTAATATTTGTACAACATGGCAAAAATATTTCTTGTGTGCATGCGTTTGCTGGCTAAAACTCGATAGTGGACCAAGGAACCTCTATATTTTTCTGTTATGCTTTTTATGGTATGGCTGATTCACTTTCACATGTATTCGAAGACCGTGGCAATTCTTTACGCATTGTAAGTAGTGATGTGGCAAAATTCACAGAGTTTGTACAAATAAAAAATTTGCATCCTAGTTTCAAAAGGAAAAAAGAACGTGCCCATGGCAAACAAAACATGAGAAAGTTCGTCATGGGTAGTTTATAGATGAAACACAATTAAATTTTTTGTGTAACAAACATAGATCTAATGCCACGGCAGAAAACCTATTTGAAAAGTTCACCATGGGCACAAGGAAAATTTAGGAAATTGTGTGGAGGACATGGCGAATTTAGGAATTTTGAATTCTTTTTGCAAATTTATAAATTTTGTTTCTTGGACAAAAGGATGGCAAATTTAGGAAATTGCCCCGGGAACATGTCAAAATAAGGAAAGTTGTTCTCTAAGAAAACATGGCAATTATTTTAAAAATGACAAATAAGTGTGGTACAACAAATAAAGAATTGCCAATGTTAAAAATAGCTTTCCATAGTATAGTATATGAAATATATTTGCCATAGACACATGGCAAAAATTGGAATGGTGCATGAAAAATAAATGTTGCCATTCTACCTACAATAAGCTGCCATGGTCTAACTAATATAATTGCCGTGATCTAAAGTACTAAGATTGTCATGCTACATAGAATAAAACTACCATGGTCTAAATAATAAATTTGCCATGTTGTAAATATTAAAAGTGTATGTAATATGTAAACAAATCGCCATGTTATGTTAAAATAGCTTGCCATAGTATATGAAATGTATATAACGTAAACACATGGAAAAAACTGGAATGGTGCCTGAAAAACAAATTTTACCATGCTACCTACAATAAGCTACCCACGGTCTAACCAATATAATTGCCATTGTGTAAACTATTAAAATAAAAAGGGACAAGTAAGCTGAGTATGCCGCTAGCAGATACTCGGCTTAAGCGCCCGCAGTCACGGAGCCGTCAATTGCGGGGAGGAAGATCACGTGGCAGGTACTTTGCCGAGCTAGTATAAGCCGAGTGATTTTTTATTTCTACACCGAGCACTTTTTTGGGAGCACTCAGGTTATACTCTTCTTTACCGAGCTAGAGTCCGGAAGTTGACGAGTGTTTTTCTGGTGCACTCGGCTTATAATGTGGTGTGCCGAGTACCCGACAAATAAAACTCGGCTTAGGTCCAAACACTCAGACTGCGAAAGTTTTTCCTAAAGTGAGCCAATATGTTAGGGATTAGGCTGGTTACAATCCTGAGGATCAAGGCAAATATTTAACCTAGTCTTATAGATTTGTTCGGTTCTTACAATAGTTAATATCTCTAGAATATTCTCAGCACTTCATAATCTTACACTGCCAAGCGTGTGTTATTATAAAATAAAATAGAGTAGAAAGTGAGATAAACTTATTTTTATTAAATTTTATTAAATGTGTCCAATTTGATGAAGTTTGATTGATTAGGCTAGCTGCTTCATTGCAGTTCTTAAGCTGTATCTTTTCTTTTAATTACCATGATATGTTGCCCCTCTGACCGTGTTACAATTACTGAACAATCGAGCCAAGTTGGGAAAAGAAACATTATTCAGAGGGGGGAAGTTGGCAAGAATTCACCAAGCACACCTGATCATGTGATGATATAAGCTTGTGCGCGTCTTAACTGTTGTTTGTTATATGTACAATGTCAGTACCACAAGAACAGTCTATCCCTGCAAAAAAAGTACAATATGTACTTTGGAAATGTATTCACTAATAACAAGAAATAGCCTGCGTGGAGCTAATTAAAAGCCTAAAACTGAACAAGTCGTTCACATGTTCCCGAAATTTTGCAGTTGCCAGCAAGAAGAAATGCTTTGCTTGCAAGAAATTGCAATGAACACTTCAAGCCAAGGGGTAGTCAGAATGTCATAAGAATCTAGAACTCTGGATCTGTGGACGACCAATCTTTCTGATACACCATATCGTTTCTTGCATCAGGGCAAGCATCATCACTGAAAGACTGACGAGAGCGAACAATGAGCACAACAATTCTCATATTCCCAACGACTTACATATGACATATAGAGAGTTAGAGACTTTCACTTTCGTGTTTCAAGGGGCAAGACTGCAAAGCCTGAGGCTGAACCAGCAATTGATCTGCCGACCACGTGATTAGTGTGCTCCCATATTTTGTGGTTGCCATCATTGATATGCATCTCTTCAAGAACCATGGCGTTCTCCGCCACGAATTTGGCCAATCGCACACCAAAACGGTTGGACTCGTCCCTACGGAATCGCAAGCTCACGCACCTCAGGCTACTCTGCAGGCAGGTGAACGACTGTCCAGTCAAGCCATGGGTATAATCAGGCACCTCGTAAAACATCGTCGGGTTCTTGAATCTGCGGCGCAGGAAGTGATTTACAGACTTCTCAAAATCCAGCTGGTCTTTTTCCGCCAAGACGTCTCGTTCATAGCACCCATCGTCTCCGTAGGATTTGATTTCCGACGCCGTGCTCGTGCTCAGGTTGAGCCGGAGTTGACGAATCACGGGGCAGCAGTGGAGGAGGTGCGCAATGGCCGACCCGGTGGGCTTGCTCCGTCCTGGCTTGTACTGTGCCTCCAGCTCGAGGCGTTCGAGGTCGTGGAAGAGGACCTTATTCGGCTCGGGCCCGTTCGTCTCGCAGCCCGGCCTGAGGTGCTCCAGCTGGTTGGTTTTCAGCTTCAAGACCCTGGCATTGCTGAAGCTCGCAGCACATTACCAGAAGCAGGCGCATGTGTTGTGCTCTATGTAATATTCCCTCCATCCAGAAATACTTGTCGGAGAAATGAATGTATCTAGATGTATTTTAATTCTACATACAACCATTTTTATGCATTTCTACGACAAGTATTTCCGAACGAAGGGAGTAGTACATATCAGGGGAGAAGTCTATGTCCACTCGCGTGAGGTTTGCGGCTTCTTGTGGTTTTAGCGTGAACGGCTCGCGGAAATTCCCATTGTATCTGAAGCATCGCAACATTGGGGCGTCCAGCTCTACGCCGGTCAAGTTCGTCCAGGTGCAGTCCAAGATCACGAGGGCCGTGAGGGCCGCGCACCGGAGTTTTGCCGGCGGCGGTGAACCGTCGTGTGTAGGGATGTAAACGGATCGGATCGGATCGGATAATACTCTCCCCATATCTTTTATCATATTTTCTTGTCGGATTCGGAGCGGATCGGATACGGATGCGGATGCGGATAATATTGGACTACGGATACGGTTCAGAAACAAAGCATATTCAGACCAGAAACGGATAAAACTTATCGGATAAATATGTGCAAAGAGACGTAATGTCATCATGCAAAAAATAACACTAGAGAGCAGCCAAGCCTTCAAAATTACACCAAAATAAGTATAGTAATTAAATAGTACATAAAATTGTCACAAACTGATTAACGATTTGCAACTTGAACTTGCATCTACCGACTAGGAAATTTTGTAGAGATAAAGAATATCTCACCCCGTGAGGGGTTTCCACCGGAAACAATTTGTGCAGTGCGTCAAGCCAGAGAGATGTTGAGTATGGATCATACTAGGCTACAAGGGGTGATTTGGTCTCTGGGTCAATGAATTAATTGTATATTTTGGATGATAGGGCTATGTTAATCGGATTATCCTAATTGATAAGGTCGGATAATCCATGAAAAAGTGCGGATAATCCGTATCTGTCGGATAATAGCAATACCATATCCGTAGGATGTCCGCTTGACAAAATCCGTATCCGCATCCGTATGCGGTGGATTCTTATTATTGCGTATCATATCCTTAAAAACGGATTCGGATGTGGATATGCTAACTAGTCGTGTGTGGATTCCGATTCGGATGCGACATGAGGGGATCAACCCAATTCCTGCAAGTTGGTTCCATGTGGGGAATGAACCCCTAGCAACCGAACAAGGCTACTACGAACTTCTTGGCAGTTTTCATATCTAAAGAACCTAAACTCTGGATGATGTGTCTGAACAGTATTTAGACTGAGAGGATTACAAGATAAGAGAACGAATGCTAGATTATCCAAACAAAACACCCATTAGGACGGACTAATCATGGTTGTCGGCGCAGTCACGTAGAGCGGAATATAAGAGCGGCACATACGTTGCCTTCTTGTGTTTATACAACATTAATTTGTTATCCAGAGGTCCTTGTTTGGCTGAGATTGACCTGTCGCCCAACAACGAGGCTCAATGCACAAAGGCTTAGCGTCCATGACCCTGCTCATCCCATGGATGATCTAGAAACACTGCAATAGCTGCATCGACGTTCATTGATGTTTTTCTTTTGCTCTGTCCCTGCCTCCTAGGTGGATTGTAACTCAAAACTCTATCTTTTGAATGAAATGAAACACAAAGATGTGTTCATGTGCAAAACACTTTTTGGCGACTCCGCTGGGGACGTTTTGAATCGGTTCATTATGGCCGATGGTAAAATCCCTAGGACTTCTAAGATCAGTATCGATAACGTCATACAGCCTGCCTTTGATGATATGCTGGACCAACTCTTTGACGCGATCAAAGCCAAGAGGAGATCGGCGCGTTGCAGAAGCAATGAGAAGATGAACTTAAGGAGCAACTCAAAGAGATACAGAGGAATAAATAAGAAGAAATGGAGGTGTTCATGGCGACTTTCAAGAAAGACCGTAAAAGCGTCATCACTTAATCTGGCGAGGCTAGGCTCACCCCTCTACTCGAGGGCACCTCTGTAGTGCTAGCATGCTTACTACCAATCAATTAGCCACTTCTACGTATTAATGGCTCAAAGCAGTGTTATCAACAGATTTTTAAGGCGTTGGGTGAGTATGTAAACACTGGGAAAAAAAATACGCCTAGTGATCAAGGTCGGTACTAGTGCGGTAAACTTTAGTTCAGGACCATCTGTTACACCGATGAATCCTTACTTAAATCAAAGTTTGCACATCGTGGTCAGCCCAAGTTACTTCTCACAAGGCAAAAGTTTGTATTTTGTACTTCTTTTGAACCCGTATGGGGTTGATATTATTTTAACAATCCTTGGTCGATGAAGCTGGTAATCACTGTTATTATGACTTCATGTGGACCTTTCAAAAATGTTTGTATGAGCAACTAACCTTGCCTCTGCCCATTCACATATGCTGTTTGGCCAAAAACATGACATGCAAACAATCAAGATAATAGGCCTAAATGGTGGAGCTTAATCAATAAGCATCTGCATTTATAATCTACAAACTTCCTAAGATCTTGCTGGCCTCATCTTGCAAAAGCTTCCAAGCATCATCCACATGTTTCTCCTCGGTCAGAGGTGCTCCAACAGCAAATCTCAAGACAAATTTTCCGGAAAGAACCTGTTGAAGAAAAAAAGTACCACACAGGAAATCAGTGGATATTTATGCTTCATGAATACATATGGAGATCATTGAAGGATCTGCTAGTAACCAACCGTATGTGATATGAAGATCTTTCCACTTGAGTTACAGGTATCCATTAGGCTGTAGTTAAGGTTACGGCCATTGTCATCCTCCGAAGTTGGGGGCAGAAGGCGGAAACAAACAAGGGAAAAGTTCCTTGGAGTTACTACCTAAATTAGTGAAGTAAATAAGAACTCTAAAATAGAGATTTCCAATGGAAGAAGAAAACATGATGTTCTTTTGAACTACAGGAACATAGAGTTCCATAGTATCATTAAATAGATGTACTAACTGGTTTATTTTTTCTGTTACCTCAAATCTTGAATCAGATAATACAAGTTGTTCAAACTGTTTAGCCAACTGTATGTGCTTTCTGATATAGCTCTGCAGGTTTTCCACGCCATAAAGCCTCAATACCATCCATAGCTTGAGTGATCTAAAATAAAAGCTCCACTTGGTAAGAGAAATCAATTCAATTGTCATACAAGGAACTGCCGCATATAGTCTGAACAACAATGTGACGAGTCATACTGTCATAGTGACTGCACTTGGTAAGCTAGACGTTAACACATTGATATATGGTGTTGAGCAACATTAAATTGTAAGATTCTTTTTTTGTAATAGACATATGTGTATGAACTATATATTGATCCTCCAATTGCAAGCAAAGTAAATATAGTATAAAGGCTACAATTTCTCTAATAGGAACAATGATATTGAATAATGGGCAGGCCCACCTAACACAAACTGCTCAGATCTATTTTGATGGCACACTGTGAAGCCATCCAATACCACATGGGATACAAGCAAACTTTTGTTCCTTGGTGATTTTTTAAAATCATTTGACCACACGTTATTACCACTTGTGATTTATATAGCAATACCGAAGCTTATTGCTAACACTTAATGTTAGGTAAATATTAGTTCTACAAAGAAGAAACTAGATATAATTTATTGAAGTATTAATCTAATGTTGCATTCCTTGTCAAAATATTATGTACTAAACTGTATGCAAGAGACAAATAGTACACTTCACAAACGGTAATGAAACTGCCAAGAGGATTTCACCTAAAACGACGGCCAAGTGGAATTTGCCAATCCTTGAAATCAACAACGGAATTTTCTTGGGAAGCCTGAAAATGTAAAACAGTTATAGCATCACCAAATGTTTACAAAAAACTCACAAACACTTTATAGGTATTTTTTTTATTAATTAGATTGCAGGCATCCATTGTTCTTTCAATATAAATGTTTTTTGTTTTCTCAAAATTTTATACTTCAGTTTGTCCAATCAGATTAAAATTGAGGGAATATTTATGTATCACATTACTACAAATAATGTAATTATTGAGAATTTCAACCAAGTTCTTCAACAATTACTCGGAAGATATTTCCCACAATGGTACGACCTGCCCGGGGGGCAGTAATTGGTCAGTTTAACTCTTTTTCTCTTGCTTCATTTAAAAAAGTTGGAAAGTACCAACTTTTAATAACATACAATTGTATATAAAATAAAAAGAGCTCAAACTAGCACATTCCCACTAGAAAAGGGCTCCCAGTAGCTAATAGGATTTCTAGCCCCAACGATAACCAGATGGTTAACACTAGAATTTGGAAAATGGGGAATTAGATAAGATAGCATTCATTCGCAATCCAGAAAACTCAAACTTTTCAAAAGGTAGATTAATCCACTGCCATGAACAATAATAAAATTATCACAAGAGAAAAATAGAGAAGGGAAGGATATATCGAAACCTTATTCTTAAGATACTCTGGATTTGTAGATAATGCTTCTATGAGATATCTCTTGTCCTGTTTATTATGCATCATGTAAGTTTGTGCATTTGGTAATATTGACATAATATTAATGTAATATGCGTAGAAAATACAAGTAAATAAATATTCCAGATGTGTAAAACATGGTACTCCAATTGGAACATCATCACATGGCTTACCTTAACCCATAACAAGGAACAGTCGAAGTTTGTGAGAAACCATTTGTGTGCATTCATATTGAATGAATCAGCTTCTTCTACACCATCAAGGTGATGTCGGTACTCTGGGCATATACAAGCACTTCCAGCATATGCAGCATCAATGTGGAACCACATGTCATGGGCCTAACAAAAATAATAAACATAAGCAATCGATCAATTTTTTATCAATATATTTAAATATATGTTTCTATAATTTGCCACAAGTAATATACAAAATAATATAGCTAATAACAATGGGAATATGGAACCAACATTCCAAAAGCATTCTCCATAAAAGATCCCATAGATTGATCGAAACTTATTTCTTGCTCTACCACAAATTTGCATTACTTAGGACTAAAATACGAAAAATAAACTAAATTTAGTAATATAAAAAGAATTCCTCTTCAAAATTCTGGTCCCATCTAAAAATTTCTGGGGACCGTTGTTAACGGATTAGTTATCCATCAAAACGGAGACTTGTTACTCAAAAGTGGAGATAATAATTAGGTCTTCAACTAGCAGTAACAAAATAGTGTTCGATGCATAGCTGGTAGAAGTTCAACATTCTTTTAGAAAATATATAAATAGAAAACATTAAATACATAGATGGATTTCATTATACTAATATTGGTAATTTCCTAATTATCACAAGCAACGGGCTCAAACACCTGTGCTATCTTTCCTAATTTATGCAAGGGGTCCACGGCCGATGAAGATGTTGTGCCTACCTGAAACAAATAAATTTGTTAGATGATAAACATGGAGAAAAAATACAGATTGTACTAATGAGTAGATAAAAAGCTAAGCACAACTATTAAAATAAGAGAATGCCATTTAAGTAATTACTTTCTGCAACATTTATCATGTTACTGTTTAAGTATATTTGGATTTCCCAAACTTCTCCATCAGTCTGGGCTTTTGGTTCTACTGGTTGGTGCGTTAAACTTAATTGGTTTGACCGCGTTCACCCAAAAAGAACCACAACAAAAGATGAGCAGGTGATCAGGGTCATCGAACAGGTAGTGGCCTAATATGGCGGTAGATTAGGGAAGCTCTATGAAGGATTCGGCAATGGCCAAGACCCTCATGCTCGCAAGTCAAGAGCATGATCTTGATCATCTACATCAGGATAATAATATTGCCCTCCTTCACTCAGATGTTTGCATATCCACTACAACGACATATATCGTGAAAATGGCCTAGTTGCAAATTCAGGGCTAATATGCTATAGAAGGCTGAGGCTCATGAGTGGCGGACGCGGGGGCCCGAGGACTTCGCCAACTTCTCCCCTAGACTAGGTTTTGGGTCGAGTTGTATGGAGAGGTGTTGGTCCTCTTTAGGACTTGTACAAAACTTCTTTTCTATTAATGGATCGAAACACAAGGCTTTTGCGTTTTCACGAAAAAAAATAGGCTTAGTTTGGGAGCTCAGCTTTATTGAAACTATGGTATTCCAAAACTGAAGTATTGGAGTGCCTGGCAAATGAATATTGCAGTTTCATACAATACTTCAGTTTATAGAAAAAAAAGTGGTCGGGAGTGAAGTTTTCAATATGGCAAAAAAACTGCAGTTTTGCACAATACTTCAGTTTATAAACCACAGAATTTATTGGATCCAAACGCTTTAAAGTATTTGATACTTCAATATTTTTAGAAACCGAAGTATTATCAGAATACTTCAAAGAAAACTGAGCTCCCAAACGGACCCGTAATCAACAGTAATAGGGAAGGGGATGTTTCTATATCCAATGCAGAATGCAAGGATCGAATTCAATCTTATTTACAAGACACAGAGAAGACAACTATGTAATGACTGTACCATGACACTAGTACTAAGCATTTTTTATCTTTTAAATGGGATTGAATTAATCATGAAATTTGCATGGATGTAGAACATGCATTATAGTAGAACTAAAAATTATTGAGATTACTTCAAACTTATATGCCATATTCTCACGGAATTTACAACTTCTGAGGGTCATTTTCACGTAATTTCTCCATGATCATAAATTGCCCCCATCCCCAACACAAATCCCCCGCACACACAGACTGTACCATGCGCTAGTACACAAGAATCAAGAACGGAATAATTCAAGACAACACACGACTGTGAAATTTTTTAATACATAAATGTAGCTCCCGTAATTTTGCACAAAGATAGTTGGAAGACAGACTAGTATCAAAATTGTGAACTTGCAGAAGATATTTTCTGAACTTTCAGTATACTGACTCAAAGTTATTTATTTAAAGTATAGTAAATCATGTCAAGACTTAAATGTTGAAATTCCCCCAAGTTTTCATTAACCTAAGAAGCTTGCATACAAAGAAATCACAGCTTATTGCTTACTGTTGCACAGATGAAGAATGGTACCAACCCAGATGACAAATCAACGGAAATGGCTTCACTAACTGCTTCAGGTGCAACAGCGTAACTATTACTGTAGTCAGCCTTCACAACTCTGAAGTTCTCTGGGAAAATTCCTGCAATCTATATAAAAAGAAGAATTATATCTTAGGAAAAACAGATAAAAAAGGTAAAGAACATAATTCACATTATCTAACTGCTTCATTGTCATTCCTTGAATAACATCAAATCCAAAGAACCGACAAAGTCTGGTAATTTATTCATATTTCATAACAAAAGATAACTAGAAATCATTCTAGTGAGACTTGAGTTGTATTACATATGCATACCTGGCATGCCTTTTGCAGAGCAGAATGTGTCTGATCAGATGCATAAACTACTAATTTTTCAAGGGATTTTTTCCCGTGCATTTCTAAGGTTCTATCTCGTGCAGCCAATAGTACAACAAGGACAGCTTCACTGGCACTACCCTGGATTACTCCTCCACCAACCGCTGTAAAGAGGGACGCAGTAGAGAAACTCAGAAGCGTGACTTTAGCTAAGGACACTATGCACATTCTATATCAAAAGATAGCAGCTCTATATACCATTCTACCATAGAAGAATCTATAAATTAGATGTCTCGGATCAAGGATAGTCCAAATCACAGTCTGTATCACATGATCATAGAACCCTATGAAACTATTCCGATTCCGATCGACATATAGGAGAATAACAGCTTGGTAGCATATAACTCAAGTTCCATGGTTCGGACCATACGATCTCTGGAGCCATAATTGTTTTTAGGTCAGATCCTATTCATGATTATAAGATCCACGAACATGAAAATAATCCTACATAGGACCACCATTTTGGCAATATTGATAATCTCGCACGACCTGGTTACATAGTTATGCGATTGCTAATTAATTGTACATTTTTTTGCGGGTAAATTAATGGTACATCTTGATAAGTATTACAACCGCTCAATAATGTAGATTGTCCTAGGGTGCATACCATCAGCTATTCAAAAGTATGGCTGTGTGAAAAAGCATATAACTGATTGTGGAAATAATGTCGCTGGATTTTTGTTTCATGTTTTTATAGCACAATATGATTGAAAATTGTAGTTGGTATCTTGCATTGGAGCCTGCAAGAAATTAAGAAATGACCACATTTTTTTATGGAGCAGCTGTAAAAAGTAGTTCGGTATTCTACGTAGTAATGTTAAACTAGACAAAATGATCAATATGTCAAGAAGGAAACAAGAAACGTTACCTTAATAAATAAAGAATGGAAATACACGATAAAAAAGTAATTGAATAGCCAAGTAAGGGATGTTCCACATAGTGTTTGTTAATCATAACCTTATCCTTTATATCATATCTAGAGATGCAAATTAATTAAAAGGCGCTACATATAAAGAACAGAATTGCGAAAATATATGTTGTGATCAACAAATAGTTTGTGCATCAAACTAAAAAAATATGATTGCAGCCTTACCAGATGATAGAAACTGGCTTGGAAGCTTAAGCATTTTTGCAAACCAGTCTAAGACTATAACCTCTAACTCGGTTGCAGCAGGAGAGGTTATCCAACTGAAGCCAACGATGTTAAAGGCAGCACTAAGCATCTCCCCCAGGAATCCAGCAGTGCTACTATTTGAGGGATAGTAAGCAAAATAATTTGGACTTTGCCAGTGAGTTACTCCCGGTACTATCTTCTCTCGTATATCTGGACATCAGAAAAGTTTTATGAATAAAATTTAGGATTGGTTAAGCATAGTTTATGGATTGCAATTGATAAAACATAAATTCCAATGTCACTTGAAAGTGCACTAGAAGGAAGATCACCATCAAAAAGGGCATCCAAAGTGTCAGGTCGGTTTGGAGCTGAATCTGGAAGAAGTTCATTTAGATATCCTGGCTGCAACAAAAACACCCGATCAATGGATGTCGATGCACAAATCTTATTAGAGTGCCAAATATAGTACTTAACACAATCCATCTTCTGTAGACAAACGAGTAGTATGTTTGACTGTTTTCTTAGTTCTTTAATGGTACCATCGCCATTTCACAACATGACGGATGCAAAGTTTTGTATCCTTACAATAAAGAGAGAAGGAAAATGATGTTCCAAGTCCTTGTACATAGTGGCTATGATGCACAGATGCTTCTGAAAAGTGATATATCAGGCGTATCGGATACGGGTCCTCCCCGCCACTGCAGTTTAACCATATTTTCTCAAGATATCCAGGAAGGGAATCATACCGTGACCAAATGTTACCGATCCTATGTTGAGCTGCTTCATATCAAATGTTACCGAAGAATTTAGTTTAGATTATATATGTATATAGGCGACTGAAGTACCAGAGAGTTATTTATAGAATGGATTAAACTAGTGGCTGGGTCAATCGGCGAACAAGTCATATTAAGAAGGAGATAATGATGCAGAAGCAGCATCTGAGCAAACTCCCAGGTTAAAAAAACCAAGTTTGGAAAAAAATGCAAGTTCGTATTGCAGGATTTGGAGAAGAGTCAAGAGTGACCGTGCCTGGACTTGACTGAGGACGGAAAATGTCTCGATGGATTTGTAGTAGTCGGCGATGAAATCCACCATCCGGTGCCCGCACTCCCGAAGCTGCTCCGCATCCATCGGCCGCATCGACCAGCCGCCGTCGTCTCCATTGCCGGTACCACTCCCGTCCCTTGGCAACAACAAACCAAGAAAAAGTTTAGCGCGGGGCATTAGAAAATATCGATCTGCGGGCATGAGGATCGATGAGATGTTCACATTATAGGGTTTGCAATCCTGGCAGGAGGGAGATTGCAAGCGAGAGAGATGAGGGAGAGCGATCAGCACATACAGTATATATCACGTGTACCGTGAGCCTTGGCTACCATGTAAGGAAGATATCTTACTACCTCGTATCATCATCATCAACCTATAAACAACCGAATAAATAGAAAAGATACTACCTCGTATCAACCTATCAAATCTCGTAATGTATGGTAATCAATCTCTTCTTAGGAAACGCATATGCAATCAATTCACGTCATAAAATCTCTTCCTTCCTTGCCTTATAAAAGGATCAATCTTGGTTTATTTCCTTCCTTTTTTGTCTAGATTTTTTTTTGCCCATAAAATCTCTTCATTTCTTTCCCGATTTCCTCTCATTTATCCCATGATCTTGTGCCCGCCAGCTAGGGTACCAGATCCCGCACACCGTGTCTCGAGGCCACCATCCTCCTCGAGGAGAAGATGCCGGAGCACTGTGAACAAGGAAGGTCATGGCGCTGCCGAGTACTCTCCTCAAATCTGTGCCAGCAATGGAGGACACTTGAGGACCATACCCACGTCGCCACTGCACACCTACGTTGATTGCTGCAGCCGAGCCCTTTTACCGACGTCGTCTCCCTGAGCATCACTGTCGAATCCTCCCGACGACCATCTTCCACCGCTTCATGATTGGACGGCCAGACTCAGACTCATAACCTACTCCATCCCGGCGTAGAACCAGCACCAAGCCTTTTTCATCGCCATGGGAATGAAAGTTGGTTGCTTGTTTTCATAAGTTTCTTGTTTTTCCACTTGTCATCCAACGCCACTTTCCATTGCTTTCATCATTAAAAAAATTATTTAGTCTATCAGTATGTTATGTATTTGAATGTTGTGTCCAGTATAAGGGTTAGTTTGTTGATAAACGAAAAGGCTTGGTTTGGTGATTAATAATATAAAGAACAGAACAAGATGAGTCCATGCTTGTGCATAACCAATAATATTCATTGTGGCCATATATGTGAGTTAGGAAGAATATTATTATGGACAATATTTGTGTGAGTACAACCGATGATGGCGATTTCATTTGTGGTGAGCCAAAAGTAGCAGTAGGGTGTAGTTGGAGAAGAGACAACATGCATTTTGACGTGTGGTACTGGGAGTTAAGCTTACACATGAGTCAAGGGTCATGGCGTATATATGCCGTTTAAGCTATATCTACTTTCCCGTGGCAACGCACGGGCAGTTACCTAGTAAATAGAAAAGATACGGTTCATAAACAACCGAATAAATAGGAAAGACACTGTATCACAGGCGGAAGCCACACGCGACCCACGAAAACAATGGCCCGCAAGGGACTGACAGCCACTACGGTTCTGTACGGGGCCCCGAGCTGAACAGTAGGGAGCTCCTAGATGCCGCCTTCAGCGGCGCGTGTCCGAGATGCCGCCTGAAGGAAGACCCGAATGGGCCTGGCCCAATAACATCCCTTCGCTCGCTGGCTCTTCCATTCATTCGCTTGGTTGCTTCTATGCTCCTACCAGCTTCTATATTCCTTTTCAAATCTGAACGACCTTTACAATTTGAACAATTTTAAAAACTCTGAAAATATTTTTCTTTATCTTTATAAATGGCATCCCTAAAATCAAAAGGTTCGAACTTCAAAGGAAAAAGATCACACATATTATTATTAGAAACAAACCAACAAACTACGGATTATGTGGTTGCAGTTGCAGGAAAATTTCCCTTTTTCTGTACATAAACAAAAATGCAGGAAAATATCATCTGAAGTCATTGATCTGGATCCTTTTTTAAATACAACAACGGATACATGTAAGAAGAATTAAACCTGAAAACCAGAGTACTGCACACAAGCAACTTGAAAATCTAGCTTACTTTTTGCATGGCTAACAACTTGAAAATCTTGCTACAGATGTAACAAGAAAAGATATCTATTAGACATGATTTTAAGCTTGCCCCAAGTTGCTTCATCTAATATTTACTTATTATAAATTTTGAACATACAACGTCAGAACATAGCCTATCGACCAACACTTACTTACTGAACTTAAGCAAATTAGTAAGCTTGCACGTGAAAATTCACGTATAAATAGAAAAATAGTTCAATCATAAAAGGCAAAAAAAAAGTACAAATGAATTTCTACTTGAAGTTTTAAAAATTATACTTATGAAATTCTACGTTGTAATGTACCTAAGCATTTATGTACAAAGTCACAGAATTTAACTTCAAAAAGTCCAAAACAATTGTTCTTGGTGCACTCTAAATGAATGAATATTTGTACGTCTGCAGTATTCAATAAATTAAAATGGCATAAGATTATTTGTTTCCACAGAACATCTGGAAAGATTCATCTTAGTAGTATCATCCTAAAACTAATTTGTGTACCATCATGTTTGTTATTAAAGGCAAGTTAAGAAGAGGTTATAATATACTATGCAAGCAGGTTGCCTATAGAACTAAATATCATTACAAAAATACACTGGCCTAGCTTCCTTGTAAAGATTTAGGGTACCGAAGGCTTCATGAAAGTGATGCAAAGCAAAGAGAAGAAAATTCACTTCAGTTAACCTGCTTATATTAAGTTTCTCGAAGGACATTTGAGATGCTCCTAGGAGACGTTGTGTGATGGCTTTACTACTGTCTGAATTTTTCTAGGTTTTATATCCTTGCATGATGTGAGAAAGCTTCCCAATATCCTGAACTTTAGTATATACTCAAAAGTGAAACAATTTTATCTTACTATTTCTACATGCAGGTGAGTACAATTCACAACAACAGAAAAATATATGGGCTTAAAATAGATTATAACCACAATCAGACAAAAAAAAACAATGGGGATTTTTTTTCTTAATTACCTTACCTCAACAACCAATTTCTATTCCTTTGTTCCAAGTGCCAAAGAGAAGCTACAGAGCGAATCACAGTACTGCTATAGTAATTTTATCCAGATTTTAAACCATGGAAGTATAATTTAAACGGACCTGAATTGCACAAGGAGGTGAATATTTGCATATTTAAACTGGTAATTGAAGCCAGGAAGCATCGGCAAAATTACCGGCAGTCAAAAGAGGAGGGGGAGAGGACCGAGGTGGCCGTCATGGTCGTGGGGGACGGCCGCTGGCTCGACTTTGTCCAAGTGGTGCCAATCTGGAGTCTGAAGAGACTAAACATTCAGCATTCGAGAAGCTGCAACCTGAGAATATCGCAGGCACTCGCACTTGTCAACTTGAGTTAATTCTGAATTCTGGTTATACACAAACCACTATGACACAACAGGACATAACAATTATATTTTCTACTCCCTCCGTTCCTAAATATAGGTCTTTCTAGAGATTTCAACAGGTGACTACATACGAAGGAAAATGAATGAATTTACACTCTAAAATATGTCTATATACATCCGTATGTGATAGTCTATTTGAAATCTCTAAAAAGACTTATATTTAGGAACAGAGGGAGTAATAGGGCTGCGTCAAACGAAAACGAAGTACCGGTAAGGGATTCCAAGTGTCCCCAAATGTTCTGTACCAGCCAGTATGCAGCTATCCCTTTGCTGAATCCCAAACAGTTTAGACCACTAACTGCCAGTAAAGAACAGAAACAACACGAAAAATAGCACCATCAGATCAGAATCAATGTACATCCACAGACCAGAAAAATGCATAACAAGCTGTATGCGCACCTTGTGCTGCTCTCCGGATGGACCAGACTTGTTCTTCTGGCCGACGATGTAGCACAGCACGCGACACCAATCTGAGCGCCAGAGAAGCACCAAGAACAATGAGGACGCCGTAGATCCTCCCGCTGACAGGATTGTAGTCTCCAGGACGCTCTGCTGCTCGCCCCTGGAGCGAGAGCCACTCCGCCCTGCTCCGTCTGCCCCTTGAGCGAATAAACAGCCGCACGAACGTGTTGATCCATGGTAATCGAATTCTTGGCGTAGACAAAGAGGAGGAAGGGCCGGGTGGAAGCAGCAGCTGACCGGCGGCACCCGCCCCCTAGCGGTGGCGGGGCGCAGCGGCGGCACCCGCTGGGGAGCGGTGGCGTGGCGCTCGCTCCCCGGCGGTGGCGGGGAGGGAGAGGAGGGCCAGCGGGGCGCAGCGGCGGCACCCGCTCCCAGCGGTGGCGGGGCGCGGGGGCGGGAGGAGGAGGCGTCGATGGCGGAGGGCCGGCGGTGGGGGAGAATTGATTATAACCCCCCACCTCGTGTGCCTTCGATCTTAAGAGCATCTCCACCCGTTCGCACCCCAGGGCATCGAAAAACTGCGGGCGAGCCGGCGCTAGTTCTGCCTCTGGGGGTAGCCTAGCTCTCAGCCACGCCCCCAGGCCTCGGTCTTCTCTTCACGAAGGACGGCTCGGGTTTGTGCATCGGCGAGGCAGTGCTGGATGGATTCCTGCACGCGAGCGATGGCCTCGTCGACGTGTTTCCCCTTCTTGGCACCTTTGTTGCCGTCCGGACGCCCTTCAGACGTGCCCGGAACCGGCGCGTCCGGCTTGTATGTCTCATTGGCCTTCTCGAGGGTGCGCCGGACTTCCGCCCACTTATCGCACTTGTCAATGCGCTTGTAGACGTGGAGGTACTTGAACGCGGCGTCGTTGTTGCTCTGCCTATACAGGCCGAACATGCGCAAAGAATCGCGCCGGGACAAACAAAGCGATTGGCGGCGCGACACACGGCAAAGAGAGACGGGAGACCGGCGTGGCATACCTGATCCTCAATGCTGGCGCCGCTCTCCGGGCGAGCGGACACCTCCTCGACGACACCATGCCATTTGTTGCACGCCCCCTGGATGCGCACCCAATGATTCGCCATCGCCTTCGACCGGCGCTGCATGTAGACGCCTTTGAAGTAGGGGTCGACGAGCTTGCGCTTTCGTCGAACTTCGGCCTTGATGCGCTTCAAAGATGCGTCTCGATGCTCGATTCGCGCGCGCCCGGTTGTCGAGGCGGGCGACTTTCCATGCATCGGCGAGGCATTCCTCCTCCTTGGACGCCCACTTGATGCGTGGCTCGGCTGACCTGGCCGTCCGCTTCTTCTTCTTGCGCCTCCTCGCCGGCTCCTCCTCATCCTCCTCCTCCTCCTCGTCCTCTTCCTCCTACTCCTCCTGTTCATTGTCGCCGTAGACGTAGCCGAGCTCGACGTCCATGCCGCCGCTGAGATCCACCGCCTCATCCGCGGTGAACCCGGGAGACGCGGCGGCGGCCGATCCTTCCGCGATGATGTCGCCCATGTCGGCCTCGGTCTCGTCGGCGTCGCCGAGGTGCGCGAAGAAGGCGGCGCAACGGGCGGAGAGGAGGCGTCGGGAGGAGGCGTCTGTGGCGGCGGTAGTTGTATGGAGGGTACCGCACGCCGGTGAAAGGCGGGCGAGGGCGCAGGCCGGCGGTGTCCATGGGGGAACGTGACATTTGGGTTGAACCCACCGTGCACGTCCCCGTTGGCATAGCCCGGCGATCCCCATGGTTGTGGCGTCGGAGACCCGACTGTTGGGGAACATAGTAATTTCAAAAAAAATCCTACGCACACGCAAGATCATGGTGATGCATAGCAACGAGAGGGGAGAGTGTTGTCCACGTACCCTCGTAGACCGAAAGCGGAAGCGTTAGCACAACGCGTTGATGTAGTCGTCGTCTTCACGATCCGACCGATCAAGTACCGACGCACGGCACCTCCGAGTTCAGCACACGTTCAGCCCGATGACGTCCCTCGAACTCCGATCCAGCCGAGTGTTGAGGAGAGTTTCGTCAGCACCACGGCGTGGTGACGATGTTGATGTTCTACCGACGCAGGGCTTCGCCTAAGCACCGCTACAGTATTATCGAGGTGGACTATGGTGAAGGGGGGCACTGCACACGGCTAAGAGATCAATGATCAACTGTTGTTTCTAGGGTGCCCACCTGCCCCCGTATATAAAGGAGCAAGGGGGAGGCCGGCCGGCCCTCTATGGCGCGCCCCAAGAGGGGAATCCTACTAGGACTCCAAGTCCTAGTAGGTTTCCACCTAAAGGGAGAGAGGGGTAAGGAAGGAGAGGGAGAGGGAGAAGGAAAGGGGGGCGCCGCCCCCCTTCTCCTAGTCCAATTCGGACCAGAGGGGGAGGAGCGCGCGGCCTGCCCTAGGCCGCCCCTCTCTCTCTCCACTAAGGCCCATCGAGGCCCATTAGTTCCCCCGGGGGTTCCGATAACCCTCCGGCACTCCGGTTTTATCCGAAACTTCTCCGGAACGCTTCCGGTGTCCAAATATAGTCGTCAAATATACCAATCTTCATGTCTCGACCATTTCGAGACTCCTCGTCATGTCCATGATCATATCCGTGACTCCGAACAACCTTCGGTACATCAAAACACATAAACTCATAATAAAATTGTGATCGTAACATTAAGCGTGCGGACCCTACGGGTTCGAGAACTATGTAGACATGACCGAGACACGTCTCCGGTCAATAACCAATAGTGGAGCCTGGATGCTCATATTGGCTCCCACATATTCTATGAAGATCTTTATCGGTCAGACCGCATAACAACATACGTTGTTCCCTTTGTCATCGGTATGTTACTTGCCCGAGATTTGATCGTCGGTATCTCAATACCTAGTTCAATCTCTTTACCGGCAAGTCTCTTTACTCGTTCTGTAATACATCATCCCGCAATTAACTCATTAGTTGCAATGCTTGCAAGGCTTAAGTGATGTGCATTACCGAGAGGGCCCAGAGATACCTCTCGACAATCGAGTGACAAATCCTAATCTCGAAATACGCCAACCCAACATGTACCTTCGGAGACACCAGAGAGCACCTTTATAATCACCCGATTCGTTGTGACGTTTGGTAGCACACAAATTGTTCCTCCGGTAAACGGGAGTTGCATAATCTCATAGTCATAGGAACATGTATAAGTCATGAAGAAAGCAATAGCAACATACTAAACGATCGTGTGTTAAGATAACGGAATGGGTCATGTCAATCACATCATTCTCCTAATAATGTGATCCCGTTAATCAAATGACAACCCATGTCAATGGCTAGGAAACTATAACCATCTTTGATCAACGAGCTAGTCAAGTAGAGGCATACTAGTGACACTCTGTTTGTCTATGTATTCACACATGTATTATGTTTCCGGTTAATACAGTTCTAGCATGAATAATAAACATTTATCATGATATAAGGAAATAAATAATAACTTTATTATTGCCTCTAGGGCATATTTCCTTCAGTCTCCCACTTGCACTAGAGTCAATAATCTAGATTACACAGTAATGATTCTAACACCCATGGAGCCTTGGTGCTGATCATGTTTTGCTCGTGGAAGAGGCTTAGTCAACGGTCTGCAACATTCAGATCCGTATGTATCTTGCAAATTTCTATGTCTCCCACCTGGACTAGATCCTTGATGGAGTTGAAGCGTCTCTTGATGTGCTTGGTTCTCTTGTGAAATCTGGATTCCTTCGCCAAGGCAATTGCTCCAGTATTGTCACAAAAGATTTTCATTGGACCCGATGCACTAGGTATGACACCTAGATCGGATATGAACTCCTTCATACAGACTCCTTCATTTGCTGCTTCTGAAGCAGCTATGTACTGCGCTTCACACGTAGATCCCGCCACGACGCTTTGTTTAGAACTGCACCAACTGACAGCTCCACCGTTCAATGTAAACACATATCCGGTTTGCGATTTAGAATCGTCTGGATCAGTGTCAAAGCTTGCATCAACGTAACCATTTACAATGAGCTCTTTGTCACCTCCATAAAGCGAAACATATCCTTAGTCCTTTTCAGATACTTGGGATGTTCTTGACCGCCGTCCGGTGATCCACTCTGGATTACTTTGGTACCTCCTGCCGGACTTATAGCAAGGCACACATCAGTGCAGTACACAGCATTGCATACATGATAGAGCCTATGGATGAAGCATAGGGAACATCTTTCATTTTCTCTCTATCTTCTGCAGTGGTCGGGCATTGAGTCTTACTCAACTTCACACCTTGTAACACAGGCAAGAACCCTTTCTTTGCTTGATCCATTTTGAACTTCTTCAAAACTTTGTCAAGGTATGTGCTTTATGAAAGTCCAATTAAGCGTCTTGATCTATCTCTATAGATCTTAACGCCCAATATGTAAGCAGCTTCACCGAGGTCTTTCATTGAAAAACTCTTATTCAAGTATCCCTTTATGCTATCCAGAAATTCTATATGATTTCCAATCAGTAATATGTCATCCACATATAATATCAGAAATGCTACAGAGCTCCCACTCACTTTCTTGTAAATACAGGCTTCTGCAAAAGTCTCACAAAACCAAATGCTTTGATCACACTATCAAAGCGTTTATTCCAACTCCGAGAGGCTTGCACCAGTCCATAAATGGATCGCTGGAGCTTGCACACTTTGTTAGCTCCCTTAGGATCGACAAAACCTTCCGGTTGCATCATATACAACTCTTCTTCCAGAAATCCATTCAGGAATGCAGTTTTGACATCCATCTGCCAAATTTCATAATCATAAAATACGGCAACTGCTAACCTGATTCGGACAGACTTAAGCATCGCTACAGTGAGAAGGTCTCATCGTAGTCAATCCCTTGAACTTGTCGAAAATCTTTTGCAACAAGTCGAGCTTTGTAGACAGTAACATTATCGTCAGCGTCAGTCTTCTTCTTAAAGATCCATTTATTCTCAATTGCTTGCCGATCATCGGGCAAGTTAACCAAAGTCCACACTTTGTTCTCATACATGGATCCCATTTCAGATTTCATGGCTTCCAGCCATTTTGCGTAATCTGGGCTCACCATCGCTTCTACATAGATCGTAGGTTAATAATGATCTAGTAGCATGACTTCCGAGAACAGGATTACCGTACCACTCAGTGCGGATCTTACTCTAGTTGATCTACGAGGTTCAAGAATAACTTGATCTCAAGTTCCATGATCATCATCATTGACTTCCTCACTAATTGGTGTAGGTGTCACAGAAACCGGTTTCTGTGATGAACTACTTTCCAATGAGGGAGCTGGTACAGTTACCTCATCAAGTTCTACTTTCCTCCCACTCACTTCTTTCGAGAGAAACTCCTTCTCTGGAAAGGATCCATTCTTAGCAACGAATGTCTTGCCTTCGGATCTGTGATAGAAGGTGTACCCAACAGTCTCCTTTGGGTATCCTATGAAGACACATTTCTCCGATTTGGGTTCGAGCTTATCAGGTTGAAGTTTTTCACATAAGCATCGCAGCCCCAAACTTTCGTAAAGCGACAACTTTGGTTTCTTGCCAAACCCACAGTTCATAAGGCGTCATCTCCACGGATTTTGATGGTGCCCTATTTAACGTGAATGCGGCCGTCTCTAAAGCATAACCCCAAAACGATAGCGGTAAATCAGTAAGAGACATCATAGATCGCACCATATCTAGTAAAGTACGATTACAACGTTCGGACACACCATTACGCTATGGTGTTCCGGGTGGCGTGAGTTGCGAAACTATTCCGCATTGTTTCAAATGTAGACCAAACTCGTAACTCAAATATTCTCCTCCACGATCAGATCGTAGAAACTTTATTTTCTTGTTACGATGATTTTCAACTTCACTCTGAAATTCTTTGAACTTCTCAAATGTTTCAGCTTTATGTTTCATTAAGTAGATATACCCATATCTGCTTAAATCATCTGTGAAGGTGAGAAAATAACGATATCATCCACGAGCCTCAACATTCATCGGACCACATACATCTGTATGTATGATTTCCAACAAATCTGTTGCTCTCTCCATAGTACCGGAGAACGGCGTTTTAGTCATCTTGCCCATGAGGCACGGTTCACAAGTACCAAGTGATTCATAATCAAGTGGTCCCAAAAGTCCATCAGTATAGAGTTTCTTCATGCGATTTACACCGATATGACCTAAACGACAGTGCTACAAATAAGTTGCACTATCATTATCAACTCTGCATCTTTTGGCTTCAACATTATGAATATGTGTATCACTACTATCGAGATTCATAAAAAATAGACCACTCTTCAAGGGTGCATGACCATAACAGATATCACTCACATAAATAGAACAACCATTATTCTCTGATTTAAATGAATAACCGTCTCGCATCAAACAAGATCCAGATATAATGTTCATGCTCAACGCTAGCACCAAATAACAATTATTTAGGTCTAAAACTAATCCCGAAGGTAGATGTAGAGGTAGCGTGCCGACCGCGATCACATCGACTTTGGAACCATTTCCCACGCGCATCGTCACCTCGTCCTTGGCCAGTGTTCGTAATCCATAGTCCCTATTTCAAGTTGCAAATATTAGCAACAGAACCAGTATCAAATACCCATGTGCTACTGCGAGCTCTAGTAAGGTACACATCCATAACATGTATTGTTGGGGAACGTTGCAGAAAATAAAAAATTTCTACGCTTCACCAAGATCAATCTATGGAGTCATCTAGCAACGAGAGAGAGGATTGCATCTACATACCCTTGTAGATCGCGAGCGGAAGCGTTCAAGAGAACGGGGTTGAGGGAGTCGTACTCGTCGTGATCCAAATCACCGATAATCCTAGTGCCAAACGGACGGCACCTTCGCGTTCAACACACGTACGGTTGGGGAAGACGTCTCCTCCTTCTTGATCTAGCAAGGGGGAGGGAGAGGTTGATGGAGATCCAGCAACATGACGGCGTGGTGGTGGAAGTAGCGGCGATCTCGGCAGGGCTTCGCCAAGCTCAGGGAGAGGGAGAGGTGTTGCGAGGGGAGAGGAAGGCGCCAGGGACTAGGGTGCGGCTGCCCTCCCTCCCCTCCACTATATATAGGGCCCCTGGGGGGGCGCCGGTGAAGGAAATATGACCTAGAGGCAATAATAAAGTTATTATTTATTTCCTTATTTCATGATAAATGTTTATTATTCATGCTAGAATTGTGTTAACCGGAAACATGATACATGTGTGAATACATAGACAAACATATAGTCACTAGTATGCCTCTACTTGACTAGCTCATTAATCAAAGATGGTTATGTTTCCTAACCATAGACATGTGTTGTTATTTGATTAATGGGATCACATCATTAGGAGAATGATGTGATTGACATGACCCATTTCGTTAGCCTAGCACTTGATCGTTTAGTATATTGCTATTGCTTTCTTCATGACTTATACATGTTCCTGTAACTATGAGATTATGCAACTCCCATTTACCGGAGGAACACTTTGGGTGCTACCAAACATCACAACGTAACTGGGTGATTATAAAGGAGTACTACAGGTGTCTCCAAAGGTACATGTTGGGTTGGCGTATTTCGAGATTAGGTTTTGTCACTCCATTGTCGGAGAGGTATCTCTGGGCCCTCTCGGTAATGCACATCACTATAAGCCTTGCAAGCAATGTAGCTAATGAGTTAGTTACGAAATGATGCATTACGTAACGAGTAAAGAGACTTGCCGATAACGAGATTGAACTAGGTATTGGATACCGACGATCGAATCTCGGGCAAGTAACATACCGATGACAAAGGGAACAACGTATGTTGTTATGCGGTTTGACCGATAAAGATCTTCGTAGAATATGTGGGAGACAATATGAGCATCCAGGTTCCGCTATTGGTTATTGAACGGAAACGTGTTTCGGTCATGTCTACATTGTTCTCGAACCCGTAGGGTCCGCACGCTTAAGGTTTCGATGACAGTTATATTATGAGTTTATGAGTTTTGATGTACCTAAGGATTTCAGAGTCCCGGATGAGACCGGGGACATGACGAGGAGTCTCGAAATGGTCGAGACGTAAAGATCCATATATTGGACGACTATATTCGGACTTCGGAAAGGTTCCGAGTGATTCGGGTATTTTTCGGAGTACCGGAGAGTTACGGGAATTCGCCGGGGAGTATATGGGCCTTATTGGGCCATACGGAAATAAAGGAGAGAGGCCAAAAGGAAGGAGGCATGCGCCCCCCCTCTGGTCCGAATTGGACAAGGGCGCAGCCCCCTTTTCCTTCTTCCTCTCCCCCTCTTTCCCCTTCTCCTACTCCAACAAGGAAGGAGGGAGTCCTACTCCCGGTGGGAGTAGGACTCCCCTTGGCGAGCCCCCTCCTAGGTCGGCCGCCCCTCCCCCCTTGCTCCTTTATATACGGGGGCAGGGGGGCACCTCTAGACACAACAACAATTGATCCTTGAGATCTCTTAGCCGTGTGCGGTGCCCCCCCTCCACCATAGCTCTCCTCGATAATATTGTAGCGGTGCTTAGGCGAAGCCCTGCGACGGTAGAACATCAAGATCGTCACCACGCCTTGGTGGTGACGGAACTCATCCCCGACACTTTGCTGGATCGGAGTCCGGGGATCGGCATCGAGCTGAACGTGTGCAAGAACTCGGAGGTGCCGTAGTTTCGGTGCTTGATCGGTCGGGCCGTGAAGACGTACGACTGCATCAACCGCGTTGTTCTAACGCTTCCGCTTTCGGTCTCTACGAGTGCGTGGACAACACTCTCCCCTCTCGTTGCTATGCATCACCATGATCTTGCGTGTGCGTAGGAATTTTTTTGAAATTACTACGTTACCCAACAGTGGCATCCGAGCCTGGTTTATGCGTTGATGTTATTTGCACGAGTAGAACACAAGTGAGTTGTGGGCGATACAAGTCATACTGCTTACCAGCATGTCATACTTTGGCTCAGCGGTATTGTGAGATGAAGTGGCCCAGACCGACATTACGCGTACGCTTACGCGAGACTGGTTTCACCGTTGCGAGCACTCGTGCTTAAAGGTGACTGGCGGGTGTCTGTCTCTCTCACTTTAGCTGAACCGAGTGTGGCTACGCCCGGTCCTTGCGAAGGTTAAAACAGCACTAACTTGACGAACTATCGTTGTGGTTTTAATGCGTAGGTAAGAACGGTTCTTGCTCAGCCCGTAGCAGCCACGTAAAACTTGCAACAACAAAGTAGAGGACGTCTAACTTGTTTTTGCAGGGCATGTTGTGATGTGATATGGTCAAGATGTGATGCTATATTTTATTGTATGAGATGATCATGTTTTGTAACTGAAGTTATCGGCAACTGGCAGGAGCCATATGGTTGTCGCTTTATTGTATGAAATGCAAACGCCCTGTAATGCTTTACTTTATCACTAAGCGGTAGCGATAGTCGTAGAGGCATAAGATTGGCGAGACGACAATGATGCTACGATGGAGATCAAGGTGTCGCACCGGTGACGATGGTGATCACTACGGTGCTTCGGAGATGGAGATCACAAGCACAAGATGATGATGGCCATATCATATCACTTATATTGATTGCATGTGATGTTTATCCTTTATGGATCTTATCTTGCTTTGATGGACGGTAGCATTTTAAGATGGTCTCTCACTAAAATTACCAAGGGGGCGCACCAGCCCACCAGGGGCTGGTTCCCTTCCCCACTTCAGCCCATGGGGCTCTCCAGGATAGGTGGCCCCACCTGGTGGACCCCCGGGACCCTTCCGATGGTCCCGGTACAATACCGGTGACCCCCGAGACTTTCCCGATGGCCGAAACCGGACTTCCTATATATAATTCTTCACCTCCGGACCATTCCGGAACTCCTCGTGACGTCCGGGATCTCATCTGGGACTCCGAACAACTTTCGGGTTACCGCATACTAATATCTCTACAACCCTAGCGTCACCGAACCTTAAGTGTGTAGACCCTACGGGTTCGGGAGACACGCAGACATGACCGAGACGACTCTCCGGCCAATAACCAACAGCGGGATCTGGATACCCATGTTGTCTCCCACATGCTCCTCGATGATCTCATCGGATGAACCACGATGTCAAGGATTCAGGTAATCCTGTATACAATTCCCTTTGTCAATTGGTACGTAACTTGCCCGAGATTCGATCGTCGCTATCCCAATACCTCGCTCTATCTCGTTACCGGCAAGTCACTTTACTCGTACCGTAATGCATGATCCCGTGACCAACCACTTAGTCACTTTGTGCTCATTATGATGATGCATTACCGAGTGGGCCCAGTGATACCTCTCCGTCATACGGAGTGACAAATCCCAGTCTCGATCCGTGTCAACCCAACAGACACTTTCGGGGATACCTGTAGTATACCTTTATAGTCACCCAGCTATGTTGTGACGTTTGGTACACCCAAAGCACTCCTCCGGCATCCGGAGTTACACGATCTCATGGTCTAAGGAAAAGATACTTGACATTGGAAAAGCTCTAGCAAACGAACTACACGATCTTGTGCTATGCTTAGGATTGGGTCTTGTCCATCACATCATTCTCCCAATGATGTGATCCCGTTATCAATGACATCCAATGCCCATGGTCAGGAAACCGTGACCATCTATTGATAAACGAGCTAGTCAACTAGAGGCTCACTAGGGACATGTTGTGGTCTATGTATTCACACATGTATTACGATTTCTGGATAACACAATTATAGCATGAATAATAGACAATTATCATGAACAAGGAAATATAATAATAATAATTTTATTATTGCCTCTAGGGCATATTTCCAACAGTCTCCCACTTGCACTAGAGTCAATAATCTAGTTACATTGTGATGAATCGAACACCCATAGAGTTCTGGTGTTGATCATGTTTTGCCCGTGGAAGAGGTTTAGTCAATTAATCTGCGACGCTTGATGTGCCTGGTCTTCTTGTGAAACCTGGGCTCCTTGGCAAGGGCAATAGCTCCAGTGTTGTCATAGAAGAGAGTGACCGGCCCCGACGCATTGGGTATGACTCCTAGGTCGGTGATGAACTCCTTCATCCAGATTGCTTCATGCGCTGCCTCCGAGGCTGCCATAACTCCGCTTCACATGTAGATCCCGCCACGACGCTTTGCTTGCAACTGCACATCTTACTGCCCCACGATTCAAAATAAACATGTATCCGGTTTGTGACCTAGAGTCATCCAGATCTGTGTCGAAGCTAGCGTCGACGTAACCCTTTACGACGAGCTCTTCATCATCTCCATACACGAGAAACATGTCCTTAGTCATTTTCAGGTACTTCAGGATATTCTTGACCGTTGTCCAGTGTTCCATGCCGGGATTACTTTGGTACCTTCCTACCAAACTTACGGCAAGGTTTACATCAGGTCTGGTACACAGCATGGCATACATGATAGACCCTATGGACGAGGCATAGGGGACGACACTCATCTTTTCTCGATCTTCTGCCGTGGTCGGACATTGAGCCGAGCTCAGTTTCACACCTTGCAACACAGGCAAGAACCCCTTCTTGGACTGATCCATATTGAACTTCTTCAATATCTTATCAAGGTATGTGCTTTGTGAAAGACCTATGAGGCGTCTCGATCTATCTCTATAGATCTTGATGCCTAATATGTAAGCAGCTTCTCCAAGGTCCTTCATTAAAAACACTTGTTCAAGTAGGCCTTAATGTTGTCCAAAAGTTCTATATCATTTCCCATCAAAAGTATGTCATCCACATATAATATGAGAAATGCTACAGAGCTCCCACTCACTTTCTTGTAAACGCGGGCTTCTCCATAAGTCTGCATAAACCCAAACGCTTTGATCATTTCATTAAAGCGAATGTTCCAACTCCGAGATGCTTGCACCAGCCCATAGATGGAGCGCTGGAGCTTGCATACCTTGTTAGCATTCTTAGGATCGACAAAACCCTCCGGCTGCATCATATACAGTTCTTCCTTAAGATGGCCGTTAAGGAATGCCGTTTTGACGTCCATTTGCCATATCTCATAATCATAGTATGCGGCAATTGCTAACATGATTCAGACGGACTTCAGCTTCGCTACGGGAGAGAAAGTCTCATCGTAGTCAAACCCTTGAACTTGTAGATAACCCTTAGTGACAAGTTGAGCTTTATAGATGGTTACATTACCATCCGCATCCGTCTTCTTCTTAAAGATCCATTTATTTTCTATCGCCCGCCGATCATCGAGCAAGTCTGTCAAAGTCCATACTTTGTTTTCATACATGGATCCTATCTCGGATTGCATGGCTTCAAGCCTTTTGTTGGAATCTAGGCCCGCCATTGCTTCTTCATAGTTCGAAGGTTCACCGTTGTCTAACAACATGATTGCCATGACAGGGTTGCCATACCACTCTGGTGTGGAACGTGTCCTTGTGGATCTACGAAGTTCAGTAGTAACTTGATCCGAAGTACCTGGATCATCATCATTAATTTCCTCTCTAGTCAGTGCAGGCACCATAGGAACATCTTCCTGAGCTGCGCTACTTTCCGGTTCAAGAGGTAGTACTTCATCAAGTTCCACTTTCCTCCCACTTACTTCTTTCGAGAGAAACTCTTTCTCCGTAAAGGACCCGTTCTTGGCAACAAAGATCTTGCCTTCGGATCTGAGGTAGAAGGTATACCCAATGGTTTCTTTAGGGTATCCTATGAAGACGCATTTTTCCGACTTGGGTTCGAGCTTTTCGGGTTGAAGTTTCTTGACATAAGCATCGCATCCCCAAACTTTTAGAAACGACGACTTAGGTTTCTTCCCAAACCATAATTCATACGGTGTCGTCTCAACGGATTTAGACGGTGCCCTATTTAAAGTGAATGTAGCTGTCTCTAGAGCGTATCCCCAAAATGATAGCGGTAAATCGGTGAGTGACATCATAGATCGCACCATATCCAATAGAGTGCGATTACGACGTTCGAATACACCGTTCTGTTGAGGTGTTCCAGGCGGCGTGAGTTGTGAAACAATTCCACACTTCCTTAAGTGCGTACCAAATTCGTGACTTAAATATTCTCCCCCACGATCTGATCATAAGAACTTTATCTTTCGGTCACGTTGATTCTCTACCTCATTCTGAAATTCCTTGAACTTTTCAAAGGTCTCAGACTTGTGTTTCATCAAGTAGACATACCCATATCTACTCAAGTCATCAGTGAGAGTGAGAACATAACGATATCCTCCACGAGCCTCAATGCTCATTGGACCGCACATCAGTAATGCTCATTGGACCGCACATCAGTATGTATGATTTCCAATAAGTTGGTTGCTCGCTCCATTGTTTCGGAGAACGGAGTCTTGGTCATTTTGCCCATAAGGCATGGTTCGCACGTGTCAAATGATTCGTAATCAAGAGACTCCAAAAGTTCATTAGCATGGAGCTTCTTCATGCGTTTTACACCAATGTGACCAAGGCGGCAGTGCCACAAGTATGTGGGACTATCGTTATCAACTTTACATCTTTTGGTATTCACACTATAAATATGTGTAACATCATGTTCGAGATTCATTAAGAATAAACCATTGACCAGCGGGGCATGACCATAAAACATATCTCTCATATAAATAGAACAACCATTATTCTCGGATTTAAATGAGTAGCCATCTCGCATTAAACGAGATCCAGATACAATGTTCATGCTCAAAGCTGGCACTAAATAACAATTATTAAGGCTTAAAACTAATCCTGTAGGTAAATGTAGAGGTAGAGTGCCGACGGCGATCACATCGACCTTGGAACCATTCCCGACGCGCATCATCACCTCGTCCTTCGCCAGTCTCCGCTTATTCCGCAGCTCCTGTTTTGAGTTACAAATATGACCAACGACACCGGTATCAAATACCCAGGAGCTACTACGAGTGCTGGTAAGGTACACATCAATTACATGTATATCACATATACCTTTGGTGTTGCCGGCCTTCTTGTCCGCTAAGTATTTGGGGCAGTTCCGCTTCCAGTGTCCCTTTCCCTTGCAATAAAAGCACTCAGTCTCGGGTTTGGGTCCATTCTTTGGCTTCTTCACGGCACTGGCTTATCGGTAGCGGCAACTCCCTTGCCGTCCTTCTTGAAGTTCTTCTTACCCTTGCCTTTCTTGAAACTAGTGGTTTTATTGACCATCAACACTTGATGTTCCTTTTTGATTTCCACCTCTGTTGATTTCAGCATTGAAAATACTTCAGGAATAGTTTTCACCATCCCCTGCATATTGTAGTTCATCACAAAGCTCTTGTAGCTAGGTGGGAGCGACTGAAGAATTATATCAATGACCGCCTCGTCTGGGAGGTTAATGTCCAGCTGGGACAAGCGGTTGTGCAACCCAGACATTTTGAGTATGTGCTCACCGATGTAACTATTTTCCTCCATCTTACAACTGTAGAACTTGTCGGAGACTTCATATCTCTCGACCGGGCATGAGCTTGGAAAACCATTTTCAGCTCTTGAACATCTCATATGCTCCGTGTTGCTCAAAACACTTTTGGAGCCCCGGTTCTAAGCTATAAAGCATGCCGCACCGAACGAGGGAGTAATCATCAAGACGCGTGATCGCCAAGCGTTCATAACGCCTTGGTTCTCTGGGATGGGTGCTTCACCTAGCGGTCCTTCTAGGACATATGCTTTCTTGGTAGCTATGAGGATGATCCTCGATTCGGACCCGATCCGAATAGTTGCTGCCATCATCTTTCAGCTTGGTTTTTCTCTAGGAGCAGCGTTGAAGCTGTGGTTGACATGAGCGTTGGCCATTTGATCTACAAGACATTTTGCAAAGGTTTTTAGACTAAGTTCATGATAATTAAGTTCATCTAATCAAATTATTTAATGAACTCCCACTCAGATTAGACATCCCTCTAGTCATCTAAGTGATACATGATCCGACTCAACTAGACTGTGTCCGATCATCACGTGAGACGGACTAGTCATCATCGGTGAACATCTTCATGTTGATCGTATCTTCCATACGACTCATGTTCGACCTTTCGGTCTCTTGTGTTCCGAGGCCATGTATGTACATGCTAGGCTCGTCAAGTTAACTTAAGTGTTTTGCATGTGTAAATCTGTCTTACACCCGTTGTATGTGAACGTTAGAATCTATCACACCCGATCATCACGTGGTGCTTCGAAACAACGAACTTTCGCAACGGCGCACAGTTAGGTGGAACACTTTCTTGAAATTATTATAAGGGATCATCTTATTTACTACCGTCTAACTAAGCAAATAAGAAGCAAAGCATGATAAACATCACATGCAATCAAATAGTGACATGATATGGCCAATATCATATTGCTCCTTTGATCTCCATCTTCGGGGCGCCATGATCATCTTTGTCACCGGCATGACACCACGATCTCCATCATCATGATCTCCATCATCGTGTCTTCATGAAGTTGTCACGCCAACGATTACTTCTACTTCTATGGCTAACGTGTTTAGCAATAAAGCAAAGTAATTTACATGGCGTTATTCAATGACACGCAGGTCATACAAAAATAAAGACAACTCCTATGGCTCCTGCCGGTTGTCATACTCATTGACATGCAAGTCGTGATTCCTATTACAAGAACATGATCAATCTCATACATCACATATATTTCATTCATCACATCCTTTTGGCCATATCACATCACAAGGCATATGCTGCAAAAACAAGTTAGACGTCCTCTAATTGTTGTTGCATGTTTTTACATGGCTTCTATAGGTTTCTAGCAAGAACGTTTCTTACCTATGTAAAACCACAACGTGATATGCCAATTTCTATTTACCCTTCATAAGGACCCTTTTCATCGAATCCGATCCGACTAAAGTGGGAGAGACAGACACCCGCTAGCCACCTTATGCAACTAGTGCATGTCAGTCGGTGGAACCTGTCTCACGTAAGCGTACGTGTAAGGTTGGTCCGGGCCGCTTCATCCCACGATGCCGCCGAAACAAGATAAGACTAGTAGTGGCAAGAAAATTGACAACATCTATGCCCACGCCTAGTTTGTGTTCTACTCGTGCATAGTAACTACGCATAAACCTGGCTCACGATGCCACTGTTGGGGAACGTTGCAGAAAATAAAAAATTTCTACGCTTCACCAAGATCAATCTATGGAGTCATCTAGCAACGAGAGAGAGGATTGCATCTACATACCCTTGTAGATCGCGAGCGGAAGCGTTCAAGAGAACGGGGTTGAGGGAGTCGTACTGCCGTGATCCAAATCACCGATGATCCTAGTGCCGAACAGACGGCACCTCCGCGTTCAACACACGTCACGGTTGGGGAAGACGTCTCCTCTTTCTTGATCCAGCAAGGGGAGGGAGAGGTTGATGGAGATCCAAAGCAGACGACGGCGTGGTGGTGGAAGTGGCAACAAACTTCGGCAGGCTTCGCCAAGCTCAGCGAGAGGGAGAGGTGTTGCGACGGGAGAGGGAGGCGCCAGGGACTAGGGTGCGGCTGCCCTCCATCCCCTCCACTATATATAGGGCCCCTGGGGGGGCGCCGGCCCTAGGAGATCCCATCTCCAAGGGGGGGCGGCGGCCAAGGGTGTGGCTTGCCCCCCAAGCCAAGTGGGGCGCCCCCCACCCCTAGGGTTTCCAACCCTAGGCGCAGGAGAGGCCCAAAGGGGGCGCACCAGCCCACCAGGGGCTGGTTCCCTTCCCCACTTCAGCCCATGGGGCCCTCCGGGATAGGTGGCCCCACCCGGTGGACCCCCGGGACCCTTCCGGTGGTCCCGGTACAATACCGGTGACCCCCGAAACTTTCCCGATGGCCGAAAACGGACTTCCTATATATAATTCTTCACCTCCGGACCATTCCGGAACTCCTCGTGACGTCCGGGATCTCATCCGGGACTCCGAAAAACTTTCGGGTTACCGCATACTAATATCTCTACAACCCTAGCGTCACCGAACCTTAAGTGTGTAGACCCTACGGGTTCGGGAGACACGCATACATGATCGAGACGACTCTCCGACCAATAACCAACAGCGGGATCTGGATACCCATGCTGGCTCCCACATGCTCCTCGATGATCTCATCGGATGAACCACGATGTCAAGGATTCAGGTAATCCCGTATACAATTCCCTTTGTCAATCGGTACGTTACTTGCCCGAGATTCGATCGTCGCTATCCCAATACCTTGCTCTATCTCGTTACCGGCAAGTCACTTTACTCGTACCGTAATGCATGATCCCGTGACCAACCACTTAGTCACTTTGAGCTCATTATGATGATGCATTACCGAGTGGGCCCATAGATACCTCTCCGTCATACGGAGTGACAAATCCCAGTCTCGATCTGTGTCAACCCAACAGACACTTTCGGAGATACCGTAGTATACCTTTATAGTCACCCGATTCGTTGTGACGCTTTGGTACACCCAAAGCACTCCTACGGCATCCGGGAGTTACACGATCTCATGGTCTAAGGAAAAGATACTTGACATTGGAAAATCTCTAGCAAACGAACTACACGATCTTGTGGTATGCTTAGGATTGGGTCTTGTCCATCACATCATTCTCCCAATGATGTGATCCTGTTATCAATGACATCCAATGCCCATGGTCAGGAAACCGTGACCATCTATTGATAAACGAGCTAGTCAACTAGAGACTCACTAGGGACATGTTGTGGTCTATGTATTCACACATGTATTACGATTTTCGGATAACACAATTATAGCATGAATAATAGACAATTATCATGAACAAGGAAATATAATAATAATCATTTTATTATTGCCTCTAGGGTATATTTCTAACATGTATATCACATATACCTTTGTTCACCTTGCCATCCTTCTTATCCGCCAAATACTTGGGGTAGTTCCGCTTCTAGTGACCAGTCTGTTTGCAGTAGAAGCACTCAGTTTCAGGCTTAGGTCTAGACTTGGGTTTCTTCTCCTGAGCAGCAACTTACTTGCTGTTCTTCTTCAAGTTCCCCTTCTTCTTCCCTTTGCCCCTTTTCTTGAAACTAGTGGTCTTGTTGACCATCAACACTTGATGCTCCTTCTTGATTTCTACCTCCGCAGCCTTTAGCATTGCGAAGAGCTCCGGAATCTTCTTATCCATCCCTTGCATGTTATAGTTCATCACAAAGCTCTTGTTGCTTGGTGGAAGTGATTGGAGAATTCTGTCAATGACGCTATCATCCGGAAGATTAACTCCCAGTTGAATCAAGTGATTATTATACCCAAACATCTTGAGTATATGCTCACTGATAGAACTATTCTCCTCCATCTTGCAGCTATATAACTTATTGGAGACTTCATATCTCTCAATCCGAGCATTTGCTTGAAATATTAACTTCAACTCCTGGAACATCTCATATGCTCCATGACGTTCAAAACGTCGTTGAAGACCCGGTTCTAAGCCGTAAAGCATGGCACAATCGAACTATTGAGTAGTCATCGGCTTTGCTCGCCAGACGTTCATAACATCTGGTGTTGCTCCTGCAGCAGCACGGCACCCAACGGTGCTTCCGGGACGTAATTCTTTCCGCAGCAAAGAATGAGGATAATCCTCAAGTTACGGACCCAGTCCGTGTAATTGCTACCATCATCTTTCAACTTTGCTTTCTCAAGGAACGCATTAAAATTCAACGGAACAACAACACGGGCCATCTATCTACAATTAACATAGACAAGCAAGATACTATCAGGTACTAAGTTCATGATAAATTAAAGTTCAATTAATCATATTACTTAAGAACTCCCACTTAGAAAGACATCCCTCTAATCTTCTAAGTGATCACGTGATCCAAATCAACTAAACCATAACCAATCATCACGTGAAATGGAGTTGCTTTCAATGGTGAACATCACTATGTTGATCATATCTACTATATGATTCACGCTCGACCTTTCGGTCTCAGTGTTCCGAGGCCATATCTGCATATGCTAGGCTCGTCAAGTTTAACCCGAGTATTCTGCGTGTGCAAAACTGGCTTGCACCCGTTGTAGATGGGCGTAGAGCTTATCACACCCGATCATCACGTGGTGTCTCGGCATTTAACTTTGGCAACGGTGCATACTCAGGGAGAACACTTTTATCTTGAAATTTAGTGAGAGATCATCTTATAATGCTACCGTCAATCAAAGCAAGATAAGATGCATCAAATATAAACATCACATGCAATCAATATAAGTGATATGATATGGCCATCATCATCTTGTGCTTGTGATCTCCATCTCCGAAGCACCATCATGATCACCATCGTCACCGGCACGACACCTTGATCTCCATCGTAGCATCGTTGTCGTCTCGCCAATCTTATGCTTCTACGACTATTGCTACCGCTTACTGATAAAGTAAAGCATTACAGGGCGATTGCATTGCATACAATAAGCGACAACCATATGGCTCTTGCCGATTGCCGATAACTTCGGTTACAAAACATGATCATCTTATACAATAAAATATAGCATCACGTCTTGACCATATCACATCACAACATGCCCTGCAAAAACAAGTTAGACGTCCTCTACTTTGTTGTTGCAAGTTTTACGTGGCTGCTACGGGCTTAGCAAGAACCGTTCTTGCCTACGCATCAAAACCACAACGATAGTTTGCAGGTTGGTGCTGTTTTAACCTTCGCAAGGACCGGGCGTAGCCACACTCGGTTCAACTAAGGTTGGAGAAACAGACACCCGCCAGCCACCTGTGTGCAAAAGCACGTCGGTAGAACCAGTCTCGCGTAAGCGTACGCGTACTGTCGGTCCGGTCCGCTTCATCCAACAATACCGCCGAACCAACGTATGACATGCTGGTAAGCAGTATGACTTATATCGTCCACAACTCACTTGTGTTCTACTCGTGCATATAACATCAACGCATAAAACCACGCTCTGATACCACTGTTGGGGAACGTAGTAATTTCAAAAAAATTGCTACGCACACGCAAGATCATGGTGATGCATAGCAACGAGAGGGGAGAGTGTTGTCCACGTACCCTCATAGACCGAAAGCGGAAGCGTTAGCACAACGCAGTTGATGTAGTCGTACGTCTTCACGATTCGACCGATCAAGTACCAAACGCACGGCACCTCCGAGTTCAGCACACGTTCAGCCCGATGACGTCCCTCGAACTCCGATCCAGCCGAGTGTTGAGGGAGAGTTCGTCGGCCTGACGGCGTGGTGATGATGTTGATGTTCTACCTACGCAGGGCTTCGCCTAAGCACCGCTACAGTATTATCGAGGTGGACTATGGTGGAGGGGGGCACCGCACACGGCTAAGAGATCAATGATCAACTGTTGTTTCTAGGGTGCCCCCCTGCCCCCGTATATAAAGGAGCAAGGGGGAGGCCGGCCGGCCCTCTATGGCGCGCCCCCAAGAGGGGAATCCTACTAGGACTCCAAGTCCTAGTAGGTTTCCTAAAGCGAGAGAGGGGGAAGGAAGGAGAGGGAGAGGGAGAAGGAAAGGGGGGCGCTGCCCCCCTTCTTCTAGTCCAATTCAGACCAGAGGGGGCGGGGCGAGCGGCCTGCCCTAGGCCGCCCCTCTCTCTCTCTCCACTAATGCCCATAGAGGCCCATTAGTTCCCCCCGGGGTTCCGATAACCCTCCGGCACTCCGATTTTATCCGAAACTTCTCCGGAACACTTCCGGTGTCCGAATATAGTCGTCCAATATATCAATCTTCATGTCTCGACCATTTTGAGACTCCTCGTCATGTCCGTGATCATATCCGTGACTCTGAACAACCTTCGGTACATCAAAACACATAAACTCATAATAAAACTGTCATCGTAAGGTTAAGCGTACGGACCCTACGGGTTCGAGAACTATGTAGACATGACCGAGACACGTCTCCGGTCAATAACCAATAGCGGAACCTGGATGCTCATATTGGCTCCCACATAGTCGACGAAGATCTTTATCGGTCAGACCGCATAACAACATACGTTGTTCGCTTTGCAATCGGTATGTTACTTGCCCGAGATTTGATCGTCGGTATCTCAATACCTAGTTCAATCTCGTTACCGACAAGTCTCTTTACTCGTTCCGTAATACATCATCCCGCAACTAACTCATTAGTTGCAATGCTTTCAAGGCTTAAGTGATGTGCATTACCGAGAGGGCCCGTAGATACCTCTCGACAATCGGAGTGACAAATCATAATCTCGAAATCGCCAACCCAACATGTACCTCCGGAGACACCTGTAGAGCACCTTTATAATCACCCGATTCGTTGTGACGTTTGGTAGCACACAAAGTGTTCCTCCGGTAAACGAGAGTTGCATAATCTCATAGTCATAGGAACATGTATAAGTCATGAAGAAAGCAATAGCAACATACTAAACGATCGTGTGCTAAGCTAACGGAATGGGTCATGTCAATCACATCATTCTCCTAATAATGTGATCCCGTTAAACAAATGACAACCCATGTCAATGGCTAGGAAACTATAACCATCTTTGATCAACGAGCTAGTCAAGTAGAGGCATACTAGTGACACTCTGTTTGTCTATGTATTCACACATGTATTATGTTTTCGGTTAATACAATTCTAGCATGAATAATAAACATTTATCATGATATAAGGAAATAAATAATAACTTTATTATTGCCTCTAGGGCATATTTCCTTCATCGACACCTTCTTTGGCCCCATGGCGCGTCTTTGCGGCGTGGTTGCCGGGGATTCATCATCCCCAGCGTCTTGCCTCGGCCTCGGCCTGGTCCGCCGCGGCAGCGGCACCTGACCCGCAGCGTGTCGCATTGTCACGGGCCTTCTTGGCAAGGGCCCTGTTCCGCCGGTCGGTGGTGACGGCCTCCCGCCGCTGTACTTCCACCCTCCAATCGGCGTTTGTCATGCCCAGCGGCTTTGACGGCGGCGCCCTCGGCTTCCTCTGCTTCGGCTGGGCGACGGAGGCAGTCGCGGTCGCCGGGCGCGGGGAACGACGTACTTCTTCGGTGCCATGGCGGCTGGCTGGGAGGCGAGCGGGGGAGAGAATGGCGGGAGGAAAGGAGAAAATGGGAGGGAACTGGGGGAAAAGCGGGGAGAAACGGCGGGAAGAGGCGCTCGGCTCGCCGACAGGGCGGACCCACGCGCTCCTTTTAGCTTGTGTCGGCGCCCTAGGCGCCCCTGTGGCGCCGGTTCTACTGGTCCGCTGGCACCAAATTCGCCCGAGCCGCTAAACGGGCTTCTGGGTGGGCGACTGGGCCGTTTTTTCGACGCCGACGCGGCAAAAACGCCTGGGGAGGGCCTATTGGGGGCGCGGCTGGAGATGCTCTAAGCCCCTTTCTTCGTCTCCCTTCCTTCTAGCCCCCTCTGTTCGGTCTAGTTGTTGCTAATTCCCCCCTTTGGCATAGTTATCTCTTCATTAAGCTAATAATCCAATATATTAGTCTAATTATATTCTGAAATGACCACTCTGCCCTTGTATATTTTCTTAAGTCGAGGCAGAGAAGTCGCTCGTTCTTTCTTCTGTTTCTGCTTGTCCCGTCCATCGCGAGACAGAGAAGGCTCACTCGGCCATGTTCGGCGTCAGACTGGACTGGGTGCCAGGGAAAACGGAGGAGGAAGGGAGATGGTAGACTTGGGCGCGCTCGTGCTCACTCCGGCTCGCTCGGTAGCAGCGGACGACCGAGAGACGCGGGGTCGACCTGGAGGCGGGAGGTCCGGCGAGCGGGACCATGGATTGGGGACAGGAGGCGATCCGGCGGCCGATTAGAGCAGAGATTGGTGGCAACCGGCGGAGCTGAGGTCTGCGTCGTATGGAGCTCGACCTGGAGATGAGTAGTAAGACGACAGGGGTTGCTCGAGGGAGGCCGGAGCAGTCAAGGGCAGAGCCGGATGGAGCATGCTGTCTTCAGGTTGTCCGCTGCTGCTGGGTAGAAATTGAGGAGCAGTTCTGTTAAATCATGTGCCGTTTTGTTGGTTATATATTGACAAATATGTTAAGCATGCCAAAGGGGGGAATTAATAACAACTAGACCAAACTGGGGGGCTTAGAAGGGAGGCAGACAAAGAAAGGGGCTTAAGATCCAAGCCACACGAACCAGGGGGGTTATAATCAATTCTCCCCCGGCGGTGGCGGGGCGAGGGGCGGGAGGAGGCGTGGATGGATAACTCGCGCTGGAAGTGGATCCTCTAACATTAACAGTAAGAAGGGATGTCACCTAAGCTAAAGTGCAGTCTAGTGCAAAACAAAGAAGGAAAGGTAGGATCACTGTAACGAATAATGTATCTATCTACTGTAGCAGGTTATGTATGTGGTTACTGTTCATGTAAATTGATTTTATTGCATCATAATTTTGTTTGTATGTAATTTTTGTAAATGTATACAGTAGATTTGTAATTTGCAAATTAATTCAAGTTATTTTAGGCTTAATCATATGAATGTGAAGGAGGAAAGTTAGGAAATTGTAGCTTAAGTGACTTCTCTCCTTCATGTTAGAGGATCCACTTCCACTGACGCTGGGTGGGACAGTTTGGGTAGGAGATGTCGTCCCGTCATAGGATGGGTGGTTTTTTTTAATTAGCGATCGTGGTCAGCGCTCCTAATTGTGTGGCTTGCTGTGTTAAACATCGAAGGATTACTGGTAGATGTTGTTAATGAATGTTCCTGAATGTTTGGATCTGCCTACTCTCTTCCTTCTATAGGGGTAGTAAATTTAGGGAGTGACTATTACGCGCGCGCACGTTGCAACGCTCGATTCAGACATAACCCATCATCCTCGCGATAAAAAAGCGGCCAGCTGCCCTAGAAGGAGCGCTCCGCGCATGGGAATTCGCTCGCTCCCGCGAGCGATCGCGAAAGAGTAAAGTCGGTAGATTTAATATTGGCTCATCTTCCTGTCCTTCTGTAACCGATGTGAGATATTGAAGAGGAGAGACGCATCGTCTCTTAACCTCGACTCCCCACTACCCCTCCAGTAAAAAAGGCTGCAGTGCTTCGCGTCCTCAGGGCCATTCTTATCCCCCGCCCAATCTCTTCCCCTTCCCCTTCTTCTCCCCGGCTTTCCCCATATCTCTCTCCCATGGTATGATCAGCTATGGGGGAGCAAACCGACGACGGAGTGGCGAAGCTGCAAAGGTTGCGAGGCGTGGTTGGGGACAGATGGTTGCTTCCTTTGTAGTGACCTTTCCCTCCCTCTCACGTCAGTACCAGATTCGTTTATGTAATCTTCAAGTCATCCTCCCAGATGCCCGTGTGGTTAGTCGAGATGATTGCCGTGGAGCCATGCTCCTTACCTTCCATCTCTGACTCTATTCTGGCCAAGGGAGCTCCGACGCCGTTGGGGAGATAGGTTCTGCTTGGTCACCGGAATCAGACCAGCCACTGGTGCGACGTCGGGCAGGGCTCAGATCTGCGACGAGAGGATGAGCTCTAGCATCTGGACCGTGCTGCTACCTGGCAGCTAGTCGCGCCCAACTTGGGCCACCTTCACATCGGCTGCACAGCCGCCAGTGCATGCTGATCCGCCAACTTGCACCACAACAGAACAACGAGAGACTCCTTATCCTTCCAACTACTCCTATATGTGTGTTTTCCTGTATGTACGTTTTATTATTTAGAAAAGTAAGCAATGTCCTATGGGTTGCTACAGCCTACAGGTAGAGCAGAAAATGTGAGAAGTCTCTTCCAAGAGGACAAAAAAACCGAATTGGCAATGTCCTATGGAACTGCTATAGTTTCTGAATTCTTACCATTTGGTATTTGGCATTCTAAATTTTAGTTCAACACCACACACATATATCTTCTGATGTGCAATCTGCTCAACTGAACCCTTCGGTTTGTTTCACTTTTTCCATTACATAAAGTTAGTACACATGACTATGTTATCTTGCCTAGATTTTTTGCACGTTCTCTATGGACCGGGCCTCTATTAGCTTCTGATGGTTACCTCACACAGCCCATCCCATTTGATTATCTAATCTTAAAGCATTATTTTTATTTATTTGTCAGTAAAGCGCAAACTGCACTTTTTAGTTTCAAGTGTTATATCAAAGCAGGCATGAGGAGTAACAATTAAAAAAAATTAAGAAGACACAAGTCTCTAAGTTAACGAAGTTTTGGTTTCAAGTGTGACCCTTTCTTTCCAAATAGTTTTTTTTTTTGCGGAAAGAATTCCAATCTATTCATCTTCAATCATGGCAGTACAACGAATACCAGAAATAAAAATTACATCTAGATTCGTAGACCACCTAGCGACGACTACAAGCACCGAAGCGAGCCGAAGGCGCGCCGCCGTCATCGCCCCTCCATCGTCGGAGCCGGGCACAACTTGTTGTAGTAGACAGTCGGGAAGTCGTCGTGCTAAGGCCCCATAGGACCAGCACCCAGAACAGCAACCGCCGCCTTTGAAAAATAACTTAGATCGGAAGGATCCAAACCAAGACACACGAACGTGAGCGAACAACGACGAGATCCAAGCAAATCCACCAAAGATAGATCTGCCGAGACACACCTCCACATCGCCCACCAACGATGCTAGACGCGCCAGCGGAACGGGGCTAGGCGGGAGACCTTTATTCCATCTTCGTGGAGCCGCCGCTGCCTCGCCTTCCCGAGTAGGACACAAACCCTAATAAGATTAAAAAATTGACTAAAAGCGGAGCCCTCCATGGCCCTTGCCAGATCCACCGCGCCTCCATGGCCCTAGGGCCACCGGAGACAAGGCGGACCTGCGCCGGCGCCGGCGAGAGGCACGAACCCTAACTTTCTTTCTTGGAGGAGGAGGAGGAGCAACACAATCTCTTTCTTTCCAAATAGTTACCGGCAGCATTTTGCGTTTTGTTTTGTTTCAAATGGTATCCATCTAATATTTTTAGGAGCATTCAAACTGAATTGAAGGGGGAGAAAAAAACTTAGTAAACTATTTTTTTATTTGTCATTTGAGGGCTCCAGGTCATGTCTCTATCCGAGGCATTCAAGTTTGGAGCTTTCAGGTTGTACTTAAGAAAAAAACATTTAGTTACCGCCAAATTCTATTCATGCATGTATAGAATATCGACAAATGTAACATACTCATTTTATTGTTATGTAATTCAAGAAATCAGTAACATGTGTGATATCTAAATATGACCAAGAAACGACATCTGTGAACATCTTATTGGTTGGGATGATATTAGTAATTGAAACCTTTCAGCCTAACCATAGGTACATACACGAAAGGTTAAGTTGTTATTAGTTATTTTTTCTAGGTGGTTATAAGTTGTTATTAGTTACCCTTTTTTAGGAATGACTTTTTTTCTTTCAAAATGGTCGAAACATCATTTGATGTGATGAGAATGCATACATGAAACTTCCGCATTAGTACATTCTTTGTTGTCCGATGCATATAACATATCTGAAATTTTGTTCCTTACATATTTGTTGCTACAAATTCCCGCCGCAACGCGCGGGGTATTATCTAGTGTTCTGAATGCTGGATGGATGATGAGTTCAGCTAGGACAAATTGAGTCCCAACAAGCAAAGTAAGATGGACACGTGAATTCAAGGAGAGATGGTCTCTTGTTTCTAGAGAAAGGGAGTCACACATGACAGAACTATAATCTGCTATGATAAAATTCTTCCGTTGAATCTGTTACGTAGGAGGAGCTAAGAATATCCTTGTGCTTATTCTCACAACAAGAATTTCAAAGCCATTTAAAAGTCTATGGTATTGGGTTATGTCCTATCTGTTTTAGTACTTTTCATGCGCCAGAAGACCTTCTATTTCTAGCTCTCCGAGTCTACATGTTCTAGATGTGCATTTCAAGCAAGGAGGGTGTACTATTGAACCATGTTATCCTAGTCCTGACAAAAAAATGTTCAAAATGCAGCTAGCTAAATTATGGGTGAATTGAAGTTTGGAGTAGCTACGGCCATATATGGCTTGTCCGGCATTTTCTCAACCATTTTAAATTTTGATTCTCTATAAAATCAAACACAAAGCTCGAACTATATAGGCAGAGTGTACCGTGTACAGTGGCATCCCGGGTCCAATGTCTCTACACCCACGGTTTTTTTAGACATTCTCGCTAAGCTTTATTCAAACTCCAAAATGTTTACAGGTAAAGAATGTAGCTCCCTAGACCAACCCCACATGGCGACCAAAACCGAGTGTTAAAGCATGCTTAGCGAGATTGTGAGCCTCAAAATACTTGGTTTTTGTGCAAACATCCCATGATATCCAGCAAGGCTTCCTCTCCCCTCTCTTGCTTCCCCACCAGAACTGCCTATTCATCGATGTTACACTCTCACAAATACCTCTAAGCAGCCTAAAGCAGGACATATGTCCGGAATCGCTTAAGCAACGGCCTTGATTAACACCTCCTTTCCAGCATATGACAAAAGCTCCTCCATCCGACCCTTGATTTTTTCCATACTCTGTCTCTCAAATATTTGAAAGTGCCATTCCTAGCTAGAATGTCCCACATCAATAGGCACCCCTAGGTACCTGTCACTTAGTTGTTCATCATGTACATGGAGAGTATTCTTTAGACCATCATGAACCACTTGAGGACAACCCTTACTGGAAAAGATGGATGATTTGTCATTGTTCACTCTTTGCCCCAAAGCATTACAGTATGTATCCAAATTTGACACAACCACTACCTCTTCTGTACTTGCCTTGAAAAGTAGTAGGCTATCATCAACAAAGAGCAAGTGGTTGACAACCTGGGCTGTCGACGCCATCTGAACTCCAGTAAAGCTGGCGACTAAGGAACGGATTTTAGTAGACACGAAAGGCCCTCCGGTGCTATCAAGAAAAGATAAGGGGAGATCAGGTCTCCCTGCAGAATATAAATGGCTCCTGTTGCTCTCCATTAGAAAGGATCGAGAAAGATACTGATTTGATCATGTTCATTACCACACTTATCCATTGTTGAGCAAAACCAAGCTTTACCATCATTGCTTGAAGATAATTCCACTCAAGCCTACCATAAGCCTTCATCATAACAAATTTTAAAGCACAATGACTATTACTCTTTGCCTTGCTCCTTTTCATGAAATGCAAGCACTCATAAGCAGTGATGGAATTCTCTGAACCAATACATACGTCCATGCATTATTTCCAACGGTTATCAGTTATAAGTCTACCAAGAACAAAAGGTGTCTGCTCTTTTAAGATTATGTCTGGTAGTATTTGCTTCAATCTGTTTGCAATCAACTTTGAAGCTATTTTGTACAAAACCTTCCACAAACTAATAGGTCTAAATTAAGTTAACAAAGTTGGACTCATTACCTTAGGGACAAGTACCAAAAAAGTGTCATTTATGCACTCTGCTTTCTCCTCTCCTCTAACTATCTAAAGATCACCCTTTGTTACCTCGTCACCACAAACATCCCAATGACATTGATAAAAGTGTGCTGAAAATCCATCCGGCCCTGGTGACTTTCTTGCGAACATCTGAAACAACGCTGATTTGACCTCTTCCTCGGTGTAGTCAGCACACAAGGTTGCATTCATCTCCGGAGTAACTTTTCGAGGCACATGTGTAAGCACTGCCTCCATATCGGTCACCCCCTCTGAGGTATACAAGTTTTTATAAAAAAAACGGTGACCATCTCCTTTAGTTCAGCCAGATCATCAACCTGAATCCCTAGTGACTTCATCGAGGCCTTTATCATGTTCTTATTTGGTCTCATATACTAGCCCTCATGTGAAAAAACTTTGTATTTTTATTATCTCCCGCTGTTAAGCCACGGGTGGGTGTTAGCCCACCAGGCTCTTCAATGCCGGCCTAGATAGTCCGGCCCAAAAAGAGGGAAATGGAAATGCCTGCTCGGCTGCGAACTGGACACGGATCTCCCGGGCGAGACACGACGGCTGGCGAGACCCGCGCCGCCTACGAGCCACGCCGCCGCGTCTGGGGAGAGTCGGGGATGTTCGGGTTGCAGGCGAGAGGCGCGGCGGCTACGTGGGTGGTGGGGCGGACGGGCATGGACGCGCCCCTCTACGACGACGGCGCCGCCATCCCGGCGCTCCTCGACTCACCTATACGACGCCGACGCGCTCAAGCGCCTCCTCGTCGTCATAGCGCACGGCGTCAACGTCGCCCCAATCTCCCCGCAGTTTCTGCTCGGTCAAATCCCCCCTCCTCTCGCCGTCGATCCTGACGGGATTTCGACTACTGGCTGCGTGCAGGTGGTCAAAGAACGTGGCGGCGCAGTCGTCTGCCTCTGCTACCTGCGCCGTCGCTGGAGGTGAAGAAGCTAGTCTTCCTCTACCAGAGTCGCCGGATTGCCGACAAGAGAAGCAAAGGGGAGGGGGCCTTCAAGTTAGACTCGCTCGCTCGTCCGCCCCACCGCCCGCCATCAGTTCGACGAAATGCCGCCTACCCTCCTCCGTTGTCTCTGTACACGCCGGTTTAAGAGTATCATAACTGGCGGTGACAGGTCGTTATTCTTATCTGAATTTGACCCTTCAACCTTTCAACAATATAACTGCCCCCAATTGTAGTGACAGATAACAATTGATGAACACGTTTATACCTTAATAATTGCCCCCAATAAGCAAACTAGTCAAAGGCACGTGCTTTGCACGTGTGCGTTCTTAATTAAAAACATCTTACATGAAGAAAATTTTAAATATAGACGATGCACTTTGACAAACGTCTTGCCAACTTACAATGTTCGTGAGCAAATTTGATTTTCTTATATTTTCAAAACATGTATGGAGTAATTTTGGTTAACACTTACTCCATCTGTAAATTAATATAAAAGTGTTTAGATCGCTAAAGTAGTGATCTAAACGCTCTTAAATTAGTTTATGGAGGGAGTACTTGACAAACTTGCAATTTCCTGAAAAAAAGAGAGAGACAAACTTGAAGTAAATATTCTCAAAACGGTAAGTTACATCATGGGATTAAAGTTTGTTCAAGAAATAATCATCTCCGTGCATTCTACATCACTTGGATGTACATGGAATGTAATGCATTCTACCTTGCATAATATTTATTGTCAACAAAAAAAATGGATATGTGTCGGTCCATATATACTTTTTTAGTAGTCTATATCCGTCCATATACAGTCCTAAAATTCATGGGGAAAACGTGAGAATAGCCTGTTCCACTTGACCTTCTGTTTTTTCCCAATTATTTTTACTTTTTATTTTTAACAATTTTGTTTTTTATTTGAGGGGAGATCGTTGGACCTTCTGCAGGCTAAAATATGGATTTGGGCTGGCATTCGGCCAGACGGGCCTTGAAGCTTGCCACTGGGCTAGCTGTATGGAGCCCCACTCAAAAAACGCGAACCAGGTCCTCCTGCCTCTGGCTGTCGAGCGGAGTTCATGTCCAGCGGAGCGCCGCCGCGCCGCCGCACCTTCTCCCGTCCCCGCCGACCCGCCGAACGCCGACCCTAGGACTCCCATGCAGCTGGCGCAGCGCACGACCCGGCCATTCGGATACCGTGCTGGCCTCGCCCCGTCGTCATCAGCAGGCACAGCGGCTCCTGAATCCAGTAGCCACGGCCGCACACAACACACGCCGGTAGGCGGCACACTTGCCTCTGAGCGATGGCGCAGGTGAGTAGCACCGACCGTAGCATCACTACATCAACATTCGGCACTTAGCAGGCATCAGCACGGTTTTACTCCAATTTCGGATTTTATCGGATGTCCCCGAGGGGATTCAATTTCTGATTTTTTTTTCAATTAAATAACGAAGAATATGATTGATGGGTGTGATCCTTTTTTTGATAGAGAAGTGTGAAAATTGTTGATTTGTAAGTTCCAAAAATAAAGAATAAGCGTGGTGATTGAAACATTTGTGCCCCCATTTATTTCTTACAAAAAAAATCATATAGTTAATTTGTAATTGTTTTTATGTCCTTTCAATGTAACTAAATATATTGGTTGTTGCCAATATTAAGAACAATTTGTAGGTTCGTTGTCATTATTTGTGAATTTTCATATCTTGTATTTGTAGCTTCTGCAGGTATAACTTCAAGGTATCACCATGGCGAGATCCTCTTTGCTGATAACCAGGAACGTGAGAATTGTTTCGATGCTGAAAACTTTGAAGTGAGCACTGTGAAGTATGATATGCACTTGACGCTGGATCATTGCACTACCCCATTGAGTTCGAATATGATTCTGCTAACTCTGATGTAAGCGCCAGCATGTAGAAGCTACAACATCTACGCTGATGTTCGTAACCTTCGTTCCTGGTTTATCACCTGTGTAAGTTCCTGAAAATTGGTAGGCAACGCGCTGGTCTGTTCATGTTCTTGCTGCCCAGGCACATCAGATTAGAATTAGTAATCTATCTATGTATGGGGCATGTCCCTCCATTGTTGAGTTGGTTCGTATGAGTAAAGCAAAATGGTCTGTGCTCCCTTCTGTTGACCGAATGATTCTGTTGTATGTTAAAACTGAAAAATGTCTGTATATTGCGTATACATGTAAAGCCCAATGGCTCGGTATAATAAAGAATGATATTTGCTCACTTATGTTGCTGGATTTCTGCTATATGCAATAACTGAAAAAGGAATGGTGCATCTATAAGACTTAAGTATTGTATATGCTAGAATAATACCACTGCAAACATATTATCTTTTGGTACATAATAACTCTCAGAGGGACAAGCTAATGACTGAAACCCTATATACATTATATTTCCTGGGTAGTACTATTTACAGGAATACAACCATATTAGAAACATCACACGGCAATACACAGCATGTACATGAATTATACCAAAACATCCCTGTAGACAATATTTTTTGTGCTTTTCCTGATGGGTCAATATCCTTATTTGGCTTTGCAAGTACTCTAGTTGTTTGTCTTGATATCCCTCTAGACAGAGCGACATAGAGTTGGCCATGAGAGAACACCGGCTCAGGAAGATAGATGCCAACATTTGGGATGGTTTGACCCTGGGCTTTGTTGATTGTCATGGCAAAACTAAGCCGAATTGGAAATTGCTTTCTTTTAAACTTGAAGGGGAGAACATCATCCTCTGAAGGATAGAGAGGAATTCGTGGAAGGAACACTCGCTTCCCAGAATATTGTCCGCCAATAATTTCTGCATCAATAGCGTTCTCTTGAAATGCCTTAATGATAAGCCTTGTACCATTGCATAAACCATTAGAAGGATCAAGGTTGCGAATCAAAATAACAGGGCAGTTGATCTTCAATCTGAGAATATGAGGAGGAAGGCCATTAGGTGTGAGTGAATTTAGGAACTCAGGTTGATAGTGATTATGTGGATCATCAACCACTGAGTCAAAACTGTAATAGACCTTTTCTTCTCCGGGAAATTGGTCAATAAGCATATCATTTAACTCATCCACATATTCATTCTTTGTGGAAAGAATTGCACGTGCACTAATATAGGACGGTGAGTTTCCATTCTTGTCCATTAGAGAAATATGTCATCAATTAACTTACTAACAGAGGCCTTCAAATCTGTGTAACCTATAACAATTTCTTCAGGCAGGCGCACATATTCTTGACCAATTGATTCCTCTGTACCATTACCAATTCTAAGGAGAAAATCAGAGAACCATGGATCAAACAAAGCCCTCATATTGCGCCAAAGTTTGATATGTTTTATGTCTTGCCAAAGATAAGACTTCTTTAGTGTAGCATCTGTAATTTGTGCTCTAGTGCCATGCCTCACCACTGGAAGAACCTGTCTAAAATCACCTCCAAACACTACTACTTTTCCTCCAAAGGGTGATCCACAACCGGTGATATCTTGCAGGGATCTATCAAGTGCCTCCACAGCTTGACGCTTTGTCATAGCAACTTCGTCCCAAATTATTAAAGATGACCTCTTGAGTAATTCTGCAGTTCCACTCTGTTTACTGAAGTTGCACATGCTGTCATCCTGAATATTAATGGGAATTTTGAACCTGGAATGTGCTGTTCTACCGCCAGGCATGATAGACGCAGCAATGCCTGACGTTGCTGTTGCGATAGCTATTCGCCCCATCGACCGCACTTTAGCGAGCAAAGCCTTATAAAGGTATGTTTTTCCTGTACCTCCCGGGCCATCTATGAAAAAAACCATACTCTTCTGGTGCAAGACATGAGTCATTATCTCATCAAAAGCAAGTCGCTGCTCATTGTTTAGCTTGTTATACAAATCCAAGTGTTCCTGCTCAACCTCAATAGACATCTCGTCATATAATTCTATCCAATCTAAGCTCTCCAAATCATTATCATCCAATAAGCAGGGCAAGTCAAAGTTCTTTATGTCCTTTCCCATTGAATATAACAAACTTCTAAGATCTTTAAGCACCATCTGATCAATTACTTCAGCATTCACATTTTCTCTTCGAAAATCATCACCCATGGCTTCAAAATGCTTGTCCCACAGTTCACGGACATTTGTTACCTCGCAGAAAACTAAAATTGTTGCAAAAAGTCTTCTAAGTGCAGATGGCATTTGAAATGCTGCAGCCTCGCTGAGACAATCAGAAATACTACGATCATCCTCAATGAGACCCCTTCTCTGTGCAGCCTCTCTAAATGTCGAGAAAATAATACCATCAACAGTTCGTAGATCCTCAAATGATTTGGCTCCCCTCACGTGATCTAGTAGTATCCTCAGATAATAACGCTCTCCTTCAGCAGGGTGCGCAGACACAAGTCTACCAATCTGAATTCGTTTCTTCTTGCGACGTCTCCAATTCTTGCAACTGCTATCCCACACAAAATATTATGGAAACCCTTGTACAAGAAATTCCTCGCAAAAATATCAACAGAGTTCATTCTAAAATATTCATTAAGCATTGTTTTTGAAGATGATTCTCTACGTAACACGCTATCCAAATTATCAGAATCTTCATAATGCACAAGATGCATATTTGGCAAATGGACCTGTAACTGCAAAACTGGAGGTGACATCTCACTTAGATTGAAAGAATAAATCCTCCATATAGCCTCTGGAGGTGATATATACCTTGCATCCCTATATTCGCGAATCTCATCAATAACAACATTATCTCCTCTGGACTCAATGACAAAGGATGCACGATCATGACCTTTGTAGATGTATTTAAATAAATATTTAACGGCCTTAATGCTAGAGCAAACTTCTACATTTATATGGCAATTGTATCGCATAAGTAGATATGGACTGTAAGGAACAACCCATCTATTATCCAAGACCGCACCCCTAATGCGAACTCGACAACCATCATTCCTCCGTCTATAAATTGGATATGAGTCCTTTCCGTGTAGTGTTGTTTCTGAGAATGTCCGTGGATAATGGTATCTACAACTTCCATTTTCCATGCAAGTATTCTTACTGTTGAGAACTCCGCATGGTCCATGCATCATGTGCTTAATAACCAAAGCATGCAGTACAGGGTATTTGTCTTTATCTGGGATCTCTGCTGATATTATCTCATCATATTGATCTGGATTAGTAATCTTGCAAGTTGACTTCAGAATAATTAAGAAGTGTGCATGCGGTAGGCCTCTCTTCTGAAATTCTATTACATGAACATGTGCAACAACTTCACCAAATAATTTCCTCTTGAATAAAAGATCTTTAAGATCCTCCAACTTTGCCTTAAAGACCCGTGCTACCAAATCTGGACGATCTTGTGGCGATTGACCTGGTTCCAGCTCTCTAGTTATCTCTTCCCATTGCGGGTTGCAAGTCATTGTAATGAATAAGTCTGGCTTTCCAAACCGTTGGACCAATGCCATTGCATCTAGATACCTTCGGCGCATGTCTCTTGGTCCTCCAATAAATTTCGGGGGGAGCACAATACGCTTTCCAGTCATGCATGCACGTGTCTCACCGGCTACAACACTATCAACCAATCCTCGATATAAATCTGCATGTATGAGAACCTGAGTTGACGGTTGTAAATAGAAAGCCAACCTTATTGATTCAATCTTGATGTACATATCAACAATATACTGTTGAGTTAACCTCTTTCCAAATAGTAAGACGTTGAACTCGCCATCTCGGATTTGTAACTTATAACAATAATATTCCCTTGGTGATACACAAGAACCAGAGCTCTTTTCCACCTCTGCATTCAAGGCAAGTTATAATTAGATAAATGAATCTGAAACAAAGTAATCAAACAAAAAATACTTGAAAAAAAACTTGCCTTCTTCGCTTAGAGCGTTTGCTTGATCATTTATCTTCCTCTTACCATGGGGAGCAACTTTTGGTAAATTCAAGTTCCATCCAACTTCCCCATTCGGGAAAAAAAGTGGATATGACAATGGATCATAGCAACCATGGTATGCTTTTATGTATTGTGGTTTGTCCGATTTACCGTAAACCATGATACTCCTGTCAAAATAACTCCGAGGATTATTTCCCTCGACCCAAATTGCTGCTACTTGTGATGTTGTCGGAGCATTATATACTCTCTGATCTAAGGCAATATTTGTGTTGAGCTCAATATTATATTCATCAAGGTTTGGAATAGAACCAAGGTTTCTAAATATTTGTGCATAAGGATTAGTTGAAAGTATATTCACCAACTTCCGGATCAGAGTTTGGTCAAGGTTTGGCGAGTGAAGAAATCTTTGTTGCAAATCTGCATCCGTGTCATAGAAGTATAACTGTAAATGCTTGGGGCCATCTTCTTTTGGAACCAACTGGTCAATACGGTGATAAATTTGGCCCTGTGCGCGGAAGGTGTATACTCCAGACCTCCTATTGCAGAACCTTTGGTCCAAGATCACACCAAGAGAGGTAAAAGAGAAATGAGAATTGAAGTACCGTGTATGATCTTGGAAGTACTTTGCATCTGGATCCTGGCTCGTGTACAACTGACGTAATTCATCAGGAACCACTGGGGTTACTATCTTTACTTTTCCATTCATGCAACAAAATGTTGGCGTCTCATATTGGAACCTTTTCGCATTGCAATGTCTACAGTTGGGCACTCGCTCTAGAAAATGATTGCCACAGGGCAATTTATGATATATATGATCATATGGATCTGCTTGTATGCATTTTGTGACATGCTTTGGCTCTTGATATGATTCAAAGTCAAGACCTGTGTTTTTCAAAAGTAATTTAGTAAGTATTACAAAAATTGAGAATCATTGATGAAAATATCAGTCAATACTTACATGGTCCATTATACATTAGACTCTCATCGTCCACATCATCGTACTCAATGGAGTCTTCAGTATTTGCCAGATATTCTGTTAAAAAATTATCTCTAGTTGTAAATAGATGAAATACTTGCTATGTGCAACATATAATTATCATTGTTATTTATGACTAACATTACCATGAATGGCAGGAAAAGAATCCTGGGGCACATAAATGAGGTCTTCATGCAAGTTGTTGGTCTCTCTGCCACGATCCTGTGCAGTACTACAAATTTCTTTTTCTGGCCTCTGTCTTTTATTATGGCCACAAATCTCTTGTACGTGTGTTTCTTCTTGATCATGTGACAGTTCTGAGTGCATGTTGACGCAACGATGTCGCTTACGCTGACGTACATTTTTCAATTCATATTTTGCAGCTTGATCTTCAGAGGATATTGATGATAAATATATGCCAGATGGACTGATGGTGAATCGAGTTCCAGCTTTTGGACGACTTGTGCCAGAACCACCAACATCTGCCACTGTTTTAAGGAAAAAGGGTCAACGACAATGTGATGAAACATACAAAGAAATAAATTTTGATATTTGATATTTGTTAATTCATTACGTATCACAACCTTGTTTTCCTTTTGATGAAGACCCCAGTTGAGTAAATACTGAATCATGATTCTCATGGTTTGAACTGGACACGACTTCCTTTCCTGTAATGTAGGTTCAACCTTATCCCGTCAAAAATTATACATCATATATTAAAGAGGTAAATGAACATTCAACGGTCATTGATAATATTAGAAATGAACATTTTGTCGATTAGAACAGTACCTGATATGCATGTGTTCTTATTAGCTCTTGTATTTTTTTGCTGGGGTGCTGGTTGTGTATTACTACAACTTGCGCTGCACTCACGCCTCATTCTTTTGTACTCACGATTCCTTTGCAAATAGGCTTCCCTCTGATATGGAGTCATTTGCAGATATCTATCCCGGTCACGGTAACGCTTACGCTGGGAAGAATTCATTTGCGTAGCATTTTTGGTTTCAACTAAAGGATCATTCTGCTCTCCAACGACAGCTAATGTTTCCCCACAAAACAAAACAAACAAAAAACAAATAGTATGTCAAGGCAAAGGATCGATAAGGATAATAATTAGATATCAAGATAATAAAAAAACTTACAGTAGTTCCCTTTTGGTGAAGTTGTCGGGTGAACATTTGTAATATCTCTGAATACAACCCGGCCTTCCATCTTGTCGATTTTAATTGATTTTGTAAGCCAAGTGCTTTCAACCACAACCTACAGTATAAGCATTAGACCATTTTTTAGGTTGCCAAACCCAAGAAAAATAATTAAAGCATATACAAATTTACAAATAGCCATGAGATATGAACAGAATGAACATATGTTGCATTGCCTTTCATAGTGTACAGTTTTGACAAAAACACAAACACCTTGCGTGCAAGAAAAGTAGAAAAATCAGCAAGCTACAATCGGACCAGTGGATTTGTATTTCATATCATTGTAAGCAAGAAGAATCACTTGCAGAACATTCTCACGTAGCAAAATTCCCAAAGGAGCAGAAGAATCAGCAACCTGACCTGTGGTCAGCGGCACCTGTGATCAGCTGGCCATAGATGGATGTCCAACTCCTCTGAGCCTAGAATCACCAGGCGCAAACAAATTTCGAAGTAAGGCAGAGACTGCAAGGAGACGGGCTGGAGATGCAATCTGGACGTGGAGGTGATTCGGAGGTGCTGCCGTGCTAGTGTGTGGACGGGGGGATGGACCAATGGAGCTGGTGGTGTGTGACCCGCAGGCTAGAGAAATTGGGATACTGGATACGGAGCATCCAGATTACAGGGGAAAGATCAGCGTGAGGAGGTTGGCGGGGAATCGATTTGCCAGAGCCTGGACCTGGAGGCTACCGTGGGTTGTGGAGTTCTCTAGAAGGGCAGCTCGTTTTCAGGTTTGGCGGGATTGCGTGGGTGACGAATCCGGGTGATACAAGCCGTTCGATTTAATAAGTTGACGGCCACAGATGATTCCATCTTGGATGTGGCGGGTAAAACATGAGAGAAGAGGGCAGATTCAAATATTCAAAAAATCGTGTACTATAGTAGTAGAGATAAGCAGCCAGAAGAGTCATCTCCAGTTGAGCATATAAAAAGAAGAATTGAACTTCCACTCTGCAAGCACAGGCAAGGCCTCAAAATGTCAAATCTGCTGATCTAAAACAAACTCCAGTAGTGACAGGTTGTTAATTTGTTATCTTGATGTTAATTTGACCGACTCTTTCATTCAATCTTCCTGTTAGCAGCCCCTATCGGTCCACCCAATAAGCAGCCCGAACAGCGTATAAAAGGTAGAACTGAAGGGTATCATCACCATCTCCTTCCTAACCTTGTTTTCTCAGGTTCAAGGTCTGCCTGCTGCACGGAAAGCCATGGCCTCCAAACCGACGGCGCCGATTATGAATCAAGGACAAGGGGAAACTAGCTATGCTAACAACTCTAGTATTCAGGTATTTTCTGCTCTACTGGTTAATTTGGTAGTGTTGTTTCTACGGTCTCCTGATTCTTGGCTTCCGAAGATTGTCTCGCCAAGAATTTGTTCATAATTATGTGTCGTATGTATTCACTACAACACGGTTGATATTACAAGGGTTAAAAAGCCCGCCTTCTAATCATTTACTCGGCATTTCTAAAAAAGCACCGTCCATGTTTTACATAGACTCCTAAGCATCAAACCCATTAGCTAGTACTAGTCATGATTTCTCAATCAGTGACCACGTTGTCGAACTTTTGTTGGCTAAGCAGTATGGGACTAAAAGACAGAGGTAACAAGACTCGAACACAGGAACGGCTGCAAGCCATTGTAGGACACTAACTACCATGTGAGTATATTAGTAGCTAACACAGATATACGTAGGCACGTCCCACGATCTGTATAGCGTCCTATTCGCACAACACGAAGGCAAGAACAGCGACGCCTAGTAGGCCGGAAGCAAGAGTGTCATGCAAGTTGACTGAAAATCGTGCCACAGGCTCGGCCGCCTGTCCATTGCACCAGCCGCAAATACGGCCAGCTTGCGCCGTGCCATCCGCTCCTCTGAACACAGAGCCACGATTGGAGGCGATTTCTGAGAAAAGCCACAATCGATTAAGAGGCGTTTATGAGAATCGCCTCAAAATATCTTCCAGTTTCAGACTTTTTGAAAAACACGTCCAAAGATGCATACAATCCGAGGCGATTTTGTAGAACGCCTTAAGATAGAGATGATTTAAGGCGATTCCCCCGAAACGCCTCCTTAAACACGATTTTGAGGCGTTTAGAAAAACGTCCTGGCCAAAACGCCTTCCTTCAACAACCGTTTTGTAGTGACTACTGGCATTTAAACTAACCGGATTATGCAAAATAAGAACAAGAAATATATTTGGATTTTCTGAATAAGTACATGTCCACTGCAGAACGCTGAGCAGAACAAGATGAAATCCCTGATTGAAGGGGTTATCGTTGAATTATGCAGCAACGGCGGCACCTTGGAGCCCAGGAAGATAGTGATCGCGGACTTGGGCTGCTCCACTGGTCCAAACGCGCTTGCACTGGTATCGATTGCTGTCAAGGCGATCCACGCTCACTGTCTTCAGTTCCAGCAACCATCACCAGAAGTGTCTGTGCTCCTCAACGATCTTCCTGAGAATGACTTCAACACGGTGGTGAAGAGCCTAGTCACGCTACGTCAAAGCAACGATCCTGTTGTTGTGACCGGTATCACACCAGGGTCGTTTTACGAGCGTCTCTTCACTAGTAAATCTGTGCATCTTGTTTGCTCGTCCAATAGCTTGCATTGGCTCTCAAAGGTGCGAGTCTGATGCTACTTTGATGGATCGATCCTGTTGCATTACTCATTGACTCTGTAAGCAAAACCTTATCTTTACAGGCTCCAGAAGATCTAAAAAGGAATCACATCCCAGCATATGACATTGATGAGCATTCTAGGCGTGAAAGGCTTCCTATAGTGCTTGAGGCTTATGCAAAACAATACAGGAAAGATTTCACACTTTTTCTGGAGCTGAGAGCCAAAGAGTTGGTCTCAGGAGGCCGAATGATTATTTCGCTGCTAGGGAGGCGTTCTGATATAATCGCCACCAAATTCCCTTTCCTTCCAGAAATCGTAGCTCAGATTCTGTGTGTCATGGTCTCAGAGGTAGATTTCTTTACTTTCTTTTCTAGCATGCATCTTTTGCAATTGAAGGTGCGAGCATTATATTTGACCTCATGATCTTATGGTTATATTAACAGGGTGTGATCGACAAAGAAAAGTTTGATTCTTTTTATGGGCTAATGCATGAACCTTCGCTTGAAGAGCTGAGAGAGATCATCCAAGAAGAGGGCTCCTTTTCAATCAGGGAGATGCGGGAGCATGACCCTAGAAACGATATAAACAAGACTCTCAGCACCCCAGGCATATTCGCGGGATTTCTGAGATCTTTGTTTGAGCCGGTAATAGTCCAACATTTTGGATATGTCATGGATGAATTCGTGAGGACCGTGGAGCGGCGGTATATCCTAGAGGGAAGCTTGCAAGACGAGCGCGCCAAATGCCCTTATGCTATGCTGGCCGTATCCCTTGCAAAGGCATGATTATCAGGTACCTAAAGGTACATCACATTTGATGATGGTGAAACTGATGCTTTCTTTGAGGCCAAATATGTCCATTTGATTGTGTATACACCCATGGTGTGCTTTGAAGTATTAAACATCGTGATTAGTGTATGCACATTTTTTAAGGAACCCCCTTTTTTTATGGAACATGGTCATGGGTGAATTCGTAAGGGCCGAAGAGAAGCACTGGAGCCTCCAGCCCAGCTCGCAAGCTGTGTGCCAGAAACCAAAGAGTGATGCTCGCTGTATCGCCTACCAAGGCATTGTGTGACTTCTTAGCTTTGTATCTCTCAGCACGACATGACATGTTTGTAAAATTGAATATCAAATTCAATCATATTTGCAGGAGACGAAAAATATAAATACCTGCTGAAATAATATTTCCATTATCGTTGCCAAGTGTTTGTATTTTCCCCTTATCTCATAATGTGGTTGACTTTGATATTTTAGTTCTCCTGTGGTATAGGAAATTCCCTTCTATTCATATGGTAGTTTGAAGAACACAATAAGACTCCTCACTAGTACAGAACATGCCATCTCTAGCAGCATAAAAAAAACCATTAATGGTGGTTTACCCAACCGCCAGACCTAGGTGTCAGTGATAGGTCAGTCCATCAGAGGCAGCTGACCAAACTGCTTGAAATAGGACAATATGTGAGCACTCCAGTTTATTGTTCTTATTCAGTAAAGCTCATGGTGCTTGTGTTAATGCTAATACTGTACTAGAAATTACAGTAAAAATGTATACCGCAAATCCAGTTAGTATCTTATTCAATGCTCAACTGGAAGAGGCAACAAGATTTAACCATGTCAAATAATGATTCTGCTGGTCTAAACAAATATCCTCTGTAGTAGTGACAGGTCGTCATTCTTATCCAAATTTGAGCCTTTAGCATTTCTACTTGCTGGCCCAAACAGTAGTGACAGATAACAGATTGAGAAGCACATTGACCATATTATTGCCCCCAATAAGCAGCCAAAACAGTCATCCATGCTTGAGCATAGAAAAAAGAAAAGTTGAACTTCCAGTGCAAGCAAACCCAGAGCCCAGAAAATACAACCCAAGCAGGTGAGCATAGAAAAGAGAAGCGTTGAGTGTCAAGTATGGTGTCAGCATTGTCTACCTAATCTGATTTCTGCAGATTCAAGGTATGGAGTTTAGACCTGCTCCAAGCAAAGCCTCTATCACCAAACAGGTGGTGGATATGAATCAAGGTCCTTGAATATTCAAGGACTCGTCGAAACAATATGCTCACAACTCCGGTTTCCAGGTATATTCTTTTGTTCTCTTGACTAAGTAGGGGTGAAACAGTCTGGATTATTTCTCCAGTGCATTAATTCATTCATATGCTTGGTCTTCAATTTTTTGGCTGCTTGATGTATATGTATTAGTTCTGCAGTTGCTTGTGAACAATCGCAATTCCAGAAGTTATTTCTCCATACGCACTAATGAAAAACTAAGTGCGCAGTCGGCGTAAATAGTGAACACTAAATATTACTACTACGCAACAAAATGCTGCATCGGTGCTGCTCTAGAATGTCTATTTCATTGGATTCCATCTTGGACAATTTAACCAGATAAAAATAACAAGTCTGCTAATTAAAAATTGTTGCCTCTGCTAGTGACAGGCTGCTTGTACTATATGCTGATCAGAATTTGACCCAAGCGTGCATGTCTTTCCATGAACGTTTTAAGCTTTTGAAAATCCAACCTTCCAACTCAGGCGGTTTAAGTGTTGATTGAACCCATTGCTTTACTAATCTGGTTCTTGCAGATTAAGGACTCTACCCTAGCTTTCCTCTAAGAGCAAAGCCATGGCCTCCACGCAGATGGTGCATATGAATCAAGGACAAGGGGAAACAAGCTATGCTCGCAATTCCGGTATTCAGGTACCTTCTCCCATCTCGATTAATTCATCAATCTATGCTAACCTGTTATTCGACACTTTTTTTTTAAAACAAGGCAAAAGACTTGCCATTTTCATTAATTAAGAAGAAGGTTTAGACATAAGCCGCGAGGCGGCAAAGAGAAAAAGGTCTACTCTCGCGACATAACAGTACTAAGCTGATTGGCTCCCGCCAAAGACCAAAGATGGGCCTCCTCTTTGATTTTAGCGATAACCATGGAGGTCGGGGCGGAGACATTTTGAAAAATTCTTGCGTTGCGCTCCTTCCAAATTTCCCACGAGACAAGCATCATCAAGGAGGCGATGGCCTTCTTGCAACGACCTCCACCATTGACTGCCTTGAGCCACCAATCTCTAACTGAGTCTTCATGACACTAAATCATTGGCGAGGAGTCAAGGATGCCAAGCCAAGTGCAAATTTCAGTCCAAATCCGGACGGTGAACCTACATTGGAATAGGAGGTGAGCAGCAGATTCTTGCACTTGCGTGCAGAGAGGGCACAAATTGCAGCTTGGCCAGCCTCGTCGCAGTAAACGATCATCTGTCCAAACACGATTTTGGAAGATCAACCAAGCAAAAAATTTGCATTTCGGTGGAGCCCACATCTTCCAGATTGTAGCATTCATTGGACAAAAGGAGAGACCGGCAAATTGTGCCATGTAAGCTGAGGAGGCGGAGTAGTCGCCACTGTTTGTGAACTTCCAGGTTATGGTGTCTTGTCTTCCCTGGTTGAGGGTTACATCAGCAAGCATCTCCCAAAGGGTTGCAAATTCCTGAATATGGGCCAAGGTTAGCCCCTGCTGAGTGTCAATCTGGCGGATCCAAAGGTTGTTGTCAAGAGCTTTCTTGACCAGGCATGTTTTCTTTTTTGACAGCTCAAAATTTTTTGGCGCAATGTCTTTAGGCCGGAGGCCGTCCAGCCATGGAGATTCCCAGAACTTAGCTTTGTTTCCATCTCCGATGTACACCCGTGTGGCAGCAGCGAAGAGATCTTTGTTGTTGCTAGTACAAGGTGTTCCCGAGCCAGACCAAGTCTTAGGTGGATCATCCCATTCGTACCAGAGCCAGTGCAAGCGTAGGACGGTCGCGAATTTCTGGAGGTTGAGCACTCCTAGTCCCCCATAAATCTTGGGCTTGCAGACGAGGTCCCAATTAGCCTTGCACTTTCCGCCGGTCACCTTATCACAACCCGCCCAAAGGTAGGCACGCCGCAGGCTATCGATCTTCTTCATAACTTCAACCGGAAGGTCAAGAGGCGTGAGGTGGTAAATGGCAATGGCAGTGAGCACAGCCTTGACCAAAACAATGCGCCTTGGCGTAGCCACATGCATAGCCGACCAAGGTGGAAGCTTTCCCGCCACCTTGTCCTCCAAATACTGAAAGTGGATACGCTTTAGTCTTGTGACCGACAGCGGAAGACCAAGATATCGCATGGGGAAGGTAGTCCGAACCGCCGGGAAGGCCTGCAAAATGTCCTCAAGGTCGATATTACCGCAACGAATGGGCGCCACAAGGCTTTTGGCGCAGTTGGTGACCAAGCCGGTAACCTCCCCAAAGGAGCTCAGAGTCGAAGCCAAGAAGTGAATATCTTCCTTGACCGGTAGCGACAAAGGGAGCAGCATCATCCGCATACAAGGATGCACGGATGGGGCGACCACGAAGAGGATGCAGTAGGCCTTGATCGGTAGCCTTGGCGAGGATGTGATGGAGCGTGTCAATAGCGAGGACAAAAAGCAGAGGGGAGAGGGGATCCCCCTGCCGAAGACCACGTCCATGCTTAATTTGATCACCAGCAACACCGTTTAGCAAAACTCTAGATGAGGACGTGGATAGGAGGGCGGAGACCCAATCTCGAAACCGGCTCGGAAACTGGTGGTGACGAAGTAAATCCATCAAATAATCCCATCTCACTAAGTTGAAGGCTTTCTTGATGTCAAGCTTGAATAGCAAGGATGGAGCTTTATTGCGGTGCAGCCGACGAGCCAAGTTGCGGACGTACATAAAGTTATCATGGATACTCCTTTTCTTGATGAAAGCACTTTGAGTATTGGAAACGAGGTTGGGCATGTGAAGAGCAAGGCGAGTGGCCATCATCTTAGCTATGACCTTTGCAACAATATGAATAAGACTTATGGGCCTAAAGTCAGAGACGTCCTCCGCTCCATCTTTTTTAGGAATGAGAGCAATGTTGGCAGAGTTGAGCCAATGAAGGTTGGAGACGCGGAGGGCAGAAAAATTGTTGATCAGTTGCATAAATTCAGGTTTTACAATATCGCAACATTCTTTGAAGAAAGCAGCGGTGAAGCCATCCGGACCCGGGGCCTTGTCGCTAGGGAGATCATAGATTGCACCACGAACTTCCTCTTCCGTGAACGGGGCATCTAAATCCGAGAGGTCACAAGTTGAAGGGGGGATGCAAGACCAATTGAAGTCCTTGCTGCGTGGGGGGCCTTTACCCATGGCTCTAGCAAAGTGAGATTGCACAATATCTTTCTTATCGTTGTGATTTGTGACCCACCCAGTGTTATGCTTGAGGCGGTGGATAAAATTCTTTCTTCTTCGATGGTTGATCCGGAGGTGGAAGAAGCGCGTGTTAGCATCTCCCTCTTTGAGCAAGGTAATTCGCGAGGATTGTCTCTTTCGGGCCCTTTCCAGAACAGCCAAGGCCACAACCTTTCTTTTAAGCTCTCTTCTGAGGTCATGCTCACCGGAGCTAAGGGGCCTCTCCTCTTGTGCCATGTCCAGTCGAAGGATGATCTCAAGGGCCATATGGAGTTGAAATTTGTGATTAGAGAAGATACTTCGACTCCATGTCCGAAGGCGCTGACTTGTTTTTTTAAGCTTGTGGAACAACACATGATAGGGCTCAGAATGGTTCACCCTTTCATTCCAAGCATCTTGCACTGTCTTCTTGAAGTTGGGCATTTTTATCTAGAAATTTTCAAATCTGAATGTTTTGGGTCTCGTCGGCCCCTTGTCACTAGCGAGAAGGAGTGGGCAATGGTCAGAGAGCGAAGACGAAAGCGCATGAAGGATGTGTGAGCCAAAATCCACGTCCCAGTCTTGATTGCAGAAAAAACTATCCAATTTGCTCATTGTCGGATTAGCCTGTTCATTCGTCCATGTGAACCTTTTGTTCTGAAGGTGTATCTCCTTTAGCTCACAGGAATTGAGGGTGTTTCGAAAGCGCACCAATCTGTTACGGTCGACATTTGTGTGGTTCTTGTCACGGGCACGATAGACTTGGTTGAAATCTCCAAATACAAGCCATCTTGTACCTTGCTGAGGCTTTTGGCTCAGAAGCTCCTGGAAAAAAGCGTCTTTAAGATTGCTTCTTGTAGGCCCATAAACAGAGGTGAGTTTGAAGGACGTGGTACTGTTGACTAGGGTGATCATAGCAGAGATGAAGAAAGTTCCAGTGGAGATGCTATCAACTTTGACGGAATCAGCATTCCAAAGCAGGAGGATACCACCTTTGGTGCCATTGGCAGGGCGCTCAGCAAAGCTTTTTAATCTTTGTCCACCAAGAAAGGAAGCCACACATGGATCAACATCAGCTAATTTTGTTTCCTGTAGACAAACAATGTTGCAAGGTGTCGCGGCAATTGTCTCATGAACAGCAGAGCGACGGTCCGGGCAGTTGAGACCACGGACATTCCAATTGAGAATGCAAATGTCGTTTTCATTCATGGCAATCAATGGCTACATCAGTGCTATCAGGGAGCACACGCAGGGGCCTTGACAAGGCAACATCATCGAGGAAGTTGCCGGTGATAGCTACAAACAGTGTATAAGCAACACAAACAAGCCTAACACGGGCATGAGAACCATAAAGCATTGGCAGCTAATCATCAAAAACTAGGCTACATCATCTGCAGGTTGAGCAAAGCATCATCGAGCAGATGCCGAGGCATCACTACCGGCTTGGGCTTGGAGCTCGATCCGAGCATCACCACCATGGTCCACAAGTGCATTTTCAACAGCCGTTGTCGTGTCTCGATCAAGTCTCAAGAGTGCTCGAAGTGCGGCAACAGCGATGTCCGGCGGTGACCATGGAACAGGGCCACATATTGGTTGATGGCATTCTCGGTGATCGTCTCACCCTCTTCGACAATCCCCAACCTATGACAGAGCAGCCGCTCAGCCGGTTAGGCGATGGGCATGGTAATGCAGTTCTTTGCTCGAAGTCTTGGGCTGCAGCGGCCGGCAGAAGCCGGTGATGCCCATAGCCGTCTTCCTCCTTGCGATTGGGTCGCCTCGGGGGTGGAGCTTGGTGTTGGCAGCAGCGCGGCAGCCGTGGCACGAAGATGGGGTGCGATGGGCATCCTGTGCGAGCTGGGAGAGGTGATGGCCTCTGTAGAACTTGGCGTGGCAATGACAATTGCAGGTGTAGGACTTGGCATCGCGATGATCTCACCAGCGAAGAGCTGTGCTGGCTATGATTTCTGCAGACGAAGAAGGAAGCGCAGGTGTTGCAGGTTCGTTGTGATCTTCCTGGAGCTGACGGCTTGACGCGGGTGGAGGTGGCGATCGAGGTGAAGTTGCCCAGCTAGTGGAGGGGCAGGCCTTGGCACTCTGTAGCCACCCAGGGGTTAGAGACATGGGGATGATCTCGATGATGCCTTCGGATGTGGTGCGGGGGGATGGCGGTGGCGAGCGGACATGTGCAACGTCAGTCGCCGTGCTGGACTACCCGATGCCACTGCATTGTGAGAGGTCCCTTCGGTTATCTCGGCGGCAGACTCCACGCACGTCGTCGGCCGGTCCCAGGCCCCTAGCTCGACCCATCTCGCCACGGCCATCATCACGCCGGTGTCGGCCCGTTGTAGTCGCGGCGGCGACGGGCGCCACCTCTGTCGATGCATTGGCGGGCCTCGGCGACAAGCGGATGCCCAGTCCGAGGCATTGAGGATGACGACGGAGAGTTGGTGCAGCCCGAGCCCGGTGTCCGATCGGCGACAGCGAGACAGGTAAATGGGTTCCTGCAGTCCGCCTTGCGGTGTCCCTTGAGCAGCAACGGTGTCAAGTACGATATTTGTGCTTGACTAAATAACTCTTCCCCGGTGTGGAAACAGTAGGCGCGCACCTGCGGCTCGACAGATGATGGTTGGAGCGGCTCACCCTCCACCAGAAGGCGGCCGTCGAGGCGCCACCCATCCTCTTCGATGTTGACAGCGGAGAGCGCGGCCTTGAATTCGCAGCAGCAGCAGACTTGAAGGTTGAAGTTGGCGAAGATTTGAGGCACGGCCGATGGACGCCTTGGATGGGGAGGAGGTGCCTTCTAGCCGAAAGCAGCACTGGCAGCAAAGCGAACCTTGAGGGACGGCCCAGCCACATCAGGGCGGGCAAGAGGCCGCTGGACGGCGGAGCGGCGACCCGGACGCGCAGATCCGGCGAGATCTCCGCCAGTGCGGAAAGAGAAGCCACCAGGCCCGACCTCGCGAACAGCGGCAGGGGAACTCCTGGGAACATGGCGAGGATGGGGAGGCGCTGCTCTGCGGGAGGAGGGCTGGTCGTCGACTATGGTAGGCCACAGGCGCTGGGCGGTAGCGTCGCAGGAGCGTTGGTGCGGAGCGAGGCATCGCTGGGATTCTCCTTGTTATTCGACACTTGCTTTCTCAATACTATGGCTCTGTTTGGTTCGGCTGTGGATTTCTAAAAGCAGCTGTGAGAAATCTGCTGTGGAAAATCTGATGTGGAAAATCTGATGTGTAAAAGATGTAGGTCATTTGGAAAACCAGCTGACACAACTTTTTCAGATTTTGGCCCGCAGCGGAATCAGATTTTGGAAAGCACGTCCTGGGCTGATTCCGCTTTTGGTTCAGATTTTGGCAGCGGATTTCTGAAATCAGATTCTGCTGGGTTCGCCCTTTGGTTCAGATTCTGCTGCGCGATAAAAGCTGAACCAAACAGGGCCTATGTCATCAAGACTTCGTTCATAATATAGCCTTTCATTGCTGAGACTGAATAGAATTATTGGTCCTGCTAGTTAAGAAGCATACCATTTAGCTAAAAGATTATTAGACAAGATTTTCTAAAGAGTTGGAACTCTATCGCAGAACGCTCTGCAGAACAGGATGAAGCCCCTAATAGAAGCAGCCATCGCTGAGTTATGCAGCAGCACCAACACCTTGTTCCCCGAAAAAATGCTGATCGCGGACTTGGGCTGCTCCTCTGGACCAAACGCGCTAGCACTGGTATCGATTGCCGTCGAGGCCATCCACAGCCACCGCCTTCAGTTACAGCAGCCACCACCGGAAGTGTGTGTGCTCCTAAATGACCTGCCTGACAACGACTTCAACACGGATGGTGAAGAGCCTGGTCACACTCCATAAAAGCAACGAGCCTGCTGTTGTGACGGTTGGGATCATGCCGGGGTCGTTTAATGAGAGGCTCTTCACTAGTGGCTCCATGCATCTTTTCTGCTCGTTGAACAGCCTGAATTGGCTCTCAAAGGTGCGAGTTTGATACTGCTCGATGGATCGATCCATTTCCATTAACTTTTGATTCTGTAAGCAAAATCTTATCCCTTACAGGTTCCTGAAGATCTAACGAGGAACTGGAGTCCGGCTTATGACGTTGATGAGCATGCTAGGAGTGAAAGGCTCCCTATGGTCCTTGAGGCTTATGCACAACAATTCAGGAAAAATTTCACGCTTCTCTTGGAGCTGAGAGCCAAAGAACTAGTCCCAGGAGGCCGGATGGTTGTTTCCCTTACAGGGAGGCGTTCTGATGACCGCGCTTCGAAACTCTCTCACGTGTGGGAAATCTTTGCTCAGATTCTAAGTGTCATGGCCTTGGAGGTACATTTCTTTACTGTTTTTCCTACAGTCATTATCTCGGTTCCTACTGAACGCGCCTATTTGCACTCTCGGTCTCGTGCCATGATTGACAAAGCGAAGTATGATTCGTTCTACGTGCCGGTGTATGGACCTTCGGATGAAGAGCTCCGGGAGATCATCCAAGCAGAGGGCTCCTTTTCAATCACTGAGATGCAGGCGCACAACTTCACACGCGGTCGGGACGCCAGTCTCATCACTGCAAGCTGGTACGCGAACCAGATGAGAGCCGCGTTTGAGCCTATAGTTGCGCATCATTTCGGAGATGTGATGGATGAATTTGTGAGGACCGCAGAGCGGCGCTGGAGCGTGGAGGGGAGTCTGCAGGACGAGGTTGCCAGATACCCACGGGCTCAGCTTGTCGCGTCGTTCACGAAGAAGGCGTGCTGATCAGGTACCTTCGCTATGTGGCTCATCGAGGGACGCCATATTTGATGAGACTGAAACATTACCTTCTCGTTTCAAAGAAACAATGTACTCCCTCCGTAAACTAAACGTTTAGTTTACGGAGGGTCATTAAAGCACATCCTTTTGTGTGTTACCAGGTTATCATCCACAACGATTAGTTAGTAGCAAAATGTTGTTTTCCAGGCAGTTGTGATGTAGACTAGTGTGTATGTCGTATGTACATTCCAGCCCAAGGTTTGTGTTATGTGTGAAGCACAAGCAATACTATTCCGATTGACTACCAACAGCAACGGCCGCCTGCCCACGGAGACGCTTATGCTGGCGTCTCGTGGCCGGCCAGTTTGGGGCTCTCTGGAGCAGGATGCAGACAGGGCTCGGATCGCCGGCCAAACAGCACGACGCTTCACATCTTCTCTTTGCTGCTATATATGCACACAGTATGTATGTATGTTTCTGGTCGCTTGACACGTTTCGTTGGAGAAACACGCGCGTACGTGCGTGCTCGTATGGCAACGACGAGGAGGAAGTTGTATCCATTGTGTTCTCGTTCTAGATTAGAAAAGACTTCACTACGCGAACCAACCTGTGATTGAATGGTTCAAATCCTGATGCTCGCATTATTTCTGAATTTATTTCTGAATTTCCGATGATGCGCAGTGAAAGGAGACGTTTCCATCGACTACGAGGCGTTTATGGTGACTTCGTTAATCTCAAAATGATATGCCGGCTCAGTATCTCGGAGGTGCTCATAGGGGTAGGGTCTGTTTGTCTTCATAGAGATAAGTGTGTGTATATATGAACGTCAAGAAAAAAGAAAGGACTTTACTATAGGTTGCATGCATATGCATTGACGAAAAACAGTGCGGAACTTAATAACAAAACCGCGGACCTTGTGAACCAACCTGTGGTTGGATGGTTCGAAGGACAGTGATATCCACAGAGCCCAGTAAAAATATGCGAAAAATCGAGGCCAAAATGCTCGTTTAACAAAGTTTGATTCGCGCTCAGCTGCAAAATTTTCTTCCGCGAAAAAGAAAGCTGCATTATAGGTTAAATCTTTCAACAGCGACAAAAAAAAAACTGCCGGAGAACCTGGAGCTTTTGATTTTTTCTTGACTGTTTATTTCCTTTCTGCGTTTTTGTTTCTCTCTCGCCGTTTCTAGTCTTTTCGATTCACCAATTAGAACCAGGAAGATGATGGATTCCTCTGCTCAAGCATTGGCTGCACGCGTTTGTCACTTGCCAGGAAGAAACACTGCATGCAACGGTACAGCGTACGAAAGAGACACTGCAAGCAACAGTACAACGTACGAAAGGCCACAGTGGACTAAAGGAGCTAAATGACATTCGATTAACGTGTGGGTAGCGCTGGTAGGCCTTTCCCACTACTAGCACGTTTTTAGCATTGCCTTGTTAATCTGGTTATTGCAGGTATAAAATCTGGAGGTGAGGTTTAGTCCTGCTCCTACAAGCAATGGCCTCCAAGCAGATGAAGCAGATGCTGCATATGAATCAAGGACAAGGGGAAACTAGCTATGCTCGCAACTCTAGTATTCAGGTACCTTCTCCTCATATCTTGATTGTCTCGCAAGTCATGGTTCTACGGACTAGCATTGACAACTGGCTTCACAAAACTATCTCATCAACAACTTATGTAAAATTTAGATTTTTTTTGTTGGTTCATAATTTGGATTATACTATTGGTATTTGAAAGAACAAACTAGAAGATTAATATGCACTCGTTGTTTAGCTAAAATATTCGACTAGGTTTTACTAGTAATTTCAGGTGCTTGCATCAATCGATGCAATGCCCGAGGATGTCCTCGGTTTCGAGGAAAAAAATCTTAACAAATGCAAGCAAACTGCAGACAGCTGAGCAGAAGAGGATGAAACCCCTAATTGAAGCGGTCATCGCTGAATTATGCAGTAGCACTAGCACTTTGGTGCCCGGTAAGATGGTGATCGCGGACATGGGCTGCTCCACTGGCCCAAATGCGCTCACACTTGTATCAATTGCCGTCAAGGCGGTCCAAGATCACTGTTTTCGGGTCCAACGACAACCACCGGAACTGTGTTTGCTCCTCAACGATCTCCCTAACAACGACTTCAACACGGTGGTCAAGAGCCTAGTCATGCTTCGTCAAAGCAACGAGCATGTCGTTATGACTGGTATCACACCGGGGTCATTTTATGAGCGCCTCTATACTAGTGGCTCTTTGCATCTTGTATGCTCTTCCAACAGTTTGCATTGGCTCTCAAAGGTTTGAGTTTGATACTGCTTGATCGATCGATCCATTATATTATTAGTCGACTTTGTAAGCACAAAATTATCTATGCAGGCTCCTGAAGATCTATTCAGAAATCTCATCCCAGCATACGACATGGACAAGGATGCTAGGCGTCAAAGACACCGTATAGTGCTTGAGGCTTATGCAAAACAGTTTAGGGAAGATTTCACAAATTTCCTGGAGCTGAGAGCCAAAGAATTGGTCTCAAAAGGCCGAATGGTTGTTTCCCTGGTAGGGAGGCGTTATGATGTAACCGCCACCAAATTCTCTTACCTTTCAAGAACTATATCTCAGATTCTAAGTGTCATGGTCTCAGAGGTATATTTCTTCATATATTATAATACATCATTTTATCTTTTGCAATTCAGCGCAAACATTTGACCTCATGTTTTTATGGTACTCTTAATAGGGTGTGATCGACAAAGAAAAGTTCGATTCTTTTTATGTGCCAGTGTATGAACCTTCTAGTAAAGAGGTGAGAGAGATCATTGAAGAAGAGGGCTCCTTTTCAATCAAGGAGATGCAAGTGCATGACCCTACAACCGATATGAACAATGCTCTTAGCACCCCAAGCAAGTTCATCAATCTCTTGAGAGCTTTATGTGAGCCGATATTAGTCCAACATTTTGGAGATGTCATGTATGAATTTGTGAGCACCGCGGAGCGTCACTGGAGCCTAGAGGGCAACTTGTTAGGTCCTTATGCTATGTTGGCCATATCCCTTGCAAAGGCATGATGGTCATGTACATCAAGGATATGTCGACATTAAGTTACATCATAGTTGATGAGATTGAACTGTAACTTTATTTGAGGCAACAATGTATGGATACTTCGTAATGCAAACTACATCCCGTGGTGTGTTGTGAAGGTATTCATGGATGCACAAAATGAACTATCATTAATCTCTACTATTAAAGGGGAGTTGATCGTCGTATGCTTGCCTTCGCCACCATCCGCTCTCCTCCGCCCCATGCCCACATCTCATGCATTAACTCAATCAAATGAGATCTTACCAAAACCTAACCAAATGAAAATTTTCCTTGCCTTCCTCTATCCATATTCGAATCAAATTAAACCTTACCAAAACCTTACATAAAGCAAAACTTACCTGTGCTTTTCCCTACCCATACTCAAATCAAATAAAATCCTACCAAAATCAGGAATATGGTGAGCGTAAGATTTATGTTGAACATGATTGATGTTTAACCATTAGAATATGTATACTCCCGTTGAAACGCACGTGTAATTATCTAGTATTGATTAGCCGAACACTCTTGTCCATGAACTTGCTCAGCTAGCTAAGCCTACGGAACATTGTATTATGGTGTATGCAAATTTAGTGTGAGGTTTATGTTATGTATCTATTTTAGTAATATCTGCAATGAGACCGAAATAAATGAAGATCAAAGTATTCTCGACATAAGTATTATACATGACAATTACATGAAATCTCAACTTATTGCATTTATTTAGTGAAGTTCTTACCACATGGTGAGATCTAGAAATTCATAGAATACAGATTAAGCGCAACCGCATGGAGGGTGCACTCCACAAGGGCATGTACATGTTGTTTCATGAGCCATGTGTATCGCTCCATGAGGTGTCCCTCCCGATCAGATTTTTAGTGGAACTTTGGCTTTTCAGCCCTCTTTTTTTGTTCATTTTCTAGAGGTGGTGAATAGGTGACTATCGGTTTGTTATCAATTCACTGATTTTAGGGTTGTAAAGATTATGCAAAATGAAACTATGTGATTGTACTTATATGGCAAGGCAAGCTAGCAAAAGCAAATTTAACAAGCTAGGTTTATCTCTAAACAAGCAAGTAAACTAGTAAAGGCACACATATAAATAACCAAAGGGAGCATACAAAGAATGAGGTTATGCATGGAGTTCAAATCCTTGAGGCGGCAGTGAGGATTCTACTTTCTTCCTGTTGAAAAAACCTAGCCACGAAGACCTACCCTCTCTCCTTCAGCTTTTGACACAAAGTCCAAGCTCAACTACCGGCGGTTGATCTTGAGGTGATTTCCAAATTCATACCGTTCCTAGAGCAAATCCAAAACCTTATATGCTCCTAGGTGACTCCAACCATCTCAGAGTTCCCATAACATCATTAATAACAAGCTCAATGAAGATCTCAAACGGGATTTCAATTTTCAAGATTGCCTCGATTGGATCTTGATTCTAGAATCTCACTTCTCCTCACAAAGATTGAAGCTTTGTGGTCCTGGAAGGGGCACCACAATGTTGATAATGAAAATAGACAATATATTTGTGTGCAGGGCACCATTATTTTCATTTCAATTTTGTGTGCAGGGCACCATTATTTTCATTTCAATATATTTGTATCCCACATGATGGGCCGAGAAGGCCATTGTTGGCCAGATCTTGATAGTGGTAGGTAGTCTGGCTTGACACAGCCCACCTGGTTCCGTTTAGCTAACCCGGTAGGCTCAAAATAAAAGCTAACCCGGTAATAGACAATATATATCTCTGGATGGAAATGTAGAGAGGGGGTAGATAGATAAATAAAGCTTTATGATCCAACATCTGGTAAAGATTAAGTAACATAACTGATTCGCATCACCCAAACAATTTGTAATAGAAAAATTTACCATATTATCAATCAAAATTACTTGAAACTAAAATAACGGAAGATAGTTTGTCTCTTACTCTCTCCCTCGTTTGACGATATTGAACTGTAACTTTATTTGAGGCAACAGTTTTCTGGTAGTGCATGGGGAAAATATCTCTTACTCTCTCGCTTGGTTTTAGTAAGGTCACTATGTTTTTTGTCCAACTTTGACTTATAATTTTGGTGAATAATAAATGGGTTATATGTCATCAAAAATATATCATCGGAAAGTTCTTTGAAATGTCGCTCGCTCTGGCTACCGCCATGACACCATGGTCAACAACATTGAGCATCAAGTAGCAGCTAGCGCTTATAGTTTAGTAGAGGAGGTACATGTATCTATTAAAGAGCTCAAGAACATATTGGATGGCCTGCCATGTGGAGAAGGCGTACCCGGTTAGTGGTGCCCGCTCCCCTTTTATAAACTACCATGAAAACCAACAATCATTTAACTGTATTGCAGGCTTCGTCACTTCCCGATATAATCATGACGTTGATGTCTACTACACAACCTTCTTCTTGTAGACGTTGTTGGGCCTCCAAGTGCAGAGGTTCATAGGACAGTAGCAAATTTCCCTCAAGTGGATGACCTAAGGTTTATCAATCCGTGGGAGGCGTAGGTTGAAGATGGTCTCTCTCAAACAACCCTTCAACCAAATAACAAAGAGTCTCTTGTGTCCCCAACACACCCAATACAATGGTAAATTGTATAGGTGCACTAGTTAATGAAGAGATTGTGATACAAGTGCAATATGGATGGTAGATATAGGTTTTTGTAATCTGAAATTATAAAAACAGCAAGGTAACAAGCGATAAAAGTGACCGTAAACGGTATTGCAATGCTAGCAAACAAGGCCAAGGGTTCATACTTTCACTAGTGCAAGTTCTCTCTGAAGGAAATATGCCCTAGAGGCAATAATAAAGTTATTATTTATTTCCTTATATCATGATAAATGTTTATTATTCATGCTAGAATTGTATTAACCGGAAACATAATACATGTGTGAATACATAGACAAACAGAGTGTCACTAGTATGCCTCTACTTGACTAGCTCGTTAATCGAAGATGGTTATGTTTCCTAACCATAGACATGAGTTGTCATTTGATTAAGGGGATCACATCATTAGGAGAATGATGTGATTGACATGACCCATTCCGTTAGCCTAGCACCCGATCGTTTAGTATGTTGCTATTGCTTTCTTCATGACTTATACATGTTCCTGTAACTATGAGATTATGCAACTCCCGTTTACGGAGGAACACTTTGGTGCTACCAAGCGTCCACAACGTAATCGGGTGATTATAAAGGAGTACTACAGGTGTCTCCAAAGGTACATGTTGGGTTGGCGTATTTCGAGATTAGGTTTTGTCACTCCGATTGTCGGAGAGGTATCTCTGGGCCCTCTCGGTAATGTACATCATTATAAGCCTTGCAAGCAATGTGACCAATAAGTTGGTTACGGGATAAAGCATTACAGAACGAGTAAAGAGACTTGCCGGTGACGAGATTGAACTAGGTATTGGATATCGACGATCGAATCTCGGGCAAGTAACATACCGATGACAAAGGGAACAACGTATGTTGTTATGCGGTCTGACCGATAAAGATCTTCGTAGAATATGTAGGAACCAATATGGGCATCCGTGTCCCGCTATTGGTTATTGACCGGAGATGTGTCTCGGTCATGTCTACATTGTTCTCGAACCGTAGGGTCCGCACGCTTAAGGTTTCGATGGACGGTTATATTATGAGTTTGTGTATTTTGATGTACCAAGGTTGTTCGAGTCCCGGATATGATCACGGACATGACGAGGAGTCTCGAAATGGTCGAGACATAAAGATTAATATATTGGACGGATATATTTGGACACGGAAAGGTTAGGAGAAGTTTGAAGCTCAGGAGGTTACCGGAACCCCGGAGGTATATGGGCCTTATTGGGCCCATGTAGGAAGAAGGGAGAAGGAACAAGGGAGGCGCGCCCCAAGCCCAATCCGACTGGGGAGGGGGCCGCCCCTTCCTTTCTCCTTCCCCTCTTCCTATTCCTACTACTAGTACTACTTCCTAATACTAGTACTCTTTCCTTTCCCCTCCAAATAAGATAAGGAAAAGAGAGGGAAACCTACTTGGAGTAGGTTTCCCCCTCCTATGGTGCGCCCCCCCCCGTGGGCCGGCCACCTCCTCCCTCCCTCCTTTATATACGGGGGAGGGGGGGCACCCGAGGACACACAAGTTGATCCTTGAGATCGTTCCTTAGCCGTGTGCGGTGCCCCCCTCCACCATATTCCACCTCGGTCATATCGTAGCAGTGCTTAGGCGAAGCCCTGCGTCGGTGAAACATCAAGGTCGTCACCACGCCGTCGTCTTGTGGAACTCCCTCTCCCGAGCTTTGCCGGGATCGGAGCCCGTGGAGCGCCATCGAGCTGAACGTGTGCCAAGAACTCGGAGGTGCCGGAGTAACGGCGCTGGATCGGCTGGATCGTGAGGAGAACGTCGACTACTTCCTCTACGTCATCATCGACTCGGAGGTGCCGGAGTAACGGCGCTGGGATCGGCAGGATCGCGAGGAGAACGTCGACTACTTCCTCTACGTTGTGATCGCTTCCGCCACGGTCTCACGAGGGTACGTAGACAACACTCTCCCCTCTCGTTGCTATGCCATCACCATGGTCCCTGTGTGTGCGTAGGAAAATTTTTGAAATTACTGCGTTCCCCAACAAAGTGGCATCCGAGCCAGGTTTTATGCGTTGATGTCATATGCACGAGTAGAACACAAGTGAGTTGTGGGCGATACAAGTCATACTACCTACCAAAGCATGTCATACTTTGGTTCAGCGGTATTGTGAGATGAAGCGGCCCGGACCGACATTACGCCAGACGCTTACGCGAGACCGGTTTCACCGTTACGAGCATTCGTGCTTAAAGGTGGCTGGCGGGTGTCTGTCTCTCTCACTTTAGTTGAACTGAGTGTGGCTACGCCCGGTCCTTGAGAAGGTTAAAAGCGGAGTCTATTTGACGAAGTATCGTTGTGGTTTTGATGCGTAGGTAAGAACGGTTCTTGCTCAGCCCGTAGCAGCCACGTAAAACTTGCAACAACAAAGTAGAGGACGTCTAACTTGTTTTTGCAGGCATGTTGTGATGTGATATGGTCAAGACGTGATGCTATATTTTATTGTATGAGATGATCATGTTTTGTAACCGAGTTATCGGCAATCGGCGAGAGCCATATGGTTGTCGCTTTATTGTATGAAATGCAACGCATCATAATTGCTTTACTTTATCACTAAGCGGTAGCGATAGTCGTAGAAGCAATAGATGGCGTAAACGACAACGATGCTATGATGGAGATCAAGGTGTCGCGCCGGTGACGATGGTGATCATGACGGTGCTTCGGAGATGGAGATCACAAGCACAAGATGATGATGGCCATATCATATCACTTATATTGATTGCATGTGATGTTTATCCTTTATGCATCTTATTTTGCTTTGTTTGTGGTAGCATTTTAAGATGATCTCTCACTAAAATTATCAAGTAGTGTTCTCCCGAGTATGCACCGTTGCCAAAGTTAAATGCGTGCCGAGACACCACGTGATGATCGGGTGTGATAAGCTCTCGTCCATCTACAACGGGTGCAAGCCCGTTTTGCACACGCCGAATACTCGAGTTAAACTTGACGAGCCTAGCATATGCAGATATGGCCTCGAGCACGGAGACCGAAGGTCGAAAGCGTGAATCATATAGTAGATATGATCAACATAGTGATGTTCACCATTGAAAACTACTCCATCTCACGTGATGATCGGTTATGGTTTAGTTGATTTGGATCACGTGATCACTTAGATGACTAGAGAGATGTCTATCTAAGTGGGAGTTCTTAAGTAATATGATTAATTGAACTTTAATTTATCATGAACTTAGTCCTGGTAGTATTTTGCAAATTATGTTGTAGATCAATAGCTCGCGTTGTTGCTTCCCTATGTTTTTATATGTGTTCCTAGAGAAAATTGTATTGAAAAATGTTAGTAGCAATGATGCGGATTGGATCCGTGATCTGAGGTTTATCCTCATTGCTGCACGTAAGAATTATGTCCTTAATGCACCGCTAGGTGACGGACCTATTGCAGAGCAAATGTAGACGTTATGAACGTTTGGCTAGCTCAATATGATGACTACTTGATAGTTTAGTGCACCATACTTAACAGCTTAGAATCGGGACTTCAAAGACGCGTTTTGAGCGTCATGGACCATATGAGATGTTCCAGGAATTGAAGTTAACATTTCAAGCAAATACCGAGTTGAGAGATATGAAATCTCCAACAAGTTCTATAGCTAAAAGATGGAAGAGAATCGCTCAACTAGTGAGCATGTTCTCAGATTGTCCAGGTACTTCAATCGCTTGAATCAAGTGGGAGTTAATCTTCCAGATAAGATAGTGATTGACAGAATTCTCTAGTCACCAACACTAAGTTACTAGAACTTCGTGGTGAACTATAGTATGCAAGGGATGACGAAAACGATTCCCGAGCTCTTCGTGATGTTGAAATCGATGAAGGTAGAAATCAAGAAAGAGCATCAAGTGTTGATGATTGACAAGACCACTAGTCTCAAGGAAAAGGGCAAAGGGAAGAAGGGGAACTTCAATAAGAACGGCAAGCAAGTTGCTGCTCGAGTGAAGAAGCCCAAGTCTGGACCTAAGCCTGAGACTAAGTGCTTTTGCTGCAATGGAACTGGTCACTAGAAGCGGAACTACCCCAAGTAATTGGCGGATAAGAAGGATGGAAAAGTGAACAAAGGTATATTTGAGATACAGATTATTGATGTGTATTTTACTAGTGTTCGTAGCAACCCCTCGGTATTTGATACTGGTTCAGTTGCTAAGAGTAGTAACTAGAAACGGAGTTGCGTAATGAATGTAAACTAGTTGAAAGGGGAAGTGACGATGAGTGTTGGAAGTAGTTCCAAGATTGATATGATCATCATCGCACACTCCACTGTACTTTCGGGATTAGTGTGGAACCTAAATAAGTGTTATTTGGTGTTGAGCATAAATATGATTTGATCATGTTTATTGCAATACGGTTATTCATTTAAGTAAGAGAATAAATTGTTGTTCTGTTTACATGAATAAAACCTTATATGGTTACACACCCAATGAGAATGGTTCATTGGATCTCGATCATAGTGATACACATATTCATAATATTGAAACCAAAAGATGCAAAGTTAATAATGATAGTGCAACTTATTTGTGGCAACTGCCGTTTAGGTCATATTGGTGTAAAGCGCATGAAGAAAAACTCCACGCTGATGGACTTTTGGAATCACTTGATTATGAATCATTTGATGCTTGCGAACCGTGCCGTTTGGGCAAGATGACTTAAACTCCGTTCTCGGAACAATGAAACAAGCTCTTGACTTATTGGAAATAATACATACCGATGTATGCGATCCAATGAGTGTTGATGCTCGTGGCAAGTATCGTTATTTTCTGACTTTCACAAGATGATTTGAGCAGATATGGGTATATCTACTTGATGAAACATAAGTCTGAAATAGTTGAAAGGTTCAAAGAATTTCAGAGTGAAGTGGAAAAACCATCGTAACAAGAAAATAAAGTTTCTGCGATCTAATCGCAAAGACGAATAATTGAGTTACGAGTTTGGTCTTCAATTAAAATAATGTGGAATAGTTTCACAGCTCACGCCACCGGAACACCACAATGTTATGGTGTGTCCGAACGTCAGAACCTCACTTTATTTGATATGGTGCGATCTATGATGTCTCTTATCGGTTTACCACTATCATTTTGGGGTTATGCATTAGAGACAGCTGCATTCACGTTTAATAGGGCACCATCTAAATCCGTTGAGACGACACCATATGAACTATGGTTTAACAGTAATCCTTAGCTATCGTTTCTTAAAAGTTTGGTGTTGTGATGCTTATGTGAAAAAGTTTTCACCGATAAGCTCAAACCCAAATCGAGAAGTGCGTCTTCATACAATACCCAAAGGTAACTATTGGGTACACCTTCTATCACAGATCCGAAGGCAAGTTTTTCGTTGCTAAGATGGATCCTTTCTAGAAAAGAAGTTTCTCTCGAAAGAAGTGAGTGGGAGGAAAGTAGAACTTGATGAGGTAATTATACCTTCTCCCTTATTGGAAAGTAGTTCATCACGTAAATCAGTTCCAAAGATTCCTACACCAATTAGTGAGGAAGTTAATGATGATGATCATGAAACTTCAGATCAAGTTGCTACCAAACCTCGTAGGTCTTCCAGAGTAAGATCCGCACTGTAGTAGTACGGTAATCATGTTCGAAGTCATGTTACTAGACCATGATGAACCTCACGAACTATGAGGAAGCGATGATGAGCCCAGATTCCGCAAAATGGTTTGAGGCCATGAAATCTGAGATATGATCCATGTATGAGAACAAAGTATGGACTTTGATGGATTTGCCCGATGATCGGCAAACCATAGAAAATAAATGGATCTTCAAGAGGAAGACGGACGCTGATAGTAGTGTTCTTGTCTACAAAGCTAGAATTGTCGCAAAAGGTTTTCGACAAGTTAAAGATGTTGACTACGATGAGAGTTTCTCACTCGTATCTATGCTTAAGTCTGTCCGAATCATGTTAGCAATTGCCGCATTTTATGAAATCTGGCAAATGGATAAACAAAACTGCATTCCTTAATGGATTTATTAAAGAAGAGTTGTATATGATGCAACCGTAAGGTTTTGTAAATCCTAAAGGTGCTAACAAAATATGCAAGCTCCAAAGTGATCCATCTATGGACCGGTGCAAGCATCTCAGAGTTGGAATACATGCTTTGATAAGTTGATCATAGCATATAGTTTTATACTGACTTGCGGTGAAGCCTGTAATTACTAGAAAGTGAGTGGGAGCACTACATTTCGATAAGTATATGTGAATGACATATTGTAGATCGGAAATAATGTAGAATTATTACGCAAAGCATAAAGGAGTGTTTGAAAGGAGTTTTTCAAAGAAAGACCTCGGTGAAGCTGCTTACATATTGAGCATCAAGATCTATAGAGATAGATCAAGACGCTTGATAAGTTTTTTCAATAAGTACATACCTTGACAAGATTTTGAAGTAGTTCAATCAAAGAAAGAGTTCTTGCCTGTGTTACAAGGTGTGAAATTGAGTAAGACTCAAAACCCGACCACGGCAGAAGATAGAAAGAGAATGAAAGTCATTCCCTATGCCTTGGCCATAGATTCTATAAAGTATGCCATGCTGTGTACCAGATCTATTGTATACCCTACACTTTGAGTTTGGCAAGGAGTACAATAGTGATCTAGGAGTAGATCATCGGACAGCGGTCAAAATTATCCTTAGTAAAATAAGGATATGTTTCTCGATTATGGAAGTGACAAAAGGTTCGTCAGTAAAGGGTTACGTCGATGCAAGTTTTGACACCAATCTGGATGACTCTAAGTCTCGATCTAGATACATATTGAAAGTGGGAGCAATTAGCTAGAGTAGCTCCGTGCGAGCATTGTAGACATAGAAAATTGCAAAATACATAACGGATCTGAATATGAAAGACTCGTTGACTAAGATTCTCTCACAAGCAAAACATGATCACACCTTAGTACTCTTTGGGTGTTAATCACATAGCGATGTGAACTAGATTACTGAATCTAGTAAACCCTTTGGGTGTTGGTCACATGGCGATGTGAACTATGGGTGTTAATCACATGATGATGTGAACTATCGATGTTAATCACATGGTGATGTGATCTAGATTATTGACTCTAGTGCAAGTGGGAGATCAAGGAAATATGCCCTAGAGGCAATAATAAAGTTATTATTTATTTCCTTATATCATGATAAATGTTTATTATTCATGCTAGAATTGTATTAACCGGAAACATAATACATGTGTGAATACATAGACAAACAGAGTGTCACTAGTATGCCTCTACTTGACTAGCTCGTTAATCGAAGATGGTTATGTTTCCTAACCATAGACATGAGTTGTCATTTGATTAACGGGATCACATCATTAGGAGAATGATGTGATTGACATGACCCATTCCGTTAGCCTAGCACCCGATCGTTTAGTATGTTGCTATTGCTTTCTTCATGACTTATACATGTTCCTGTAACTATGAGATTATGCAACTCCGTTTACGGAGGAACACTTTGGTGCTACCAAACGTCACAACGTAATCGGGTGATTATAAAGGAGTACTACAGGTGTCTCCAAAGGTACATGTTGGGTTGGCGATTTCGAGATTAGGTTTTGTCACTCCGATTGTCGGAGAGGTATCTCTGGGCCCTCTCGGTAATGTACATCATTATAAGCCTTGCAAGCAATGTGACCAATAAGTTGGTTACGGGATAAAGCATTACAGAACGAGTAAAGAGACTTGCCGGTGACGAGATTGAACTAGGTATTGGATACCGACGATCGAATCTCGGGCAAGTAACATACCGATGACAAAGGGAACAACGTATGTTGTTATGCGGTCTGACCGATAAAGATCTTCGTAGAATATGTAGGAACCAATATGGGCATCCAGGTCGCTATTGGTTATTGACCGGAGATGTGTCTCGGTCATGTCTACATTGTTCTCGAACCGTAGGGTCCGCACGCTTAAGGTTTCGATGACGGTTATATTATGAGTTTGTGTATTTTGATGTACCGAAGGTTGTTCGGAGTCCTGGATATGATCACGGACATGACGAGGAGTCTCGAAATGGTCGAGACATAAAGATTAATATATTGGACGGATATATTTGGACACCGGAAAGGTTCCGGAGAAGTTTGGAGCTCCGGAGGTTCTGGAACCCCGGGAGGTATATGGGCCTTATTGGGCCCATGTAGGAAGAAGGGAGAAGGAACAAGGGAGGCGCGCCCAAGCCCAATCCGACTGGGGAGGGGGCCGCCCCTTTCCTTTCTCCTTCCCCTCTTCCTATTCCTACTACTAGTACTACTTCCTAATACTAGTACTCTTTCCTTCCCCTCCAAATAAGATAAGGAAAGAGAGGGAAACCTACTTGGAGTAGGTTTCCCCTCCTATGGTGCGCCCCCCTTGGGCGGCCACCTCCTCCCTCCCTCCTTTATATACGGGGAGGGGGCACCCGAGGACACACAAGTTGATCCTTGAGATCGTTCCTTAGCCGTGTCGGTGCCCCCTCCACCATATTCCACCTCGGTCATATCGTGGCAGTGCTTAGGCGAAGCCTGCGTCGGTGAAACATCAAGGTCGTCACCACGCCGTCGTCTTGTGGAACTCCCTCTCCCGGAGCTTTGCTGGATCGGAGCCCGTGGAGCGTCATCGAGCTGAGCGTGTGCCAAGAACTCGGAGGTGCCGGGCAACGGCGCTGGGATCGGCTGGATCGTGAGGAGAACGTCACGACTACTTCCTCTACGTCATCATCGACTCGGAGGTGCCGGAGTAACGGCGCTTGGGATCGGCAGGATCGCGAGGAGAACGTCACGACTACTTCCTCTACGTTGTGATCGCTTCCGCTTCACGGTCTCTGGTGCGTAGACAACACTCTCCCCTCTCGTTGCTATGCCATCACCATGGTCCTGTGTGTGCGTAGGAAATTTTTTGAAATTACTGCGTTCCCCAACACTCTCAACAATAATAACATATTTGGATCATATAACTATCCCTCAACATGCAACAAAGAGTCACTCCAAAGTCACTAATAGCGGAGAACAAACGAAGAGACTATGGTAGGGTACGAAACCACCTCAAAGTTATTCTTTCTGATCAATCTATTCAAGAGTCCGTAGTAAAATTGAAGGAAATATGCCCTAGAGGCAATGATAAATTTATTATTATTTCCTTATATCATGATAAATGTTTATTATTCATGCTAGAATTGTATTAACCTGAAACATAATACATGTGTGCATACATAGACAAACAGAGTATCACTAGTATGCCTCTACTTGACTAGCTCGTTAATCAAAGATGGTTAAGTTTCCTAGCCATTGACATGGGTTGTCATTTGATTAACAGGATCACATCATTAGGAGAATGATGTGATTGACATGACCCATTCCGTTAGCTTAGCACACGATCGTTTAGTATGTTGCTATTGCTTTCTTCATGACTTATACATGTTCCTATGACTATGAGATTATGCAACTCCCATTTACCGGAGGAACACTTTGTGTGCTACCAAACGTCACAACGTAATCGGGTGATTATAAAGGTGCTCTCTGTGTGTCTCTCAAGGTACTTGTTGGGTTGGCGTATTTGAGATTAGGATTTGTCACTCCGATTGTCGGAGAGGTATCTCTGGGCCCTCTCGGTAATGCACATCACTTAAGCCTTGCAAGCATTGCAACTAAATGAGTTAGTTGCGGGATGATGTATTACGGAACGAGTAAAGAGACTTGCCGGTAACGAGATTGAACTAGGTATTGAGATACCAACGATCGAATCTCGGGCAAGTAACATACCGATGACAAAGGGAACAACGTATGTTGTTATGCGGTCTGACCGATAGAGAACTTCGTAGAATATGTGGGAACCAATATGAGCATCCAGGTTCCGCTATTGGTTATTGACCAGAGACATGTCTCGGTCATGTCTACATAGTTCTCGAACCCGTAGGGTCCGCATGCTTAACGTTACGATGACAATTACATTATGAGTTTATATGTTTTGATGTACCGAAGGTTTTTCAGAGTTCTGGATGTGATCACGTAGATGACGAGGAGTCTCGAAATGGTGGAGACATGAAGATTGATATATTGGAAGCCTATGTTTGGATATCGGAAGTGCTCCGGGTGAAATCGGGATTTTTCCGGAGTACCGGGAGGTTATCGGAACCCCCCGGGAACTTAATGGGCCTTAGTGGGCCTTGGTGGAAGAGAGGAGAGGAGGCCAGGGAAGGGCCGCGCGCCCCTCTCCCAGTCCGAATAGGACAAGGAGAGGGGGGCGGCGCCCCCCTTTCCTTCCTCCCCTCCACCTCTTCCCCCTCTCTCTCCTAGTCCAACATGGAAAAGGGGGGAGTCCTACTCCCGGTAGGAGTAGGACTCCTCCTGGCGCACCTCTGCTACGTCTCGAGCTTGCGTTGGTTTTCCCCGAAGAGGAGGGGATGATGCAGCACAGTAGCGTAAGTATTTCCCTCAGTTTTTGAGAACCAAGGTATCAATCCAGTAGGAGGCCACACGCAAGTCCCTCGTACCTGCACAAAACGATAGCTACTCGCAACCAACGCGATTAGGGGTTGTCAATCCCTTCACGGTCACTTACGAGAGTGAGATCTGATAGAGATAATATTTTTGGTATAAAGATGCAAAGTAAAAGTAAAAGCAAAGCAAGTAAATAAAGTGATGGAGATTGATATGATGAGAATAGACCCGGGGGCCATAGGTTTCACTAGTGGCTTCTCTCAAGAGCATAAGTATTCTACGGTGTGTGAACAAATTACCGCTGAGCAATTGACAGAATTGAGCATAGTTATGAGGTTATCCAGGAAAATGATAATGTATATAGGCATCACGTCCGTGACAAGTAGAGCGAAACGATTCTGCATCTACTACTATTACTCCACTCATCGACCGCTATCCAGCATGCATCTAGAGTATTAAGTTAAAAACAGAGTAACGCCTTAAGCAAGATGACATGATGTAGAGGAATAAATTCATGCAATATGATAAATACCCAATCTTGTTATCCTCGATGGCAACAATACAATCGTGCCTTGCAACCCTTTACATCCTTTGGGTAAGGACACCGCAAGATTGAACCCAAAGCTAAGCACTTCTCCCATTGCAAGAACTACCAATCTAGTTGGCCAAACCAAACGGATAATTCGAAGGGACTTGCAAAGATAACTTAATCATACATCAAAGAATTCAGAGAAGAATCAAATATTTTCCATAGATAAGCTGGATCATAAACCCACAATTCATCGGTCTCAACAAACACACCGCAAAAAGAAGATTACATCGAATAGATCTCCACGAGAGGGGAGAACATTGTATTGAGATCCAAAAGAGAGAAGAAGCCATCTAGCTACTAACTATGGACCCGAAGGTCTGAAGTAAACTACTCACACTTCATCGGAGGGGCTATGGTGATGATGTAGAAGCCCTCCGTGGTGGATGCCCCCTCCGTGAACTCGGAATAGGCCCCAAGATGGGATCTCGTGGATACAGGAAGGTACGGCGGTGGAATTGGGTTTTGGTTCCGTCCCGATCTGTTGAAGTGCAGGTATATATAGGAGGAAGGAGTACGTCGGTGGGCGTCGGGGGCCCACGAGGCGGGGGCGCCCAGGGGAGGCGCGCCTCACCTCGTGACCGCCTCTGGCACTCCTTGGAGTAGGGTCCAAGTCTCCTGGATCACGTTCGGTGAGAAGATCACGTTCCCGAAGGTTTCATTCTGTTTGGACTCCGTTTGATATTCCGTTTCTTCGAAACACTGAAATATGCAAAAAAAAAAACATCAATTCTGGGTTGGGCCTCCGGTTAATAGGTTAGTCCCAAAAGTAATATAAAAGTGGAAAATAAAGCCTATTATAGTAAAAAACAAAAGATAAAGTAGCATGGAGCAATAAAAAATTATAGATACGTTGGAGACGTATCAGGCATCCCCAAGCTTAATTCCTGCTCGTCCTCGAGTAGGTAAATGATAAAAACAGAATTTTTGATGCGGAGTGATACTTTGGCATAATTTCAATGTAAATCTTCTTAATCATGGTATGAATATTCACATCTGAAAGATTCAAGACAAAAGTTCATATTGACATAAAAATAATAATACTTCAAGCATACTAACAAAGCAATTATGTCTTCTCAAAATAACATGGCCAAAGAAAGTTATCCCTACAAAATCATATAGTCTGGCTATGCTCCATCTTCCCCACACAAAGTATTTAAATCATGCACAACCCCGATGACAAGCCAAGCAATTGTTTCATACTTTAACATTTTCAAAACTTTTTCAATCTTCACGCAATACATGAGCGTGAGCCATGGATATAGCACTATATGTGGAATAGAATGGTGGTTGTGGAGAAGACAAAAGAGGGAAGATAGTCTCACGTCAACTAGGCGTGATAACGGGCTATGGAGATGCCCATCAATAGATATCAATGTGAGTGAGTAGGGATTGCCATGCAACGGATGCACTAGAGCTATAAGTATATGAAAGCTCAACAAAAGAAACTAAGTGGGTGTGCATCCAACTCGCTTGCTCACGAAGACCTAGGGCATTTTGAGAAAGCCCATCATTGGAATATACAAGTCAAGTTCTATAATGAAAAATTCCCACTAGTATATGAAAGTGACAAAATGAGAGACTCTCTATCATGAAGATCATGGTGCTACTTTGAAGCACAAGTGTGGTAAAAGGATAGTAACATTGTCCCTTCTCTCTTTTTCTCTCATTTTTTTATTTGGGCCTTTTCTTTTTTTTATGGCCGCTCCCTTTTTTTTTATTTGTCGTCCGGAGTCTCATCCCGACTTGTGGGGGAATCATAGTCTCCATCATCCTTTCCTCACTCAGGACAATGCTCTAATAATGATGATCATCACACTTTTATTTTTCTTACAACTCAACAATTACAACTCGATACTTAGAACAAAATATGACTCTTTATGAATGCCTCCGGCGGTGTACGGTGTTATGCAATGAAACATAAGTGACATGTATGAAAGAATTATGAACGGTGGCTTTGCCACAAATACGATGTCAACTACATGATCATGCTAGCAATATGACAATGATGGAGCGTGTCATAATAAACGGAACGGTGTAAAGTTGCATGGCAATATATCTTGGAATGGCTATGGAAATGCCATGATAGGTAGGTATGGTGGCTGTTTTGAGGAAGGTTTATGGTGGGTGTATGATACCGTGAAAAGTGCGCGGTATTAGAGAGGCTAGCAACGGTGGAAGGATGGGAAAAAGTGCGTATAATCCATGGACTCAACATTAGTCATAAAGAACTCATATACTTATTGCAAAAAATCTAGAAGTTATCAAAGCAAAGTATTACGCGCATGCTCCTATGGGGATAGATTGGTAGGAAAAGACCATCGCTCGTCCCCGACCGCCACTCATAAGGAAGACAATCAATAAATAAATCATGCTCCAAGTTCATCACATAACGGTTCACCATACGTGCATGCTACGGGAATCACAAACTTCAACACAAGTATTCTTTAAATTCACAACTACTCAACTAGCATGACTCTAATATTATCACCTTCATATCTCAAAACAATTATCAAGCATCAAACTTATCTTAGTATTCAACGCACTCAAAAGAAAGTTTCACATATCTTGAATACCAAGTATATTAACATTAAGCAAATTACCATGCTATTAACAACTCTCAAAATAATCTAAGTGAAGCATGAGAGATCAAGTTTCTTTAAAACAAATCCACCACTGTGCTCTAAAAGATCTAAGTGAAGCACTAGAGCAAAAATTATTAAGCTCAAAAAGATATAAGTGAAGCACTATGAGCAAACTATCAAGCTCAAAAGATATAAGTGAAGCACATAGAGTATTCTAACAAATTCCAAATCATGTATGGTTCTCTCAAAAGGTGTGTACAGCAAGGATGATTGTGGTAGACTAACAAGCAAAGACGCAAATAATACTAGACGCTCCAAGCAAAACACATATCATGTTGGTGAATAAAAATATAGCTCCAAGTAAATTACCGATGGAAGTGGACGAAAGAGGGGATGCCTTCCGGGGCATCCCCAAGCTTAGGCTCTTGCCACTTGTTCCATAATCCATCAAAAAAATTCACCCAAAACTTGAAAACTTCACAACACAAAACTCAATAGAAATCTCGTGAGCTCCGTTAGAGAAAGAAAACAAAAGACTACTTTAAGGTACTGTAATGAACTCATTATTTATTTATATTGGTGTTAAACCTACTGTATTCCAACTTCTCTATGGATTATAAACTATTTTACTAACCATAGATTCATCAAAATAAGCAAACAACAAACGCAAAACAGAATCTGTAAAAAACAGAACAGTCTGTAGTAATATGTAACTAACGCAAACTTATGGGACCCAACAAATTCTACCAAAATTATATGACCTGGAAAATTTGTTTATTGATCAGCAGCAATTGGAATCAGTATTTTATCACGTTCTGGTGATTTTTAACAATTCGGGCACTGAGCATAAAGATTCTGGAAATTACCGCAAGATCAAATAACTATCATCCAAGAAGATCCAATAGGTTCAACTTGGCACAAACACTAATTAAAAGATAAAACCACATCTAAACAGAGGCTAGATGGATTATTTATTCCTAAACAGAAGCAAAAAACTAAAACTAAAAAAAATAAAACTGGGTTGCCTCCCAACAAGCGCTTTCGTTTAAGGCCTTTTTAGCTAGGCAATGAGATTCAATGATGCTCACAAGAAAGACAAGAATTGAGGCACAAAGAGAGCATCATAAAACATGTGACAAACACACTTAAGTATAACATATTTCCTATGCATAGGCATGGTATAGGCAAACAAATTATCGTAGCAAGCAAAAACTAGCATATGCAAGGAAGCGGAAAGGAACAATAACAATCTCAACATAACGAGAGGTAATTTAGTAACATGAAAATTTCTATAACCATATTTTCCTCTCTCATAATAACTACATGTAGGATCATAGGCAAATTCAACAAAATAGCTATCACAAAGTATATTCTCAACACGATCCACATGCATGCAAAGTTGACACTCTTCCAAAATAGTGGGATTAACACTAACTAAAGTCATGACCTCTCCAAACCCACTTTTATCAAAAATTTCATAAGATTGACTATTCTCCAAATATGTGGGATCTAAATTTGACACTCTTCCAAACCCACTTTCAATATTATTGCAAACAATATTATCAATCTCATATTCATCATGGGGATTAAATAAATTTTCAAGATTATAAGAAGAATCACCCCAATCATGATCATTGCAACAAGTAGAGGACATAGCAAAACTAGCATCCCCAAGCTTAGGGTTTTGCATATTTTTAGCACAATTGACATCAATAGAATTTATAGTAAAATCATTGAATCATGCTTTTTATCGAAGGAACTACCAAGTATGGGTGCAATAGCAACGATCTCATGTTTAACATAAGGAACTATAGCAAATTCATCTTCATAAATATTGGCATCATGGCCACAAGAATAGCAAGCATCATGTTCATCAAGGGATATTTCAATAAAATCATCGGAATCATCATTATCTATGGATTCATGCATATCATTATTTCCTTCCAAAGCAACGATCATTCTCTCAATAAATTCTTTGACATAGACATTATGATCATAGTTTTCATAGCAATATTTAAGTATGTCAAAATTTTCAGATTCGTAGAGAGTAATATCATACTTTTCAATCAATGAAGCAACTTCATAAGCACCCTTAAAACCAACAAATTCTTCAATTTGTTCGATATCGTAGTAACTATAAACACCCTTTGCATAAGAAGATAAGATTTCATTTTCATTAAACTCACATAGGTAAGGAAGGTATTTTTTAGGGTTCTTAGAGCAACAAGTAAAATCATAAATTTCACAAAGATTCCAAGCATAACACAGCAATATGTTTATTTGACTCCATAAGAGTCTCCCTTTTTCGCATAAAGCGGTGGCCTTTTTATAATGAGCATGCTCATCTAAAGATTTCCCATCAACTAGGCTAGTTGGGGTTTCAGCACGAGCGCATAAAGATCGAAGATGATCCAAGTAGAACACTTTAAGTGGATCCATATCAATAGATTTTTAGCAAGCAAAGATGCAAGCAAATAGAAGGAACATGGAAACACAAACAAAAAGACATACGGGAAGAAGGCTAAGAAAGGCGAATAAAGCGGCAAGGGTGAAGTGGGGAGAGGAAAGCGAGAGGCAAATGGCAAATAATGTAATCACGAGAGATAGGTATTGTGATGGGTACTTGGTATGTTGACTTTTGTGTAAGCCTCCCGACAGCGGCGCCAGAAATCCTTCTTGCTACATCTCGAGCTTGCGTTGGTTTTCCCGAAGAGGAGGGATGATGCAGCACAAGATGGCGTAAGTATTTCCCTCAGTTTTTGAGAACCAAGGTATCAATCCAAAGAGGAGGCCACACGCAAGTCCCTCGTACTTGCACAAAACGATAGCTACTCGCAACCAACGCGATTAGGGGTTGTCAATCCCTTCACGGTCACTTACGAGAGTGAGATCTGATAGAGATAATATTTTTGGTATAAAGATGCAAAGTAAAAGTAAAAGCAAAGCAAATAAATAAAGTGATGGAGATTGATATGATGAGAATAGACCCGGGGGCCATAGGTTTCACTAGTGGCTTCTCTCAAGAGCATAAGTATTCTACGGTGTGTGAACAAATTACTGTTGAGCAATTGACAGAATTGAGCATAGTTATGAGGTTATCCAGGCAATGATAATGTAAATAGGCATCACGTCCGTGACAAGTAGACAGAAACGATTCTGCATCTACTACTATTACTCCACTCATCGACCGCTATCCAGCATGCATCTAGAGTATTAAGTTAAAAACAGAGTAACGCCTTAAGCAAGATGACATGATGTAGAGGAATAAATTCATGCAATATGATAAATACCCCATCTTGTTATCCTCGATGGCAACAATACAATACGTGCCTTGCAACCCTTTACATCCTTTGGGTAAGGACACCGCAAGATTGAACCCAAAGCTAAGCACTTCTCCCATTGCAAGAACTACCAATCTAGTTGGCCAAACCAAAGCGGATAATTCAAGAGACTTGCAAAGATAACTTAATCATACATAAAAGAATTCAGAGAAGAATCAAATATTTTCCATAGATAAGCTGGATCATAAACCCACAATTCATCGGTCTCAACAAACACACCGCAAAAAGAAGATTACATCGAATAGATCTCCACGAGAGAGGGGAGAACATTGTATTGAGATCCAAAGAGAGAAGAAGCCATCTAGCTACTAACTATGGACCCGAAGGTCTGAAGTAAACTACTCACACTTCATCGGAGGGGCTATGGTGATGATGTAGAAGCCCTCTGTGGTGGATGCCCCCTCCGACGGAGCTCCGGAACAGGCCCCAAGATGGGATCTCGTGGATACAGGAAGGTACGGTGGTGGAATTAGGTTTTTGGCTCCGTCCCCGATCTGTTGGGGGTAAGTAGGTATATATAGGAGGAAGGAGTATGTCGGTGGAGCGTCAGGGGGCCCACGAGGCAGGGGGCATGCCTAGGGGGGAGGGCGCGCCCCCACCCTCGTGACCGCCTCTGGCAATCCTTGGAGTAGGGTCCAAGTCTCCTGGATCACGTTCCGTGAGAAGATCACGTTCCCGAAGGTTTCATTCCGTTTGGACTCTGTTTGATATTCCGTTTCTTCGAAACACTGAAATAGGCAAAAAAAAACAGCAATTCTTGGTTGGGCCTCCGGTTAACAGGTTAGTCCCAAAAGTAATATAAAAGTGGAAAATAAAGCCCATTATAGTCCAAAACAATAGATAAAGTAGCATGGAGCAATAAAAAATTATAGATACGTTGGAGACGTATCAGCCTCCTCCCTGGCCGGCCGCACCTCCACCTTGCTCCTTTATATACATGGGCAGGGGGCACCCTAGACACAACAGTTGATCATTGATCTCTTAGCCGTGTGCGGTGCCCCCCTCCACCATAGTCACCTTGATAATACTATAGCGGTGCTTAGGCGAAGCCTTGCGTCGGTAGAACATCAACATTGTCACCACGCGCCGTCGTCTTGTGAAACTCTCCCTCAACACTCGGCTGGATTGGAGTTCGAGGGACCTCACCGGGCTGAACGTGTGCTGAACTCGGAGGTGTCGTGCATTCGGTACTTGATCGGTCGGATCGTGAAGACGTACTACTACATCAACCGCGTTGTGCTACGCTTCCGCTTTCGGTCTCTGAGGTGCGTGGACAACACTCTCCTCTCGTTGCTATGCATCACCATGATCTTGCGTGTGCGTTGGATTTTTTTTGAAATTACTACGTTCCCCAACAGTGGCATCCGAGCCAGGTTTTATGCGTTGATGTTATATGCACAAGTACAACACAAGTGAGTTGTGGGCGATATAAGTCATACTACTTACAAGCATCTCATACTTTGGTTCGGCGGTATTGTTGGATGAAGCGGCCCAGACCGACATTACGCGTACGCTTACGCGAGACTGGTTCTACCGACGTGCTTTGCACACAGGTGGCTGGCGGGTGTCATTTTCTCCAATTTTAGTTGAACCGAGTGTGGCTACGCCCGGTCCTTGCGAAGGTTAAAACAGCACCAACTTGACAAACTATCGTTGTGGTTTTGATGCGTAGGTAAGAACGGTTCTTGCTAAGCCCGTAGTAGCCACGTAAAACTTGCAACAACAAAGTAGAGGACGTCTAAATTGTTTTTGCAGGGCATGTTATGATGTGATATGGTCAAGACATGATGCTAAATTTTATTGTATGAGATGATCATGTTTTGTAACCGAGTTATCGGCAACTGGCAGGAGCCATATGGTTGTCGCTTTATTGTATGCAATGCAATCATACTGTAATGCTTTACTTTATCACTAAGCGGTAGCGATAGTCGTAGAAGCATAAGATTGGCGAGACGACAACGATACTACGATGGAGATCAAGGTGGCGCGCCGGTGACGATGGCAATCATGGAGGTGCTTCAGAGATGGAGATCACAAGCACAAGATGATGATGGCCATATCATATCACTTATATTGATTGCATGTGATGTTTATCTTTTATGCATGTTATCTTGCTTTGATTAACGGTAGCATTATAAGATGATCTCTCACTAAATTTCAAGATAAAAGTGTTCTCCCTGAGTATGGACCGTTGCCAAAGTTCATCGTGCCCAGACACCACGTGATGATCGGGTGTGATAAGCTCTATGTCCATCTACAATGGGTGCAAGCCAGTTTTGCACACGCAGAATACTCGGGTTAAACTTGACGGGCCTAGCATATGCAGATATGGCCTGGAACACTGTGACCGAAAGGTCGAGCGTGAATCATATAGTAGATATGATCAACATAGTGATGTTCACCATTGAAAGCTACTCCATTTCATCGGTTATGGTTTAGTTGATTTGGATCACGTGATCACTTAGAGGATTAGAGGGATGTCTTTCTAAGTGGGAGTTCTTAAGTAATATGATTAATTGAACTTTAATTTATCATGACCTTAGTACCTGATAGTATCTTGCTTGTCTATGTTGATTATAGATAGATGGCCAGTGCTGTTGTTCCGTTGAATTTTAATGCGTTCCTTGAGAAAGCAAAGTTGAAAGATGATGGTAGCAATTACACGGACTGGGTCCATAACTTGAGGATTATCCTCATTGCTGCACAGAAGAATTACGTCCTGGAAGCACCACTGGGTGCCAGGCCTGCTGTAGGAGCAACTCCAGATGTTATGAACATCTGGCAGAGCAAAGCTGATGACTACTCAATAGTTCAGTGCGCCATGCTTTACGGCTTAGAACCAGGACTTCAACGACGTTTTGAACGTCATGGAGCATATGAGATGTTCTAGGAGTTGATCTTAATATTTCAAGAAAATGCCCGGATTGAGAGATATGAAGTCTCCAATAAGTTCTATAGCTGCAAGATGGAGGAGAATAGTTCTGTCAGTGAGCATATACTCAAGATGTCTGGGTATAATAATCACTTGATTCAACCGGGAGTTAATCTTCCGGATGATAGCGTCATTGACAGAATTCTCCAATCACTGCCACCAAGCTACAAGAGCTTCTTGATGAACTATAACATGCAAGGGATGGATAAGACGATTCCCGAGCTCTTCACAATGCTAAAGGCTGCGGAGGTAGAAATCAAGAAGGAGCATCAAGTGTTGATGGTCAAGAAGACCACTAGTTTCAAGAAAAAGGGCAAAGGGAAGAAGAAGGGGAACTTCAAGAAGAACAACAAGCATGTTGCTGCTCAGGAGAAGAAACCCAAGTCTGGACCTAAGCCTGAAACGGAGTGCTTCTACTGCAAACAGACTGGTCATTGGAAGCGGAACTGCCCCAAGTATTTGGCGGATAAGAAGGATGGCAAGGTGAACAAAGGTATATGTGATATACATGTTATTGATGTGTACCTTACTAGAGCTCGCAGAGCACACAGGTATTTGATAATCGGTTACATTGCTAATATTTGCAACTCGAAGCAGGGGACTACGGATTGCGAACACCGCCAAGGATGAGGTGACGATGCGCGTGGGAAATGGTTCCAAAGTCGATGTGATCGCTATTGCCGCTACCTCTACATCTACATTTGGGATTAGTTTTAGACCTAAATAATTGTTATTTGGTGCCAGCATTGAGCATGAACATTATATCTGGATCTTGTTTGATGCGAGACGGTTATTCATTTAAATCGGAGAATAATGGTTGTTCTATTTATATGAGTAATATCTTTTATGGTCATGCACACTTGAAGAGTGGTCTATTTTGATGAATCTCGATTGTAGTGATACACATATTCATAATGTTGAAGCCAAAAGATGCAGAGTTGATAATGATAGTGCAACTTATTTGTGGCACTGCCGTTTAGGTCATATCGGTGTAAAGCGCATGAAGAAACTCCATACTGATGGACTTTTGGAACCACTTGATTATGAATCACTTGGTACTTGCGAACCGTGCCTCATGGGCAAGATGACTAAAACGCCGTTCTCCGGTACTATGGAGAGAGCAACAGATTTGTTGGAAATCATACTGAAGGAAATATGCCCTAGAGGCAATAATAAAGTTATTATTTATTTCCTTACATCATGATAAATGTTTATTATTCATGCTAGAATTGTATTAACCGGAAACATAATACATGTGTGAATATATAGACAAATGCAGTGTCACTAGTATGCCTCTACTTGACTAGCTCGTTAATCAAAGATGGTTATGTTTCCTAACCATAGACATGAGTTGTCATTTGATTAACGGGATCACATCATTAGGAGAATGATCTGATTGACATGACCCATTCCGTTAGCCTAGCACTTGATCGCTTAGTATGTTGCTATTGCTTTCTTCATGACTTATACATGTTCCTGTAACTATGAGATTATGCAACTCCCGTTTACGGAGGAACACTTTGGGTGCTACCAAACGTCACAACGTAATCGGGTGATTATAAAGGAGTACTACAGGTGTTTCCAAAGGTACATGTTGGGTTGGCGTATTTCGAGATTAGGTTTTGTCACTCCGATTGCTCGGAGAGGTATCTCTGGGCCCTCTCGGTAATGCACATCATTATAAGCCTTGCAAGCAATGTGACCAATGAGTTGGTTACGGGATGATGCATTACAGAGCGAGTAAAGAGACTTGCCGGTGACGAGATTGAACTAGGTATTGGATACCGACGATCGAATCTCGGGCAAGTAACATACCGATGACAAAGGGAACAACGTATGTTGTTATGCGGTTTGACCGATAAAGATCTTCGTAGAATATGTAGGAGCCAATGTGGGCATCCAGGTCCCGCTATTGGTTATTGACCGAGAATAGTTCTAGGTCATGTCTACATAGTTCTCGAACCCGTAGGGTCCGCACGCAACAAGGTTTCGATGACAGTTATATTATGAGTTTATGAGTTTTGATGTACCGAAGGAGTTCGGAGTCCCGGATGAGATCGGGGACATGACGAGGAGTCTCGAAATGGTCGAGACGTAAAGATCGATATATTGGACGACTATATTCGGAGTTCGGAAAGGTTCCGAATGATTCGGGTATTTTTCGGAGTACCGGAGAGTTACGGAATTCGCCGGGGAGAAGTATTGGGCCTTATTGGGCCCTGCGGGAAAGAGAGAGGGGCTGCCTAGGGCAGGCCGCTCGCCCCCCCATGGCCTAGTCCGAATTGACTAGGGGAGGCCGCACCCCTCCTTCCTTCCTTCTCTCTTCCCTTCCTTGTCTCCTACTCCTAATACATGGAAGGACTCCTAGTTGGACTAGGAAAGGGGGAATCCTACTCCCGGTGGGAGTAGGACTCCCCATGGCGCGCCCCTCCTAGGGCCGGCCTCCTCCTCCCTCCCTCCTTTATATACGGGGGCAGGGGGCACACCATAGACACACAAGTTGATCTACGGATCGTCCCTTAGCCGTGTGCGGTGCCCCCCTCCACCATATTCCACTTCGGTCATATCGTCGCGGAGCTTAGGCGAAGCCCTGCGCCGGTGAAGTCATATCGTCGCGGAGCTTAGGCAAAGCCCTGCGTCGGTAGAACATCAAGATCGTCACCACGCCGTCGTGCTGACGGAACTCCCTCTCCCCGGAGCTTTGCTGGATCGGAGCCCGAGGAGCGTCATCGAGCTGAACGTGTGCCAAGAACTGAGGCGCCGAGTAATGCTATTTGGGATCGGCTGGATCGCAAGGAGAACGTACGACTACTTCCTCTACGTTGTGATCGCTTCCTCTTTGGTCTACGAGGGTACATAGACAATACTCTCCCCTCTCGTTGCTATGCATCACCATGATCTTGCGTGTGTGTAGGAAATTTTTTTGAAATTACTACGTTCCCCAACAGTGGCATCCGAGCCTAGGTTTTTATGGTTTGATGTTTTGCACGAGTAGAACACAAGTGAGTTGTGGGCGATACAAGTCATACTGCCTACCAAAGATGTCATACTTTGGTTCAGCGGTATTGTGAGATGAAGCGGCCCGGACCGACATTACGCCAGACGCTTACGCGAGACTGGTTTCACCGTTCACGAGCACTCGTGCTTAAAGGTGGCTGGCGGGTGTTTGTCTCTCTCACTTTAGTTGAACCGAGTGTTGCTACGCCCGGTCCTTGAGAAGGTTAAATCGGAGTCTATTTGACGAAGTATCGTTGTGGTCTTGATGCGTAGGTGAGATTGGTTCTTACTTAAGCCCATAGCAGCCACGTAAAATTTGCAACAACAAAGTAGAGGACGTCTAACTTGTTTTTGCAGGGCATGTTGTGATGTGATATGGTCAAGACGTGATGAGATATAAGTTGTTGTATGCGATGATCATGTTTTGTTGAAGTTATCGGCAATCGGCGTAAGCCCTATGGTTGTCTCTTTGTTGCATAAGATGCAAGTGCCAAATAATTGCTTTACTTTATCGCTATACGATAGCAATAGTTGCAAGAGCAATGGTTGGCGAGACGACCATGTGACGACACATTGATATAGATCAAGATGATGAAGATCATGGTGTCGTGCCGGTAACGATAGAGATTATGACAGTACTTTGGAGATGGAGATCACAGGCACAAGATGATGATGGCCATATCATGTCACATATTTTGATTGCATATGATGTTTATCTGTTATACATCTTATTCTGCTTTGATTGACGGTAGCATTTTAAGATGATCTCTCATTAATTATCAAGAAGTGTTCTCCCTAAGTATGCACCGTTGCCAAAGTTCGTCGTGCCCGGACACCACGTGATGATCGGGTGTGATAAGCTCTCGTCCATCTACAACGGGTGCAAGCCAGTTTTGCACGCAGAATACTCGAGTTATACTTGACGAGCCTAGCATATGCAGATATGGCCTCGGAACACGGAGACCGAAAGGTCGAGCGTGAATCATATAGTAGATATGATCAACATAAGATGTTCACCATTGAAAACTACTCCATCTCACGTGATGATCGGTTATGGTTTAGTTGATTTGGATCACGTGATCACTTAGATGACTAGAGAGATGTCTATCTAAGTGGGAGTTCTTAAGTAATATGATTAATTGAACTTTAATTTATCATGAACTTAGTCCTGGTAGTATTTTGCAAATTATGTTGTAGATCAATAGCTCGCGTTGTTGCTTCCCTATGTTTTTATATGTGTTCCTAGAGAAAATTGTATTGAAAATGTTAGTAGCAATGATGCGGATTGGATCCGTGATCTGAGGTTTATCCTCATTGCTGCACGTAAGAATTATGTCCTTAATGCACCGCTAGGTGACAGACCTATTGCAGGAGCAAATGTAGACGTTATGAGCGTTTGGCTAGCTCAATATGATGACTACTTGATAGTTTAGTGCACCATACTTAACAGCTTAGAATCGGGACTTCAAAGACGCGTTTTGAACGTCATGGACCATATGAGATGTTCCAGAATTGAAGTTAATATTTCAAGCAAATACCGAGTTGAGAGATATGAAATCTCCAACAAGTTCTATAGCTAAAAGATGGAAGAGAATCGCTCAACTAGTGAGCATGTTCTCAGATTGTCCGGGTACTTCAATCGCTTGAATCAAGTGGGAGTTAATCTTCCGGATAAGATAGTGATTGACAGAATTCTCTAGTCACCAACACTAAGTTACTAGAACTTCGTGATGAACTATAGTATGCAAGGGATGACGAAAACGATTCCCGAGCTCTTCGTGATGTTGAAATCGGCGAAGGTAGAAATCAAGAAAGAGCATCAAGTGTTGATGATTGACAAGACCACTAGTCTCAAGGAAAAGGGCAAAGGGAAGAAGGGGAACTTCAATAAGAACGGCAAGCAAGTTGCTGCTCGAGTGAAGAAGCCCAAGTCTGGACCTAAGCACGAGACTAAGTGCTTTTGCTGCAATGGAACTGGTCACTAGAAGCGGAACTACCCCAAGTATTTGGCGGATAAGAAGGATGGAAAAGTGAACAAAGGTATATTTGAGATACAGATTATTGATGTGTATTTTACTAGTGTTCGTAGCAACCCCTCGGTATTTGATAATGGTTCGGTTGCTAAGAGTAGTAACTTGAAGCAGGAGTTGCAGAATGAGCAGAAACTAGTTGAAGGGGAAGTGAAGATGAGTGTTGGAAGTAGTTCCAAGATTGATATGATCATCATCGCACTCCCTATACTTTCGGATTAGTATGGAACCTAAATAAGTGTTATTTGGTGTTGAGCATAAGTATGATTTGATCATGTTTATTGCAATACGGTTATTCATTTAAGTAAGAGAATAAATTGTTGTTCTGTTTACATGAATAAAACCTTATATGGTTACACACCCAATGAAATGATTCATTGGATCTCGATCATAGTGATACACATATTCATAATATTGAAACCAAAAGATGCAAAGTTAATAATGATAGTGCAACTTATTTGTGGCACTGCCGTTTAGGTCATATTGGTGTAAAGCGCATGAAGAAAACTCCATGCCGATGGACTTTTGGAATCACTTGATTATGAATCATTTGATGCTTGCGAACCGTGCCGTTTGGGCAAGATGACTAAAACTCCGTTCTCCGGAACAATGGAACAAGCTACTGACTTATTGGAAATAATACATACCGATGTATGCGATCCAATGTGTGTTGATACTCGTGGCAAGTATCGTTATTTTCTGACTTTCACAAGATGATTTGAGCAGATATGGGTATATCTACTTGATGAAACATAAGTCTGAAATAGTTGAAAGGTTCAAAGAATTTCAGAGTGAAGTGGAAAAATCATCGTAACAATAAAATAAAGTTTCTGCGATCTAATCGCAAAGACGAATAATTGAGTTACGAGTTTGGTATTCAATTAAAATAATGTGGAATAGTTTCACAGCTCACGCCACCTGGAACACCACAATGTTATGGTGTGTCCGAACGTCGTAACCGCACTTTATTTGATATGGTGCGATCTATGATGTCTCTTATCGGTTTACCACTATCATTTTGGGGTTATGCATTAGAGACAGCTGCATTCACGTTTAATAGGGCACCATCTAAATCCGTTGAGACGACACCATATGAACTGTGGTTTAACAAAGAAACCTAAGCTGTCGTTTCTTAAAAGTTTGGAGTTGTGATGCTTATGTGAAAAAGTTTTCACCGATAAGCTCAAACCCAAATCGGAGAAGTGCGTCTTCATAGAATACCCAAAGGTAACTATTGGGTACACCTTCTATCACAGATCCGAAGGCAAGTTTTTCGTTGCTAAGATGGATCCTTTCTAGAGAAGAAGTTTCTCTCGAAAGAAGTGAGTGGGAGGAAAGTAGAACTTGATGAGGTAATTATACCTTCTCCCTTATTGGAAAGTAGTTCATCACGTAAATCAGTTCCAAAGTGATTCCTACACCAATTAGTGAGGAAGCTAATGATGATGATCATGTAACTTCAGATCAAGTCACTACCGAATCCCGTGAGGTAAACCAGAGTGAGATCCGCACCAGAGTGGTACGGCAATCCTGTTCTGGAAGTCATGCTACTAGATCATGACGAACCTACAAACTATGAAGAAAGCGATGGTGAGCCCAGATTCCGCTAAATGGCTAGAAGCCATGAAATCTGAGATGGGATCCATGTATGAAAACAAAGTGTGGACTTTGGTTGACTTGCCCGAGGGTCGGCAAGCAATAGAAAATAAATGGATCTTCAAGAGGAAGACGGACGTTGATAGTAGTGTTACTATCTACAAAGCTCGACTTGTCGCAAAAGGTTTTTGACAATTTCAAGGTGTTAACTACAATGAGATTTTCTCAATCAGAAGCGATGCTTAAGTCTGTCCGAATCATGTTAGCAATTGCCACAATTTATGAAATTTGGCAAATGGATGTAAAAACTGCATTCCTGAATGGGTTTCTGGGGAAGAGTTGTATATGATGCAACCAGAAGGTTTTATCGATCCAAAGGGAGCTAACAAAGTGTGCAAGCTCCAGCGATCCATCTATGGACTGGTGCAAGCATCTCGGAGTTGGAATATACGCTTTGATAAGTTGATCAAAGCATATAGTTTATACAGACTTACAATTGAAGCCTGTATTTACTAGAAAGTGAGTGGGAGCACTACAAAGATTTCCGATAAGTATATGTGAATGACATATTGTAGATCGGAAATAATGTAGAATTATTCTGCAAAGCATAAAGGAGTGTTTGAAAGGAGTTTTTCAAACAAAGACCTCGGTGAAGCTACTTACATATTGAGCATCAAGATCTATAGAGATAGATCAAGACACTTGATAAGTTCTTGCCTGTGTTACAAGGTGTCAAATTGAGTAAGACTCAAAACCCGACCACGGCAGAAGATAGAAAGAGAATGAAAGTCATTCCCTATGCCTTGGCCATAGGTTCTATAAAGTATGCCATGCTGTGTACCGGATCTATTGTATACCCTACACGAGTTTGGCAAGGAGGTACAATAGTGATCTAGGAGTAGATCCTTTGGACATGGTCAAAATTATCCTTAGTGGAATAAGGATATGTTTCTCGATTATGGAAGTGACAAAGGTTCGTCAGTAAAGGGTTACGTCGATGCAAGTTTTGACACCGATCTGGATGACTCTAAGTCTCGATCTAGATACATATTGAAAGTGGGAGCAATTAGCTAGAATAGCTCCTTGCGAGCATTGTTGACATAGAAATTAAAATACTTACGGATCTGAATGTGACAGACCCGTTGACTAAAAAATATCTCACAAGCAAAACATGATCACACCTTAGTACTCTTTGGGTGTTAATCACATAGCGATGTGAACTAGATTACTGACTCTAGTAAACCCTTTGCGTGTTGATCACATATCGATGTGAACTATGGGTGTTAATCACATGGTGATGTGAACTATTGTCGTTAAATCACATGGCGATGTGAACTAGGTTATTGACTCTAGTGCAAGTGGGAGACTGAAGGAAATATGCCCTAGAGGCAATAATAAAGTTATTATTTATTTCCTTACATCATGATAAATGTTTATTATTCATGCTAGAATTGTATTAACCGGAAACATAATACATGTGTGAATATATAGACAAACAGAGTGTCACTAGTATGCCTCTACTTGACTAGCTCGTTAATCAAAGATGGTTATGTTTCCTAACCATAGACATGAGTTGTCATTTGATTAACGGGATCACATCATTAGGAGAATGATCTGATTGACATGACCCATTCCGTTAGCCTAGCACTTGATCGTTTAGTATGTTGCTATTACTTTCTTCATGACTTATACATGTTCACGTAACTATGAGATTATGCAACTCCCGTTTACGGAGGAACACTTTGGGTGCTACCAAACGTCACAACGTAATCGGGTGATTATAAAGGAGTACTACAGGTGTTTCCAAAGGTACATGTTGGGTTGGCGTATTTCGAGATTAGGTTTTGCCACTCCGATTGTCGGAGAGGTATCTCTGAGCCCTCTCGGTAATGCACATCATTATAAGCCTTGCAAGCAATGTGACCAATGAGTTGGTTACGGGATGATGCATTACAGAGCGAGTAAAGAGACTTGCCGGTGACGAGATTGAACTAGGTATTGGATACCGACGATCGAATCTCGGGCAAGTAACATACCGATGACAAAGGGAACAACGATGTTGTTATGCGGTTTGACCGATAAAGATCTTCGTAGAATATGTAGGAGCCAATGTGGGCATCCAGGTCCCGCTTATTGGTTATTGACCGAGAATAGTTCTAGGTCATGTCTACATAGTTCTCGAACCCGTAGGGTCCGCACGCCAAGGTTTCGATGACAGTTATATTATGAGTTTATGAGTTTTGATGTACCGAAGGAGTTCGAGTCCCGGATGATATCGGAGACATGACGAGGCGTCTCGTAACTGTCGAGACGTTAAGATCGATATTTTGGACGACTATATTCGGAGTTCGGAAAGGTTCCGAATTATTCGGTTATTTTTCGGAGTACCGGAGAGTTACGGGAATTCGCCGGGGAGAAGTATTGGGCCTTATTGGGCCCTGCAGAAAGAGAGAGGGCTGCCTAGGGCAGGCCGCGCCCCATGGCCTAGTCCGAATTGACTAGGGGAGGCCGCACCCCTCCTTCCTTCCCTTCTCTCTTCCCTTCCTTGTCTCCTACTCCTAATACATGGAAGGACTCCTAGTTGGACTAGGAAGGGGAATCCTACTCGGTGGGAGTAGGACTCCCCATGGCGCGCCCTCCTAGGGCCGGCCTCCTCCCTCCCTCCTTTATATCTGGGGCAGGGGCACACCATAGACACACAAGTTGATCTACGGATCGTTCCTTAGCCGTGTGCGGTGCCCCTCCACCATATTCCACTTCGGTCATATCGTCATGAGCTTAGGCGAAGCCCTGCGCCGGTGAAGTCATATCGTCATGAGCTTAGGCGAAGCCCTGCGTCGATAGAACATCAAGATCGTCACCATGCCGTCGTCTTGTGGAACTCCCTCTCCCGGAGCTTTGCTGGATCGGAGCCCGAGGAGCGTCATCGAGCTGAGCGTGTGCCAAGAACTCGGGCGCCGGAGTAACGGGCGCCGATCGGCCGGATCGCGAGGAGAACGTCGACTACTTCCTCTACGTTGTGATCGCTTCCGCTTTGGTCTACGAGGGTACGTAGACAATACTCTCCCCTCTCGTTGCTATGCATCACCATGATCTTGCGTGTGCGTAGGAATTTTTTTTGAAATTACTACGTTCCCCAACACATACATACAGATGTATGTGGTCCGATGAATGTTGAGGCTCGTGGCGGGTATCGTTATTTTCTCACCTTCACAGATGATTTAAGCAGATATGGGTATATCTACTTAATGAAGCATAAGTCTGAAACATTTGAAAATTCCAAAGAATTTCAGAGTGAAGTTGAAAATCATCGTAACAAGAAAATAAAGTTTCTACCATTTGATCGTGGAGGAGAATATTTGAGTTACGAGTTTGGTCTACATTTGAAACAATGCGGAATAGTTTCGCAACTCACGCCACCGGAACACCACAGTAATGGTGTGTCCGAACGTCGTAATCGTACTTTACTAGATATGGTGTGATCTATGATGTCTCTTACTGATTTACCACTATCATTTTGGGGTTATGCTTTAGAGATGGCCGCATTCACGTTAAATAGGGCACCATCAAAATCCGTTGAGACGACACCTTATGAACTGTGGTTTAGAAACCAAAGTTGTCATTTCTGAAAGTTTGGGGCTGCGATGCTTATGTGAAAAAACTTCAACCTGATAAGCTCGAACCCAAATCGGAGAAAGTCTTCATAGGATAACCAAAGGAGACTGTTGGGTACACCTTCTATCACAGATCCGAATTCAAGACATTCGTTGCTAAGAATGGATCCTTTCTAGAGAAGGAGTTTCTCTCGAAAGAAGTGAGTGGGAGGAAAGTAGAACTTGATGAGGTAACTGTACCGGCTCCCTTATTGGAAAGTAGTTCATCACAGAAACCGGTTTCTATGACACCATCACCAATTAGTGAGGAAGTTAATGATGATGATCATGGAACTTCAGATCAAGTTGTTACTGAACCTCGTAGATCAACCAGAGTAAGATCCGCACGAGAGTGGTACGGTAATCCTGTTCTGGAAGTCATGCTACTAGATCATGATGAACCTACGAACTATAAATAAGCGATGATGAGCCCAGATTCCGCAAAATGTCTTGAAGCCATGAAATCTGAGATGGGATCCATGTATGAGAACAAAGTGTGGACTTTGGTTGACTTGCCCGATGATCGGCAAGCAATAGAGAATAAATGGATCTTCAAGAAGAAGACATACGCTGACGGTAATGTTACTGTCTACAAAGCTCGAGTTGTTGCAAAAGGTTTTTGATAAGTTCAAGGGATTGACTACGATGAGACCTTCTCACCCGTAGCGATGCTTAAGTCTGTCCGAATCATGTTAGTGACTGCCGCATTTTATGATTATGAAATATGGCAGATGGATGTCAAAACTGCATTCCTGAATGGATTTTTGGAAGAAGAGTTGTATATGATGCAACCGGAAGGTTTTGTCGATCCTAAGGGAGCTAACAAAGTGTGCAAGCTCCAACGATCCATTTATGGACTGGTGCAAGCCTCTCGAGTTGGAATAAACGCTTTGATAGTGTGATCAAAGCATTTGGTTTTGTATGCACTTTTGGAGAAGCCTATATTTACAAGAAAGTGAGTGGGAGCTCTGTAGCATTTCCGATATTATATGTGGATGACATATTACTGATTGGAAATGATATAGAATTTCTGGATAGCATAAAGGGATACTTGAATAAGAGTTTTTCAATGAAAGACCTCGGTGAAGCTGCTTACATATTGGGCAATAAGATCTATAGAGATAGATCAAGACGTTTAGTTGGACTTTCACAAAGCACATACCTTGACAAAGTTTTGAAGAAGTTCACAATGGATCAAGCAAAGAAAGGGTTCTTGCCTGTATTACAAGGTGTGAAGTTGAGTAAGACTCAATGCCCGACCACTGCAGAAGATAGAGAGAAAATGAAAGATGTTCCCTATGCTTCGGCCATAGGCTCTATCATGTATGCAATGTTGTGTACCAGACCTGATGTGTGCCTTGCTATAAGTCTAGCAGGGAGGTACCAAAGTAATCCAGGAGTGGATCACTGGACATCGGTCAAGAACATCCTGAAGTACCTAAAAAGGACTAAGGATATGTTTCTCGTTTATGGAGGTGACAAAGAGCTCATCATAAATGGTTACGTTGATGCAAGCTTTGACACTGATCCGGACGATTCTAAATCGCAAACCGGATACGTGTTTACATTAAACGGTGGAGCTGTCAGTTGGTGCAGTTCTAAACAAAGCGTCGTGGCGGGATCTACGTGTGAAGCGGAGTACATAGCTGCTTCGGAAGCAGCAAATGAAGGAGTCTGGATGAAGGAGTTCATATCCGATCTAGGCGTCATACCTAGTGCATCAGGATCCAATGAAAATATTTTGTGACAATACTGGAGCAATTGCCTTAGCAAAGGAATCCAGATTTCACAAGAGAACCAAGCACATCAAGAGACGCTTCAATTCCATCCGGATCTAGTCCGTGGGAGACATAGAAATTTGCAAGATACATACGGATCTGAATGTTGCGGACCCGTTGACTAAGCCTCTTCCACGAGTAAAACATGATCAGCACCAAGGCTCCATGGGTGTTAGAATCATTACTGTGTAATCTAGATTATTGACTCTAGTGCAAGTGGGAGACTGAAAGAAATATGCCCTAGAGGCAATGATAAAGTTATTATTATTTCCTTATATCATGATTAATGTTTATTATTCATGCTAGAATTGTATTAACCGGAAACATAATACATGTGTGAATACATAGACAAACAGAGTGTCACTAGTATGCCTCTACTTGACTAGCTTGTTAATCAAAGATGGTTAAGTTTCCTAGCCATTGACATGGGTTGTCATTTGATTAACGGGATCACATCATTAGGAGAATGATGTGATTGACATGACCCATTCCGTTAGCTTAGCACACGATTGTTTAGTATGTTGCTATTGCTTTCTTCATGACTTATACATGTTCCTATGACTATGAGATGCAACTCCGTTCTGGAGGAACACTTTGTGTGCTACCAAACATCACAATGTAACTGGGTGATTATAAAGGTGCACTACAGGTGTCTCCGAAGGTACTTGTTGGGTTGGCGTATTTCGAGATTAGGATTTATCACTCCGATTATCGGAGAGGTATCTCTGGGCCCTCTCGGTAATGCACATCACTTAAGCCATGCAAGCATTGCAACTAAATGAGTTAGTTGCGGGATGATGTATTACGGAACGAGTAAAGAGACTTGCCGGTAACGAGATTGAACTAGGTATTGAAATACCGACGATTGAATCTCGGGCAAGTAACATACCGAAGAGAAAGGGAACAACGTATGTTGTTATGCGGTCTGACCGATAAAGATCTTTGTAGAATATGTGGGAACCAATATGAGCATCCAGGTTCCGCTATTGGTTTTTGACCAGAGACGTGTCTCGGTCATGTCTACATAGTTCTCGAACCCGTAGGGTCCGCTCGCTTAATGTTATGATGACAGTTATATTATGAGTTTATATGTTTTGATGTACCGAAGGTTGTTCGGAGTTCCGGATGTGATCACGGACATGACGAGGAGTCTCGAAATGGTCGATACATGAATATTATTGGAAGCCTATGTTTGGATATCAGAAGTGTTCCGGGTGAAATCGGGATTTTTTCGGAGTACCGGGAGGTTACCGGAACCCCCCGGGAACTTAATGGGCCTTAGTGGGCCTTGGTGGAAGAGAGGAGAGGAGGCCGAGGCGGGCGCGCCTCCCCCCAGTCCGAATAGGACAAGGAGAGGGGGCGCCCCTCTTTCCTTCCTCCCCTCCACCTCTTCCCCCTCTCTCTCCTAGTCCAACATGGAAAAGGGGGGAGTCCTACTCCCGGTAGGAGTAGGACTCCTCCTGGCGCGCCTCCTCCCTGGCCGGCTGCACCTCCCCCTTGCTCCTTTATATACGGGGGCAGGGGGCACCCTAGACACAATAGTTGATCATTGATCTCTTAGCCGTGTGCGGTGCCCCCCTCCACCATAGTCACCTCGATAATACTATAGCGGTGCTTAGGCGAAGCCTTGCGTCGGTAGAACATCAACATCGTCACCACGCCGTCGTGCTGACGAAACTCTCCCTCAACACTCGGCTGGATCGGAGTTCGAGGGACGTCATCGGGCTGAACGTGTGCTGAACTCAGAGGTGCCGTGCGTTCAGTACTTGATCAGTTGGATCATGAAGACGTACGACTACATCAACCGCGTTGTGCTAACGCTTCCGCTTTCGATCTACGAGGGTACGTGGACAACACTCTCCCCTCTCGTTGCTATGCATCACCATGATCTTGCATGTGCATAGGAATTTTTTTGAAATTACTACTTTCCCCAACAAAAATAACACGAAGCTATTCTTTCCGTTCGATCTATCATAGAGTTCGTACTAGAATAACACCTTAAGACATAAATCAACCAAAACCCTAATGTCACCTAGACACAAATCACACAATCTCAGATTCATTTATTCAACCAACACAAAGAACTTCAAAGAGTGCCCCAAAGTTTCTACTGGAGAGTCAAGACGAAAACGTGTGCCAACCCCTATGCATAAGTTGACAATGTTACGGAACCCGCAAGTTGATCACCAAAACATACATCAAGTAGATCACGTGAATATCCCATTGTCACCATAGATAAGCACATGCAGGACATACATCAAGTGTTCTCAAATCCTTAAAGACTCAATCTGATAAGATTACTTCAAAGGGAAAACTCAATCCATTACAAGAGAGTAGAGGGGGAGAAACATCATAAGATCCAGCTATAATAGCAAAGCTCGTGATACATCAAGATCATGCCAAATCAAGAACACGAGAGAGAGACAGAGAGAGAGAGAGAGAGAGAGAGAGGTCAAACACATAGCTACTGGTACATACCCACATCCCCGAGGGTGAACTACTCCCTCCTCGTCACGGAGAGCACCGGGATGATGAAGATGGCCACCGGTGAGGGATCCCCCCTCCGGCAGGGTGCCGGAACAGGGTCCCGATTGGTTTTTGGTGGCTACAGAGGCTTGCGGCGGCGGAACTCCCGATCTAGGTTATTTTCTGGAGGTTTCTATACATATAAGAGGTTTTGGCATTGAGAACAAGTCAGGGGGGTCTCGGGGCTGTCCACGGGGTAGGGGGCGCTCCCAGGGGGGTGGGCGCCCCTCCCACCCTCGTGAGCAGCCCGGGACTCTTCTGGCCCAACTCTTTTACTCCATGGCCTTCTTATGGTCCAAAAATAAGCTCCGTCAAGTTTCAGGTCAATTGGACTCCGTTTGCTTTTCCTTTTCTGCGATACTCAAAAACAAGGAAAAACAGAAACTGGCACTGGGATCTAGGTTAATAGGTTAGTCCCAAAAATCATATAAAATAGCATATAAATGCATATAAAACATCCTAGAAGGATAATATAATAGCATGAATACTTCATAAATTATAGATACGTTGGAGACGACAAGCATCCCAAGCTTAATTCCTGCTTGTCCTCAAGTAGGTAAATGATAAAAGAAATAATTTATGAAGTGTGAATGCTAGCAGGTGCACAAGTTTGATCAATGATAATTTCAACCACCTTTTCTAGAATCATTATATGTCATAACAGTAGCTCAACTCATAAAACTTTTCATGATCAAGTAACAAGCTATTCGCATGTTAAAGCATAGACCATAAACTTTCTTGAAAACTAACAAACTATGTTCTCAGTCATCAAACAATTGCAATTCATCTTATTTTCAGGAAGGGTCTATGTAAGAGCTTTGATTTAGAAAATACCACATACTCAACTATCATATAGTCTTCCATGATTGCTACCACTCAAAGCATATTTTTAGAACAAATAGCATTGGTCGAACACAGAGAAAGATAGGGGCTTAATGTTTCGCCTCCAAACCTTTTACCTCAAGGGTAATGTCAACAATAATAATTCATGATCAAATATATTTGAATGGCCATATATGCTTAGGTCTTTCCCCATCACATGATGCTTGCCAACTAAAGAGTAGGTTGGAATAAGAAGGAATACTACTGACTCTTGCATAAAAGTAAAAGATAGACCCTTCATAGAGGGAAGCAGGGATTTGCAGAGGTGCCAGAGTTCAAAGCTAAAATAGAGATGAAAATAATTTTGAGAGGTATGCTTTCATTTTCAACATAACGACCAAGAGTTCCCAATATCTTCCATACTAGATACATTATAGGCAGTTCCCAAACAGAAAGGTAAAGATTTTACTCCCCCTCCACCAACAATCACACTCCACGGCTTGTCTGAAACACCGGGTGCCGTCCAACTATCAACAATCCTGGGGGAGTTTGTTTAAATTATTTGCGATTTTTTTGATCTTTTGATAATAGGACTGGGCATCCCAGTTACCAGCCATTTTCTCGTGAATGATGAGTGGAGTCCACTCATCGTGAGAATAACCCACCTGGCATGGAAGATACTGACATCCCCTAGTCGCTACATGAGCAATTCGGGTATACAAAACAGATTATTATTTGAAGGTTTAGAGTTTGGCACATGCAAATTTACTTGGAATGGCAGGTAAATACCGCATATAGGTAGATATGGTGGACACTCATGGAAGGAACTTAGTTCAAGGATTTTGGATGCACAAGCAGTATTCCCGCTTAGTACAGATATTTTGGCTAGCAAAGGATTCTAAATAGCAAGCACCACATGTTAGAGGATCCATAACAATATAACTTCTATACAAATATACCCAAGCATAACTCATTATGTTGTCTTCCTTGTCCAACTTCAACTAATTTGCTCAGGTTTGAAAATAATTAATGGGGCTCACAATCATAGAATATGTCCAAGATAGTATATTTATATGTGAAATCTCTCTTCCTTCAATATATATTCTTTCATGAATTGTTCAAGTGACCAATACAATGTTTGCTAACCTTCAAAAATTTTACCACCTCTACTTCTTATATGTGAAGGCATTACTCCCCATGGGAAAGGCATATGAAAAATATATATTTTCATATTTATGACATTCAAATCATTCAACCATTTACTAAGTGAAGCACACGAGTAAATGACAAACTACTCCAAAAAGATATAAGTGAATATCAATGAGTAGTTAAATAATTATGTAGCTATGTGAAGACTCTCTCTCATTTAAGAATTTCATATCTTGGTATTTTATTCATACAGAAAGCAAAACAAAATAAAATAAAATGACGCTCCAAGCAAAACACATATTATGTGGTGAATAAAAATATAGCTCCAAGTAAAGTTACCGATGAACGAAGACGAAAGAGGGGATGCCATCTGGGGCATCCCCAAGCTTAGGATTTTGGTTGTCCTTGAATATTACCTTGGGGTGCCTTGGGCATCCCCAATCTTAGGCTCTTGCCACTCCTTATTCTATAGTCCATCGAATCTTTACCCAAAACTTGAAAACTTCACAACACAAAAACTTAACAGAAAACTCGTAAGCTCCGTTAGTATAAGAAAATAAATCACCACTTAGGTACTGTTGTGAACTCATTCTAAATTTATATTGGTGTAATATCTACTGTATTCAAACTCCTCTATGGTTCATAACCTCCAATACTACTCATAGATTCATCACAATAAGCAAACAACACATAGAAAACAGAATCATCAAAAAACAGCGATGTAGTAATCTGCATCAAACGCAAACTTCTGGAACTCAGAAAAATCTGCCAAAATAAGAAGACCTAGATAATTTGATTATTGATCTACTGCAATTGGAATCAGTATTTAATCACTTTCTGGTGATTTAAAAAAAAAATCGGAAGAAAGTTTCTGTCTTTTTCAGCAAGATCAAATAATTATCATCCAAGAAGATCCTATAGGTCTTGCTTGGCACAAACACTAATTAAAACATAAAACCACATCTAACCAGAGGCTAGATGATTTATTTATTACTAAACAGGAACAAAAAGCAAGGAACAAAAATAAAATTGGGTTGCCTCCCAACAAGCGCTAACGTTTAACGCCCCTAGCTAGGCATGATGATTTCAATGATGCTCACCTAAAAGATAATAATTGAAACATAAATAGAGCATCATGAAGAATATGACTAGCACATTTAAGTCTAACCCACTTCCTATTCATACGGATTTTTTGAGCAAACAACTTATGGGAACAATAATCAACTAGCATAGGAAGGCAAAACAAGCATAACTTCAAAATTTTAAGAACATAGAGAGGAAACTTGAAATTATTGCAATTCTACAAGCATATATTCCTCCCTCATAATAATTTTCAGTAGAATCATGAATAATTTCAACAATATAACCATCACCTAAAGCATTCTTTTCATGATCTACAAGCATAGAAATTTTATTACTCTCCACATAAGCAAAATTCTTCTCATTCGGAATAGTGGGAGTATCATAAGAGACTCGAATACTATAAATTGTTTTCACATTAAAAGAGAAATGTTCAGAAAACGGGTAATCATAATCATGAAAAGTTTTATAAATATAATCATCACTACTTTTCATAGCATAAGTGTCATCACAATATTCATCATAAATAGGAGGCATGCTATCATCATAATAAATTTGCTCATCAAAACTTGGGAGGCTAAAAATATCATCTTCATTAAACATAGCATCCCCAAGTTTGGGACAAACATTAATTGCAGCAAATATATTCTCAAACATGCCATTATCATCAAACATAGCATCCCCAAACCTGGGTCTTTTCATATCATAAGCATAATCACTCTCATCATTAATAGTATGGATATCACCAATAGTATAGCAATTATCATCATCACAATGAGTAATAGGAGCAACATCATTTGGGAGAGATACCTTTCTACCTTTGCTTCTCCGTCTTTTCTTTTTATTCTTCACATCATGTGTGGGTTTAACCCTCTTTTTGGAGCTCCTTATTAATGAGATTGGTTGAATAGAAGGCTCCTCCTCGTTACCTGATTCATCATAAGAAATAATAGGAGGATATTGGGAAGCCTCTTCCCTTTCATTAGTATTCTCTTCATCTTCTATTTGTTTTCTTTTCTTTATGTAATTGGCAATATAGGATTTTCAATGCAATTCACCGCACAATACATAGAAATTTCTTCTAGATCAAAATCAAGAACTTTATCAAGGACAAATTCTGGCATATCCTTAGTTATATGTTTCATTTCTTCATAACCCAAAAGCAAACTAAGTTCATTATGATGTGTAAGGGAAATCAAGTCATCACAAATTTTGGACACGATTCGATCATGAAACAATTTGCATTGGAGATTTAAATGATCACGTTCATTGCAAAGTTCACAAGGATGGCAAAGAAATTTTAAATTTTCAGCACAAACATCTAGCCTTTCTTGCAACCATTTAGTTTCTAAATACTTATGCTTCTTGCAAAATCTATCTTCCCTATTTGGTGTGTACTTGCAAACTCTATGTACTCCACAAAAGTTGACATGCTTATAAGAGAAATTTTCATCATGACTAGGGCAATCATCATTAGTACTATGGATATTCAAAGAGTTCATACTAACAATATTGCAAGATTTAGTGCCAAACATTCTAATGCATTCTTCCTCTAGCAATTGAGCACAATTATCGGAAGATATTAAAAAGATGAAGCATATGAGGTACCCTCAATTCCATTTTTTTTAGTTTTCTTTTATAATTTAAACTAGTGATAAAACAAGAAACTAAAAGATTTGATTGCAAGATCTAAAGATATACCTTCAAGCACTAACCTCCCCGGCAACGGCGCCAGAAAAGAGCTTGATGTCTACTACACAACCTTCTTCTTGTAGATGTTATTGGGCCTCCAAGTGCAGAGGTTTGTAGAACAGTAGCAAATTTCCCTCAAGTGGATGACCTAAGGTTTATCAATCCGTGGGAGGCGTAAGTTGAAGATGGTCTCTTGATACGTCTCCAACGTATCTATAATTTTTTATTGTTCCATGCTATATTATGTTCTGTTTTGGACATTATCGAGCTTTATTATACACTTTTATATTATTTTTGGGACTAACCTATTAACCGGAGGCCCAGCCCAGAATTGCTGTTTTTTGCCTATTTCAGAGTTTCGCAGAAAAAGAATATCAAACGGAGTCCAAACGGAATGAAACCTTCGGGAACGTGATTTTCTGAACGAACGTGATCCAGAGGACTTGGACCCTATGTCAAGACATCAAACAGGAAGGCACGAGGTAGGGGTGCGCGCCTACCCCCCCCCCCCCCGGCGCACCCTCCACCCTCGTGGGGCCCACATTGCTCCACCGACATACTTCTTCCTCCTATATATACCTATGTACCCCCAAACTACCAGATACGGAGCCAAAAACCTAATTCCACCGCCGCAACCTTCTGTACCCGTGAGATCCCATCTTGGGGCCTTTTTCGAGTCTCACCGAGGGGGCATCGATCACGGAGGGCTTGTACATCAACACCATAGCCTCTCCGATGATGTGTGAGTAGTTTACCTCGCACCTTCGGGTCCATAGTTATTAGCTAGATGGCTTCTTCTCTCTTTTGGATCTCAACACAATGTTCTCCCCCTCTCTTGTGGAGATCTATTCGATGTAATCTTCTTTTGCGGTGTGTTTGTTGAGACCGATGAATTGTGGGTTTATGATCAAGTTTATCTATGAACAATATTTCAATATTTTCTGAATTCTTTTATGTATGATTCGTTATCTTTGCAAGTCTCTTTGAATTATCAGTTTGGTTTGGCCTACTAGATTGATCTTTCTTGCAATAGGAGAAGTGCTTAGCTTTGGGTTCAATCTTGTGGTGTCCTTTCCCGATGTGATGAGGGGCAGCAAGGCACGTATTTTATTGTTGCCATCGAGGATAACCAGATGGGTTTTATATCATATTGCATGACTTTATCCCTCTACATCATGTCATCTTACTTAAAGCGTTACTCTGTTCTTATGGACTTAATACTCTAGATGCATGCTGGATAGCGGTTGATGTGTGGAATAATAGTAGTAGATGCAGGCAGGAGCCGGTCTACTTGTCTCGGACGTGATGCCTATATACATGATCATACCTAGATATTCTCATAACTATGCTCAATTCTGTCAATTGCTCAACAGTAATTTGTTCGCCCACCGTAATACTTATGCTCTCGAGAGAAGCCACTAGTGAAACCTATGGCCCCCGGGTCTATTTTCCATCATATTAATCTTCCATCACTTAGCTATTTTTATTGCCTTTTATTTTACTTTGCATCTTTATCATATAAATACCAAAAATATTATCTTATCATATCTATCAGATCTCACTCTCGTAAGTGACCGTGAAGGGATTGACAACCCCTTTATTGCGTTGGTTGCGAGGATTTATTTGTTTGTGTAGGTGCGAGGGAATCGTGCGTGGCCTCCTACTGGATTGATACCTTGGTTCTCAAAAACCGAGGGAAATACTTACGCTGCTTTACTGCATCACCCTTTCCTCTTCAAGGGAAAACCAACGCAGTACTCAAGAGGTAACAAGAAGGATTTCTGGCGCTGTTGCCGGGGAGGCTTACGCAAAGTCAAGTCAAGATTTGAACTCCCGACAACGAGCCATTTCTGGCGCCGTTGCCGGGGAGTCTACGCAAAAGTCAACATACAAAGTACCCATCACAAACCCTTATCTCCCGCATTACATTATTTGCCATTTGCCTCTCGTTTTCCTCTCCCCCACTTCACCCTTGCCGTTTTATTCGCCCTCTCTTTTCCGTTCGCCTCTTTTTCGCTCGCTTCTTGTTTGCTCGTGTGTTGGATTGTTTGCTTGTCACGATGGATCTACCTAGATTTGGTGATCTTCACCTTAAAAGGTTAGAAGAGATCGAAAGCAACGTCAGGAGTTTTATGGTCTTACAATTTGAGCATAATAATTTCTTTAGAAATGAGCTTAAGGAATAAAAAAGCTTTATGAGGTATATGAATAATGAGATCGATGATATGTCTAAAGAATTTGATGGTTTGAAATCTCAAATTGCTCATCTTGAGAAATTAATAGCTGAAGTTTCGAATAAGCAGGCCACCTTAGTTAATAAGATGGCCGCTAAACCGGATTTTTTTTATAAAAATAAAGATGAAGATCTAAAAGTTATTGATGTGTCTCATATTGAATCTTTGTTTTGCAATATGAATCTTGATAATGATGGGACTGAATATGATCCACCTTTACCTAGGAGGCGTTCCAAAAATTCGGAGTTTTTAGAACTTGATGCTAAAATTGATAAAAGTGATATTGAAGAAGTTAAAACTTTAGATCTCAATGAACCCACTATTTTGGATTTCAAGGAATTTAATTATGATAATTGCTCTTTGATAGATTGTATTTCCTTGTTGCAATCCGTGCTAAATTCTCCACATGCTTATAGTCAACATAAAGTTTTTACTAAACATATCGTTGATGCTTTGATGCAATCTTATGAAGAAAAAAATGAGTTGGAAGTTTCTATCCCTAGAAAACTTTATGATGAGTGGGAAACTACTATTAAAATTAAAATTAAAGATCATGAATGCTATGCTTTGTGTGATTTGGGTGCTAGTGTTTCCACGATCCCAAAAACTTTGTGCGATTTGCTAGGTTTTCGTGATTTTGATGATTGCTCTCCAAACTTACACCTTGCAGATTCCACCATAGGATTAATGATGTTATTATTGTTGCAAATAGGAATTATGTGCTCGTAGATTTTATTGTTCTTGATATAGATTTCAATCCTTCATGTCCTATTATTCTTGGTAGACCTTTCCTTAGAACGATTGCTGCAATTATTGATATGACGGAAGGGAATATTAGATTCCAATTTCCATTAAGGAAAGGCATGGAACACTTCGCTAGAAAATAAAATTACCTTATGAATCTATTATGAGAGCCACTTATGGATTGCCTACCAAAGATGACAATACCTAGATCTATCCTTGCTATTATGCCTAGCTAGGGGCGTTAAACGATAGCGCTTGTTGGGAGGCAACCCAATTTTATTTTTAGTTTTTTGATTTTTTTCTTCTGTTTAGGAATAAATATTTGATCTAGCCTCTGGTTAGATATGTTTTTATGTTTTAATTAGTGTTTGTGCCAAGTTTAACCTATAGGATCTTCTTGGATGATAGTTATTTGATCTTGCTGAAAATTCTAGAAACTTTCTGTTCACGAAAATAATTGTTAAAAATCACCACAACGTGATAAAATATTGATCCCAATTGCTGCTGATCAATAAAAAAATTATCTAGGTCTTCCTATTTTGGCTGAATGTCTGGAGTTCCAGAAGTTTGCGTTAGTTACAGATTACTACAGACTGTTCTGTTTTTGACAGATTCTGTTTTTCGTGTGTTGTTTGCTTATTTTGATGAATCTATGGCTAGTAAAATGGTTTATAAACCATAGAGAAGTTGGAACACAATAGGTTTAAAACCAATATAAATAAAGAATGATTTCATTAAAGTACCTTAAGTGGTGTTTTGTTTTCTTTCGCTAACGGAGCTCACGAGATTTTCTGCTGAGTTTTGTGTTGTGAAGTTTTCAAGTTTTGGGTGAAAGATTTGATGGATTATGGAACAAGGAGTGGCAAGATCCTAAGCTTGGGGATGCCCAAGGCACCCCAAGATAATCTAAGGACACCTAAAAGCCAAAGCTTGGGGATGCCCCGGAAGGCATCCCCTCTTTCGTCTACTTCCATCGGCAACTTTACTTGGAGCTATAATTTTCTTCACCACATGATATGTGTTTTGCTTGGAGCGTCTTGTATTATTTGAGTCTTCATTTGTTAGTTTACCACAATCATATTTTTGTACACACCTTTTGATGAGAGACACACATGATTCGGAATTTATTAGAATACTCTATGTGCTTCACTTATATCTTTTGAGCTATATAGTTTTTGCTCTAGTGCTTCACTTATATCTTTTAAAGCACTGCGGTGGTTTTGTTTTATAGAAACTATTATTCTCTCATGCTTCACTTATATTAATTTGAGAGTCTTAAACAGCATGGTAATTTGCTTAAATTGGGAAATTAATCCTAATTTGTTAGGAATTCAAGATTAGTAAAAAAACCTTCTTATGAGTGTGCTGAATGCTAAGAGAAGTTTGATGCTTGATGATTGTTTTGAGATATGGAGGTAGTGATATTAAAGTTTGTGCTAGTTGAGTAGTTGTGAATTTGAGAAATACTTGTGTTGAAGTTTGCAAGTCCCGTAGCATGCACGTATGGTAAACGTTATGTAACAAATTTGAAACATGAGGTGTTCTTTGATTGTCCTCCTTATGAATGGCGGTCGGGGACGAGCGATGGTCTTTTCCTACCAATCTATCCCCCTAGGAGCATGCGCGTAGTGCTTGGTTTTTGATGACCTGTAGATTTTTGCAATAAGTATGTGAGTTCTTTATGACTAATGTTGAGTTCATGGATTATACGCACTCTTACCCTTCCATCATTGCTAGCCTCTTCGGTACCGTGCATTGCCCTTTCTCACATTGAGAGTTGGTGCAAACTTCGCCGGTGCATCCAAACCCCGTCATAAACCTCATGATATCTTCCTCAAAACAGCCACCATACCTACCTATTATGGCATTTCCATGGCCATTCCGAGATATATTGCCATGCAACTTTCCACCGTTCCATTTTTATGACACGTTCATCATTGTCATATTGCTTTGCATCATCATGTAGTTGACATCGTATTTGTGGAAAAGCCACCGTTCATAATTTTTCATACATGTCACTCTTGATTCATTGCTATCCCGGTATACCGCCGGAGGCGTTCATATAGAGTCATACTTTGTTCTAGTGTCGAGTTGTAATCATTGAGTTGTAAATAAATAGAAGTGTGATGATCATCATTCATAGAGCATTGTCCCAATAAAAAAAGAAAAAAGGAAAAAAAAGAGAAAGGCCAAATAAAAAAAGAGAAGGCCAAAAAAATAATATAAAAAGGGACAATGCTACTATCCTTTTTCCACACTTGTGCTTCAAAGTAGCACCATGATCTTCATGATAGAGAGTCTCTTGTTTTGTCACTTTCATATACTAGTGGGAATTTTTCATTATAGAACTTGGCTTGTATATTCCAACAATGGGCTTCCTCAAATGCCCTAGGTCTTTGTGAGCAAGAAAGTTGGATGCACACCCACTTAGTTTCTTTTGTTGCGATTTCATGCATTTATAGCTCTAGTGCATCCGTTGCATGGCAATCCCTACTCCTTGCATTAACATCAATCGATGGGCATCTTCATAGCTCATTGATTAGCCGTGTTGATGTGAGACTTTCTCCCTTTTTTGTCTTCTCCACATAACCCCCATCATTATATTCTATTCCACCCATAGTGATATGTCCATGGCTCACGCTCATGTATTGCGTGAAGGTTGAAAAAGTTTGAGATCACTAAAGTATGAAACAATTGCTTGGCTTGTCATCGGGGTTGTGCATGATGAGAGCATTCTTGTGTGACGAAAATGGATCATGACTAAACTATATGATTTTGTAGGGATGAACTTTCTTTGGCCATGTTATTTTGAGAGGACATAATTGCTTAGTTAGTATGCTTGAAGTATTATTACTTTTATGTCAATATTAAACTTTTATCTTGAATCTTTCGGATCTGAATATTCATACCACAATTAAGAGAATTACATTGAAATTATGCCAAGTAGCATTCCACATCAAAATTCTGTTTTTATCATTTACCTACTCGAGGACGAGCAGGAATTAAGCTTGGGGATGCTTGATACATCTCCAACGTATCTATAATTTTTGATTGTTACATGCTATATTATATTCTGTTTTGGACATTATCGGGCTTTATTATACACTTTTATATTATTTTTGGGACTAACCTATTAACCGGAGGCCCAACCCAGAATTGCTGTTTTTTGCCTATTTCAGAGTTTCGCAGGAAAAAAATATCAAACGGAGTCCAAACAGAATGAAACCTTTGGGAACGTGATTTTCGGAACGAACGTGATCCAGAGGACTTGGAACCCACGTCAAGACATCAACCATGAAGGCACGAGGTAGGTGAAGGAAATATGCCCTAGAGGCAATAATAAAGTTATTATTTATTTCCTTATTTCATGATAAATGTTTATTATTCATGCTAGAATTGTATTAACCGGAAACATAATACATGTGTGAATACATAGACAAACATAGTGTCACTAGTATGCCTCTACTTAACTAGCTCGTTGATCAAAGATGGTTATGTTTCCTAGCCATAGACATGAGTTGTCATTTGATTAACGGGATCACATCATTAGGAGAATGATGTGATTGACTTGACCCATTCCGTTAGCTTAGCACACGATTGTTTAGTATTCTGCTATTGCTTTCTTCATGACTTATACATGTTCCTATGACTATGAGATTATGCAACTCCGGTTTACCAGAGGAACACTTTGTGTGCTACCAAATGTCACAACGTAACTGGGTGATTATAAAGGTTCTCTACAGGTGTCTCCGAAGGTACTTGTTGGGTTGGCATATTTCAAGATTAGGATTTGTCACTCCGATTGTCGGAGAGGTATCTCTGGGCCCTCTCGGTAATGCACATCACTTGAGCCTTGCAAGCATTGCAACTAATGAGTTAGTTGCGGGATGATGTATTACGAAACGAGTAAAGAGACTTGCTGGTAACGAGATTGAGCTAGGTATTGAGATACCGACGATCGAATCTCGGGCAAGTAACATACCGATGACAAAGGGAACAACGTATGTTGTTATGCGGTCTGACCGATAAAGATCTTCGTAGAATATTTGGGAGCCAATATGAGCATCCAGGTTCCGCTATTGGTTATTGACCGGAGACGTGTCTCGGTCATGTCTACATAGTTCTCGAACCCGTAGGGTCCGCACGCTTAACTTTACGATGACAGTTATATGATGAGTTTATATGTTTTGATGTACCGAAGGTTGTTCGGAGTCCCGGATGTGATCACGGACATGACGAGGAGTCTTGAAATGGTCGAGACATGAAGATTGATATATTGGAAGCCTATGTTTGGATATCGGAAGTGTTCCGGTGAAATCGGGATTTTCTTAGGAGTGCCGGAGGTTATCGAACCCCGGGAACTTAATGGGCCTTAGTGGGCCTTGGTGGAAGAGAGGAGAGGAGGCCAGGGCAGGGCCGCGTGCCCCCCCCAGTCCGAATAGGACAAGGAGAGGCGGCGCCGCCTTTCCTTCCTCCCTCCACCTCTTCCCCTCTCTCTCCTAGTCCAACATGGAAAGGGGGAGTCCTACTCCCGATAGGAGTAGGACTCCTCTGGCGCGTCTTATGTCTTGAGCTTGCGTTGGTTTTCCTCAAGAGGAGAGGGTGATGCAGCAAAGTGTAGCGTAAGTATTTCCCTCGGTTTTGAGAACCAAGGTATCAATCCAGAGGAGGCTCCTCAAAAGTCCCACGCACCTACACAAACAAACCGAGAACTCGCAACCAACGCAATAAAGGGGTTGTCAATCCCTTCAATGCCACTTCATGAAAGTGAGATCTAATAAAGATAGTAAATAATATTTTTGGTATTTTTGGTATAGATGCAAAAAGTAAAGATGCGAATAAAAGTAGATTGAAAGCAAATATGATAAGAGATAGACCCGGGGACCATAGGTTTCACTAGAGGCTTCTCTCGAGATAGCATAAGTATTACGGTGGGTGAACAAATTACTATCGAGCAATTGATAGAAAAGCGCATAGTTATGACATTATCTAGGCATGATCATGTATATGGCATCACGTCCATAACAAGTAGACCGACTCCTGCCTGCATCTACTACTATTACTCCACACATCGACCGCTATCCAGCATGCATCTAGAGTATTAAGTTCATAAGAACAGAGTAACGCATTAAGCAAGATGACATGATGTAGATGGATAAACTCATGCAATACGATATAAACCCCATCTTGTTATCCTCGAAGGCAACAATACAATGCGTGCCTTGCAACCCTTTCTGTCACTGGGTAAGGACACCGCAAGATTGAACCAAAGCTAAGCACTTCTCCCATGGCAAGAAATATCAATCTAGTAGGCCAAACTAAACCGATAATTCGAAGATACTTGCAAAGATAACTCAATCATACATAAAAGAATTCAGAGAAGATTCAAATATTATTCATAGATAAACTTAATCATAAACCCACAATTCATCGGATCTCGACAAACACACCGCAAAAAGAGATTACATCGAATAGATCTCCACAAGAGAGGGGAGAACATTGTATTGAGATCCAAAAGAGAGAAGAAGACATATTGCTAATAACAATGGACCCATAGGTCTATGGTAAACTACTCACAACTCATCAGAGGGGCAAGGATGTTGATGTAGAGGACCCCCCCCCCCCCCCGTGCTTGATTCCCCCTTTGGCAAAGTGCCGACGAAGGCTCCAAGATGGGATCTCGCGGATACAGAAGGTTACGGCGGTGGAAATTGTGTTTCGTGGTGCCCCTGGATGTTTTCGGGGTACGTAGGTATATATAGGAAGAAGAAGTACATCGGTGGCCGCCCGAGGGGCCCACGAGACAGGGGGCGCGCCCTATAGGGGGGGGCGCCCTCCTATCTCGTGGAGGCTCGGCTGCTTCTTGACTTGCACTCCAAGTTCTCTGGATCACGTTCGGCGAGAAAATCACGTTCCCGAAGGTTTCATTCCGCTTGGACTCCGTTTGATATTCCTTTTCTTCGAAATACTGAAATAGGCAAAAAACAGTAATTCTGGGCTGGGCCTCCGGTTAATAGGTTAGTCCCAAAAGCAATATAAAAGTGTAAAATAAAGCCCAATAAAGCCTAAAACAGTAGATAAAGTAGCATGGCGCAATCAAAAATTATAGATACGTTGGAGACGTATCAGGCATCCCCAAGCTTAATTCCTGCTCGTCCTCGAGTAGGTAAATGATAAAAAGAGAATTTTTGATGCGGAGTGATACTTTGGCATAATTTCAATGTAAATCCTCTTAATTGTGGTATGAGTATTCAGATCCGAAAGATTCAAGACAAAAGTTCATATTGACATAAAAGATAATAATACTTCAAGCATACTAAGTAAGCAATCATGTCTTCTCAAAATAACATGGCCAAAGAAAGTTATCCCTACAAAATCATATAGTCTGGCTATGCTCCATCTTCCCCACACAAAATATTTAAAATCATGCACAACCCCGATGACAAGCCAAGCAATTGTTTCATACTTTAACATTTTCAAAACTTTTTCAATCTTCACGCAATACATGAGCGTGAACCATGGATATAGCACTATATGTGGAATAGAATGGTGGTTGTGGAGAAGACAAAAAGGGAGAAGATAGTCTCACATCAACTAGGTGTATCAACGAGCTATGGAGATGCCCATCAATAGATATCAATGTGAGTGAGTAGGGATTGCCATGCAACGGATGCACTAGAGCTATAAGTGTATGAAAGCTCAACAAAAGAAACTAAGTGGGTGTGCATCCAACTCGCTTGCTCACGAAGACCTAGGGAATTTGAGGAAGCCCATCATTGGAATATACAAGCCAAGTTCTATAATGAAAAATTCCCACTAGTATATGAAAGTGACAAAATGAGAGACTCTCTATCATGAAGATCTTGGTGCTACTTTGAAGCACAAGTGTGGTAAAAGGATAGTAACATTGCCCATTCTCTCTTTTTCTCTCATTTTTTATATTATTTCTTTCTTTCTTTTTCTTTGGGCCTTTTCTCTCTTTTTTTGGCCTCTTTTTTTTCTTTTCTTTTTCTTTATTTTTTCGTCCGGAGTCTCATCCCAACTTGTGGGGAAATCATAGTCTCCATCATCCTTTCCTCACCGGGACAATGCTCTAATAATGATGATCATCACACTTTTATTTTCTTAGAACTCAAGAATTACAACTGAATACTTAGAACAAAATATGACTCTATATGAATGCCTCCGGCGGTGTACTAGGATATGCATTGAAACATGAGTGACATGTATGAAAGAATTATGAACGGTGGCTTTGCCACAAATACGATGTCAACTACATGATCATGCTAGCAATATGACAATGATGGAGCGTGTCATAATAAACGCAACAGTGGAAAGTTGCATGGCAATATATCTCGGAATGGCTATGGAAATGCCATAATAGGTAGGTATGGGGCTGTTTTGAGGAAGATATATGGTGGGTGTATGATACCGGCGAAAAGTGCGCGGTATTAGAGAGGCTAGCAATGGTGGAAGGGTGGGAAAAGGTGCGTATAGTCCATGGACTCAACATTAGTCATAAAGAACTCATATACTTATTGCAAAAATCTAGAAGTTATCAAAGCAAAGTATTACGCGCATGCTCCTAGGGGGATAGATTGGTAGGAAAAGATCATCGTCATTCCCGACCGCCACTCATAAGGAAGACAATCAATAAATAAATCATGCTCCGAAGTTCATCACATAACGGTTCACCATACGTGCATGCTACGGGAATCACAAACTTCAACACAAGTATTCTTTAAATTCACAACTACTCAACTAGCATGACTCTAATATCACCATCTTCATATCTCAAAACTATTATCAAGCATCAAACTTTTCTTAGTATTCAACGCACTCAAAAGAAAGTTTCACATATCTTGAATACCAAGTATATTAACATTAAGCAAATTACCATGCTACTAACGACTCTCAAAATAATCTAAGTGAAGCATGAGAGATCAAGTTTCTTTAAAACAAGTATACCACCGTGCTCTAAAAGATTTAAGTGAAGCACTAAAGCAAAAGTTATCACGCTCAAAAGATATAAGTGAAGCACTATGAGCAAAACTATCAAGCTCAAAAGATATAAGTGAAGCACATAGAGTATTCTATCAAATTCCAATTCATGTATGGCTCTCTCAAAAGGTGTGTACAGCAAGGATGATTGTGGTAAACTAACAAGCAAAGATGCAAATAATACAAGACGCTCCAAGCAAAACACTTATCGTGTGGTGAATAAAAATATAGCCCCAAGTAAAGTTACCAATGAAGGAAGATGAAAGAGGGGATGCCTTCCCGGGGCACCCCCAAGCTTAGGCTTTTGGCTATTCTTGAATATATTGGGGTGCCATGGGCATCCCCAAGCTTAGGCTCTTGCCACCCTTTATTCCATAGTCCATAAAAGCTTTACCCAAAACTTGAAAACTTCACAACACAAAACTCAATAGAAATCTCGTGAGTCTGCTAGAGAAAGAAAACAAAAGACTACTTTAAGGTACTGTAATGAACTCATTCTTTATTTATATTGGTGTTAAACCTACTGTATTCCAACTTCTCTATGTATTGTAAACTAATTTATTGGCCATAGATTCATCAAAATAAGCAATCAACACATGAAAAACAGAATCTGTCAAAAGCAGAACAGTCTGTAGTAATCTGTAACTAACGCAAACTTCTGGAACTCCAAAACATCTACCAAAATTAGAAGACCTATACAATTTTTTTTATTGATCAGCAGCAACTGGAATCACTATTTTATCACGTTCTGGTGATTTTTAACAATTCGGGCACTGAGCGCAAAGTTTCTGGAAATTACAGCAAGATCAAATAACTACCGTCCAAGAAGATCCAATAGGTTTAACTTGGCACAAACACTAATTAAAAGATAAAACCACATCTAAACAGAGGCTAGATGGATTATTTATTCCTAAACAGGAGCAAAAGCAAAAAAAAAAATTGGGTTGCCTCCCAACTAGCGCTATCGTTTAACGCCCCTAGCTAGGCATAAAAGCGAAGATAGATCTAACGAGTACCGTAGTAATAAGATAAATCGGTGAAGCTCATTTCATATTCTCTACGTTCGGCAGCAAGTTTTCTTTGAGGCAAGCAAAAGTAATCAAAAGGGCTAAATTTAATAGGGCAAAAATCCCCAAGATAAATTTTAGGAGGTATTAGTTCCTTTTTCGGCCCTTCATAATGCACAACCAATTCATCACTATAAGCGTTCTTCTGATAGAACCTTGTGAGTCTACACTCAAGAGAGTATCCTAACTCATTATTTCGAATAGCCAAATCATCATTAAGTTTGGAGATTCTATCAATTAAAATATTGGTTGGCACCTTTTTTCTAAGGTTTTCGTTGAAAGCAACATAGTCAAGAGATTGAAAATGCATAATTTCTTCTTGATCAAAGAGGACAGATTCTATGGGAGGACGGCCATGCCCAACCCTATAATGTGCAAAGATTTCTTTGGCCTCTTTTATTATAAATCTGAATTCATGAGCCAAAAAGATAGTAGCGGCACGCTTAACAGAGGAGTGTTCGATATTAGAAAATTCTAGGAAAATCCTTTGTATAGAAGGGTGCATATGCATAAATTGCCTTTCAAGTTCAACGATAAGCATGGCAATAGCGTCCGCAAGACTACTAGTTGTATGAAGAATAGAACTGCCCATAGAGGGCAAAGCACCGACAAAAGTAAAGAAATCTTGAATAACTCATTTTCCAATAATATTACCACTACCGATTCGAAATCTCTTTGTATGATAGGTAGGGGATTCTTCAGCAAGAGCATCAGAATTTTCTGTGATATTGTTATCGCCCATATCGGCGGTAACTTCCCCAATTTCAGACATAACGACAAGCAAACTAACACACGAGCAAACAAACGGACGAGGGAAAAGGCAACGGAAAGAAGAGGAGGAGATTGGGAAAGAGAGTGCGAATAAAACGGCAAGGGTGAAGTGGGAGAGAGGAAAACGAGAGGCAAATGGAAAATAATGTAAATGCGAGGGAGATAGGTTTGTGATGGGTACTTGGTATGTCTTGACTTGAGCGAATACCTCCCCGGCAACGGCGCCAGAAATCCTTCTTGCTACGTCTTGAGCTTGCGTTTGTTTTCCTCGAAGAGGAGAGGGTGATGCAGCAAAGTGTAGCGTAAGTATTTCCCTCAGTTTTGAGAACCAAGGTATCAATCTAGTAGGAGGCTCCTCAAAAGTCCCACGCACCTACACAAACAAACTGAGAACTCGCAACCAACGCAATAAAGGGGTTGTCAATCCCTTCACGGCCACTTGATAAAGTGAGATATAATAAAGATAGTAAATAATATTTTTGGTATTTTTGGTATAGATGCAAAAATTAAAGATGCAAATAAAAGTAGATTGAAAGCAAATATGATAAGAGATAGACCTGGGGGCCATAGGTTTCACTAGAGGCTTCTCTCGAGATAGCATAAGTATTACGGTGGGTGAACAAATTATCACGAGCAATTGATAGAAAAGCATAGTTATGAGATTATCTAGGTATGATCATGTATATAGGCATCACGTCCATAACAAGTAGACCGACTCACACTGCGTCTACTACTATTACTCCACACATCGACCGCTATCCAAAGATGCATCTAGAGTATTAAGTTCATAAGAATAGAGTAACGATTAAGCAAGATGACATGATGTAGAGGATAAACTCATGCAATATGATATAAACCCCATCTTGTTATCCTCGATGGCAACAATACAATACGTGCCTTGCAACCCTTTTACATCGGTAAGGACACCGCAAGATTGAACCCAAAGCTAAGCACTTCTCCCATGGCAAGAAAGATCAATCTAGTAGGCCAAACTAAACCGATAATTCAAGAGACTTGCAAAGATAACTCAATCATACATAAAAGAACTCAGAGAAGATTCAAATATTATTCATAGATAAACTTAATCATAAACCCACAATTCATCGATCTCGACACACACCGCAAAAAGAGATTACATCGAATAGATCTCCACAAGGGAGGGGAGAACATTGTATTGAGATCCAAAAAGAGAGAAGAAGCCATCTAGCTAATAACTATGGACCCGTGAGGTCTGTGGTAAACTACTCACAACTCATCGAGGGGCAAGGATGTTGATGTAGAGGCCCCCTGCTTGATTCCCTCCCAAGAAAGTGCCGGCGAAGGCTCCAAGATGGGATCTCGCGGATACAGAAGGTTATGGTGGTGGAAATTGTGTTTCGTGATGCCCCTAGATGTTTTCGGGGTACGTAGGTATATATAGGAAGAAGAAGTACGTCGGTGGCCGCCCGAGATGCCCACGAGACAGGGGGGTGCGTCCTATAGGGGGGGGGGGGGGTGCTCTCCTATATCGTGGAGGCTCCGGTTGCTTCTTGACTTGCACTCCAAGTTCTCTGGATCACGCTCGGCGAGAAAATCACGTTCCTGAAGGTTTCATTCCGTTTGGACTCCGTTTGATATTCCTTTTCTTCGAAATACTGAAATAGGCAAAAATCAGTAATTCTGGGCTGGGCCTCCGGTTAATAGGTTAGTCCCAAAGGTAATATAAAAGTGGAAAATAAAGCCCAATAAATCCTAAAACAGTAGATAAAGTAGCATGGAGCAATAAAAATTATAGATACGTTGAAGACGTATCAGCGCGCCTTCTCCCTGGCCGGCCGCACCTCCCCCTTGCTCCTTTATATACGGGGGCAGGGGGACACCCTAGAGACAACAGTTGATCATTGATCTCCCAACCGTGTGCGGTGCCCCCCTCCACCATAGTCCACCTCGATAATACTGTAGCCGTGCTTAGGCGAAGCCCTGCGTCGGTAGAACATCAACATCGTCACCACGCCGTCAGGTCGACGTAAACTCTCCCTCAACACTCGGCTGGATCGGAGTTCGAGGGACGTCATCAGGCTAAACGTGTGCTAAACTTGGAGGTGCCGTACGTGCGGTACTTGATCGGTCGGATCGTGAAGACGTACGACTACATCAACCGCGTTGTGCTAATGCTTCCGCTTTCGGTCTACGAGGGTACGTGGACAACACTCTCCCCTCTCGTTGCTATGCATCACCATGATCTTGCGTGTGCATAGGAATTTTTTTGAAATTACCACGTTCCCCAACAGTGGCATCCGAGCCAGGTTTTATGCGTAGATGTCATATGCACGAGTAGAACACAAGTGAGTTGTGGGCGATATAAGTCATACTGCTTACCAGCATGTCATACTTTGGTTCGGCGGTATTGTGAGATGAAGCGGCCCGGACCGACATTACGCGTACGCTTACGAGAGATTGGTTTCACCATTGCGAGCACTCGTTGCTTAAAGGTGACCGGCGGGTGTCTGTCTGGTGTCTGTCTCTCTCACTTTAGTTGAACCGAGTGTGGCTACGCCCGGTCCTTGCGAAGGTTAAAACAGCACCAACTTGACAAACTATCGTTGTGGTTTTGATGCATAGGTAAGAACGGTTCTTGCTAAGCCCGTAGCAGCCACGTAAAACTTGCAACAATAAAGTAGAGGACGTCTAACTTGTTTTTGCAGGGCATGTTATGATGTGATATGGTCAAGACATGATGCTAAATTTTATTGTATGAGATGATCATGTGTTGTAGCCGAGTTATCGGCAACTAGCAGGAGCCATATGGTTGTCGCTTTATTGTATGCAATGCAATCGCCCTGTAATGCTTTACTTTATCACTAAGCGGTAGCGATAGTCGTAGAAGCATAAGATTGGCGAGACGACAACGATGCTATGATGGAGATCAAGGTGTCGCGCCGGTGACGATGGTGATCATAACGGTGCTTCGGAGATGGAGATCACAAGCACAAGATGATGATGGCCATATCATATCACTTATATTGATTGCATGTGATGTTTATCTTTTATGCATGTTATCTTGCTTTGATTGACGGTAGCATTATAAGATGATCCCTCACTAAATTATCAGAGTATAAGTGTTCTCCATGAGTATGCACCATTGCGAAAGTTCTTCGTGCTGAGACACCACGTGATGATCGGGTGTGATAGGCTCTACGTTCAAATACAACGGGTGCAAAACAGTTGCACACGCGGAATACTCATGTTAAACTTGACGAGCCTAGCATATATAATGAGATATGGCCTCGGAACACGGAGACCGAAAGGTCGAGCGTGAATCATATAGTAGATATGATCAACATAAATGATGTTCACCGTTGAAACTACTCTATCTCACATGATGATCGGACATGGTTTAGTTGATATGGATCACGTGATCACTTAGAGGATTAGAGGGATGTCTACCTAAGTGGGAGTTCTTAAGTAATATGATTAATTAAACTTTAATTTATCTTGAACTTAGTCCTGGTAGTATTAGCATATCTATGTTGTAGATCAATAGCTCGCGTTGTTGCTCCCCGTTTATATTTTGATATGTTCCTAGAGAAAAATAAGTTGAAAAATGTTAGTAGCAATGATGCGGACTTGGTCCATGATATGAGGATAAAGCTCATTGCTGCACAGAAGAATTATGTCCTTGATGCACCACTAGGTGACAAACCTATTGCAGGAGCAGATGCAGACGTTATGAACATTTGGCTACCTCAATATGATGACTACTTGATAGTCTAGTGCGCCATGCTTAACGGCTTAGAATCGGGACTTCAAAGACGTTTTGAATGTCATGGACCATATGAGATGTTCCAGGAGTTGAAGTTAATATTTCAAGAAAATACCCGAGTTGGGAGATATGAAGTCTCCAACAAGTTCTATAGCTAAAAGATGGAGGAGAATAGCTCAAGCAGTGAGCATGTGCTCAGATTGTCTGGGTACTACAATCACTTGAATCAAGTGGGAGTTAATCTTCCAGATAAAATAGTGATTGACAGAGTTCTCTAGTCACTATCATCAAGTTACTAGAACTTCGTGATGAACTATAATATGCAAGGGATAACGAAAACGGTTCCCAAGCTCTTTGTGATGCTGAAATCGACGAAGGTAGAAATCAAGAAAAACATCAAGTGTTGATGGTTAACAAGACCACTAGTTTCAATAAAAGGGCACAGGGAAGAAAGGGAACTTCAAGAAGAACGGCAAGCGAGTTGCTGCTCAAGTGGAGAAGCCCAAGTCTGGACCTAAGCCTGAGACTGAGTGCTTCTACTGCAAAGGAACTGGTCACTGGAAGCGGAACTGCCCCAAGTATTTGGCGGATAAGAAGGATGTCAAAGTGAACAAAGGTATATTTGATATACATGTTATTGATGTGTACTTTACTAGTGTTTGTAGCAACCCCTCGGTATTTGATACTAGTTCAACTGCTAAGATTAGTAACTCGAAACGGGAGTTGCAGAATAAAGAGACTAGTTAAGGGTGAAGTGACGATGTGTGTTGGAAGTGGTTCCAAGATTGATATGATCATCATCGCAGACTCCCTATACTTTCGGGATTAGTATTGAACCTAAATAAATGTTATTTGGTGTTTGCGTTGAGCATGAATATGATTTGATCATGTTTATTGCAATACGGTTATTCATTTAAGTTAGAGAACAATTGTTGTTCTGCTTACATGAATAAAAACCTTCTATGGTCATACACACCAACGAAAATGGTTTGTTGGATCTCGATCGTAGTGATACACATATTCATAATATCGAAGCCAAAAGATGCAAAGTTAATAATGATAGTGCAACTTATTTGTGGCACTACCGTTTAGGTCATATTGGTGTAAAGCGCATGAAGAAACTCCATGCTGATGGGATTCTGGAATCACTTGATTATGAATCACTTGATGCTTGCGAACCATGCCTTATGGGCAAGATGACTAAAACTCCGTTCTCCGGCACAATGGAGCGAGCAACAGATTTGTTGAAAATAATACATACTGATGTACGTAGTCCGATGAGTGTTGATGCTCGCGGCAGGTATCATTATTTTCTGACCTTCACACATGATTTGAGCAAATATGGGTATATCTACTTGATGAAACACAAGTCTGAAACATTTGAAAAGTTCAAAGAATTTCAGAGTGAAGTGGAGAATCATTGTAACAAGAAAATAAAAGTTCCTACGATATGATCGCAGAGGTAAAATATTTGAAGTTACGAGTTTGGCCTTCAGTCAAAACAATGTGAAATAGTTTCACTACTCACGCCACCTGGAACACCACAGTGTAATGGTGTGTCGAACGTCATAACTGTACTTTATTATATATGGTGCGATCTATGATGTCTCTTACCGATTTACCACTATCATTTTGGGCTTATGCATTAGAGACAGCTGCATTCACATTAAATAGGACACCATCTAAATCCGTTGAGACGACACCATATGAACTATGATTTAGCAATAAACCTAAGCTGTCGTTTCTTAAAGTTTGCAGTTGCGATGCTTATGTGAAAAAGTTTCATCCTGATAAGCTCGAACCCAAATCGGAGAAATGCGTCTTCATAGGATACCCAAAGGAGAAAGTTGGGTACACCTTCTATCACCGATCCGAAAGGCAAATTCGTTGCTAAGAATGGATCCTTTCTAGAGAAGGAGTTTCTCTCGAAAGAAGTGAGTGGGAGGAAAGTGGAACTTGATAAGGTAATTGTTCCTTCTCCCGAATTGGAAAATAGTTCATCACAGAAATCAGTTACAGTGATGTCTATACCAACAAGAGAGGAAGTTAATGATGATGATCATGAAACTTCGGATCAAGTTACTACAGAACTTCGTATATCAACCACAGCATGATCCGCACCAGAGTAGTACGGTAATCCTGTTCTGGAGGTCATGTTACTTGACCATGACGAACCTACGAACTATGAAGAAGCGATGGTGAGCCCAGATTCCGCGAAATGGCTTGAGGCCATGAAATCTGAGATGAGATCCATGTATGAGAACAAAGTATGGACTTTGATTGACTTGCCCAATGACCGGCGATCCATTGAGATTAAATGGATCTTCAAGAGGAAGATGGACGCTGATAGTAGTGTTACTATCTACAAAGCTAGAATTGTCGCAAAAGGTTTTTGACAAGTTCAAGGTGTTGACTACGATGAGAGTTTCTCACTCGTATCTATGCTTAAGTCTGAATCATGTTAGCAATTGCCGCATTTTATGAAATCTGGCAAATGGATAAACAAAACTGCATTCCTTAATGGATTTATTAAAGAAGAGTTGTATATGATGCAACCATAAGGTTTTGTCAATCCTAAAGGTGCTAACAAAATATGCAAGCTCCGGCGATCCATCTATGGACTGGTGCAAGCATCTCGGAGTTGGAATATACGCTTTGATAAGTTGATCAAAGGATATAGTTTTATACAGACTTGCGGTGAAGCTTGTATTTACAAGAAAGTGAGTGGGAACACTACAGCATTTCTGATAAGTATATGTGAATGACATATTGTTGATCGGAAATAATGTAGAATTATTCTGCAAAGCATAAAGGAGTGTTTGAAAGGAGTTTTTTCAAAGAAAGACCTCGGTGAAGCTGCTTACATATTGAGCATCAAGATCTATGGAGATAGATTAAGACACTTGATAAGGTTTTCAATGAGTACATACCTTGACAAGATTTTGAAGTAGTTCAAAATGGAACAGTCAAAGAAAGAGTTCTTGCCTGTGTTACAAGGTGTGAAATTGAGTAAGACTCAAAGCCTGACCACGGCAGAAGATAGAAAGAGAATGAAAGTCATTCCCTATGCCTCAGCCAAAGGTTCTACAAAGTATGCCATGATGTGTACCATATCTATTGCATACCCTACCACTAAGTTTGGCAAGGGAGTGCAATAGTGATCTAGGAGTAGATCAATGGACAGCGGTCAAAATTATCCTTAGTGGAATAAGGATATGTTTCTCGATTATGGAAGTGACAAAAGGTTCGTCGTAAAGGGTTACGTCGATGCAAGTTTTGACACCGATCTAGATGACTCTAATTCTAGATATGGATACATATTGAAAGTGGGAGCTATTATCTAGAGTAGCTCCGTGCAGAGCATTGTAGACATAGAATTTGCAAAATACTTACGGATCTGAATGTGACAGACCCGTTGACTAAAATTATCTCACCTTAGTACTCTTTGGGTGTTAATCACATAGTGATGTGAACTAGATTACTGACTCTAGTAAACCCTTTGGGTGTTGGTCATATATCGATGTGAGCTATGGGTGTAAACCACATAAAGATGTGAACTATTGATGTTAAATCACATGGCGATGTGAACTAGATTATTGACTCTAGTGCAAGTGGGAGACTAAAGGAAATATGCCCTAGATGCAATAATAAAGTTATTATTTATTTCCTTATTTCATGATAAATGTTTATTATTCATGCTAGAATTGTATTAACCGGAAACATAATACATGTGTGAATACATAGACAAACATAGTGTCACTAGTATGCCTCTACTTGACTAGCTCGTTGATCAAAGATGGTTATGTTTCCTAGCCATAGACATGAGTTGTCATTTGATTAACGAGATCACATCATTAGGAGAATGATGTGATTGACTTGACCCATTCCGTTAGCTAAGCACACGATCGTTTAGTATTCTGCTATTGCTTTCTTCATGACTTATACATGTTCCTATGACTATGAGATTATGCAACTCCCATTTACCGGAGGAACACTTTGTGTGCTACCAAACGTCACAATGTAACTGGGTGATTATGAAGGTGCTTTACAGGTGTCTCCGAAGGTACTTGTTGGGTTGGCGTATTTTGAGATTAGGATTTGTCACTCCGATTGTCGGAGAGGTATCTCTGGGCCCTCTCGGTAATGCACATCACTTAAGCCTTGCAAGAATTGCAACTAATGAGTTAGTTGCGGGATGATGTATTACGGAACGAGTAAAGAGACTTGCCGGTAACGAGATTGAACTAGGTATTGAGATACCGACGATCGAATCTCGGGCAAGTAACATACCGATGACAAAGGGAACAACTATGTTGTTATGCGGTCTGACCGATAAAGATCTTCGTAGAATATGTGGGAGCCAATATGAGCATCCAGGTTCCGCTATTGGTTATTGACCGGAGACGTGTCTCGGTCATGTCTACATAGTTCTCGAACCCGTAGGGTTCACACGCTTAACGTTACGATGACAGTTATATGATAAGTTTATATGTTTTGATGTACCGAAGGTTGTTCGGAGTCCCGGATGTGATCACAGACATGACGAGGAGTCTCGAAATGGTCGGGACATGAAGATTGATATATTGGAAGCCTATGTTTGGATATCAGAAGTGTTCCGGTGAAATCGGATTTTACGAGTACCGGGAGGTTACCGAACCCCCGGGAACTTAATGGGCCTTAGTGGGCCTTGGTGGATGAGAGGATAGGAGGCCAGTTCAGGTGCGCGCCCCCCCCAGTCCGAATAGGACAAGGAGAGGGGGTGGCGCCCCCCTTTCCTTCCTCCCCTCCACCTCTTCCCCCTCTCTCTCCCAGTCCAACATGGAAAAGGGGGGGAGTCCTACTCCCGGTAGGAGTAGGACTCCTCCTGGCGCACCTCCTCCCTGGCCGGCCGCACCTCCCCCTTGCTCCTTTATATACGGGGGCAGGGGGCACCCTAGAGACAACAGTTGATTATTGATCTCCCAACCGTGTGTGGTGCCCCCCTCCACCATAGTCCACCTCGAGCACATCAGAAGCTGTGCTTAGGCGAAGCCTCGCCGGTAGAACATCAACATCGCCACCACGCCGCCGTCGTCTTGTGAAACTCTCCCTCAACACTTGGGTGGATCGGAGTTCGCGGGACGTCATCGGGCTGAACGTGTGCTGAACTCGGAGGTGTCGTACGTTCGGTACTTGATCGGTCGGATCGTGAAGACGTACGACTACATCAACCGCGTTGTGCTAATGCTTCCGCTTTCGGTCTACGAGGGTACGTGGACAACACTCTCCCCTCTCGTTGCTATGCATCACCATGATCTTGCGTGTGCGTAGGATTTTTTTGAAATTACTACGTTCCCCAACAGTAGGGGGCGCGCCTACCCCCTCGGCGCGCCCTCCACCCTCGTGGGGCCCATGTTGCTACCTGACACGTCTCCAACGTATGTATAATTTATGAAGCATTCATGCTATATTACTATGTGTTTTGAATGATTATGGGCTTTATTATACACTTTTATATTACTTTTGGGACTAACCTATTAACTGGAGGCCCAACCCATATTGTTGTTTTATTGCATGTTTTAGTATTTCGAGGAAAAGGAATATCAAACGGAGTCCAAACGGAATGAAACCTTCTGTAGCGTGATTTTTTGGAAGAATATCATCCTGGAGACTTGGAGTCTATGTCAGAAGATCCTCGATGAGGCCACGAGATAGGAGGGCGCCCCCCTATAGGGCGCGCCCGCTGTCTCGTGGACCCCTCGAGCACCCCCCGACCAACTTCTTTTGCCTACATATTCCCTCGTACACTAAAAACATCGATATATCAAGATAGATCGGGAGTTCCGCCACCGTAAGCCTCTATAGCCACCAAAAACCTCTCGGGAGCCCGTTCCGGCACCCTGCCAGAGGGGGAACCCATCACCGGTGGCCATCTTCATCATCCCGACGCTCTCCATGATGAGGAGGGAGTAGTTCACCCTCGGGGCTGAGGGTATGTACCAGTAGCTATGTATTTGATCTCTCTCTCTCTCTCTCTCTCTCTCTCTCTCTCTCTCGTGTTCCCTCTATGGCACGATCTTGATGTATCCCGAGCTTTGCTATTGTAGTTGGATCTTATGATGTTTCTCCCCTCTACTCTCTTGTGATGAATTGAGTTTCCTTTGAAGTTATCTTATCGGATTGAGTCTTTTATGAGAACACTTGATGTATGTCTTGCCGTGTTTATCTGTGGTGACAATGGGATATCACGTGCCACTTGATGTATGTTTTGGTGACCAACTTATGGGTTCCGCCCATGAACCTATGCATAGGGGTTGGCACACGTTTTCTTGACTCTCCGTTAGAAACTTTGGGGCACTCTTTGAAGTACTTTGTGTTGGTTGGATGAATATGAGATTGTGTGATGCATATCGTATAATCATGCCCACAGATACTTGAGGTGACAATGGAGTATCTAGGAGACATTAGGGTTTTGGTTGATTTGTGTCTTAAGGTGTTACTATAAGTGCATCTAGTGCCCCTTAGTGATTTTGGTGTATTGAAGACTTATAGGTTCAGGTACTAATGTGTTTATGAGTGTACACAGGTCTATAAGTCTATGAGGAGTTTGATATATACAGATAAAGTCTACACCTAAAAATGAAGTTCTTCGATCAAGACTTTGGTATTCTCAAGACTTTCTCAAGACTTTGAAAGTGAAGAAATTGGTGTGACCTTGAAGACTTGGTATTCATTTGAGGAACATGAAGCGAGAAGACTTTTGTTTTCGTAGTTTCGCTTTTCTCTTTCTTGAGTCATATGAAACACCGTCTTGTTAAAGGGGTCGAGGAAATACTAAGGAAAATTTTCCATGTGATGCTCAACTCAAAATCCTACACCTATCAATCCCTTCGAGTGAAGCCTTTGGAAATCTCATACAGATTCAGTCAATTTCTTCAAAGGATGTAGACGAAGCTCTTTCCGTCACGAGGAATTTGTTCTGACTGAGGAGTTAGGAATTCACCAGTGCGAATTTCCTACACAGTGAGGAACATGATAGCCCTGAGGAATTTGAGAGTCAAATTCCCGACCATTGTTGTGCTACGCGCCAGCTGTCCCAAAATATCTTATCCACATAACGGTCATATCATCGAAGGGAATTTATGTCTTATCATGTCGGGCTGCTCCCTAGGCTATAAATAGCCGCCCCCTACAACCACTAGCTGGTTGGCTGCTCGAGAGAAACCGACACTTGTCATTTGAGAGCAACCCATCCTCCGAGGACTTTGAGTGAAAATCATCGAGTGAGGAAAACCCAAAACCAAACCCCTACAAACCCAAAGTGATTGAGCATCATCAAGAGATTGATCCTGCGTGGATCTCGACGCTTGTTACCTTTGAAGATTGTGCTTCTTCCAGACGGTTAGGCGTCATGGTCTAGAGCATCCAAGAGGAATTGTGGATCGCCGAGTAACCAAGTCTGTGAAGGTTTGGAAGTCGCTCAAGACTTACCACGAAAGTGATTGGACGAGGTCTGTGTGACCTTAGTTCAAGGAGAATACGGTGAGGACTTGGTGTCCCGAGCTACTTGCTCAGCCGACCGGGTGTCCGGACTGTGTGTCCTCGAAGTTTAAATACTCGGCCGCTCCAACCAAACGTACAACTAAGACAAGCAGCTTGGAACTGGTCTACCAAATCATTGTCTTCACCAACCTTATCTGGTTCTATTTCCTCAACTCTTTCATTTCCTCATTCTTGTGTTGAGTGTTTGTTCATATCTTTGTTTGAAGACTTTGATCAAGACATTCTCAATTTCCTCGGTTCAATTTCTTCACCGCTTGTCTTCATCTTGTGTTATCCTGTGATTACGCTTTCTGTACTCTGTGATTGTATTCATTTCATCATGATGACCATGCCTGTATTTTGTTATGCTTATTTCTGAGTACTTATTCCGCTGCAAGTAGTTCTTCGCTTAGGAATTTCCTCACCAGCAAATTCCTCAGTGAAGAATTCATAAAAATCGCCTATTCACCCCCCCTTTAGTCCATATAATGCACTTTCAATTGGTATCAGAGCAAGGTACTCCCTTGTTCTGTGTGATTTTGGTTTAACCACCTGGAGTTTTAGTTATGTCGACCGCAGGTATGATCAAGGTCTCGGCTGGGTGTCCTACCTTTGATGGAATGGACTACCCCTACTGGAAGAACAAATGCGAATGCATCTTGAGGCAATTGACAACGATCTCTGGTATGTTGTGGAAAATGGTGTTCCCTCTGTCTCACCCTCATTGAACGCTACCGATGTGAAGAGATTCAAGCAACTCGATTCTCAAGCAAAGAATATCATATGTGGCCATCTGAGCAAAGGACAGTATGGAAGAGTGAGTGCTTTGGAAACTGCTAAGATCATCTGTGATAGGCTGTCCAAAGTAAATGAAGGAGTCTCAACTCAGCGTGACTCTCGAGTTGATGTTCTTCGCAATCTCTTCAACCACTTCAAAAGACTCGACAATGAAAATGTTCAACAAACCTTCAATCGCCTCACTGACATCTCAAATGAGCTTCAAGCGCCAGGTTAATCGACATCACCGACCATGAGGTGGTGAAGAAATTGTTGAGATCGCTGATTCCTCATTTGATATTCTCGCACCGATCATACAAGAACGTCTTGACTACAAGTCACTTGATCCAAATTGATATCCTCGAGAGGCTAAATACTCATGAGTTCCAAATTGTCAAAAGAGAGCTCTCTATGGTTCTAGCTATGGCAAATCATGTGCCTCAAGGCCAAGGTCGTATCTGAATCGGATCGTGAAGACTCTAGTAGCCTTGGTGACCTCAAGAATTGAGCCAGAGCTAGCACCGCCGTGAAGAAGTTCCAAGTTCTCAAGACGTGGTCGCTTTGGAAAATCCTCAAGAAGCAGTGATTCCTCATCCAGTGACTATAAGAGAAGGCTATGCCACAAATGCAAGAAACCTGGTCACTATATTCAAGATTGTCCTCAGTGGGAAAAGGAATTAAAGAAGAAGAAATACAAGGATTACAGTTCTGATGACGCTAAGAAGAAGAAGAAATCGTCAAAATCTTCATCATCAAAATCCTCAAAGTCTTCATCTCACAAGAAGAGCAGCTCCAAGAAGGCTCGGGCATTCATTGGCAAGGAAATGGACTCTGAAGTTGAATCTGAGGAACATGAGGAAGAGGAGGCATCAGAGGAGTCTGAGTCTGGTGTGGCGAAGTCCTGCTCTCGCTCATCGTGATTCGCCAAGTCCATCTTCAACTCAAGAAAATGACCTCACCAACAAAGCTGATGAAGATAGTGATGACTACACTCCCACCTATTGCTTCATGGCAAAGGGTGCCAAGGTACTCAAATATACCTCCTCCGAATCTAGTGAAAATGAATCGATGAAGATCTCAAGCCCATTACTCTAAACTTGCTAAGATTGTCAGAAACAACAAAGGGCTTTTGAAAAGGTTAAAAACATGCTAGATAAAAGTGATGATATGTTGGGTGAAGAAATGGATCGCACTAAAGCCCTGAGTGAAAATCTTCAGAGACTTCAGTCTAGGTTTGACAGCCTTCAAGGTCATCATAACACTCTCTTATCTGATCATGAGAAGCTTTCTTATGAATTTCTTCAAAGAAAGCAAGATCTTGAGAAGCTAAGAGTGAGCTTTGAAGATCATCAGAAGGAGTGAGATTCATTACTTGCTCAACAAATCAGCGCTTCTCAGGAAGAATTTGTTCCTCCATGCTTAAAGTGCATTGAACGTGAATCTGCTAATTCTTCACCTGAATGTTCAAATGCTTCAACTGTTACAAATTATTGACCTGCCCCTCCTATCACTAATTCCTCACCTGAGGACATTGCTAGTATCACTAACGATGCAGGGCTGAAGGAATTGTACATGACAAGCATGTACAAAAGCCTCAAAGGGCATCAGACTCTTTGTGATGTGCTTAAAAAGCAGATCCTCAATAGAAACCCTAGGAAAGAGGGTATTGCCCTTGAGAGGAAACTCAATGCTGATGGAACATATTGGAAGCCCGAAAGCAAGACCCCAAAACCTCATGGGTTGCTGCAAAGGGACCTCCAGTTGATCCATCTAACTTATCTGGCTTTACATGTGAATCTCCTCATTCTTCTGATGAGTCATTTGACTCTAACTATAAACTGTTCAAAAATCAGAATGGTGAAGTATTTTCTAGATATGTTGGCACTAACTACAGGAACGGTTCTCCTATGAAGAAAATTTGGGTTCCCAAGAAGTGCCTTGAAAGTCTTCAGGTGAATGTCCTCATGACACCACCTGTGAAGAATAGGAACCCCAGATCAAACTCTTCATATGGACCAAATTCTTCATATGGATCCAAGTCCTCACACGGAGCAAATTCCTCACGTGGATCAAATTCCTCAAAAGGATCAAAGTCCTCATATGAATATCATCGTGCTAACAACTCTATTTCGCAGGGTAGAGCTAAGGGCTATGAATATGTGCATTATTCTTCAAACCAATTTGTTCATAAGTCCTCGAAGAATTTCTCTGCTTATTCATATGCTTATCCTAACCCTTCTTATGTGAAACGAAATGGATTGGCCTCTATGCCACCATTCTCATATGGAGCTCGTAGAGTGATGAAATCTTTGCCACCTCTTCAGATGTGGGTGGTGAAGAAAAAGAACTAATCTCTTCTGCAGGGTCAGGTCTCCGGGCGTGCTTTAACGTCTCAAGAATTTCTTTGGGGACCTGACAACGTTGCCTGAAAGGACGCAGGCTAATCATGAAGAAATGAACTTTCATTTCACACATCCTCATACTGCTATATCTGTTTTACTGCTTGATGAAATTGATATCATATTCTTCACTAATGAAGTATATGAGATCGTAAGTTGCACTAAATCATCTGCAGGATGATCAACCCAAAGCCAATGAGTGGGTCCTCGATAGTGGATGTACAAATCACATGACTGGTGACAAGAACCTATTGATGGATGCTCCCTTATCACCGTCACATCTGAAGCATATCATCTTTGCTGACAAAGGCAAAATTCAGGTCTTGGGTCTTGGTAAGGTTGCAATCTCTCAGGACATACACAGACAAAGTCATGCTTGTTGAGTCCTTAGGATACAACCTCATGTCAGTCTCAATGCTTTGTGATCTTGATATGGTTGTTGTCTTTGGCAATTATCGTTGTGTTGTGATTATGGAAGATGACAACTCCAAAGTCTTCGAAGGCTTTAGGAGAGGAGACTTGTATATTGTTGATTTCTCTACAGGACCACAACCAGCCGTGTGCCTACTTGCAAAAGCTTTAGAAGGCTGGCTATGGCATCGACGACTTGGTCATGCAGGCATGAGGAATTTGCACACGCCATGAAGAAGAAGCATGTCATTAGCATTGAAAATGTCAAATTCCTCAAGGATCACTTGTGTGGAGCCTGTGAAGCTGGAAAAATGACCAAGGCCAAGCATCCAGCGAAGACTATCATGACCACTACCCGTCCATTCGAATTGCTTCACATGGACCTCTTTGGTCCTAATCGTTACTCAACAGTCACTAATGATGCATCTCTATATGGCTTTGTTATTGTTGATGATTACTCTCATACACATGGGTACACATTGTTACTTACAAACATGAAGTGCAGGAAGTCTTCAAACGATTTTCCTCGAGGGCTTCAACCAACTTTGGTGTGAAGATCAAGCACATCAGAGTGACAATGGAACCGAGTTCAAGAATTCTGGTCTTGATGACTATCTTGATGAACTTGGTATTACTCATGAGTTATCTGCCTTATACTCCTCAAAGAAATGGCGCTGTGGAGCGCAAGAATGTAACTCTTGTTGAAATGGCTCGCACTATGCTTGATGAATATAAAACGCCTCGTCGTTTTTGGATTGATGCAATTGATACCGCGTGCCACATCATCAACAGAGTGTATCTTCACAAATTCTTCAAGAAGACTGTCTATGAACTCCTCAGTGACAAGAAACCCAATGTGAGTTATTTCAAAGTCTTGATTGCTAAATGCTGGATTAGAGATCCTCATCACAATGCTAAATTTGCACCGAAAGCACATGAAGGTTTTATGCTTGGTTATGGAAAGGATCAGACACCTACAGTCTTCAACAATGTTCTTTACAAGATTGTTGAAACTGTAGATGTGCGGTTCGATGAAACTAATGGCTCGCAAAGAGAGCACCTACCTTCTGTGATAGATGAACCAAAGCACCGAGGAATCTATCAAGTTCAAGGCAACCGAGGATGTAATTCCCTCTTGAAGAATCTGTCAAGAATTCATTCCGTAACGTGAAGAACGTCGAGCTGATGCACCGAGGATAATGTCAAGAAAATGGTGTGAAGAAAATGCTGATCAAATTCCTCGACGACAACCAGCTCATCCTCGCGTTGCAAAAGAAGTGCAAGTTGACAAGATCATCGATGACATTGAAGCACCGGGTCCTCTCACACACTCAAAAGCTTCACATTTATCTAACTTTTGTGGGCACTATGCTTTTGTCTCTATCACAGAGCCCACTAAGGTAGATGAAGCATTTCTGAAGCTTGAATGGATTCAGGCCATGCAAGAAGAATTACATCAGTTCGAGCTCAACAACGTCTGGAAACTGGTCAAACGTCCAGATCCTCGTAAGCATAATATCATTGGCACAAAGTGGATCTACCACAACAAGCAAGATGAAAATGGCCTTGTGGTGAGGAATAAGGCACGACTTGTAGCTCAAGGCTACACACAGGTTGAAGGAATTGATTTCGATGAAACTTTTGCACCTGTTGCTAGACTTGAGGCTATTCGCATATTTCTTTCTCATGCTAACCATGATAATATCACTTTATATCAAATGGATGTGAAAAGTGCATTCCTCAATGGTAAGCTTGAGGAAGAAGTATATGTTGCTCAACCCCGTGTTTTGAAGATCCAAAGAATCCGACAAAGTCTTCAGACTCAACAAGGCCCTCTATGGCCTCAAACAGTTCCCCAAGGCGTGGTATGATACTTTGAAGGAATTCTTCGTGAAGAATGGCTTCACACCGGTTCACTCGACCCTACTCTCTTTACTAAATCTTATGATGGTGAACTGTTTGTGTGCCAAATATACCGATGATATTATCTTTGGTCATCTTGACCAACGTTATAGTGATGAATTTGCCTATATGATGAGTGAATAATATCAAATGTTTATGATGGGAGAGTTGAAATTCTTTTTAGGTCTTCAAATTCACAACAACACAATGGCATATTCATATCCCGGAGAAATACCTCAAAGATGTTACGAAGAAATTCGCATGCAAGATTGCAAAGGCGTCAAAATTCCTATGCCCACAAATGGCCATCTATGCACTGATGAAAATGGTATTGACTTTGATCACAAGGCATACCGCTCCATGATTGGTTCTTTATTGTACTTATGTGCATCTAGGCCAGATATAATGCTTAGTGTTTGCATGTGTACCCGATTTCAAGCTACACCGAAGGAATCACACCATAAGGTTGTGAAGCATATTCTTCGATATTTAGCTCACACACCAACACTAGGATTATGGTACCCCAAGGGCTCTACTTTTGATCTCATTGGATATTCTGACTCTGACTATGCTGGTGATCATGTGGACCGCAAGTCAACATATGGTACTTGTCATTTCCTCGGACGATCTTTGGTCTGTTGGTCCTCGAAGAAATGTAACTGTATCACCGCTCATCGCGAAGCCGAGTACATTGCTGGCTCTTGTTGTGCTCAATTGTGTGGATGAAGCAAACTGTCAAGGACTATGGCATCAACGTGAAGAATGTGCCTCTCATCAGGACAATGAGAGTGCCATCAAGATTGCTCACAACCCGATTCAAGCACTCAAGACAAAGCACATTCAGATTCGTCATCATTTTCTTCACGATCATGTGTTGAAGGGCAACATCTTTATTGATCATGTGAAGACTCAAGAACAGCTAGCCGATATCTTCACAAAGCCCTTGGATGAGAAGACATTTAGCAAGTTATGTGTGAGCTAAATATCTTAGAATCTTTGAATGTTCTTTGAAAAGGACACACATCCTGACACTTATGCAAAATTGATGACTTAGATGTGCAACACATGAAGAAACATTTTTCTTCAATCAATGAAGAATAACACTCTAAGTGTGAAGAAATTAATGAAGAACTTGATTCTCAGAACCCTACGACAATTGTACGCGGTGTCTGAAATCATCATTCTTATACTGATTGGGACACGCCACCACCAAAGTTGAAAATCTTCAATTTGAGTTTTTCCTCGCTTTTGAAATTCTTCAGTTTCAAATTCTTCAACTTTGCAAAATCTTCACTGCTTCCGTTGTCTTTCTTCATTGACTATATATATATATATATATATATATATATATATATATATATATATATATATATATATATATATATATATATATATGTGAGTTTATGTCCTCTACAGCATTCACTTATAGCTATTTCTTCAAGTTGTTTTTTCTGCTAAGTGAATGTGATCGGACCCTTCCCCCTCTATGCGATACTCAACCCAATCTATTCACAAATTCTTCATGTGCGTTCTATTTGAAACTCGCTCAAAATCTTCACAGTGTCCTTGTCAGCTGAAGAAATTGCGAACGGAACTTTTAACTTATCTTATCCAAATTTTTGGCTTTGCCGCTCAATCCGTTCCGCTTCCTACGTTAGACTTATCTATTCACCCACGATCTAACACGATCTCCACTTTTCAAGACGTGGGTGACACATGTCAAGCGAATGAGAAGGGTCAGGCACGTTCGTCCAAAATCTTGAGCGAACAGTTTTTCACCGTGGCTATATATACCCTCTCCCTTCCTCACTTCCTTTACTCCGCCGACCGCTCTCTCTCGCCGAGCTTCTCAAACCCTAAGCGCCGCCGCTACTCCATCGTCAGCCGGTGAGGAAGAGCTTCACCGCCTCGACCTCGTCAGCCGTCAGACTCACGCCGATCAAGGAAATCTTCACTCCGCCGCCCGTAGCTGTCTTCCTCCGCCGAGTTAGGGCATGGGAGATCTGAATCGATTTAACTTCTAATCTACACTTCTCGGTTAAATCGTGTTCTTCGCTTTGGGTAATTAAAAGTTACTTTTATTACTCGCTTTGATTCTCAAACCTTCCTGAAAATCTTCAAAGGTGTTTATTCTTCAAATCTTCACACATATGAACACCTCAAACGAAATACGCTCTTGATTCGTTTCTCTAAGCAATGATGTTTTCTTCAAGATTCCTCAATTGTGTGGATCCTCGATCTATACAACTCTGGAACCTAAGAAAAGATTGCTTAGTGAAATTCTTCAAGGCTCATCTGGTCAAATTCCTCAAACTATTTCTTTTTGAAAAACCTTCTGAGAATGCATATGACCTCTCCAAATTCCTCGCAACTATACTCTGTTCACAGGTATTCATGTCCGCTGCTGAATCACTAGGTTCTCATCAACTTAACTCATTTGCAGCGTTCCTCGAAGAAAAGTTGCATACTTCTTCAGAGAATTCGATTGTTCAACTTCCTCAGCTGAAGAATATGCAGAAGGAAAGAAGCCCCTGAAAGGAGGAAAGAGGCCTGAGGTCATGACGGCTTTTGAAATACCTGAGGACATATATGCTGACTATTGCACACCTGATGATGCCAAGTTTGGCAAGGAAAATAAAAATCAGCGCAAGGTGCGCATTCAGAGGATTGAAAGGAGATGGGCAAGGGAATGGAGGGAGTACAGGTATGTTACTCCAAAGTACATGAAGAAATTCGCACTGAATCCTCCATGCCCAAGAGCTCCATTGGCACCTGGCCAAGAAGCTGACCCCACCAGCATCAAGCGTGGTGAGGACTTTCCTGAAGAATGGGCCAAGAGCCAAGCCAAGTTGGCAAGACAAGCCAAAGAAATAGTGAGGAAATTCAATGAAGACTCTGCTACTGCTGCTGCCACTGAGGCCTCTGTCAAGCCCAAAAAATCAATGGCAAAGAAGCCAGTGCACAAGCCAAGTGCTTCACCAACAGTGCCCTCACGGCCAAAATCCTCAAAGAATGCCCTCACGGCCGAATCTTCAATGCCCTCACGGCAGCCTCCTCATGCTGCCCTGCTCCTCCCAAATTGTCGACTCCTCATCTAAAGTCCTCAACAGCTCCTTCAAAGTACTCAAAGACTGTGCATCCGCCACGTGCCAAAGGACTGCATGCATCTTTATTGCCTCTGGTGTCTCAAAGAAGTTCCTTAGCTGCACCAAATTCTTCATCGTGCCCCACTGCTTTGAAGAAAAAGGCAACTGCTGGACGAGGTCCTCGGCCAAGTCCGAAGAAGAAACATGTTGCCTTCCAAGTGCCATCTGACGATGAAGCTGATGATGATGAACTTGCAGAAATCATCAGAGACCGACAAGTTAGGGCCGCTAGAGCCAAAGGCACAACTATGCCACTGCTTTTGGATCCAAGGGCGATCCTTGAATACATTGATCTATGGCACAAGGATCCAGAGACACCTATGCCTGATTTTCATTTGACTCTTGGACAAAGTCACATGTCAACCCATTTCATCTCTCAAGAGAAATGGAAATTTGAGAAGGCAAGGCGGATCAAGAAGGCTCGGCCCAGAAAGAGAAGTTCTCGAGGAAAACGTTGTCGTAATGACAACTGAGGAACTCCTCAAGATTCAGTCAGAAATCAAAGCCCTCAGTGATGACTTTGATGCCTATTATGCTGATTGGCAAGGAGCCAAAGTCAGATTTGTCAATCTGACAAAGAAGTTCACAAATGTTGCAGCTCCAACGCAACAAGACATTCCTCAGGCTGGAGCCTCTGCTCAGCCTGCTGAAGAACATGCCAGCACCGCTGATGATTTTCAGCCTGCTGAAGACCATGCTAGTTGTAGGGCTGATGACTCCATTCCACCGCCGAAGAAATTGCCGTGGCATCCACTAGTGGTGCGCTCAAGAAATCGAAGAAGTCAGGGCAACTGCATCGGGCCATACCGAGGAAATTCAAACAGATTCCTCAGCTCCTCCTCGCCTACACCAACTCCTACCCTTCCATCTGCATCAGATGTGAAGAAGACCAAGGCTGCAGAGCGAGCTGCAGTGAAGAAAAGGAAAGCATCAGCTGCTTCAAATTCTTCAGCCCCGAAGAAAATGAAGCCTATGACAAGCTCGTTTGAAAATCAAATCGATGTTGTTCCAATTTCCTCCATTCCATCAAAGGACCTTGTTCCTTTTGGTGAAGAATATGAGATCCCAAGCGGATCTGATGAAGAAAATCATTCTGCTGCTTCGTCAGAGCAGATTGATGAAGAAATTGAAGTGGATGCAATCTCTTCAACACCAATCATTTCCTCGCCTATGCCTCAGTTCACAGCTGAAGAGGCTGGTGTTGAGGAAATTGGAGACGAAGACGTGGATATTGGATGCACCACGCGTGTAATGAATGATGACTTTTGGGAAAGTCAACATCCAAATTCTCCACTCTTTACCCCAATCCAACAAATCCCTCAGTCCCCTGCACCAACGGTTCAAATGGGCTCTGAAGAAACTCATCCCACCTCGTCCGTGCATGAAGAAATTCCAGCCACTAGTGCTGATGAACCTTCTTCTTGATCCTTTCAACACGCAGATCGCATATGAAGAGGAACCGTAAAATCCTCACTGAAGAACCTGAGATTGCGATTCTGAGGTAGTGATGCAACTCACCGACACTCCACCGCCAAAACCAAAGAATCCATTCTCAACGAAGCAAAAGTTCAAGGTGAAGATTTCTTCATGAGCATGTATTCTTCACCGACTACAACCCATATGACTCTGCTTTCGCATAAGGAAGAGGCGTTTACGGACTGCTAGTCAAGCCAACTTCTATTCCTCAGTGCTATTCAACAAAGACAAAGTCTTCGATCATGCACATATTCCTCACGTGGACATGTAATCTCTGCCAGGCTTCGAGCCAGTCCTCAGTGTTCTTCACGATGCTGGATTGCTGAATTTCTGCACTGACATCTGTGATTGGAATGAAGAACTCATTCTTCAATTCTATGCGACGCTGCACATCACCGGAGATTCTGAAGATGTGAACTCATGGGTACTGGACTAGATGACGGAAAATACTCACTACAAGGCACCAACAACTGAATTGCTTCGTGCCCTCCCACTCAGTCCTCCCCAAGATGGTGCTCGTTGCATCTACAGTGAACCTGAGCTTACAAATCACTACATGCAAGTTCTGATGAAGCCTTTGAAGCCAGGGCAGGCCCCACGAACCAAATTTCTCGTCAAGGAATTACTATATGTGCCTCGGAGTGTCTATCGCATTCTGACGAAGACAATGAGTCCTATCAAAGGCCACGACTCAAATGATGAATAAGTCATTGGCATCATGAAGAATATGCTTTTCAATATCATTCATGGCGTTCCCGTCAACTTCCATGATTTCTTCATGAGGACTCCGGCAAACATTGCTATGTCACCTTTTGAGCTGAAGCCTTATGCATCATGGATTATGAGGTTCATCAGGACAAGGTCTTCACTCAATTACAAGGCTGATACTCTAAACCACTGCAGCTACTTGCCTCCAATTGAAGTCCTCAAACGGACATTTTCCTCAGCTGATGACAAAGGCAAGGCAACTGCTATGATAGATGAAGGCATTCGTCCATTGGATGGTCAATTTCGCAAGGCTGCATCCTACTCCACTAATGACGACTCTGCCACACATGACTCTGCCGCCAATACCTCAGCCAAGCAAAATCCTCAAGCCACAGCACCCAGGGTGATGATTGATCGTGAGCTATTCCTCAGTCTTCATCAGAAGGTTGATCGCAATCATAAATGGGTCAAGCATCAGTTTGGTTCAATTCTTCACAACATGAACTCAACACACAATGCAGTGAAGAAAAACCAATACTACCTCCATGAAACCTTCAACTGCACTGGCTGTTCTATCTCATCTCTACAGCGCATAAGATCTGAAGAACATGGGTCTCAAGGAAGACTTTGACTGGTCTGCACCTCCACAGAAGAAATTCAAGAAGGTCAAGGTTCCTTCCTTGGTGGACAGCTCATATTCTACATCGCGCGACATCGATGAAAATGAAGACTTGGGCGACATCAAGCAAGCCCTACTACGACAACCGACTTTACAATGTCAAGCGCTCCTCCATCAACTTGATATTCTTCGTATGCGTTAGTCCTCGCCCGATCCTTTTGGTCATTCGATGACAAAGGGGAGAAATTTGAGTTAGTCTTCAAGCGGGTCTATTATATGGGCGTTTTTGCTAAGTTACAACTCGCTCTTCCGAAACTTTTATTGGATCGAGTTGTAATCTTAAACCCGATGGTGCTCGATACTTTCGATGTGTTCCTCTGCATGCTTATTCTTTGTTATGTGTTAATACACGCATGTTGAATTACATCACCACCATATTTCATCATGCATTTCAAATTCTTCATATTATATGTCAAATGCGTATGAATTACAAGATATAGGGGGAGATCTCCATGATTCAACTCTTCAAATGTGCAATGCCTCAAAAGAAAATTCCTCACTATGCACATCTTCAGGGGGAGCTCTTCTATATCTTGCAATCAAATTCCTCAATATCAGTATTTACACTTCATATGTTTATCCCCGTTGAAAACTTAACCTATATTGTCATCAATCACCAAAAAGGGGAGATTGTAAGTGCATCTAGTGCCCTTAGTGATTTTGGTGTATTGAAGACTTATAGGTTAAGGGACTAATGTGTTTATGAGTGTACACATGTCTATAAGTCTATGAGGAGTTTGATATTTACAGAGAAAGTCGACCCCTAAAAATGAAGTTCTTCGACTGAAGACTTTGGTATTCTGAAGACTTTGAAAGTGAAGAAATTGGTGTGACCTTGAAGACTTGGTATTCATTTGAGGAACATGAAGCGAGAAGACTTTTATTTTCGTAGTTTCGTTTTCTCTTTCTTGAGTCATAGGAAACACCGTCTTGTTAAAGGGGTCGAGGAAATACTAAGGAAAAATTTCCATGTGATGGTCAACTCAAAATCCTACACCTACCAATCCTTCGAGTGAAGCCTTTGGAAATCTCATACAGCTTCAGTCAATTTCTTCAAAGGATGAGACAAAGCTCTTCTGGTCGCTGAGGAATTTGTTCTGACTGAGGAGTTAGGAATTCGCCAGTGCGAATTGCCTACACAGTGAGGAACATGATAGCCCTGAGGAATTTGAGAGTCAAATTTCTGACCGTTGCTATGCTATACGCCAGCTGTCCCAAAATATCTTATCCACATAACGGTCATATCATTGAAGGGCATTTATGGCTTATCATGTCAGGCTGCTCCCTAGGCTATAAATAGCCGCCCCCTACAACCACTAGCTGGTTGGCTGCTCCGAGAGAAACCGACACTTGTCATTTGAGAGCAACCCATCCTTCGAGGACTTTGAGCGAAAATCATTGAGTGAGGAAAACCCAAAACCAAACCCCATTTAACCCAAAGTGATTGAGCATCATCAAGAGATTGATCCTGCGTGGATCCGACGCTTGTTACCTTTGAAGACTGTGCTTCTTCCAGACGGTTAGGCGTCATGGTCTAGAGCATCCAAGAGGAATTGTGGATCGCCGAGTGACCAAGTCTGTGAAGGTTTGGAAGTCGCTCAAGACTTACCACGAGTGATTGGACAAGGTCTGTGACCTTAGTTCAAGGAGAATACTTGAGGACTTGGTGTCTGAGCTGTGTGCTCAGCGATCGGGTGTCCGGATCGTGTGTCCTCGAGTTTAAATACTCACCGCTCCAACCAGACGTACAACCGAGACAACAGCTTGAACTGGTCTACCAAATCATTGTCTTCACCAACCTTATCGGTTCTATTTCCTCAACTCTTTCATTTCCTCAATACTGTGTTGAGTGTTTGTTCATATCTTTGTTTGAAGACTTTGACTGAAGACTTTCTCAATTTCCTCAGTTCAATTTCTTCAGTCTGTTTGTCTTCATCTTGTGTTATCCTGTGTTTACGCTTTTCAGACTGTGATTGTCTTCATTTCATCATGATGACCATGCATGTATTTGGTTATGCTTACTTCTGAGTACTTATTCCGCTGCAAGTAGTTCTTCGCTTAGGAATTTCCTCACCAGCAAATTCCTCAGTGAAGAATTCATAAAAATCGCCTATTCACCCCCCCCCCCTCTAGTCGATATAACGCACTTTCAGTTATTCTAGTACGAACTCTTTAATAGATCGATCCGAAAGAATAACTTTGAGGTGGTTTCATACCCTACCATAATCTCTATGTTTGTTCTCCGCTATTAGTGGCTTTGGAGTAACTCTTTGTTGCATGTTGAGGGCTTGTTATATGATCTATCTATGTTATTATTGTTGAGAGAACTTGCACTAGTGAAAGTATGAACCCTAGGCCTTGTTTCCTATCATTGCAATACCATTTACGCTCACTTTTATCATTAGTTACCTTGCTGTTTTTATATTTTCAGATTACAAAACCTATATCTACCATCCATATTGCACTTGTATCACCATCTCTTCGCCGAACTAGTGCACCTATACAAATAACCATAGTATTGGGTGTAGAGGGGAAACAAGAGACTCTTTGATATATGGTTGCACGGTGGTTTTAGAGAGAACATCTTCATCCCTCGCCTCCCTACGGATTGATAAACCTTAGGTCATCCACTTGAGGGAAATTTGCTACTGTCCTACAAACCTGCACTTGCAGGCCCAACAACGCTCTACAAGAAGAAGGTTGTGTAGTAGACATCACTCCACCGACGCATTTCTTCCTCCTATATATACCCACGCACTTCAAACTACGGATACGGAAGCCAAAAACCTAATTCACGCCGCAACCTTCTCAGCATTCGTGAGATCCCATCTTGGGGCCTTTTCCAGATTCACGAGGGGGCATTGGTCACAGAGGGCTTCTACATCAACACCATAGCCTCTCCGATGATGTGTGAGTAGTTTACCTCAGACCTTCGGGTCCATAGTTATTAGCTAGATGGCTTCTTCTCTCTTTTTGGATCTCAATACAATGTTCTCCCCCTCTCTTGTGGAGATCTATTCGATGTAATCTTTTTTTGCGGTGTGTTTGTTGAGACCGATGAATTGTGGGTTTATGATCAAGTTTATCTATGAACAATGTTTGTATCTACTCTGAATTCTTTTATGTATAATTGGTTATCTTTGCAAGCCTCTTCGAATTATCAGTTTGGTTTGGCCTACTAGATTGATCTTTCTTGCAATAGGAGAAGTGCTTAGCTTTGGGTTCAATCTTGCGGTGTCCTTTCCCAAAGATGAGGGGCAGCAAGGCACATATTGTATTGTTGCCATCGAGGATAACAAGATGGGGTTTATATCATATTGCATGAGTTTATCCCTCTACATCATGTCATCTTACTTAAAGCGTTACTCTGTTCTTATGAACTTAATACTCTAGATGCATGCTGGATAGCGGTCGATGTGTGGAGTAATAGTAGTAGATGCGTGAGTCGGTCTACTTGTCTCGGACGTGATGCCTATATATATACATGATCATACCTAGACATTCTCATAACTATGCTCAATTCTGTCAATTGCTCAACAATAATTTGTTCACCCACCGTAATACTTATGCTCTCGAGAGAAGCCACTAGTGAAACCTATGGCCCCCGGGTCTATTTTCCATCATATTAATCTTCCAAAAGTTAGCTATTTTTATTGCCTTTTATTTTACTTTGCATCTTTATAATAAAAATACCAAAAATATTATCTTATCATATCTATCAGATCTCACTCTCATAAGTGACCGTGAAGGGATTGACAACCCCTTTATTGCGTTGGTTGCGATGATTTATTTGTTTGTGTAGGTGCGAGGGACTCGTGCGTGGCCTCCTACTGGATTGATACCTTGGTTCTCAAAAACTGAGGGAAATACTTATGCTGCTTTACTGCATCACCCTTTCCTCTTTAAGGGAAAACCAACGCAGTGCTCAAGAGGTAGCATCTCTCTCAAACAACCCTGCAACCAAATAACAAATAGTCTCTTGTGTCCCCAACACACTCAATACAATGGTAAATTGTATAGGTGCACTAGTTCGGCGAAGAGATGGTGATACAAGTGCAATATGGATTTGTAGATATAGGTTTTTGTAATCTGAAATTATAAAAACAGCAAGGTAACAAGCGATAAAAGTGAGCGTAAACGGTATTGCAATGCTAGGAAACAAGGCCTAGGGTTCATACTTTCACTAGTGCAAGTTCTCTCAACAATAATAACATAATTGGATCATATAACTATCCCTCAACATGCAACAAAGATTCACTCCAAAGTCACTAATAGCGGAGAACAAACGAAGAGATTATGGTAGGGTACGAAACCACCTCAAAGGTATTCTTTTCTGGTCAATCTATTCAAGAGTCCGTAGTAAAATAACACGAAGCTATTCTTTCTGTTCGATCTATCATAGAGTTCGTACTATAATAACACCTTAAGACACAAATCAACCAAAACCCTAATGTCACCTAGATACTCCAATGTCACCTCAAGTATCCATGGGTATGATTATACGATATGCATCACACAATCTCAGATTCATCTATTCAACCAACACAAAGAACTTCAAAGAGTGCCCCAAAGTTTCTACCGGAGAGTCAAGACGAAAATGTGTGCCAACCCCTATGCATAAGTTCAAAATGTTACGGAACCCGCAAGTTGATCACCAAAACATACATCAAGTAGATCACGTGAATATCCCATTGTCACCACAGATAAGCACATGCAAGACATACATCAAGTGTTCTCAAATCCTTAAAGACTCAATCTGATAAGATAACTTCAAGGGAAAACTCAATCCATTACAAGAGAGTAGAGGGGAAGAAGCAACATAAGATCCAACTATAATAGCAAAGCTCGCGATACATCAAGATCGTGCCAAATCAAGAACACGAGAGAGAGAGAGAGAGAGAGAGAGAGAGATCAAACACATAGCTACTGGTACATACCCTCACCCCCGAGGGTGAACTACTCCCTCCTCGTCATGGAGAGCGCCGGGATGATGAAGATGGCCACCGGTCAGGGATCCCCCTCCGGCAGGGTGCTGAAACAAGGTCCCGATTGGTTTTTGGTGGCTACAGAGGCTTGCGGCGGCGGAACTCCCGATCTAGGTTATTTTCTGGAGGTTTCTGTATATATAAGAGGTTTTGGCGTCGAGAACAAGTCAGGGGGTCTCCGGGCTGTCCACGAGGTAGGGGGCGCGCCCAGGGGGGTGGGCGCGCCTCCCACCCTCGTGGGCAGCCCGGGACTCTTCTGGCCCAACTCTTTTACTCCATGGCCTTCTTCTGGTCCAAAAATAAGCTCCGTCAAGTTTCGGGTCAATTGGACTCCGTTTGGTTTTCCTTTTTCTGCGATACTCAAAACAAGGAAAAACAGAAGCGGCACTTTGGGCTCTAGGTTAATAGGCTAGTCCCAAAAATCATATAAAATAGCATATAAATGCATATAAAACATCCTAGAAGGATAATATAATAGCATGAATACTTCATAAATTATAGATACGTTGGAGACGTATCAGACGTTATGCGCAAGTGCGGGAATTGAAATCATTGATCATATCCCTTAAAAGACGGGCACGATCTCCACCTCGATTGGATGTGCCAATAGGGGCGCCGCCTCAAACAGCAGTTCGAGCTTTCACAACAGTTCGATGTTTATGACCGCGTGTGACCCTTCGCCCAAAGATTGTCAGGCAAGGGCACTATTCACACTTGGGCGGTTGGCCTTCGAGGCTAAGCAACATCTGCAGTTCGGATTCCGTAAATTACCCGGTTAGCACATGGCCGAACTCTAGCTTAGCAGCTCTGGAAACCTGGCTAAAGGAGGTGGTGCCGAACATTAAGAAGGAGAGGAACTCACCCCGCAAGTCGGAGACATAAGGTATATCAAGATCTCAAGACGCAATGAAGCACCGGCGTTGGAGGCTAGTTCAGGGGCTACTGAGGGAGTCCTGGATTAGGGGGTCCTTGGCCTGCCGGCCTATCCCTCATGGGCCGGACAGCTGGGCCGCATTGCCAGTGCTAAGAGGCCGTAATATGAGGAGACTCTGTATCCGAACAGGAAGCCTTGGTGTGTCCTCCAAGTCAAGATAAGAAGAATCGGCGTTTTTATCCTTTCCTTGTAACCAGCCATGTGTGTAACCCTAGTTCCCCTGGTGTCTATATAAACTAGAGGGTTTAGTCCATAGAGGCTAGAGCAACAACCATCATCCTACTCGCCTAGGGTTTAGTTCATCTGATCTCGTGGTAGATCGACTCTGTAATCCTCATATACACTTCACTATAATCAAGCAGGACATAGGGTTTTACCTCTTAGGGAGGGCCCGAACCTGGGTAAACAGTGTGTCCTTCGTCCCTGTTCCCCATTGATCCAAGATACCCAGCTCGGGACCCCCTAGCCGAGATCTGCCGGTTTTGACACCGACGGCTAGCTAGCCACACCTCACCCTGCCCGCACAGGCGGTAAGATTGATGGCTTGTTCCCCAATAGATGGTTATGATCACCGTCAAAGTGGATTACCTCCCATCACCCATCCTTCAACTTCACCACCATCTCTCATTTCCGTTTTTGATTTCTTACAATCACTCCCCCTTCATCAAAGATGGGCTCTTCATCCATTTCTTTGTCATCACCAACACTTTTGGGATCTCGTATAGGATCTAGCACATGGGCAATTTCTGCTCCCCCATCATCAACTTTTGGCTTCCTAAACTTGTTGCAAACAAACTATTATTTTTCCAACTTGTCGGTAAAAGTAGATCGCCTCGAACGTGTTCATCTTGACGGAGAATGCAATTCTTAGGGCATAGGAGGTGTAATGCTCCCAAGCACCTTGCAAACTGTTAAATCCCAAACCCATATATGACTCCCTTGGTTGGGACCAATCCTCATCATCTTCGTCACCATGTGCACCACCGCCAACAGCACCTACTTCAAGTTCAGTCTCGGAAGGTCCAGCAATAGCTCTCGAGGTGTCTATGTCAATTAGAGTACAACTCTATGGCTGCATGGAAACAATTATAGGAATAGTGATTCGACGGGCCGTAGTAGCGTCCAATGACTGCCCTACAACACCATCATCATCTATAGATATCCCTGCGAGGATCCGGCTTTGTGCAACACACAAGCTGCACATAATATGCACCATCGATAAGGAGATCTTCCGATGTTACATCGTGTGGCAGATCACTTTTTTTTTATCAAAGAAGGGCTTGCCCCCTTCCGATTTTCATTACTGAAAACCACCTTAACAGTGACAGAGTAAAAGACACTACATAACAGGTTCAGCTACCAACACGACAAACATCCCGCCAAAAGGCCAACAAAGGCAGCAATCATCCAGAACAACGAAATCAAACAAGACCCATAACCTAACAAGTCTTCCACAAACCATAAAAGAGACAACAAAATAACAGCTAGCAGCTAATAGACAGAAGAAGACTAAGAACAGCAGCAGCAGCAGCATCATGGAGATATCGCAGCCATTTCATCCAGGGAGCCTTGCCACGTTGATCCGCCACCCTTGCCCAGCTGTGTACACCTCATTTGCTGCCCGTTCTAGCACTCTTGCACCCAGCTCCAGCATTTTTCTTGATGGCTCCTTTATCTGCAAGATTGACCAATCAACCAACCATCGACTCATTAGTTTGATTATATGAAAAGGATCATTTATCCTTTTATTTTCAAATACAATCGCATTTCTACTTTTCCAGATCGCCCAGAATAAGGCAGAAACCCTAACCATCACCATTTTCTTGTCTTCTTTGTTAAATTTGCTTATCCACCCCCCAAAACAATCTTTAACATTTAAAGGAATGGTCTTCAAACCACATACACATCTGACCAAGCTCCAAAGCAAGGAAGCCGCACAGCAGGTGAACAACAAATGATCAATTGATTCATCTTGTCCACAAAACACACACCCTTTCCCCCCTTCCACCCTTTTTTGAGTAGGACATCCCTAGTCAAGATACTCTTCTTGTTTACTAACCACAGAAAGACTTTTATTTTCGCAGGAACTTTGATTTTCCACAGGTATTTTTGTGGAAATTTCAGCCCTAGTGTAATCAATTTCTTGTATAAGGATCTCACAGAAAATTTATTATCAGCAGTGAGGGTCCAGGTAATCTTATCTTTCCCCTCATTCATTTTAATTTTTTCACATCTGCTTTTTAGAGTATTCCACAACTCTAAAGTTTCCCCATACAACGTTGTCATAAATTTGAATCCCTTCCATCCTTTTTGGATGGCCTCATCCACAGTAATCTTGTGATCAAAACAAATATCATAAATTCTAGGATAGGCATCTTTTAAAGGCGTGTCATCCACCCAAGTATCCTCCCAGAATCTAGTGTTTTTCCCATCTCAAAGTTCTTTCTTAACAAATTTATAAAATATATTTTTAATTTTCAATAAACTAGTCCAGAATTGAGAGTCTCCAGGTTTTTTCTCTACTAAAGCTAGACATCCATTTTTTCTGTATTTTTCTTTTAGAACATCTTGCCAAATGCCCTCTCCAGTCTCCATTTTCCAGAACCATTTAGCCAACAAAGCTATGTTCATTACCTCAAAATTGAGAATCCCTAGGCCTCCTACCTCTTTGGGTAGGCAACATTCTCTCCAATTAACTAAATGGTATTTTCTAATATTCTCATCTTCTTGCCAAACCAATCTTGCCCTGAAGAAATCAGCTTTTTTAATGATTCCTTTTGGGACAGCATAAAAGGACATCATAAACAAAGGAATATTAGTCAGGCAAGCTTGCACCAGGGTGATCCTACCAGCAATAGATCCTAACAGTTTCCCCTGCCAACATCCACATCTTTTCTCAATTTTATTAGTTACACAACTCCAATGTATGTTTCTAATCCTAGTCTCTGACACAGGCATACCTAGATATTTGATGGGTAAATCTCCCATTTTGCATGTCAATATTTCCTGGTATAGCAACTGTTTTTCTTTAGCTTTTACAAACAACATTAGCTCACTCTTATGAAAGTTTATTTTCAGACCTGGCATTTGTTCAAAAGCCCCTAGTATGAATTTGAGGTTTCTCACACTTTCCACCTCATCTTTGATCAGAAAGATAGTGTCATCAGCATATTGCAGCATATTACTCCTTTATTATCGTTTTTACTGAGGACTCCCTTAACAATATCAAATTCTAAGGCATTATTCATTAAAATGGCTAAGGCATCGATGCCCACATCAAAAGCAATGGTGACATAGCATCTCTCTGTCTTAAACCTTTATAGGTTTTAAAATAAGGGCCAATTTCATCATTGACCTTAACTCCTACATGTCCCCCTCTCATAGTCTCCATTACCCAATCACACCATTTATCTGGAAAACCTTTTAGTTCTAACATCGGGATAACAAAGGGCCATTTAATTTTACGCTTTTTCAAAATCAACTTTAAAAGTCAGAGCATCTTCTTTGTCTCTATGAAAAGTATTCAGGGCTTCATGTAGAATAACCACTCCTTGCATAATGTATCTCCCTTTAATAAAAGCAGTTTGTGTTCTAGAGATTACAGGTGAAACACACTTGGACAATCTGTTCATCAAAACTTTTGTAATAATCTTGAAACTCACATTCAATAGGCAAATAGGCCTAAATTTTTGAATTTGTTTGGCATCATTGGCTTTAGGGACCAGGGTAATGATGCCATAATTAAGCCTGGCAATGTTAATTTCCCCCTTAGCAAACCCATCAACCAAGGCTTCAGATCCCACTTAACCAGATCCCAAAAATCTTGATAAAAGTCAGCAGGGAACCCATCCGGCCCTGGGCTTTTGTTTCTTTTCATCCCAAAAACTACCTGATAAATTTCATCTAAGGAAAAAGGGGACATTAGCTCCTCTTTGTCCTGTGCATTTATTTTTTCCATTTCTATTTCCCTCAAGGATATGTTAGACTCTTCAGGGTGTCCAAAAAGATTTTTATAAAATTTGGTAATATACTCCATCAGGCTGTTGTCTCCTTCTATGATCCCTTCTTCTTGTTCCAGAGAGATTATTATGTTTTTTCTTCTCCTCCCATTTACCTTTGCATGGTAGTATCTAGTGTTTCCATCGCCATCTTTAATCTCTTTGTCTTTATATCTCTGCATCCACTTCATTTCTTCTTTTGTCATAATTCTTTTAAGTTGCTTTCTAAGTTCTCTCTGCTCAGTTCTATCTGCAGCAGTCAGACCCGCTATCTCAGCTCTCTTATCTATTTCATCAAGCTTTTTAATAATTTCTATTTTGATTTTCTTATACCAAGCATCCATGTTTTTATTCCATCCTTTGGCTTTCCTCCTCAAATTTCTCATTCTTAATTGCCATCTCTCCAACACATCCCCTCTGTATCTTTTATTCCAAGTTTTATATATCAACTCTTTAAAGCCTTCTCTCAAAAACCAAGCATTTTCATATCTGAATGTATATCTGATTGTGTGTGTCTCCCCTGTGTCTAAGAACAAAGAAGTGTGGTCAGAGGTTTCCCTAGCAAAGGCTTGTAGAATAGTCAATGGATATTTTTCTTCCCAGGCAGGACACATCAGCACCCTGTCAAGTTTCTCATATGTGGGATCCTCCTGATTATTAGCCCAGGTGTATTGTCTCCCATTTAGAGGTAGTTCTCTCAATCCAACTTGTTCAATTATAGCATTAAACATAAAGGACCATTGTTCATTTAGCATAGGTTTGTTCTTTTCCTTGTCATTTCTAATAATGTTGAAGTCCCCTCCAACCAAACAGGTCAAAGGGTTGTCATGATATAATCTAGCTAGCTCAGCAAGAAAATTAGCTTTTCCTTCCTTCTGTGCATCCCCATAAACTGTGACTAAATTCCAATGCATTTTAATATTCTTGTCAAATAGCAGTACTCTTAAAAAATACTGTCCTTTTTCAATATGTTCAACATCAAACATCTCTTTATTAATGCCAACTAGGATTCCACCCGACATTCCTCTGGGGGGATTCCAGCACCATTGGTAATTTTTGCCCCCACATAGATTATGTAACTCATTTTTTTGTAAAGTCTTGTTTGATTGTCTCAAAAATCCCAATAAAATCCAATTTGTGATCTATGATCATTTCTCTGATATATCTTTTTTTGTGATCTTGACCTATGCCTCTCACATTCTAAGTGGCAGCTCACTTAGGTCGTGAGGAAGCTTGTTGAGATCAATCATTTTTCTCTCTCTCCACCTACATATACAACAGAGGTAGTGGAACGAAGACACCAATCAGTAGTGAATTTGCAACTAATAACACAAAAACAATTTTGGAAAGCACCTTTTATTATCAAGCTAAACCATCAAAGCTAATTTCTGTCAGTTGCACAGATGGACACACAAGGTGCACAATGCAGCACAAGTTGCATATACTCCGACTTTGGTCAAACTTTAGTATTGTAGATGTTGATAATTTTTTCTACAAAGTTTATCAAACTTTACAAAGTTTATCAAACTTTACAAAGTTTGATTTTGATCAAATCTTATATGCAGACAAAAAACGGATGGAGTACATATGGTCCAATTAGCTCGAAAAGTACAAAAGATACACGTTTATTACAACTACACAAGCACAGTGAAAGTTGTGGCCGGTCCGCCTGAAATTGAAGTGACTGTAATTTTTTAGTTTCCGAAGAAACTGGTGCTTCTGCAACTGGACATGCGGAAGTCGAGCACCTGTTTCTCCAGGTCGAACACCAGCAGGTTGTTCTCCAGCTGCTTCCCGCCGATCACCACCGCCGGCTCGCCCTCCACCGGCATGCCGCCGGGCCCCATCGGCAGGATTGCCAGGCACATCGCCGCGTCCACCGGCACCATGTAGTTGTCGTTGAACAGCGTCCAGGTCCCCGTGGCGCCGTCGCCCAGCTCCAGGTTGATGCGCGGCACGTCGCGGCTCACCGGCCGCTCCAGCATCGGGAACCCGCAGGGGCGGAGACAGGACCCGGGCACCCAGGGCCCAGGCCCGGGCCGTGGGAATTGTTTTTTAGGCCGAACTATGTAGATTTCAAGTTGGGCCCGGGGTCTAGCCCAGCAAGCACTGCACGGCTGCACGCAGCGACGCACGAAGGGTCCGAAGAGGCAATCTCGTCCTCCGTCCTCCCAGTTTCCTTCCACCCGCGAGGAGCGCCCTCGACCTAACTCGTGCGATGAGCGGCGGCGAACTCGCTCTGCTGCTCCCCGGCCAGCCGTCCCTCTCCTCGCACCGGTGCAGTGGTGCCCCTCCTCCCTTCTCCCCGCTGCCCGTGACCCCCTGGGACCACGCTCCGTTCCCCAACGCGTGCCATGGTGGCCGGCTCTCCTGCGCCGCTGGCGCGTCTCCCTGCCTCCTAGAAAGATTGCTCCGGGAGACTATTGTGTTTACCAGTTTGATTATGTCATGGTGAGAAGTGGAACACCTTTCTGAAGATTTATTCTTCATACATTTCAATGCATTTGCTGGTTCAAACTGATGTGTACACAACCATATCTAAGATCTGTTCATTTTTGCTGATTCAAATTGAAACAGATTTGATGTATTCAGTACGTGTTCATTTCCTTCACAGGAGCTGTTTGATTGACCTGGTGCACGGTACAAAAAAGCTGCAGCAGCAGAAGTTTTCGTCCGACGAAATCAGTACACTTGAGAAGAACTTCTGACATAATTTCTTTCAGGTAAAGCATTACTAATATGTTAAGTATACAAGTGAAGTGTGTTAAGTATACAGAAAGGGTGTAATGCAAAAGGTTAATTCATACTATGTAGCATGTAGCTTTCCAGATTTAAGGATCCATAAGCATTGGGTTAAATTCTAGATCGATTGTGCAATTGAGCCATATTGTATGTTTTCGCATGTGGTGTTTGTTGGGTAGATATGAGACACTTTGAGGGTAGTTATAGGCGGTAGAGATTTTCAATCTCGCCGATATTTTTTGGGCCCGGGGTTTGCTCCAATCCTGGCTCCGCCACTGGGAACCCGCCCTTGTAGCACAGCTCGAACGGCTTCGGCGCCGGCACCACCCGCTTCACCCTGCTCGTCCGATTCTTCCCCCTGCACGTACGCCATTTCCGGCAGCCATCCATCAGAGAGCTTAGTACTCTTACTTGCCAGTGATGGCGACGTGGTTCACGGTGAAAGGATGGGTACCTGGTAATGGCGGCGTCGAACGCCTTGGCGAACGCGCGGAACACGTCGGGACGCATGATCATGTACGGCGTGGCGGTGCTCAGCACGACGCCGCCGCGGCCGGTGGCGCCGTGGAGGTCGAGCGCGCCGCGGAGCAGGGCCGCTGGAGCGTCGGCCTCGTGCCATGACACGGAGATGCCCTTGACAGGGACGTAGTAGCCGGCAGCGTTCGCCGGATTCGTGAGGAGCGGGGTGAAGTACGGGTCCGGAGGCACGTCGCCGTAGCCCAAGGTCGCGAAGTCGGGGAGGCACAGGGCGAACTTACCTCCGAAACCGCGCTGGGAGGCGAGCTGCGATGGCAGCGAGAGCGGGCGCCGGGAGAACCCCGCGACGCCGGTGGCGCCCGCGGGGAGCGACCTCAGCAGTTTGCCCGGCGCGCATGCGCCGACGACGGCGAACGACTCTTCCGGGAGAAGCTCCATAGTGCCGTCGGTGGTGTTGGCCGACATCGCGAAGCTCGTGAGGCCGCCGGTGGAGCACTCGCTGGTGACCGGGTTGCAGGCGCAGGCGCATCCAGACCCCAGTTTCTCCACGTGCGGGCAGCGGCGTGGGCACTGCTGGCTGGCCATGCCGCCGCACGGACCGGACTGGCATGCCACAGTGCTGTGCGATGACGACGGCGGCGGGCAGCGGCGTGAGCACTGCTGGCTGGCCGTGCCACCGCACGGACCGGACTGGCATGCCACAGTGCTGTGCGATGACGACGACGGCGGGCATGTCGACCAGACGAGCGAGCCGGCGAGGTCGAGGAGGAGCGGCGACTTGTCGGCCTTTATGGTGATGGTGTAGAGAGAGGTGATGGGGTCCTTGGCGAGCTTGGTGACCAGTGGTTTGTGCGGGGTTTGCTCGCCGCTCGCCGCCGTGCATGACAGCAGCAGGACGAGCGACGCCACGATGACACGATGGAACACATGGTTCTTGGGAGTGGTGTGGGAAAGCTTGGCTCGGGCAGACAATCTACGATGGCTTGGGATTTGGGAAGAGGATGCATACTCTGGCTACACGATCTTAGTGTATTTATACTACTTCTCAAGCTACTACTCGATCTGAACAGTGCTGCTATACAAACGACGCATGCACGGCCGATGCATGCACGATTCAGACGTGGCAGCACCAACAGCTAGTTGTTCTTGTTTTCGGATACCGAGGAGTTGACAATTCCGTCAAGTAAATATTTTTAAACCTAGGCTAGATCTTAAGATTTTTAAACCTAGGATGTTTAGACTAAATTGGTTAGACTTCACACATTTTCTTGGATTTCTTTTTGGGATTTTTCGGCAGTATGAGGTCCTTCGAAACTGTTAGATCGAAGGCTTTGCCTTTTTTTTTCAGGCATACCACCACTATCACGGTGATGATTTATCTAGGATACCAGTGGAAGTTATGCTTCTCTCTGTCTTTCTGGAAATTACTTCGACTCGCAATGGTGAAACCAGATGAGATTAAGACAGCAAGCGTACAACCAACCGGGTGTATGTATGTCTGGAACTGTGCAAAGCATAAGAAACTCATACAACCGGTCGCCGCATGTCAATACCACGCGCGGTTCCGAACCAAATCTAGCGTGGCTTTCTTCCCTGACGCGTAAGCATAACCACTCCCAATCATGGATGTGTCGTTGCATATTTGTTTCTAGCAGGTTAATTTCCATTCTACACCAACCTGCTGTGCTGTATACTAGTTTTGAGTGGATCTTATTATCCAGAGAGTTCAGACTTCATGCATTATAAAGATGCCTACCACAAGTTGTTGTCGTTGCAAGATGAGGTCGTGCGTGGTCCTTCCATTATACATCTCACAAATTAGCATGGGCATATCAGCCTTTTTCAACAAGTCAAAATTTGTAGTTGGAAATGGTACTACCACGAGGTTCTGGGAGGACACATGGCTAGGGAAGACGCCCCACTCCAATATCCATCTCTCTATAATATTGTGCAGCGAAGAGAAGCCTGCGTTGCAACAGTATTACAATCTAATCCTATGAATATCCAATTCAAGAGGACTCTAGCGAGAAATCGTTAGGAAGCTTGGCTCCATCTAGTGCGAAGATTGATGGAGGTCCACCTTTCTCAACAACCCGATCGGTTGAGCTGGAAACTAACAAAGAATGGAGTGTTTTCGGTTAAATCCATGTATTTAGATTTTATCAACTCTAGTGCTATTCCTCGTTCGAAACATGTGTGAAAAGTCAAAGTGCCTTTAAAAATCAAAGTGTTTATGTGGTTTATACATAAACAAGTCATTCTAACTAAAGACAATTTAGCAAAACGTAATTGGACAGGATCTACAAGATGTAGTTTTTGTGATAAGCACGAATCCATCAAACACCTCTTTCTCGACTGTCCCTTGGCAAAAAAATTATGGCGGACAGTGCACTTAGCATTTAATATTACTCCTCCGAATACCATCAACACGTTATTTGGGACGTGGTTAGATGGGTTATATTCTGAAACTGCAAGACATATCCGTGTAGGAGTATGTGCTTTATTATGAGCAGTCTGGAACTGTAGAAACGATTTAGTTTTTAACGGAACAACAGAAATTCATTTCTTGCAGGTTATCTTCGAGGCCACTACACTCATATGTATATGCCGTATGTGGTCGCTACTCATTCCGACGGAGGCCAGCGAGCATTTAGTTACTAGATCTATCCGATGGGAGACGCATGGCCGGCCCACATCTATACTGTGCCCAGGGGCAAGTCAGGAATAAGGGGCCCTTCTTCACACACAAAGGCTAAAAAAATTTGTTGTACTTCAGTAACAAAGTAAATATCCATGTAAATAACATAGATTAATGATCTTTGGACTCTAAAACTAGTAGTTCAACTATTGACTGTATGATAATAGTAATGAAACAATATAGCACCCACAAAAGATTGATTTCCTAACTGTTACAATGGTGGCATCATTTTTTCCCCAGAAAAAAATAACCTTGTCAAAACTGGTTGCTACTTTTTTTTAAAGTAGTATTTTGTTACCATGAGATATATAAAGCTAATGCATAACCTGACATTTGTTTCTGGATTCTCTCCATTCTGCCATGTTCTTCAATAAAAAAGGAATAACTCATCTCTTCAAACTATCCTACATAAGGCATAGTAAAGCAAACTGAGTATTTCATGTTTATACCAATACCATGTGTTGGGGAACGTTGCAGAAAATAAATTTTTTTTACGCTTTCATCAAGATCAATCTATGAGTTCATCTAGCAACGAGAGAAAGGAGTGCATCTACATACCCTTGTAGATCGCGAGCGGAAGTGTTCAAGAGAACGGCGTTGACGGAGTCGTACTCGTCGTGATCCAAATCACCGATGGTCCTAGTGCTGAACGGACAGCACCTCCGCGTTCAACACACGTACGGTTGAGGAAGACGTCTCCTCCTTCTTGATCCAGCAAGGGGGAAGGAGAGGTTGACGGAGATCCAAAGAAGACGACGGCGTGGTGGTGGATGCAGTAGTGATCTCGGCAGAGCTTCGCCGAGCTTCTACGAGAGGGAGAGGTGTAGCAAGGGGGAAGGGAGGCGCCTATGGCATGGGTGCGGTTGTCCTCCCTCCCCCCCTTTATATAGGCCCCCTAGGGGGGCGCCGTCCCTGGGAGATGAGATCTCCTGGGGGGCGGCGGCCAAGGGGAGGCTTGCCCCCAAGGCAAGTGGGCGCCCCCCTAGGGTTTCCAACCCTAGGCGCAGGGGGGGCCCAAGGGGGGCCGCACCAGCCCACCAGGGGCTGGTTCCCCTCCCCACTTCAGCCCACGGGGCCCTCCGGGATAGATGGCCCCACCCGATGGACCCCCGGGACCCTTTCGGTGGTCCCGGTACAATACCGGTGACCCCCGAAACTCTCCCGATGGCCGAAACTGCACTTCCTATATATATTTCTTCACCTCCGGACCATTCCGGAACTCCTCTGACGTCCGAGATCTCATCCGGGACTCCGAACAACTTTCAGGTTACTGCATACTCATATCTCTACAACCCTAGCGTCACCTAACCTTAAGTGTGTAGACCCTACGGGTTCGGAAGACATGCAGACATGACCGAGACGCCTCTCCGGTCAATAACCAACAGCGGGATCTGGATACCCATGTTGGCTCCCACATGCTCCTCGATGATCTCATCGGATGAACCCACGATGTCGAGGACTCAATCAATCCCGTATACAATTCCCTTTGTCAATCGATGCGTTACTTGCCCGAGACTCGATCGTCGGTATCCCAATACCTCGTTTAATCTCGTTACGGCAAGTCACTTTACTCGCATCAGTAATGCATGATCCCGTGACCAGACACTTGGTCACATAGAGCTCATTATGATGATGCATTATCGAGTGGGCCCAGAGATACCTCTCCGTCATACGGAGTGACAAATCCCAGTCTCGATTCGTGCCAACCCAACAGACACTTTCGGAGATACCCGTAGTGTACCTTTATAGTCACCAGTTACGTTGTGACGTTTGGCACACCCAAAGCACTCCTACGGTATCCGGGAGTTGCACAATCTCATGGTCTAAGGAAATGATACTTGACATTTGGAAAAGCTCAAGCTAAACGAACTACACGATCTTTGAGCTATGCTTAGGATTGGGTCTTGTCCATCACATCATTCTCCTAATGATGTGACCCCGTTATCAATGACATCCAATGTCCATAGTCAGGAAACCATGACTATCTGTTGATCAACGAGCTAGTCAACTAGAGGCTTACTAGGGACATGTTGTGGTCTATGTATTCACACGTGTATTACGATTTCCGGATAACACATTTATAGCATGAATAATGTACAATTATCATGAACAAAGAAATATAATAATAACCATTTTATTATTGCCTCCAGGGCATATTTCCAACAGTCTCCCACTTGCACTAGAGTCAATATTCTAGTTACATTGTGATAAATCGAACACCCATAGCGTTCTGGTGTTGATCATGTTTTGCTCTAGGGAGAGGTTTAGTCAACGGATCTGCTACATTCAGATCCGTATGTACTTTACAAATATCTATGTCTCCATCTTGAACATTTTCACGTATGGAGTTGAAGCGGCGCTTGATGTGCCTGGTCTTCTTGTGAAACACAGGCTCCTTGGCAAGTGCAATAGCTCCAGTGTTGTCACAGAAGAGTGCGATCGGCCCCGACGCATTGGGTATGACTCCTAGGTCGGTGATGAACTCCTTCACCCAGATTGCTTCATGCGCTGCCTTCGAGGCTGCCATGTACTCTGCTTCACATGTAGATCCCGCCACGATGCTTTGCTTGCAATCGCACCGACTTCTTGCCCCACCATTCAAAATATACACGTATCCGATGCAGTGACTTAGAGTCATCCAGATGCAGTGTCGAAGCTAAGCGTCGACGTAATCCTTCTGACGAGCTCTTTGTCACCTCCATAAGCGAGAAACATATCCTTAGTCCTTTTAGGTACTTTAGGATGTTCTTGACCGCTGTCCGGTGTTCCTTGCGGGATTACTTTGGTACCTTCCTACCAAACTTACGGCAAGGTTTACATCAGTCCGTACACAAAGATGGCATACATAATAGACCATATGGCTGAGGCATAGGGGATGTCTCTATTCTGTTCTTTATCTTCTGCCGTGGTCGGGCATTGAGCCGAGCTCAATCTCACACCTTGCAATACTGAGCAAGAACCCTTTCTTGGACTGATCCATATTGAACTTCTTCAATATCTTATCAAGGTATGTGCTTTGTAAAAGAACTATGAGGCGTCTCGATCTATCCCTATAGATCTTGATGCCTAATATGTAAGCAGCTTCTCCAAGGTCCTTCATTAAAAAACACTTATGCAAGTAGGCCTTAATGCTGTCCAAAAGTTCTATATCATTTCCCATCAAAAGTATGTCATCTACATATAATATGAGAAATGCTACAGAGCTCCCACTCACTTTCTTGTAAACGCAGGCTTCTCCAAAAGTCTGCATAAACTAAACGCTTTGATCATCTCATCAAAGCGAATGTTCCAACTCCGAGATGCTTGCACCAGCCCATAAAGCGGATCGGAGCTTGCATACCTTGTTAGCATTCTCAGGGTCGACAAAACCTTCCGGCTGCATCATATACAGTTCTTCCTTAAGATGGCCGTTAAGGAATGCCGTTTTGACGTCCATTTGCCATATCTCATAATCATAGTATGCGGCAATTGCTAACATGATTCAGACGGACTTCAGCTTCGCTACGGGAGAGAAAGTCTCATCGTAGTCAATCCCTTGAACTTGTTGATAACCCTTAGCGACAAGTCGAGCTTTATATATGGTAACATTACCATCCGCGTCCGTCTTCTTCTTAAAGATCCATTTGTTTTCTATTGCTCGCCGATCATCGGGCAAGTCTCCAAAGTCCATACTTTGTTTTCATACATGGATCCTATCTCGGATTGCATGGCTTCAAGCCATTTGTTGGAATCTGGGCCCGCCATCACTTCTTCATAGTTCAAGGTTCACCGTTGTCTAACAACATGATTTCCAAGACAGGGTTTCCGTACCACTGCAGTGCGGAACATGTCCTTGTGGACCTTCGAAGTTCAGTAGGAGCTTGATCCGAAGTATCTTGATCATCATCATTAACCTCCTCTCTTGTCGGTGCAGGCACCACAGGAACATCTTCCTGAGTTGCGCTACTTACCGTTTCAAGAGGTAATACTTCATCAAGCTCTACTTTCCTCCCACTTAATTCTTTCGAGAGAAACTCTTTCTCCAGAAAGGACCCGTTCTTGGCAACAAAGATCTTGCCTTCGGATCTTAAGTAGAAGGTATACCCAATTGTTTCCTTAGGGTATCCTATGAAGACGCATTTTTCCGACTTGGATTCGAGCTTTTCAGGTTGGAGTTTCTTGACATAAGCATCGCATCCCCAAACTTTTAGAAACGACAGCTTAGGTTTCTTTCCAAACCATAATTCATACGGTGTCATCTCAACGGATTTAGACGGTGCCCTATTTAAAGTGAATGTAGCTGTCTCTAGAGCGTATCCCCAAAATGATAGCGGTAAATCGGTAAGAGACATCATAGATCGCACCATATCCAATAAAGTGTGATTACGATGTTCGGACACACCGTTACGCTGAGGTGTTCCAGGCGGCGTGAGTTGTGAAACGACTCCACATTTCCTTAAGTGCGTACCAAATTCGTGACTTAAGTATTCTCCAACACGATCTGATCGTAAGAACTTTATCTTTCGGTCACGTTGATTCTCTACCTCATTCTGAAATTCCTTGAACTTTTCAAAGGTCTCAGACTTGTATTTCATTAAGTAGACATATCCATATCTACTCAAGCCGTCAGTGAGAGTGAGAACATAACGATATCCTCCGCGAGCCTCAACGCTCATTGGACCGCACACATCAGTATGTATGGTTTCCAATAAGTTGGTTGCTCGCTCCATTGTTTCGGAGAACGGAGTCTTGGTCATTTTGCCCATGAGGCATGGTTCGCATGTGTCAAATGATTCATAATCGACAGACTCTAAAAGTCCATCAGCATGGAGCTTCTTCGTGTGCTTGACACCAATGTGACCAAGGCGGCAGTGCCACAAGTATGTGGGACTATCGTTATCAACTTTACATCTTTTGGTATTCACACTATGAATATGTGTAACATCACGTTCGAGATTCATTAAAAATAAACCATTGACCATCGGGGCATGACCATAAAACATATCTCTCATATAAATAGAACAACCATTATTCTCGGATTTAAATGAGTAGCCATCTCGTATCAAACGAGATCCAGATACAATGTTCATGCTCAAAGCTGGTACTAAATAACAATTATTGAGGTTTAAAACTAATCCCGTAGGTAAATGTAGAGGTAGCGTGCCGATGGCGATCACATCTACCTTGGAACCATTCCTGACGCGCATCGTCACCTCGTCCTTCGCCAGTCTCCGCTTATTCCGCAGCTCCTGCTTTGAGTTACAAATATGAGCAACCACACCGGTATCAAATACCCAGGAGCTACTACGAAACCGGTAAGGTACACATCAATTACATGTATATCAAATATACCTTTGGTTTTGCCGGCCTTCTTGTCCGCTAAGTACTTGGGGCAGTTCCGCTTCTAGTGACCACTTCCCTTGCAATAAAAGCACTGGCCTCTAGGGCTTGGGTCCATTGTTTGACTTCTTCCCGGTAACTGGCTTACCGGGCGCGGCAACTCCCTTGTCGTCCTTCTTAAAATTCTTCTTACCCTTGCCTTTCTTGAACTTAGTGGTTTTATTCACCATCAACACTTGATGTTCCTTTTTGATCTCTAACTCCGCTGATTTCAGCATTGAATATACCTCAGGAATGGTCTTTTCCATCCCCTGCATATTGAAGTTCATCACAAAGCTCTTGTAGCTCGGTGGAAGCGGCGAAGGATTCTGTCAATGACCGCGTCATCCGGGAGATTAACTCCCAAACCGAGTCAAGCGGTTGTGCAACCCTTGACATCTTGAGTATGTGCTCACCGATAGAACTATTTTCCTCCATCTTACAGCTAAAGAACTTGTCGGAGACTTCATATCTCTCGACCGAGCATGAGCTTGGAAAACCATTTTCAGCTCTTCGAACATCTCATATGCTCCGTGTTGCTCAAAACGCTTTTGGAGCCCCGGTTCTAAGCTGTAAAGCATGCCGCATTGAACGAGGGAGTAATCATCAGCACGAGACTGCCAAGCGTTCATAACGTCTTGGTTCTCTGGGATTGGTGCTTCACCTAGCGGTGCTTCTAGGACATAATCTTTCTTGGCAGCTATGAGGATGATCCTCAGACCCAGTCCGTATAGTTGCTGCCATCATCTTTCAGCTTGGTTTTCTCTAGGAACGCTATGAAGTTGAGGGTAACGTGGGCCATTTGATCTACAAGAAATATTGTAAAGATTTTAGACTAAGTTCATGATAATTAAGTTCATCTAATCAAATTATTTAATGAACTCCCACTCAGATTAGACATCCCTCTAGTCATCTAAGTGAAACATGATCCGAGTCAACTAGGCCGTGTCCGATCATCACGTGAGACGGACTAGTCGACATCGGTGAACAACTCCATGTTGATCGTATCTTCTATATGACTCATGCTCGACCTTTCGGTCCTCCGTGTTCCGAGGCCATGTCTGTACATGCTAGGCTCGTCAAGTCAACCTAAGTGTATTGCGTGTGTAAATCTGGCTTACACCCGTTGTATTCGAACGTTAGGATCTATCACACCCGATCATCACGTGGTGCTTGAAACAATGAACCTTCATAGCGGTGCAGTTAGGGGAACACTTTCTTGAAATTATTATGAGGATCATCTTATTTACTACCGTCGTTCTAAGTAAACAAGATGCAAAAACATGATAAACATCACATGCAATCAAATAGTAGTGACATAATATGGACAATATCATATAGCTCCTTTGATCTCCATCTTCATGTCACCGGCATGACACCATGATCTCCATCATCATGATCTCCATCATCATGTCTCCATGAAGTTGCTCGCCAACTATTACTTCTACTACTATAGCTAATGGTTTAGCAATAAAGTAAAGTAATTACATGGCGTTGAATCAATGACACGCAGGTCATACAATAATTAAGACAACTCCTATGGCTCCTGCCGGTTGTCATACTCATCGACATGCAAGTCGTGATTCCTATTACAAGAACATGATCTCATACATCACATATATATCATTCATCATTCATCACAACTTTTGGCCATATCACATCACAATCACATGCTGCAAAAACAAGTTAGACGTCCTCTAATTGTTGTTGCATGTTTTACGTGGCTGCAATAGGGTTCTAGCAAGAACGTTCTCTTACCTACGTAAAAGGCACAACGTGATTTGTCAACTTCTATTTACCCTTCATAAGGACCCTTTTCATCGAATCCGCTCCAACTAAAGTGGGAGAGACAGACACCCGCTAGCCACCTTATGCAACTAGTGCATGTCAAGAGGTGGAACTGTCTCACGTAAGCGTGCGTGTAAGGTCGGTCCGGCCGCTTCATCCCACAATACCGCTGAAGCAAAATAAGACTAGTAGTGGCAAGAAAGTTGACAACATCTACGCCCACAACAAATTGTGTTCTACTCGTGCAAAGAGAACTACGCATAGACCTAGCTCATGATGCCACTTTGTTGGGAACGCGTTTAAAATAAAAATTTTCTACGCTTTCACCAAGATCAATCTATGAGTTCATCTAGCAACAAGAGAAAGGAGTTCATCTACATACCCTTGTAGATCGCGAGCGGAAGTGTTCAAGAGAACGGCGTTGACGGAGTCGTACTCGTCGTGATCCAAATCACCGATGGTCCTAGTGCTTCTACGAGAGGGAGAGGTGTAGCAAGGGGGAAGGGAGGCGCCTATGGCATGGGTGCGGCTGCCCTCCCTCCCCCCTTTATATAGGCCCCCTAGGGGGGGCGCCGGCCCTGGGAGATGAGATCTCACGGGGGCAGGGAGGCTTGCCCCCCAAGGCAAGTGGAGGCGCCCCCACCCTAGGGTTTCCAACCCTAGGCGCAGGGGGGCCAAGGGGGGGGGGGGGCGCACCAGCCCACCAGAAGATGGTTCCCCTCCCCACTTCAGGCCACGGGGCCCTCTGGGATAGGTGGCCCCACCCGGTGGACCCCCGGGACCCTTCCGGTGGTCCCGGTACAATACCGGTGACCCCCGAAACTCTCCCGATGGCCGAAACTGCACTTTCTATATATAATTCTTCATCTCCGGACCATTCCGGAACTCCTCGTGAGGTCCGGGATCTCATCCGGGACTCCGAACAAATTTCAGGTTACTGCATACTCATATCTCTACAACCGTAGTGTCACCTAACCTTAAGTGTGTAGACCCTACGGGTTCGGGAGACATGCAGACATGACCGAGACGCCTCTCCGGTCAATAACCAACAGCGGGATCTAGATACCCATGTTGGCTCCCACATGCTCCTCGATGATCTCATCGGATGAACCCACGATGTCGAGGATTCAATCAATCCCGTATACAATTCCCTTTGTTAATCGATGCGTTACTTGCCCGAGACTCGATCGTCGGTATCCCAATACCTCGTTTAATCTCGTTACCGGCAAGTCACTTTACTCGCATCAGTAATGCATGATCCCGTGACTGCACACTTGGTCACATAGAGCTCATTATAATGATGCATTATCGAGTGGGCCCAGAGATACCTCTCCGTCATACGGAGTGACAAATCCAGTCTCGATTCGTGCCAACCCAATGTACACTTTCGGAGATACTCGTAGTGCACCTTTATAGTCATCCGATTACGTTGTGACATTTGGCACACCCAAAGCACTCCTACGGTATCCGGGAGTTGCACAATCTCATGGTCTAAGGAAATGATACTTGACATTTGGAAAAGCTCTAGCTAAACGAACTACACGATCTTTGTGCTATGCCTAGGATTGGGTCTTGTCCATCACATCATTCTCCTAATGATGTGACATCGTTATCAATGACATCCAATGTCCATAGTCAGGAAACCATGACTATCTGTTGATCAACGAGCTAGTCAACTAGAGGCTTACTAGGGACATGTTGTGGTCTATGTATTCACACGTGTATTACGATTTCCGGATAACACAGTTATAGCATGAATAACAGACAATTATCATGAACAAAAAAATATAATAATAACCATTTTATTATTGCCTCTAGTGCATATTTCCAGCACCATGACGATCAGAATTTAACATGATAGTAGCAGAAAAATACTTTCTTGAAGACATGTAACTAAACAAGCTGCATTAAAATTAAAATATTTAATACAGGTAACAAAAGCACGTGGAAACCGATTGATGTGGATGTACTACGTACCTAGCTTGATCTGCAGGCCACAACAGTTAGCACAAACAAGAAGATGATACCATGAAGTGAATAAAATTGCTCCCTTATCCTAAGGTCCTGAGCAAGAGCAAAAGAAGATCCATGCGGATGTGGTCGATGTGCTACGTGGAATCTTTGAATTGAGGAACGAGATTACGGGAAATAAGAACACGTACCATCTCGGTCTCTCCAACATCTAGTTGATGGGGAGAGAGCAGAACTTTGAGAAGGAAGGAGAATTGACCAGGGAATGAATTCACGCCTTATTTATCCATTAATGGCTAGATGAGACCTTGGAATCGAAGAGGAGTTTCAGGGACGGTGCTGTACGACTACCCGCAGTGAGAGTAACATAGGTGGTAATATCACACATCTTTAGACAAAACATATGATGTGGCGAGTAATTAATGAGAAAAGAGAGATATGTGGTAACATAGCTAGTTACTGTAACATCCCACATACCAAAACAAGATGAATCTACAACATAATAAATAAAGTGTTGCATGACACCACACATATGTTACTCCCCACTATAGAGGTAGTAATATAGACTAGTAACATATGCATGTTACTAGTTTAAGTTAAACTACCTATTGTGACTAGCCTACTAAGAATTCGCGATTTGAGGAAGGAAGAGGAGTCCCGGAGTAAATAGAGAACGATGGTCGGGTGCAGTGCAAACGGCGGACTTTGATTAGCCATCGATTCCTTTGTGGGGCTGGCGAGTTGGGCCTTTTTATCCCGCTGTTTATCGTCATACTTGTTATTGAAGGAACATTACCTGGGCTGGCTGCTTGGGGCCCAGGGCGGGTGCCTCGTTTGCCCGGCCTATGGGCCGGGCCTGGGGAGACGGTAGCTCGGGATAACTAATAACCGAGCGGTTGTTGTTGTATCGTCCGATTAAATTTGCATACTTTAATACGTATGTATGTAGAAATATTTCATGTATACGTACTCGCTTACATGTGTTAGATACTCTGCTCTTCGTTCAGATAGCTTCGGAGGTTACCATGCAAAAAAAAAAAGATAGCTTCCTAGGTCTGTACTGTGAGTCTGTGAATATACAGTGTGCATAAAACTGATACAGTAGCTTCCTAGGTCTATACCCAGGAACTGTGACCTGTGCGTGCAAATGTCGCCAATGCTATTTCTCGCCTATTGCCAGAAATCCTTCGTTCTCGTCATTGGGGGCTCCACTAAATATGCCGGCCCAACACAGTAGATCCTGTAGCAGTTTTAGGATATGCACCAATTCGGGCTGGTTCTAGAACCTTCCGTGTTTTTACCTTCTTCTTTTCGTTTCTATCGGTTTTCTTTTCTCTTTTTTTCAGTACATGTCTATTCTAGGCAACACAGCTTGTAAAATTTTTGTGTACATCATAAATATCATTTTAATACAAATTGAACATTTTTAAATTATATGATTAATATTTTTTAATGCATCCTTTGCAATATTTTTTAAATATGTGTTGACCATTTTTCAGATACATGGTGATCGTTTTTTGAATGATAAGGAACTTTTTTAAACTACTCGATCATTCTTTAAATGTTACGGACATCTTTTGAAATGCGGGAATATTTTTAAAATACAACATATCTTTTTTAATGGTATGAAATATTTTTTTAATTACATGCCATGGCTGTGAAGGAGTTGTCGAAGGCGCGCGAGTGCCTCCTCCACTACGTCGGTGGTTGCGGCGGCGGCCACCGCACCTCGTCGCGGAGCATCATCTCGACATAGGAGAAGGCATCCAAGGATGTGGCGCGGCGGGAGCTGCACAATGCGGCGTTCACGAAGTCCAACGTCATGGGCCTCGACCTCGTGGCGGCCTGGACCCGTGATCGGTCGATGGCTACCATAACGTCATGTTCATTCCGTGCGACGACTGCACATCGCCTCGATAGGGACACATCCGCCGCCGCTGGCAGGGGCAAGGGCAAGGCTCCCCGGCTAGGGTCGGCGTTAGCCGAGGCGGCCCTCCGCACGGCGAGGGAAGAAGCGGAGGGGCTTCTCGACAAGCAACCGGTGGCGCCCAGGCAGGTCTGCCGGGTCCCCGCGCCCTTCCGTCGGTGGAGGTGCCGCTGGCCAACCCGGTCAGGCGTACGAGGTCCCCGTCCGTTACAAATTAGTTTACGTTTTAGTTGAACGGACGAAATATCATTCGGTTTATATAAAATATATTGGAATTATGCCCGTTTCCATGAATTATGTCGTCTTCACATGAATTATGTCTGGATCTACTTGTATTACGGACGAAGGTTTACGACTTTTCGTGGACATGTCCATAGACAAAATATTATATCCGGCATTGGAGATGCCCTAAGAAAATACACACACAATAGAATACAGTGCTTGTATTTGCGAAGAAGGTACACGGTTGACGGTTGTTTATACATATATTACTCAAGTATAAGTAGTGCGAATTATTACGACAAATACATCACGCATCACTAAAAGAACCCTTGACTGGAAGTTCTGAATACTACTACTAAAAGGGAAATCAAATGTTCTTTTTTGTTTTTTTGCGACGAGAAAAACAAACGCTTGACCTTGACCTGTATAAAACTGTAGTAGTAACAATCTTCTGAACTACTGTACCAATGATCGACGCAAGTGCCCAATGGCGGGCGGCATGAGTCCGTTGCACATTCGAATTCTTGACCAACGACGTTGCTCGTTTGTGATTGTGATCGACCGTGGAAGAACTAATGCTGCAGTCCCTGGAGCAGGCCTCGGAACCTCTCCACGTTGCCGCCCAACTGCCCTTGCTTCAAAATCCTGAAGGCCAGAAGCGCGCGCACGCCGGCGGCCCCTGCGAGGCGAGGGCTCCCCCACGGCGGATGGATGCGCAGGTTAGCGGCGATGCTGTCCAGCCCCACCGGCATGCCCGGGCAGCCGGCCGCCATCGTCGCAACGTCGTAGACCTGCTGGCCCAGGTAATACCGCATGGCGCCGACGAACCCGGCCACGTCGTGCGGCAGCGGGGCGCCGCCCGTGACGATCTTCAGGAGGTACGCCGCGTGGTAGGCGCCGGCGTAGGTGATCCACGACAGCGGCCGCCCGTGTCCGGCGCCGATGAGGCCGGAACCCATGAGCAGCGCGCCGAGCATGTAGGCGTCGACGCCGTGGTTACGGAGCGTGTCGAGGTCGAGGCCGCGGCGGGCGAGGTAGTCGAGGGCCTTGTCGTCGTGCGGGTCGGCGAGGCGGGAAAAGTCGCGGAGGTTGAACTCCCAGGCGACCTGCTGGCCTTGGTGGTCGCAGACGGCGATGCCGACCTGGAGCGGCTTAAGGGCGTCCACGTTGGCCTTCATGAGCGCGTAGCGGTGCTCCACCGTCAGGCTGCTGAGGTCCTGTCCGGCGGCGTGGACGAGGCCCGGGTAGTGCACGTCGACAGCGACATAGCGGGCGCACGCGGCGAAGCTCTGGAGGTACCCCACTCTTCATTGAAGTTCCCCGCCCACACAGGGCGCACCTGGACCGCCAGCTGCGGCTGTACCGGCGGCAGGGGAACCGCGTGGTAGGCAAACGGCGGGGCTGCACCACCTGCACGGGAAACATGTGGTTGAACTTGAAGCGCGGTGGCGGCGGTGGAAACATGGCGAACTTGCCGGCGGCCGGGTTCACGCCGACGCGTCCACGCTGCATATCTCGATCTCGATCGCTTGTTGTACTTTGTGTTGCTATAAGCGACGCAGAGGAGTATATAAAAGGAGGGTGCCAAGCTGCGCTCGGAGCCTCGGACAAGAAAGGGAGCCGCAGTCGGACTCGGACACAGGATTGGTTCCGAGTAAAATACGATAGCCAGTCTGGGACCGGACACGAAAACACGGAAAGGAGGGCTTTCGCGACCGCGTCGCCCCCGCGGGCGACCGACCGCGCCCCGATCTTCTTCTCCAGCGACCCACCCTCCTCCTTCCCTCCCTGCCGCCGTCGTCGGCGCTCGCCGCCGGGCCTGGCCCGGGCGACGCTGGCGGCGGCGGCCCCCGCGCTTTTCCCCTCTCGGCTTCCTCTGGCGCGGGACGGAGCGGGCTGGGGGTGTCCCTAGGCGGCAGCGGTCCAGCGTGGCGGCGGGGTCCTGGCGCTGCGCGGGCGGATGGCTGGACGGCGGTGTCGCTGTTGGTGGCGGGGTAGCGCGGCGGCGCGTCCTGGCAGCGCCCGCTCGGCCCAGATCTGGGCCCTTCGGGCCCCATCTGGGCCCGGGTGGGCCGGCGGCGGGGTGAGCCTGCGGCGCGACCTCCAGGAGGCCGGGGCGTGGCGGCGAGCGGCGGCGGGCTGGCGACGCGGATCCGAATTGCTGCAGCGTGGACGGCGGGGCTTTGCGGGCCCGTTTGGGTCCGGCCGGGCCAGGGGTGGCCTGGTGTGCCCTGCTGCCGCGTCCGGCCGGCGACCGCGACGGTGCTGGGGCGCACGTTGGCGGGGGAGGTGGGTCCCTCCTGCTCGGTAGCGGTGCCGCTGCTTCCGTCGTTTGGCGTTTCTCTTCGGGTCTCTTGGCCTCGTGGTGGCGTTCGCAGTGAGGCGGCATGGGTGGTGGCGCAACCGTGATGGCGCAAGGTGGTGGACGGCGAGCTGGTTGGTTGGCTTCGATCCGGTTGGGCGGTGGGGTTTGGAGCTGGGAGAAATCCTTGCCGGATCTTCCGGCTCCGGTGCGGTGACGCCTGCGGGTGCCACCATTCCTCCCTGGAGGGTGCCGGTGGTCTTCATTCCCCTCTACCCTCCGTGTGCCGGGGGAAACCCTAGGATACGTCCGGGCAGCAGCGTCGTCGGCGTCGTTTCCTTCCTGGAGGTGCTGCTTGGTACTCGGAGGATCGGAACCTAGGATCGTGGTGGGTAGATTTCGGAGGGCGCAGCGGTTGTAGGTCATTCGCGTCTGTCGAGCTGCTGGTGTTGGCATTGTTTCTTTTTCTTTTTCTTGGCTTGTTGTGCTGCTCGCCCCATCGTCTGCTCTGTATCGGTGTTGGTGCTTTAGAATACAAAGCGGGGGAAACCCTTTTTCGGTAAATACGATATCCTCTGTTTAGGTGCAATATACGCTCATAGTAGAAGGCAACATCCGGGCGTAGTGAACGCGTGTGAACATTTTTCAAATTCATAAACATTTTTACGAATTTACAAAAAAAATTGAATCATGAACATTTTTTGAATTCATGAGCATTTTATACTATTTGCAAATATTTTTATAAAATGGTGAACATTATTTATTTATTTTTTGAATCAGCGATCATTTTTAGAATCGACGGACAATTTTGAAAAATGGAGCAGCCATAGTTGATCTCAACTGAAACTGATCGTATGTGGCAAATCAAAGTGCTGACCTTGTTCATTTTGCAGACAAGAAGCTAGTACTAGCAGGCCGGAGACCAAAGGAGGATTGCAAATCATTTTGCAGAGGAGAAGAAGGACCACACGGAGCCAAGACCTCCAAGCTTGCAAATGTGTCATGATGATTTTTTTGAAGATTGTTACGGTGAGGTTGATCTAGCTTTTTGTCATATTTTAGGCTTCATTGTTGTACAATCAAGGCTGTTGTGATGTTTTGATAGACCACTCTGGTAGACTCACTCAGAAGCTTTGTTTTGTTTTGTGGTACCTGATCATTTTGCCATGCTATTGAGATGCAATGAAATTTGCAGGTTTTATGTCCACTGAGATGATTCAGTTCCATACTATGGTTACTCTACTATCAATAGCTTACTAGCTTTTTTGTCCGTGTTTATGAGGAAGTGTATTTCTTTTGTAGTGAAATCCATTTCTTGGAGCCTGTTGGCATTGTACATAAGGCTTCTTTTCCTTCAAATTAGCATTTGGAAATTGCACTGTTGCTTTGCTGTACAGTGAAGGCCGTTGTGGTTTTGTCACTGGCCATTTTGGCAAAATCACAACAACTCTGTTTTGTGAAACCTTCGCATTATGCCATGCTATTGTTGCATTGAAATTTAGTATGATTTTATTGTTTCCTAAGATGCCTCAGTTTCATATTATGACTGCTCTTCTACTGTTAATTGATTTCCAACTTTTATCCGAGCTTATTATATATAGTGAAATCTATTTATTGGAGCCCTGTGGTCCTACAGAGAAGACTTCTTACCTTAAAATTAGCATTAAGAACTATACAATTGCTGTATATTGATACAAACGGTGATGAGGGGAAAGAGTTATGTAAAAGAAAATATATTTAACTAAGGTGCTTAATGTTGCATTATTGTCTTGCTACTTATTAAGAAGGAAGAGGTGGTTGGATTAGAAATGGCGACGACACACAACTAGTAGTGGAGCATAAGAAGAAGAAGCACAAGTGATCTAGCTTGCAAATTTTTCATGAGGATTTTCTTGAACATTGGCACGGTGAGGTTGATCTAGCTGTCGTATCCTAGGATTTATTATTTGTGGACTCACTCAACATCTCTGTTTCGTGACTCCTGATAGTTATGCCATGCTATTGTTGGAGTACAATTTTGTTGTCCCTTGAGATTAATCTGTTTATGCCATACTCCTGATAGTTATGCCATGCTTATGATATTCATATTGAAATCTATTTATTGGAGCCTGTTGGTGCCATAGATGAGACTTGCCATCTTGAGATTAGCATTTGGAACTATACTATTGCTGGATATTGATGGAGCATTGTTGTCCTGCTACTTAGGTGTACCTGGATTATAATAACTTGAGTAGGTTACAGTCTGAACCATGAGCCAGCTCTTAGCCTGAAAAGCAAATACATCAATGTACGATTCAGTGCCTGATGTGTCCAACATTCATTTGTGTGTTTTGACACAATAGTCACACGATGACAGCTCTTGTAATGTTGTTGTTAGCCAATAAGACCTGCTAGTATTGTTTTAATTTTGGCTGTGATCTTCTGACCATTCTGGTATGGCAGACTCAACGGTTCTGTTTGTAAGCTCCGATACTTATGCCATGCTAATGATGTAACGAAATTTACAATTTTATTGTCCCTTGAGATGCCTCGATTTCATGTCATGCTTACTCTATTGTGAATGGCTTGCTATCTTATATCCACTGGTGCTTATGTCAACATCTAGGATCTTTGTGGTGAAATTTATCTATTGGAGCATGTTGGTCCTATAGATAAGACCTCTTGCCTCCACTGTGCCTCGCGCTCGTCATGCCACAACTAGCTAAGTATTCTTGGAGGCATGGATGGCAAGCAAGCTCGTATATATTGGAGTCGGTTCAACTGGCCGTGCTTACATTTGGTTTGGTTTGGTTTGGATCATGAACAAAATTCTGCTGACTTCACGTGCTGAATATTTGTGCCAGTGTCAGTTAGTTAGTTTGCAAGTTTGCAAGGAGAGATGCATATATAGCTGGTTTCCCTATGTGTATTGCTCATGTGCTCGTCTTGTTCTGTTACTGTATGGCTCAGATTGTATGGTCGCGAAGAAGCATGGCGTTGACAAGAGCGTCAGCCTGTAGCTTGGCGTCTTCCTCTACAAGCAGCATGGAACCACCATGGTTGGGTTGCGTCTACGTATTGCTTTGAATCCACATTAAAGAGTTGTTCTTTTGTTTGTCTCTAATCTTGATAAGTCTCCTATGATCATTGATGCAGTCCTGATAGTTGTGAGTAGCCCCGCTGATGTGCCAAACCCTAATTTCTTTGTCACAAACAGTGGATTTGTGGCCCCAGAGAGCAAAGCGCAAGGATGGGATGGAGCGAGAGGAAGTTGTACAGGCTTGCCAAGCCGAACAACTGACCGACGGGATCAAGGCAATGTCGATGTCATGGACTCATGGGGTACATACTGTGAGATGATAGCGGAGATTGAGAACGTGGAGGTGTCTGGGTGAGAAAAGTTTTTCATCCCAAGGAGCAATCACCGTGTGGTCGAGCTCGTCGGCTGATGGAGCTAGCAAGGGTCATTTTTTCTTGTCTGAAACATAAGCTCTCATGTTGCCACATTTTCAAATTGAATGAATATTATGCATAATGTTTTGTGGCCAATGGGAATTAGTAATGTTTCAGAATAACATGCATATAGTGTATGCTTGTTTTCGCGGCTGGAATGAGTCTAGGCCTATAGCATTGCCTATATGATGATTTCAATGTTTGTTGCTAATGGATATGGCACTATATCAGTGTCATCTGGCCCAAGCAATATCTGCAGTTATCTTGCTATGTTTTGATGTACTAGAGTGCTATCCATGATCGGAATTTTTTCTGTCACCTTAAGAGTTGTGTTCAAATTATGTGATGCAATCTGTCTAAATTGTACTTTCAACTTTTTAGATGTATGATAAGATGGTGGCGATAAGACAATGGCGAGAAGTGCCTCGAGAGGCACAAGTCGGTGAAATGAAATATTCAGAATGACAAGGTGAAATGGAATTTTAGGAATGACAAGGTGGAGTTGACGACCCTACTTAGTGGCGGCAATTAGGTATTTCGACAACAATCAATTTGGTTGTGTGAGTTGTGTGCAATTGATTTATTTGTTTAATCTAATTGCTTGATCAGTAAAATAGAAAATGTTGTTCAATTCAAGGATCCAGTAATCTTCCTTCAAACGGAGAGTCTAAGCCCAATGCAAGAGCAAAGTAATGGTCCTACATGTACTCCACACTGCGTGCACATGCATCGGAGTAGTCGAATAGTTGTGAGGAAACTGTGCCACTTAATCATCCCTTTTTCCTGGAAAGTGGAAATAGTTGTGACCCTATTATTATCATCATCATCATCACTTCATTAAACGACCAAGGGATGCCCACCAGCAAGCCATCAAGGGTTTGGCATGCGCCACCTCATTGATCTGTGTCATCATTGTCTTCTCCTTGTCTTCACCATGAAATCTCTATATATAGTAGGAGTATTCATCCATCCGTGTGCGGGGAGCACTTGCGACTTATGACTTGGGACTTGGGCGAGGAGAGGAGGCGAGGCCGATGGCGTGCAGAAGGAGCCCGCGGAGCATGATGGTCATCACTCTTCTGTTGGCCGCGAGCACGGCATTGATGACGGCAATGGGCTAGCGAGCTCATTGTCGGTGTCAAAACCGGCAGATATCAGGTAGGGGGCCGCCTCGAACAGTGCGTCTAAGGATCGATTGTAACAGGAGACAAGGGACACGATGTTTACCCAGGTTCGGGCCCTCTTGATGGAGGTAATACCCTACGTCCTGCTTGATTGACTTTGATGAGTATAGGGGTTACAAGAGTTGATCTACCACGAGATTGTAATGCATAAACCCTAATTGTCTAGCCTGTATGATTATGATTGCCTCTATGGACTAAATCCTCCGGTTTATATAGACACTGGAGGGGGCTAGGGTTGTACAGAGTCGGTTTACAGAGAAAGGAATATTCATATCCGCACGCCAAGATTGTCTTCCATGCAAAGGAAAGTCCCATCCGGACACGGGGGAAAGTCTTCTATCTTGTATCTTCACGGCCCATTAGTCCAGCCCATGTTGCATAGCCTGGACGCCCGAGGGCCCCGTAATCCTCAGTAGTCCCTGAACCAGTCTTCAATGACGATGTGTCCGGCGCGCAGATTGTCTTCGACATTGCAAGCCGGATTCCTCTTCCGAACACTTCAAAGTAGTTGACCACCAGCACTATATCCGGCTCTGTTGAATAGTTACAATCCTCAGATATAAAGGTAAAATGCAGATAAGTTCCATCTTCTGATGATTTCTCGAACGAGACGTTCCATCCAGCCGTCTCATCACTTCGAACTACTTTTCGGCCTCCCGTTTCGCGTTTCGAGACGCAACCACCGACGACATGTCTTGTCAAAGCAGAGATCGTGCCCCCTTATTACGGGATTCTCATCAATACGGGTTTGGGAAACCCAATCGTGCCGTTTCGCACGACCCCTTGGAAATAGGCGAGCTTTAAGGCTCGTGGGGACGCGTGGTATTCACTGCCTTTATAAGGAGATAAGATTCCTCCCTTTTTACCCCACGCCTTCCCCTTCCTCAGTCCATCCGCCCTCAAGCTCCAGCGGTCAAGCTTCGATCCATTCCATTCCCAGAAAGTACTCCAGCCATGTCCGGATCTGGAGCGCAAGGCAAGTGGATGGCCTCCTCCGTCACGGAGAAAAACATCAAGGAACTCCGGGAAGCGGGGTATCTGGCCAAAGAAATCGCCCACCGGCTCCCGGACAAAAACCAGGTCATAACTCCAAAGCCAGGCAAGAGTGTAGTATTTATCCCTCATTTTCTTCGTGGGCTGGGGTTTCCCCTTCATCCTTTCGTCCGCGGCCTCATGTTTTACTACGGGCTAGATTTCCATGATCTAGCCCCAAATTCCTTCCTCAGTATTTCGGCGTTCATAGTCGTATGCGAGGAATTCCTCCGCGTTTCCCCCCACTTCGGCCTATGGCTCAAGGTCTTCAATGTGAAGCCGAAAGTAGTGGACGGCCAAAATGCGGATTGCGGTGGCGCTATGGTGAGCAAAATTCCCAATGTCACTTGCCCCAAGGGCACCTTCGTGGAGACCGTGAAGGGATGGCAGCAGTGGTGGTTCTATGTCACAGAGCCCCATGACTCCACATGGGCTGCTCCTGCAGAGTTCAAGTCCGGTCCCCCAATGCGGCTGACATCCTGGCTCAACAAGGGTTTGGATTGGGCGTCGTCTGACGAGGTAACGATGCTGGAGAAGTGCATCAAGAGCATGGTAGATAAGAATACCAGCCTCGCCAGCGTGATTCAAGTGATGCTCTTCCGCCGAATACTCCCCTGTCAAGCGCGTCAAGAGCCCATGTGGAAGTTCGACCCGGCCGGTCCCCGGTCCCTGCAGCAGTCCTTCGGCACGAAGCACGAAGACATGTGGAAGCTGCTCCTCAAGAACCAGAAGTCATGGCCGGAGACAACCAAAGATCTTGGCTACGACAGCACCCACGCTGCAACCCCTGTAAGTTCTTTGATAACATTACTTTGTGAGTCCAAGGAGCACACTAAACCCTCCATTTTCTTTTGCAGGGCTGGACAAGGAAAGCGGACCGGATTCACTGTCCGGCTCCGCTGCCCGAAGACGAAGCTATTCCTTTGTTGACGAGGATGCTAGTCCCGGCGCCGTACCAGGCGCCGGAAAAGAAGGCCAAGGAGAAGGGCAAGGAGGCCAGAAGTGGCCTCCGCCGTAAAGGTGCTTCGTACATAGTGTCCGAGGACAGCGGAACCCTCTCCTCCCCTGACGAAGAGGAAGAGGAGGAGGAAGAGAGCACCTCCCCCCTAAGGGGCAGAAGAAGAAAAGGGCAGCCTCCACCGATCTAGAGGCGGAGGCGTCCAAGAAAGGGAGGATGTCCCTTATGGACGACTCCGAATCGGACGCCGACGAGTGGCGCCCCAGGCCGAAGCCCCTGGCCGGATCGTAAGTACTCAAAGGTATATATATGTCTGACTTTTTATGGCTTATAGTTGTAATGCATTTAAGTTGTATGCTGCAGTCCGGTTAAGGTCCTCCCCTAGCGATCCTCCTCTTCCGGGAATTCGCTGGGTCCGAACATGATGGAGAGCGAATCGCCTCCACCAGCTTCCTCCCCCACTGCCGCGGATAAGACTGAAGTGTCGTCCCAAAGGACCCTTCTGGAACAGGGAGAGGTGCCGGAGGCTGCCAAGAACATGGGGGAACCGACCCCCATGGAAACTGGAGACGGGGGCCATGTACAGTTTGGCCCCCAACCAAGTGTCATTCCGGAAATCCACACGGTTCTGGAGACAGAGGAGCAACCCACTTCGCGAGAAGGGGTGTGCCTATAACATCAGCGTCCTCTGCCAATGCGGAGGTTAGACACTCTGGTGAGAGCGCTTCAGAGCACCACCATTGTGTAAGAACATCGTACCCTTATGGGTATGGTGATTGAAAAGGTTCAGTCCGCGAAAAGCGGACTGAGCGAAGCCTACACTAGCCTTTTAAGAGGCTTTGAGGTATGTGCTTTACAGTGTCTTTTAAACTATATAAAAAGAATGCCTATGTATAGATAGTAGCCCCTGAGACTCTGTTCGGTGTTCGTAAAGAAAACCGAACATAGGATCTAATAACTCATGCAGGAGACTAACGTACATATCTATTTGAACAAGCAGGCTACGAAACAGGCATCAGCTGCCCATGCCACTGAAGCATCCGAGCTAAGGCGGAAGCTAGAAGAAAAGCAAGGTATGTAATACCGAAGCACGTCTTGAAACGATGCCAGCTATGATGTAGTATCTCAATGAGTTTCATAATTATGTTTGCAGCTGACACGTCTGAGGTCGAGGCCCTCAAGAGTGCGCTGGCCGAGGCCAGGAAGGAGGCGGAGGAGGAGCGAGCCTCCCGCCTTAAACATGAATCGCAAGTGGAGGAAGTCTAGCAGGAGCTCAAGGATGCCATAGGCAAATGCGAGTCCTTAGAGCGCAAAAGTTCGGAGCAAAATTCCAAACTTGCCAAGGCACTCCAAAGTGCACAAGAAGCCCGGGCCAAAGCCCAAAGCGCTCTCCGGGAGATCCAATAGGCAAGGCAAATTGCGGTGGGTAAGGCCTTTAACATGTAGAGCAAATTTGTGAAGAAAAGGTATATCTTTCTAACCCGGATTTGGAGTTCTCCAGGAGTGTTTGCGGACCTTCCCTAGAGTGTTGTTGATGCTACGGAGTTCTTTCGGGCCGAAGAGGGGAGTTCAACGGAGAAGTTGTTCTGGTCGCAGTACCTTGCGCCAGAGCATCATGTGCCCCTCAGCGATCAGCTGAAGCAATGGACAGAACTGCACAGGGTGGCTGAATTGGCCATGAGGGATTTGATAATCCGTCTTTGGCCTGCCGAACCCATGCCCAGTAGCTACTTCGGTCTCGTCAAGCGGCTGGTCGGCGCATGCCCTCGGCTTGATGCCGTGAAGCGGTCAGTCTGTATTGAAGGTGCCCGGATGGCCTTCGCCCCCATCAAGATGCAATGGGCGAAGATGGACGCTGTCAAGCTTGCAACCAAGGGACCGCCCGCTAGAAAAGAGCATCACACGTCGGAGCGGTACTTTGATGATGTCATGAAAGGACCCGCATTATAGAGGGCCAATGTTTGAAGGACATCTTTTCTGAATGAATGTATTTATGTTGTCCAATCCTGTATCATGAGACAAGGCTTATGTATGATATATTTCTTATTTTATTTTAAAATATCTCCTCCTGTGCGGCTGTTTATGGTATCTGAGAGTTGGCCAGTCGTCGGCTTCAGCCCCCACGTAGGTAGTACGGGGGTGTTTTGGACAAACACTTAAACACACTTGACCCAACGTACTGGTCCGTGAAGGAGGTGTTAGTGCGGCGAACCAGGCAATCGGACTATGCGGCTTTATCGCCCTCACTTAGCCATAGGAGTTTCATAATGGGAGAGCGGGCGCAACCCCTAGTATTGTTCGATTATCCGAACTCGGGTGCTGTTAATGCCCGACCGGGTGAAGGCCAGCCTATCGCATAATGCGGAAAAAAATCGCTAAGGATTTATCACCGAATAGCTGACCAGCTCTCACCGCATCATGGCAGTCAGTTTTCGACTTTCTCTACTGAGGTGTTTGTCCGGGTGAACCAGAAACACAATCGCAGTAGTTCTTCCTTTACTACCCTAGCCGATCAGACGGAACGTAAGGTAGCAAGCACAGGAGCCGGGCAACCCAACTATTGACCAAATACATGATTCAGAGTCAATGCATATAATGCTAAATTCGGATCGCCGAATTGCACTTGTGAAAGTGTTTGGACTTTGTTTTGATATTAAAAAGATGTACACGGCTTAATAAAGCCCCTGGCAATTTAGACCATGCCGAGGTGTACATGATAATCAGACAAAAACAGGGAAACATATGTTAAAGAGATAAGCCAACGCCGTGTAGGTTTGGGCTAAAAACTGTTTCCATTGTAGTATGATTGATACGTCAAAACGTATTGATACAAATAGTGCAATAAGCAACAAGACTATTTTACATGCCGAACACAAGGGGAAGCCATGCATGCGTCCTGAAAGCGGACGGGGTGATCTTTAAGGATCCTTTAGGTACTCTAGCACGCGTCTATGCTGCTTTTCTCCTTGGTGTATTGTCCTTCGAGAGGATCATCGGCCGGTGTTTTCATAATAGGCCACGGAAAGAGGCCTTGGTACCGTCGAAAGGGTGATGTGGTTTGAGGGAACCTGAAAGAAAATTGAAATAGAAAAAGGAAGAAGAGGAATGCGAGTTTCCTGGTAGGGTCTGACCGTGTTGCAGGCGTTGTCCTTATTGTGCCTCCATCCTGTCCCATGGTATTTTTAGTGCATAATTATGTACGCGTGGCACATGTGCCACAATTCGGTAGGGGATGAGATGGAGGCCGAATTGCTAATCGAGCTCTTGAGGAGCTGGACTGTCATACAATGGGGTAGTCCGGACTCGTTTGACGGTGTCCGAGGACTTGGCCGCCGACGTAATAGTTGGCTTAATGAGGCCGCCCTGTACTTCTGCTGCCAGGGCCACGGTGTGCTCCTCGGTGCGAGGGAGCGTTCCATGTTTCTATTCACTGTTATGACTCCGCGTGGTCCGGGCATCTTGAGTTTGAGATAGGCGTAGTGTGGGACTGCATTGAAGCGAGCGAACGCGGTTCGTCCGAGCAGTGCGTGGTAGCCGCTGCGGAAGGGGACGATATCGAGGATCAAGTCTTCGCCGCGGAAGTTGTCCGGCGAGGGCCTCTACACCGGGTATCACTCCTTTATAGGTAGTTTTAGTGGGCTTGATTCTTGACGGATCAATACCCATCTTGCAGACTGTGTCCTGATAGAGCAAGTTAAGGCTGCCGCCGCCGTCCATGAGGACTCACGTAAGGTGGAATCCATCGATGATTGGATCGAGGACTAATGCGGCCGAACCGCCTTGACGGATACTGGTCGGATGGTCCCTGCAAACGAAGGTGATCGGGCAGGCCGACCATGGGTTGAATTTTGGGGCGACTGGCTCTATCGCATAGATGTCCCTTAGCGCGCGCTTGCGCTCCCTCTTGGGTATATGGGTGACGTATATCGTGTTCACCGTTTTGACTTCGGGGGGAAATTTCTTCTGACCCCCTGTTTTTGGTGCGCGAGGTTCCTCGTCGTCATCCTCACTCGGCGACCCTTTCTCCTTGTGTTCGGCATTTAACTTACCGGCCTGTTTGAAGACCCAACAACTTTTGTTGGTATGGTTGGCAGGCTTATCAGGAGTGTCGTGGATCTGGCAGGGTCGATCAAGTATTCGGTCCAAGCTTGATGAACCGTCTTTGTTTCGTTTGAATGGCTTCTTCCGCTGACCGGATTTGGAGCCACTGAATCCGGCGTTAACTGTCGTATTCTCTGTATCATCATTGTTGCTTCGACGCTTATGTTTGTTGCGTCAGGCCTTCCGTTGCGTTTCGGGCTTCGGAAGTGCCGAGGTCGCTGGTATTGTTACCGCTACGGGCTAGCCAACTATCCTCGCCCGCAGAAGCGGGTCATTAGTGCTGTAAGGGCTGCCATGGACTTCGGCTTTTCTTGGCCGATGTGTCCGGCGAGCCATTCGTCCCGGATGTTATGTTTGAAGGCCGCTAGGGCTTCGGCGTCTGGACAATCGACAATCTGGTTCTTTTTAATTAGGAACCTGGTATAGAATTTCCTGGCCGGCTCTCCGGGCTGTTGGACTATATGACTGAGGTCATCGGCATCCGGAGGCCGGACATAAGTGCCTTGGAAGTTGTCTCTAAAGGCATCTTACAAGTCTTCCCAGCTTCCAATAGAGTTTTCTGGGAGCCAGTGCCTAGCTGGCCCCTTAAGTTTTAGGGGAAGGTATTTGATGGCGTGTAGATCATCACCACGCACCATGTGAATGTGTAGAAGAAAATCTTCAATCCATACTGCGGGATCTGTTGTGTCGTCGTATGATTCGATGTTCACGGGTTTAAACCCTTCAGGGAACTCGTGCTTCATTACCTCATCGGTGAAGCATAGGCGGTGCGCGGCGCCTCTGTGTCGGGCCATGTCACGACTAGTTCGGATGGAGTCCGTATGCGGTTTTCGGCCCGGGGTTGGTTGTGTTTATTGCACCAGGCTTGATAGCCCGCCTCTCGCGCCAGAGCACGCCCCCGCGATCCGTAGATTGACCTGGTCTGACCTGCCCTATTTTCCACGTCCTGTCGTAGGTCGTATGTGTATCCTCGAGCTGTTGTTTCTCTGCTTTTACGGCGAGGTGGTGTGGGCTGGTGTTCGGCTTGACTTGTCGCTCTGTCCCGGCCACGTGGTGGTCTATCGGGTCCGTCAGCCGCATTACGCACGGGTGGTATGGGCTCCAACGCCTCATCGTCGAATTGGGGTAGCAGCTTACGCTTTGGGTAACCCTTTGATGGGCGTTCAAGGCCGTATTCTTCGGCTGCCGCCTGCCAGGACGTTAGTCCATCTGTCGTTGAGCAGGTCTTGGTTAGCTTGAAGCTTCTGATGTTTCTTTTTTAGGCTCCTAGCCATGGCTATTTGCCGGCGCTTGAAGCGCTCTTGTTCGAGGGGTTCCTCTGGCATGATAAAATCTTCGTCCCCGAGGCTTACGTCGTCTTCGAAGAGTGGCAAATAGTTGCTGTCCTCCGAGTCGTTGTTCCCTGTTTGTTCATCAGGGTCAACTTGCCCGTCCTCCCGATCATCCTGTTCGGATGTTGGTTCGATGGGGTCTTCTTGGTCTTCGGCGTTCTCCGGAGTATCATTGTCTTCGGTGCCGGTATTGTTGTTCTTGCCGCGAAGCGATTTAGAGCGGCGCCGGTGACGTTGACGTTTCGGCGGTATCTCAGGAGGTTCGTCCTCGACTGGGTTTTTCTCATCATCGTCGTCGCCGTTTTTAGGTGTATCCACCATGTATACGTCATACGAGGAGGTGGCCGTCCAACATCCGGTGACCTGCGGGTTTTGGGCTTATTCCTCTCCGACATCGTCGTCCATACCGTCGATGTCTTCGGAGGCGTAATCAAGCATGTCGTTTAGGTCATCGACAGTGGCTATGAAGTGGGTGGTGGGTGGGAAGTAAAATTCCCTATTTCCAGCCCCTAGTCCAGGCTGGGCGTGATTTAGAAGCGGTTCCTCTGTGATCACGAGGGATCGCATTAGGTCCAAAGCCTCGTTTAAGAGCGGGGTTTGGATAGGGTCGGAAGTTCCTGGGCCGAGCTCGCATAACATGGGCCTCCAGGGTTCGGAAGTAATATCCAGAGAAGAGTCCGGCCTTGCAATGGTTGCCGGAGACGCTATTCTCTCGGTGTTGAGCTCTAAAGCCGTAGAGAGTCCGGCGGGCTCTAGAATCCTGTCTTCGGACCTGATGACGCGCTCCGGATCTAAGGCCGGAGCGGTGGTTGAGGCCGCGAACCCTTGGAAGATCAAGTCTCCTCGGATATCAACGACATAGTTCAGATTTCTAAAACTGATCTGAGGACCAGGGGCATAGTTGTCGATCTGCTCCAGGTGGCAAACCGAGTTGGCACGCAGCACGAAGCCTCCGAACACAAAGATCTGGCCGGGGAGAAAGACCTCCCGCAGGGCTGCATTGTTGTAGATGATAGATGGAGCCATCGAGTGTTTCGACGACGGCACAGTGGAACTCTCAATGAAAGCACCAATGTTGGTGCCAAAACCGGCAGATCTCGTGTAGGGGGTCCCGAACTGTGCGTCTAAGGATCGATGGTAACATGAGACAAGGGACACGATGTTTACCCAGGTTCGGGCCCTCTTGATGGAGGTAATACCCTACGTGTTGCTTGATTGACTTTGATGAGTATAGGGGTTACAAGAGTTGATCTACCACGAGATCGTAATGGCTAAACTCTAATTGTCTAGCCTGTATGATTATGATTGCCTCTACGAACTAAACCCTCCGGTTTATATAGACACCGGAGGGGGCTAGGGTTGTACAGAGTCGGTTTACAAAGAAAGGAATATTCATATCCGCACGCCAAGCTTGCCTTCCACGCAAAGGAGAGTCCCATCCAGACACGAGGAAAAGTCTTCTATCTTGTATCTTCACGGCCCATTAGTCCGGCCCATGTTGCATAGCCCGGACGCCCGAGGACCCCGTATTCCAGGACTCCCTCACTCATCACTGAGCATCATCTCGACATAGGAGAAGGCATCCAGGGAGGCGGGCGCGGCGGGAGCGGCGTAGAAGGCGACGTTCACGAAGTCCAACACTGCGGGCCCCAACCTCATGGAGGCCTAGACCCCTGACCGGTCGATGACCACCACAGAGACGTCCACATAGCGACTGCGTTGCCTTGACAAGGAACTCGTCATGAATTGCAGGTGACAAGGGCAAGGGCAGGGCTCCCCCGGCTAGAGTCGGTGTTGGCCGAGGCGTCCCTCGCACGATGTAGGAGGATGCGGAGCGACATCCCGACGAGCACCAGGTGGCGGCTAGGCAGAGCTGCCAGGTCCTCGTGCTCTTTGGGGCCGCCGGCCAACCCGGACAGGCGTACGAGGTCATCGTCAGTTACAAATAAGTTTAGGTTTTAGCTGAACGGATGAAATATCATTCGGTTTATATATAATATATCAAATTTATGTCCGTTTGCATGAGTTATGTCTGAATCTATTTGTATTACGGACGAAGGTTTACTGTAAGCGTTGCATTGCCGGCTTTTTGTATCATTGTTCGCGGACACGTCAACAGACAAATAATATATCCGAAGTTGGAGATGCCATAAGAAAATTCATCATTCAAGATGCAACGTCCGAGGGTGATCCTCCTTTTAAATAAAAAATAAAAAATTGCGTAGAAGATACATGGTTGACAAAAACATCACTCATCAAATTACGACAAATACATACTACTAAAACCTTGACTGGAAGTTTATACATACTGCTCAAGTAATTATTGCGACAAATACATCACTCATCACTAAAACCTTGACCTGAAGTTTTGATTACTACTACCATGCAAAAAAATGATTACTAAAGGAAAATCAAATGTTTTTCTTTCGATGAGAAAAACAAACGCTTGAAGCCTTGACCGTTGTACATTCGAATTCTTGACCAACGACGTTGCTCGTGTCTGATCGACCGTCGAACAACTAATGCTGCAGGCCCTGAAGCAGGCCTCGGAACCTCTCCACGCTGCCACCGAACTGCCCCTGCTTCAAAATCCTGAAGGCCAGAAGCGCGCGCACGGCGGCGGCGCCTGCTAGGCGAGGGCTCCCCCACGGCGGATGGATGCGCAGGTTAGCGGCGATGCAGTCCAGCCCCACCGGCATGCCCGAGCAGCCGGCCGCCATCGTCGCAACGTCGTAGACCTGCTGGCCGAGGTAATACTGCATGGCGCCGAGGAACCCGGCCACGTCGTGCGGCAGCGGGGCGCCGCCCGTGACGATCTTCAGGAGGTACGCCACGTGGTAGGCGCCGGCGTAGGTGATCCACGACAGCGGCCGCCCGTGTCCGGCGCCGATGAGGCCGGAACCCATGAGCAGCGCGCCGAGCATGTAGGCGTCGACGCCGTGGTTACGGAGCGTGTCGAGGTCGAGGCCGCGGCGGGCGAGGTAGTCGAGGGCCTTGTCGTCGTGCGGGTCGGCGAGGCGGCAGAAGTCGCGGAGGTTGAACTCCCAGGCGACCTGCTGGCCCTGGTGGTCGCAGACGGCGATGCCGACCTGGAGCGGCTTGAGGCTGTCGACGTTTGCCTTCATGAGCGCGTAGCGGTGCTCCACCGTCAGGCTGCTGAGGTCCTGGCCGACGGCGTGCACGAGTCCAGGGTAGTGCACGTCGACAGCGACGTAGCGTGCGAACGCGGCGAAGCTCTGGAGGTAGCCCCACTCTTCGTTGAAGTTCCCCGCCCACACAGGGCGCACCTGGACCGCCAGCTGCGGCTGTACCGGCGACAGGGGAGCAGCGTGGTAGACAAACGGCGGGGCCTGCACCTGCACGGGAAACATGTGATTGAACTTGAAGCGCGGCGGAAACATGGCGAATGTGCCGGCGGCCGGGTTCACGGCGATGCGTCCACGGTGCATATCTAGATCTCAATCGCTTGCTGTTGTTAGATTAGAGATCTCTTGTTGTAATTGTGTTGCCATAAGCGGTGCAGAGGCGTATATAAAAGGAGGGAGTCGAGCTGCGCTCGGACAAGAAAGGGAGCTGTAGTCGGACTCGGACACAGGATTGATTTTCGAGTCAAATACGGTATCATCTGTTTAGGTGCAATTATACGCTCATAGTTTTTTTTTCTTAAAACAAGGCAAAAGATTTGCCTTTTTTTTAGATCAACGTTGCCGCATTTATTTAATCAAAAGCGTTTGAAATGTTATCCGAGATTACATCACGTACACAGTCTTGGGTGACCCCCAACCAAACCTTGTAAAGTTCATCACCTACACCTACTCTAGCTAATTTATGCGCGGCAATATTTACGGAACGACGGACCCAAAAAACTCTAGAACTAGCAAACGAAGAAAGCAACGTCTTGTTCTCCTGAATCCACGGACCTGCACTTGACATCTTCTGTGGATTATTGAGCATCTGTACCACCCTTTGAGAGTCCAGTTCTACATGTACTTTCTCTGTGTTGATTTCCTGAGCCAGTTGTAAGGCGCGTTTACATGCAAGAATCTCAAGCATCTCAGGGTCGACAATGCCTCGGAACAGGTGGCATAATCCAGCTCTGAAAGCACCATTCTTGTCCCTTATCACCGCTCCAGCTCCACCCTTGCCCCCTGCTTTTGACACAGCCCCATCGGAATTAACTTTGAGCCACCCCTCCTCAGGGGGTTGCCACTTTTGCTTGATCTGCGGCCCTCTCGGTGGCTTGTTCTCAGCATGAACAACCTCCATTCGGTCATATGAGTCACCACCGAGGCTATGATTTCATGTGGCGGAGCTATTTTCTTCCCATCTCGGGCTTCGTTTCGCGCTAACCAGAGGCCATATCACTACACCACGGTTGTTATTAGGAGGCATTTCCGTACGGGCGTTTCTATAAATGCCTGCAAATTGTATATAAGAAGGCATTTTTGGGATTCGCCTCAAATCCGTGTATATAGGAAGGCGTTTTTCCAGTTTGCCTCAAATCCCCGTATATAGGAAGGCGTCTCGGGAAAATGCCTCGGATTGAAAGGAGCTTTCAAGTCATTTTCTTGGAATCGCCTTTGAACAGACATGGATTGGAGGCATTTTTGAAGTTGCCTTAGCGGCGGTCGCACGCAGAGAGCCGCGCGGCCGATTTGGTGCTGGACTGTTACAGTGGCGGCGGACTTGGGACGGCGGCGCAGGACCGCTGCACAGGCGACGAGCAACTGCAAGACTGGCGCGGCCGGCGCGGTCAGAAGGTTAGCCGGTGGCTGAGCTGATGCAGCCATGCATGAATAAAGGCACTCTGACGCGCGTGGCTTCCCGGCATCATTGTATAATCCCAGCATTGGGTCCTCCGGCCATGCGCAGGTGATGCGGTGGTTGAATAATATGCAGTTTTATCTTTCAGTCAACGCTGTCTTCGAATCTTTCAGGTGTATATAGGCCGCGCGGTCCAACCATGATCTAGGTGGTAGGCGTGCAACAATCGAGTCTTTCAGTCAACGCTGTCTTCGAATCCTTGTTTTCTGCGGACGACGATTCAGAGTTACTCCTATTTTCTCTCTCATGCGCGAGCTCACGTTAGTCAGTTTATTTAGACTAGCATAATGCATAGTAACGTCCACATATCCCTAGACTATGTTACTACCTTCATAGTGGGTAGTAACATAAGTGTGGTAACATGCAAAGCTTCATTTATTAGGTTATAGACTCATATTGCATTGGGACATGTGATGTTACAGTAACTAGCTAAGTTACTGTAACTATCTCTCCTCATTAACTCATTGCCACAAAAGCAAATTTGCTGAGTTGGACTCGATGTTACTACTAAAGTTACTCCCACTGTGGCTAGTCTTAGTCCCATACCGCTTGCAGAGAAAGCACCGGGCCTACTTAAAAGGAGGAGACACCTGCATTGTTTCAAGAATGATGACAGCTATAAGAGAATGCAGCCCGAGCTAATTGCCCAGTCTGGGCCTACCACAAAACTAAATACGGCCCATTAATTATCCAGCCTAGAGTAGAACACCTACGAAAATAGGTAGGCTAGAGTAGAGGTAGGGATAGACTAGATAGGTGGGGCCAGCCCCCTGTAGTAAATATCGATGAGTTTTTTCTTGAAGGCTATAAGTGACCTGGCATCTGTATAGAGCCTGTTGCCGGCTCTTCTATTAACCATGCTCTTAGCGGCACCATGAGGAAACGCCAGCGAGCTTTGCCTTCTTTACTCTTTCCCTTCGCGATAGACTCTAGCGTTTTTCATAAACGCCCCCAAATTGAAGAGAAGGCATTTCAAGCACTTTTAGAGGCATTATATAATGCCTTCTAACATCATCCGTGTTGTAGTGTATGTCGCTTGAATCATTGCTCCCCTCTCCTCCTCTGCTGCATCGGCGAACCAATCCAGAAGCCAGCGAGCTAAGGCGCTCTGGGAGTCGATCGGACTCGGTGGTGTGGCCACCATAACTCCCTTCTCCGAGCACACACTACAAAAAAAGACACATCCGTGACATTTTGGGCCGAACGAAATTTTTTTCTGTCATACATATGACACTTCTATGACGATAATTGTGACAAAACCCGGTATCATCATATATGTGGTGGGCTCCTACTTCTATGACAAAAATCATAACAGAAAATGGGCTTTTCGTCACAGGCGGGCCGGAGACGCAGCTGCATGACATTCTTTGGGCCGTCCATGACGGAAAAAACCGTGGTAGAAGCGAGGGGAGGAAAATTTCGGGAGTTGCGGTTATGTTGGGAGGTCGGGGCCGGCGATGCGTGTTTCTCTCGTACACGACGCTGCAGTGTGCGTAGGCGTTGGCTCTAATCAACCCGAAGCGAGGCGTTGGGCTCTAATCGAACCCGATCGATTGCTGCGCAGGCTACACGTTCAACCCGAGCGATCGATCGATGGTTAATCGAACCCGATGGAGCGATTCGCCGCTGCTGCTAATCAAGCCGATCGATTGGATGAGCGGTGGCGTTAACGGCGGGGGGTTGGATGAACAGAGAGCGGTGGCGTTGCCTCCGGATGAACAGAACTCGTGGTGTGGAGGGCTGGATGAACAGTGAGCGATGGAGGAGTGGCCGTGGAGGGTGGTTGAACAGGACCCGTGGTGTGGAGGGCTGGATGAGCGATGAGACGGTGGAGGGGTGCCCGTGGAGGGGTGGTTGAGCGATGGCGGTGGAGTAGCGCGCGATGGAGGCTGGAGGAACAGGAGCCCGTGGAGGCTGGAGAAGGTCGACGGTAACCCGTGGAGGCTGGAGGAGGTCGACAGTGGAGATGAACAGTATCCCGTGGAGTCCCGTTTTGCGGTACGCCACACCCCTCCAGATGAACAGGACCCCCGTTTCGACCGTAGGAGGTCCGTTTCCTCCGTTTTGCGGTACGCCACACCCCTCCCGATCAACAGGACCCCCGTTTCGACCGTAGGAGGTCTGTTTCCTCTGTTTTGCGGTACGCCACACCCCTCCCGATCAACAGGACCCCGTTCCGAACGTAGGAGGTCCGTTTCCTCCGTTGTGCGGTACGCCAGGCCTCGTTTCCATCGCCTGTTCCGTCCAAGCCCTCCCGATGAACACGACCACGCATTCTGTTCCGACCCAGCCGGTTGGCTCCCCATGAACACGACGACGACGCTGTTTCTCTGTTCCGACCCAGCCATGTATGTATGCGCGAGTAGGCGTTCGAGACCCTGCCGTATGTACGTACGTGGCCGTATTTTTTTTCTTGCACCCTCGCCGCTGTACGTACGTGTACATGCTACGTGCGCGCCTCTACAACGACCAGTATGTACGTACACGTTCGCGACCAGAATGACAACGCTACGTACGCTTCGACCAGGTGGGTCCCGACTGTCAGGCACTTCCTTGCCTGCGAAGATGTAGCTGGTGGGTCCTAGCAGTTAGGGAAGCGAATCGTTTTTTTTGCCCGGACGCACTTCCTTGCGTGCGAAGATGTAGCTGGTGGGTCCCAGCAGTCAGGGGGGCGAATCATTCTTTTTTTTCCGGACGCACTTCCTTGCGTGCGAAGGTGTCGCTGGTGGGTCCCAGCGGTCAGGGGGGCGAATCGTTTTGTTTTTTTGCCCGGACGCACTTCCTTGCGTGCGAAGATGTAGCTGGTGGGTCCCAGCAGTCAGGGGGAAACGTTTTTTTCGCAAAATACAGTGGCCCGTCCGGTGGGTCCTAGCTGTCAGGTGGAGGAATCAATATTTTCCGCGTAATAAGGAGGCACTTCCTTGCTGCGGCCGTGGACCCAGCTGTCAGCTTCTCCACGTACAGTCCACGTCCGATGGAAGTCATTCCTTGACCATGTTGACCACGCCGCGGCGAGAGCACCACGGTGCTGGACGACGGCGAGGCCTAGGAAGGGGACGACGCGGAGCCGGGGAAGACGCGGCTTTGGAAGCCCGCGCAGACAGGAGTACGAGGGTTCACTGGTTCGGCTACGGTGTGAGGCTGCTGTCACCGCAGGGCCTGGCCAGCGGTGGGCATAGTAGGGGCGGTGAGGCCTCCGCGGCAGCACAGCCACCCATGGGAGGCAGGAGCATGCGGCATGACCGGCGCTGCTTTGGGCGGCTGGAGCAAGAAACCAGAGGTTGAAGAAGCACTATGGCCGTTGGATGGACATCGTACGGTCACTGGAGCTAGAATCGTTCATATTGACTAAAGTTGACAAAGGCCCCTGGCCCGATCAACTTAGTAGGCCCTAAGTCAGCCTCCCACCATGGTGGGTCCCAGCTAGCAAGAGGAGTATTCATTTTTTGTGCGTAATAAGGAGGCACTTCCGGTGGGTCCGAAATGACAACAAGGTGAACGTTTTTTCACGAATACGCTGGCCCGGCCCAAAGGGTCCCATCACCGTCGGGAAACATTTTTTTCGCGAAATAAGGTGGCCCGTCTAGTGGATCCCTGCTGTCAGGTGGAGGAATAATTATTTTGCGCGTAATAAGGTGGCACTTCCTTGCGGCCGCCTGGACCCAGCTGTCAGCCTCTCCATGTACAGTACTCTTCCGATGGAAGTCGGTCGTTGACCACATTTACCACGCCGTGCCGAGAGCACCAGGGCGGTGGTCTGGACAACGGCGAGGCCTAGGAAGCGGACGACGCGAAGCCGGGGAAAACGCAGCAGTGGTAGCCCGCGCGGAGAGGAGTACGAGGGTTCACTGGTTCGGCTGCGGCGTGAGGCTGCCGTCGCCGCAGAATAACAGGGGGTGTGGGTGAGTAGAGGGATACCCTGGGCCAGCGGTGGGAGTAGTAGGGGGCGGTGAGGCCTCCGCGGCATCACAACCGGCCACGAGAGGCAGGAGCACGCGGCACGACCGACGCTGCTTTGGGCGGCTGGAGCAAGAAGACCAGAGGTTGAAGAAGCACTGCGGCCGTTGGATGGACATCGTACGGCCACTGGAGCTAGAATCGTTCATATTGACTAAGTTGACAAAGCCCTCCGTCCCCGTCAACTTAGTTGGCCCATAAGTCATCCTCCCACTATGGTGGGTCCCATCTAGCAGGGTGGGTATTCATTTTTTTGTGCGTAATAAGGAGGCACTTCCTTGCGTGCGAAGATATAGCTGGTGGGTCCGACATGTCAGCGGGGGGAACGTTTTTTTTGCGAAATACAGAGGCCCTTCCGGTGGGTCACAACTGTCAGGTGGAGGAATCATTATTTTATGCGTCTGATCCACGACCGATGGATGTCGTTCATTGACCACGTTGACCAGGCGGCGCCGAGAGCACCATGGCGGTGGACGACGGCGAGGCCTAGGAAGGAACGACACGGGCCGGGAAGACTCGGCAATGGTTGCCCTGCGGTGGGGAGTACGAGGTTTCTTGGTCCGGCTGCCGTCGCCGGAAAATAACTAAGGTGTGGGTGAGTAGAGGAATGGCCTGGCGAGCGAAGGAGTAGGGTGGGGTGGTGCGGCTCGGCGGCAAAGACAGCCCGGCCACGGAGGCGCGATGCAATGCACCGGAGCTGGTTTGGGCAGCTGGAGCAAGAAGATCAGATATTGAAGAAGCAGCACGGCCGTTGGATTAACATCCAACGGTCACTGCTGCTAGAATCGTTTGTGGACTAAATTTGAATCGTTTGTGGACTAAGTTGACAAAGCCAAAGTACACGTCAACCTAGTAGACCCACAAGTCAGCCTCCAAATCTGTCCCAAATAGCATACAACCCGAAATTTCTAGCTAGATTCAAATTAATTTTAAATCTAAATATACTTTAATTTAAATTCAATGAAATTTTACCCGCACAAAAACAATGAAATTTAAAATATCAAAATCCGAAAGAAAACAGTATTTGAGAACTAATTGTCTGTTTGCTGTATTTTTTTCACTTTTCAGCCCATTTATTATTACTTATAGCCCATTTATTATTACTTATAGCCCATTTATTATTACTTATAGCCCATTTCTTATTACTTATAGCCTATTTTCTGGGAAAAATGCATCCCTCCTAGTCTTGAAAGATTTCCGGCCCAGCAGGGCGTAGAAAAGCAAGTAGGCCTATGTTGGTTATTCTGCAAAAAACAGAATAGCTGGCTAGCCATTTTTCAGAAAGGAAAAAAACAAACTGGGTTGGTCATGTGCTAAACATATGCAATAAAATTCTGGGCTAGACGGGCCACGAGTCCCGCACAACCCAGTTGATACCCTTCTCCGTTCCGATAAAATAAAATTACTGCGCGCGCTGCTAGGTCCCTACTGTCATCCTCACCATGTACAGTCATCTCCTTATTCCTATCAGTTGTTGACCATGTTGACAACACCAGAGGGCGGCGCCGCGGCGAGCGAACCAAGGCGAAGGACGATGGTGAGTCCTCGGACGGGAACGAACAGGAGCCGGGGAAGATCACAACCAGCCGTGGGAGGTGGGAGCAGGCGGTCCCGCCGGCGCTGGTTTGGCTTTGGCGGCTCAAGGAAGAAGAGACTGAAGAAACGCGACAGACGTTGAATGTCAATCGAACGGTCAAGGTTGGCACAATCTTTTTTTGACTAAGCGGACACCAAGTAGCATACTTTTTTATATATAGGAAGAAAACTGCGAGGAAAATGCGTTCGTCTGCCGTCCTCCTCACAGGGAACGTTCGCCACATAAGTGACTAGCACCCTTGGTTTTCAACCGAGAGGTCTTGGGTTCGAGTCCGAGGAACTCCCAATTTTGTCCTCCTTCCTTCCTCGCAAAAAAGGGAAAGAAAATCAAAGACTTGGGAAGGCGTCTGAGAACAAGCTAATGTACCAAAGAAAGAGGCGTTGCGAGTTTTAGAAAAAAGAAAGACGTGCTCACATGCTGGTTCGAATCTAAACCTAGACTATGAATATATATGGTGCTATGCTACTCGCAAGTAATGAAACCGACATATCCAACGTTCACTTCTCCTCTTCTCTACTTACTCGCCTAGCATCGAAGCTCGTCGCAGCAACCATGTCCGCTGGCTGCTCGTCCACCGCTTCTTCAAAGCAGTAACAACCAGATATGCGCCAAGTCGCCACCCGTACCATCGCTTTCGTGGGTCTCATCACACCCGCCGCACGCCGCACCGCAGCCGATTGCTCATCGCATCCCGCCGTTGGTGTGGTGCCACTGCTGCAAATCACGCAGAGTCATCCGTCGCGTCTCAACCACAATCCGCAACCCTGACCGAGTCTTCTACAAATGCCCGAATCATGGGGTAATAATATGTTTAAGTGTTGTTCTGCTGCTTTCAGTTGCTGATTTTTTTAATAGTTTGGTTGATGATCTTCCAATTTGATTCGTGCGGAAAAGGGAAGATTCGTGTGATTTGTATTTACGGGAAGTTCTTGATGTGGGGGAATGCAACTACGCTGATTATTTGGTTAGCCGAGGAATCCCAATACCAGCAGGTTGGGGTGTTGGACAAGTAATCAAGGAACGACGTAAGAGGAAGATGAAGATCAGAAAGGTTAAAGATGCGCTTCCTCCGATCATGGCCAAGAAACAACTGAACGGCCTTGACGGCAATGAGGAGATGAAAGAGCTTGTGAAGATAATGGGCAAAATCGATGTGCTCAGAGGATGATTGTCTCTTTATTTGCGATGTATGTAGCACTCGTGATGTATTCAAATTAGCTACGACATGAGCACTTTGCTGAAACTAGTAATGAATGAAACCTGTGTAGCAGGCTGGGCATAGTGTTGTGAACATCTAATGATTTCTATTAACGGAAATCAGGGGGTATCCCCTTTTGCTCATATAAATAAATAAATAGCAGAGGCCCTGTCGGGTCAGCTTTGTTCTCATTCGAAGACGTCGAGCAAATTGCAGTCCAACAGCAAACTATGTCATCAAATTCAAGTTTCACAGCCAAATATGAATACAACTAGACAACAATGTCATCATGTTTTAGTTGTCATACAATCACCAAACACAAATCAGCATACATAACAAGTGATGTTCTCACAGCAAAATACTAAACAACATGTTCATCAGGTTTCAGTTGTCATAGCAAACACAATTTCACATAGTAGATAAAAAAACGTCTTCTGACAGGCAAATACGACAAAAGCAATGTTATCATCATCCGCAGCAGTAGCGTTAACATCTTCACCATGTGTATCAGTCTGAATCGTAATTCCCCACGGTGTCATCTTCTTCTTCGTCCTCGAATGTTGGCTTCTTCTTGATCAACCCTTGTATGTCCACAGCATGACAGGCAATCTTTTCGCTGGCGTAATTGACGTGATGGTTCTCAAAGATATTAGGAACATATGTGTTATCTTGTACATCAGGAGCAGTGTAAGCATCATCTTGTTGTGCAACTTCATTAAACGAATTCCTCTGCTCAAACCTTTGCAATACTCTCCAGTCATCGCTACGTGCAAATGTGTCTTCCAAGAAAATTTTCTGTGTTGCTTGATTTGCCAAAATAAAAGGCTCGTTGGTGCAGTACGCCGCCTTGACATTGATGGATTTGAAATAATCATCAGCTCTGGGTTTTGCGATCACGGAAAACAGGTTATACCAACGACAAGACAATGTAACCACACAACGATGATCCTCGAAACTAGAGATAAACTGCAACAGAACAATGTCTGTTATGCTAGCATACATTTCAGTTATCTCTTTGTCATATGTATCCGTGCTCATGATGGAACTGTTTTGTGTCTTCCTTCGCCGTCTCATGCAAGGGTGTTGTAGCGCACATCTCCAACAACGCAAGATTCATAACGTCTTACCCGAGTATCAGGACCCATTGCTAGTGAGTAAAGGGCATCATCAACTGCCTGCCCATCCTCCCGCATCTTCTTAACCTATGGTTAGAAAATAGACAAGCTGATCATCTTATGTACTCAATATATTAAAAAAAAATTAAAGTGCACTTCAAAAGCTTACATGGTTCTTGAACCATTTCGTAAATCCTGTCATAACCAGCTTGTCAATGTTTCTTGGATTTTGCGGCAAGAACTCCTCTTTGTAGATGCTGCACAACATAGTGATCGCGTCAAACATCTAAATATATAAGAATGTGCTGCAAGTTTAGTAGATTACGATGTATAAGCTACGATCTTGCACTTACTTGATATAAGGTAGTATCTCGTGACAGTTATTCAACACATACCAAACCATTTTGTCCAAATCTTTAGGTTTGTCCTCTTGTCGACTCTTCCCTGTAACTCGAACAGAATAATCGAAAACATTGAGCCCGGGATTGTCTTCACCCACCTCTTTGCTAAGCTGGTCAGCTGTTTCAATGTATTTTGAGCAGAATGTCAACGCTTCTGTAGCAATGTAGGCCTCTGCAATGGAACCCTCGGGTCTAGCTCTGTTCCTAACATAGCCCTTGAAAGTGCCTAGCCGCCTTTCAATAGGGTACATCCAGCCATCTTGTCTTTGGACCCCTAAGTAGTGCCTCATCAGGTTGATGAACAGTCAAATGCACCATCACATCAAAGAAGGTTGGAGGATATATCTTCTCAAGGTCGCATAGGATAGTTGGTATCTTGTCTCTAAGACGGCTCCAAAGCATCTATCCTGATATTTCTATCGCAGAGTTCCCTCAAGAATTGTCCCAACTCGCAATCGCTCTATATAAGTCGTAGGCGGCCCAATCCTCTAAGGATAACAGGTAAAACCCTTTGAAGTAGGACGTGGCAGTCATGAGTTTTCAACCCTTGTACCTTCTTTCCATCTGCACTGACTCTCCTTTCAGGGCGGAAGCAAATCCATGTGGGAATCTCACACGTGACAGGACCTCGCAGAATTCTTTTCTTTTTACCTTGTCCAAGACGCATTACCGGTGCCATATCCCATGGTTTACCTTCATCTTGCACCTGCAAATCCTTTCTCGATACCAGGTGTGTCAAATCAATCCTAGATTTTAAGGTATCTTTCGTCTTGCCTTCAATGTTAAGAAGTGTGCCGATAATGTTGTCACATATATTTTTCTCGATGTGCATCACATCAAGATTATGCCGCAGATCCAAATCTTCCCAATACTCCAAGTCCCACAAAGTGGACCTGCGGGTAAACAATAATCTCTCTTCTACCGTACACGCTTCCTTTTCCCGCTACCATTACCAGGATGGTTTCCTGGTGTAATATGCCTGACCTTCTCTAATTCCACTTGCAACTCATCGGCTGTGAGCCTCTTTGGCGCATCACGGTTTTCATGGTTTGCATTGAACACATGTCTTCGGTATTTTCTAGGATGCGGCTTGTCCTTGGCAAGGAAACGGTAGTGTCCAATGTAACAGATCTTGCTAAGTATTGCGTGACAATGATTCTGTCACACAATGAACACATGCATTGTAACCATGTGTCGCTCGGCCTACGACATAGTGCCCAAAGCCGGATATTCATGGATGCACCAAATTACAACAAAGACGCAGAAAGAAATCAGCTGGTGGGCTGCTATATAGGTCTCGAGTGAGAACACCCTTCCATAGCTGTTGAAGTTCCTCCACAAGAGGCTCCATGAACAAATCAAAATCCTTTCCAGGACTTTTTGGACCTGGGATGAGCAAGGCCATCATGTAGTTTGATTCTTTGGTGCAGACATTTGGAGGCATGTTGTAAGGGATAACAAGCACTGGCCACATGCTATGGCCAAATGGGTTAAATCCATCTGAAGCCAAATGGGTTAAATCCATCTGAAGCTAAGCCAAGTCTAATGTTTCTCGGGTCAGCAGCAAACTCTTTGTGTTTATCATTGAAGCTTTTCCACTCACTACCATGAGATGGATGGCTCATTACATTCTCGATCTCTGCCTCTGGTTCCTAGAATGCCACAAGACATCCTCTCTTGTTTCAACATCATGAAACAACCTCTACAATCTTGGTGTAATTGGAAAATGTCTCAGACATTATGAGGAACCCTCTTCACAAAGATCGCCATCTTTCCATCTTGATGATTTGCATTTCGGGCATTCACTTAAGTTGGCATAATCATACAGAACAGAACACAATTATTCTTACAAACATGGATCATATCATATCCAATTCCAACTCCACGAAGGAAATTCTTCATTTTATCAGAGGTGTGTGGCAGCTCAGACGCATCTGGGAAAGATTTGCGGAAAGCAGCCAACATCGCATCGAATGATTTGTTGGTCATCCGCTCAGATGCCTTCACCCGAAGAAAGGTGACCATAGCTGAGAATACTGACAACTTATTTCCTGGGGTGACAGCAACGTTGCGTTGTTCCAACATGCGGGCCCACCGTTTTTCTTCTGCAGGTGAAAGTTCACGAAATGCACGAGCATTTCGTAGCATTGTTTCAATGTTGGTCAAACTCACTGGCTCCGCCACCACCACCTCCTCCTCCTCTTCCACCTGAGCATCAGACAGATCAAGATGGTGATTTGCTGCTTCCACGTAGTCAATAACATTGACGTTCACAGCTTCACCATGATGAACCCACCTAGTATATGTGACCGACATCCCATACAAGTGTAGATGATTTTGCACAGTTGATCGGGGTCTTGTAACTGAATTCATACAACTGCTACGGGCAGAGCACATCTGATTTCGGACCACCGTACTCAGCTCTGATAAAGTTCATGAAGTTTTCAACCCCCTCGACATATGCAGCAGAGAATCTTTGAGCAGAAGTTATCCAAGTCCTGTCCATCTGTTAGACATACAAATTAGTTCTTCTACTAGATATTACAGGAAAAACATATATGCTTTTTTATGAAGTCCAGAAAAAATACCTAGGTCGATGTCTAAAGCTATGGAAAGATATTTGGACGAGCAGATCTAAGTAACGAAATATATGTAAAGCTAATTCAGCAAACATATTTGAGTGCTAAATTATGGCAGGCTGTTTCAAGATCAATGAGGCCGAGCACATAGCCATCGAACTATCGAAGGCCATCGCAGCAACAAAGATCGAGTATAAAATGGTGTAGAGCTATTTCACCTAACAGATTGGCTACTAGACCATGGCAATCTACGTCACAATAAATATATGGCATGATATTTTAGCAACTAATCGGCCTTGGCATGCCATCTCAGCTAAGCAGATTGAGTGCAGAACAAGGCAAGGAAGCTTCTTAAGCGAGCATATTGACGATAAACTACTTCGCAAACAAAGTGAGATTAACAACGTCTATCAGCTAACATTCAGCGCTACACCGACATGAACGGGGCCTCAGTCTAGAATGCGCGTACCGTGGGAGAAGCTGACCTCCGTGCGTCTCCACATGAACGTCGCCCGGTGATGGCGGTCGACCGCCGTCGCCTCCACAAGAACGTAGCCAGGTGGCGGCGCGGCTAGAGGACGGCAGTCTATGAGAGCGTCTTGTGGGAGCGAGAGGATCACCGTCGTCCCCTCGACGAACATGGCGCCGACGTATCGGCGCGGCAGGGAGGGCGGCTTTGGCGGAGCGAATGGAGTGGAGGGGGGACGGGAAGGGGGTTTGGGGAATATTTGGCCGAAGGGCGGTTGAATCGAATTTGGGGGAAATTTTTGTCTGTGTGTGGGAGGGGGGAGGATTTTCGCGCGGTGGGCGGGGGGAGTTTGGCGCATGGTCGGTTTCTCCAAGTGCAGTCCCACGTGTCAAGCCGAAGCGCGTTCCGCTTGCGTGAGCCGTGTGCAGGACCGAACGTGTGTGGGGTGCAATGCGACCGCGACAGGAGTGATGTGAGTGTACCGCCTTTTTTCCTTTTAAACTAGGTGCTTCGCCCCCTCAAAAAAAATGTTGCTTCGCGCGATCCATTGATACTACTACTAGTAATCCAGTAATCCCGACTAAAACGGCGAGGCTGGGTCTTTTCCCGCGCGATATGCTGGGAGGTTGGCTTAGTTGGGTTTCTTAGATTTGTCTCGGTTCAATAAAAAGCAGAGTTGGTGATGATGGTGTGCCTGGCATCCTGCAATATAGGCCGTCCGATCTATATCTAACGGATAGGAAGGAAACTATGATAATTTACCCGCACTCCTCTCCACATTTGCAGATAAGGCTTTCCCTCGTTCATCCTTTTCTCCCACAAGATCTTGATCTTCCGTGCAACGCACGGGCATCTTGCTAGTACTCCTACAATATGTATATTATTGTGAAAGTTCATATACACTGTCCGAGATAAATGCAAACACGGCAAATTTTCATTACATTTTGAACTTTTATAGGACAGAAAAATAAAACAAACCCGACCCTAAACCTATTCTACGGCGGCGACCGACGTCCATGTACGGGGCCGGGGTTCAAGACCCGTGAAGTGAAGGTGCGGTCTCCGGCGAGGAAGAGTAGAACACGGGATACGGACCGGCCAGTTGGCACACCATGCCCTGCCGCCTCACATGCCCTACTCATCCTCGGAGGAGTCCCTGACCTCGGCGGTGCCGGACATTGGACGGCGGCAAGTAGAACGCGTGGGTCGACGGTGCTCCCGTCGTCGGCCGCCAGCGTAGCCACCGCTTGTGCGGTCGCGTCCGCGTCCGGCTACGCCGCTATTGCATCGCGAGAGGCGACTTGAGCGAGGGTGGCGACCTCGAGCTTCATCCTCGAGGACAAGCTCTCCCGCAGAGCGTTCGCACTTGCGGTCATGGCGGATGTGGTGCCAGGTAGGAGGACGATGCGCTATGGTGTGCAGGTTAGCTGGACGTTGCCGCTTTAAGTAGCGCATTTCGGTGAGGCCAAGCGTCCGGGTGCGTCATTAAGTCGCCGGTGTTGGTTCCTCGGGCACCGAGCCTCTTAACGACGACATACAAACGGACGACATGAATGCGGGCAGCTGGCGCCGGCTGGGAATGCACCGCACGACAGCGCGAGGGACGAGGGCTTTGGTGTGCCAGGGTAGTCAGCTGCGGTCGTGGCAACGTTGGAGATGCCCTTTGCTCAAATGCAATCCCCGCATGTCATTGAAAAAAGCAAGACGACCCGACATGGTCTCAGGTCCAGAGGATGCAGTTGGCCGCGCTACATCACTCCGCGGACGCGTCGCGGCGCCCCGTGCATCCTCGACGAGCCGGGTGTTGGGGTGTGTTTGGGTTGTGGCCAAAGTGCACCTTACCAAAATTTTGGTCATGACCCAAAGATTGGTCTTTGTTTGGATGGTTCCCATTTCTTTGGCATGCCAATGAACTCTAGCCAACTCTAGTTCATTTTTCTTGCCAATGTCGGCCAAATCATGGGCAACCAATACCTCAACCAAAATTTTGGCTACCCAATGCTTTGATGGGGCAACCTTGGGCACAAACCAAACATACCGTTGGTCGTGCCACAGCACTAACGCCACCCTCGGCACACTGAAACCGACCGTGTCTATCAACGATATGAGCGTGTCGCTCACCGCGGTCGACGTGTCTAGAGGCGGTGCTGGAGCTGCGCCCTGTTGTTGGCCCCAACGACCCACATGAACGGTTGTCGGTGGCGAGGAGGTCGTGGGCCAGCTCCTCCATTGGACTAGTCTGCGCTATGTCGGTTTCCCTGTTTTCTCGGCCATATTCGAGCGTCAGTGCTCCGCGTTGCGCATTAGGCCCTTCACTATGTAGGCCAAGCGAGACAACTTATTGTTTATTTGAGCCGTTCAAGTGTAATCATGTGGCGTTTGCTTATTTCTCATTCCTCTCCAACCCTCTTATCCATCGATCATGTCGCCCTCCAGTCGAGTCCATCCTCCCGCATGCCTTATTTGAACATTCCGCCGAGTATCATTCGCATGTACCCACCCTAGTCCTCTTTCAATAGATCTTCGGATCCCGATATGAAATCGAGAAGAAACGAGTGGGGGCACGTGATACCTAAGGCGGATTCAAAATTTTGAACCGGTGATCATAGCATCCGCAAATCATATATAAAGGGTATTCAATGGTCGTTTCGTTTTTGAACGTACAATATACTCCCTCCTATCCTTTCTACTTTACATACTATGATAGGAGTATAAGTTTTATGTGTAGTCAAAGTATCTCTACTATGATAAAAAAGGTATCAACATTCAACAACACCCAATCAATATTGTTAGATTCGTACGTACTCCTAGATTTGTACTCGAGATGGTTTCCAATTTGACTATTGACAAGATTAATAGTACTCCTTTCACATAGGTGAGTAAGTCATCTTAGGCTGTGCACCGTGACCAAGGAGGAGGGGAAAACGAGAGACATTAATGTTTATTTGCTAATTAATAGTATTGCATGCAATGAACTAACCAATGCATGTCATGTTTGATAGTCTCAGGTCATTAAAAGCATGCACACCCTCATCTCTTATTGGTTCATATGTCAAGAAACAAGAAATGAGGTAGAAGTTAATGCACCGTGCCCTCGTGTTTTGGGATTATTTGGTTTTCGTAAGATGACTTACACACCTAGACGGAGGGAGTACATGAGATGTATAATGTGAAAATTATATAATTGGAAACTCCTTTCACATACGAAATTGACCATATGCTTTGTGTAAGTTGCATGTCATATATTATTACTCTAACATTTGGTCAAAGTTAGCATCGAAAAACGCATTAGACCCTGTATGCTTTGTGTAAGTTGCATGTCATATATTATTACTCTAACATTTGTGTAAGTTGCATGTCATATATTATTACTCTAACATTTGGTCAAAGTAGTATAGTGGAAGTGGATCCTCGGCGTAGGTATCCCTGCCTTACCCTCCCTTTCGGTCACTTCTTGGCGGACCCCATGCTTGCTAGGCCCCGCATGTCGGTTACTCAATGGGTTCGACCACGTCGAGATTCTCATCCATAGTATACTCCCTCTGTTTTATATACTCCGCATAAAGCGGAGGGAGTGGTGGTATAATAAATGACGCGGGCGGGGGCAATGCTACACTTACGTAAATAATGTTACGTGTTTTACATAAAGTGCAACGTGGATAATTAGTATTGGAGAAGGGGGAGGAAGGGGCCCCACCCACCTGGGACATCGGTTTGCTCTCAACTGCGGTCCCACAAGCGGCCAACGCAAGGCAAGCGTGTTCCATTCGGTGAGCGGCGTGGAGGGTCCAGCGTGTCGGGCTGCAACGCTTAACGCGACAAGAGCGATGTACTGATCAAAACCGATTGACCGGTCGTCACCGGAACCACTAGTCACACCGAACCTTCGCGCTCGGCCTCGCCAGCCACGCCCTAAAACCACACCAAATCTCAGCCCATTCCCCACCTTTCGAAGTTTCGATCCCTAGCCCGCATCAAGCGTCCCCTAGTTCGCCGGAAATCCATGGTGCGCCGCCAAGATCACTTACTACAAGATCTTGGCGCCGGGCGCCCAGCGCAGAAATCGCGGCGGCGGTCGGCGCCACAGACCTCCGTTCCCAAGCTCGCTTTGCGGCGGGCCAATCCCCGAGTTCTCTGGAGCCAAGCTACGAGGAGGAGGAAGCCAATCCAATGTTCACTGCGGAGGTCGCAGCGTAGAAGGCCCCCGATGGGTATGAGACGATGGACGTCGACTTCGTGCCGGCATCTGAGTCCCCCATGTTGCAGGCGGACCAGCGGTTCAACATGGCGATACTAAAGGAGGACCGGGAGGCGGAGGCTCAACTCGACGTGGAGCGCGCGCATGCCGCTGCCATCGAGGCTCTCCTGTAGGCGGAACCGGATGTCGTGGGTGTGAACCGGGCGGGGGAGGCTCAACTTGAGGCGGAGCGCGCGGATGCCGCTGCCATCGAGGCCCTCCTGCAGGCGGAACCTGACGTCCTGGACATGAACCGGGTGACAGTGGCTCGACTCAACGCAGAGCACGCGGATGCCGCTCTCATCGACGCCCTCCTGCAGGCGGAACCAGAAGTCCTGGACTTGAACCGGGCGGCAAAGGCTCGACTCGACGCGGAGCGCGCGGATGCCGCTGCCATCGAGGCCCTCCTGCAGGCGGAACTGGACGTCCTCGACTTGAACCGGGCTGTGCTCTCGTCCGTGCAGAGCGCCCGCACGCTCCGCTTGAACGAGTAGCTGGAGGCCGAGGACAACCACGGTGCGGAGACACACGTCGGCAGCGACGGCTGGTTCGCGCCGGCAACCAAAGACGACGAGGCCGTCTCTTTCCGCGAGCAGTGATAGTTTTTCTTTATGTTGTTGTTTTATGGATCTTTTGCTGTGTAAAAACATACTATTTGTTATGCAAGTCGCCTGACTTGGGTCGATCTACCATTTCAGGCGGTTGGATGAATATCCTCGTCTCCTAACCCTTCTTTCCTTCTTCCTCACCTCTTCTTCTTCCCCAACAGGCCACCGCAGACGGGCCGTCGGATACTCCCCAACATGTGGTTGGATAAACATACTCTATGAGCGAAAATTATGTGTCAGCGATAGGATGGCTGAGTTTGGTTTGTTCACATGCGACCGCGTGTCGGTGAGGGTCGTTCCCTTGGTTCGGTTTGCGGCGTGCGGGAGCGATCGTGTGAGGGTGCGGTGCGACCATGCATGCAGGAGCGACCGTGTGAGGGTGCGGTGCGACCGCGACAGCCGTGCGCAAGTGTACCTCCTTCTCATTTTGAAAACTTTAGGCAAGCTTGGCAAAAATGTGAGATGAAGTTTGGCAATGCAAGGCCTAGACCCAAACAGGATAAGTAATGCGTGCATTACTAGGAGTACTAGTGTTAAAAAAGAAAGGTGGGGTTTTCCTTGGCGGGATTTAATCGATACAAATCCTCGTTTCACGTGTCAATTAATGCGTATTTTTTCTCGAAGACCAAAGAGCTAACCATCTCACTCCTCATCGCTTGATTAATGCAGCGCCATGCAAACGAACCGTCTCACTTCCGCATGCATGCAGGGGATATTAATGTCCTTGGTTGCTAACCCCATCAATTTTGCCTCGATTAGTGTTAGTGGCCCTTTGCAAATTGTAATTTTGATATACTGGCCTTGTGTACAAAAAAATGGAGGTAGTAACTATATTTGAATTCCTTGCCCATTGCGGTGACGTCGCCTTTTTTTTTGTGGTTTGGCGAAGTGCGTTCGACGGAGAACGCCATTGAGGGAGACCACGGTAAGTTGTTCGCAAGTGCCGCCTGCAAGCCGAGACAACCACCTTATTTGCATCCAGGAAGTCCTTTACTAGTACTACTACTAGGAGTACTAGTGCAGTGAGATGGCTTCTCGAAGAAGACGATGGAGAAGCGGAGTCGTGAAGAGTGAAATGATAGTTGCTTCCGTGCTTTGTGATTTGACGCCTCAACGCTTTGTGATTTGTGATAGAAGGGACAGGGAGTAGACTCTGTGCTCTATACTGTACTACATGCGTCCAAGCATGGGAGAAAAGAGGAGAGACGTTGCATTTTCTATTCCTTCAATCAATCAATCGAGAGCTTCGGTTCCATCTTTTGGCTTTGGCAACAACGTCCACAATGGTTCCCACGATGCCAAAAGCTATTTTCACATTTGGCTACACATTGTGGATGCCCTTAGCCGTACCACTTGGTTTTGCTCATGTGCTATCTATACAAATCTCAATTATATTGATCTAAAAATTATAGAATCAAAGATTGGTAAAAAGGAGGTGATTTTGCCGCGGATGGCGGGGAGGTTTCTTATTTCGGAGGACGTTGTCCTGGCGGTTTGCTAACATGCGGTCCCACGTGTCAGTGCTTTACCAAGCTGATCCGCATCCCACATGAGGCAGAACAACGGCAGAAGCAACACGTGGTTAAGTTGAAGAAGATGAGGGAGAAGCGGATTCAGCAACGAGTGAAATGATGGTTGCTTCGTCCCTCCAACTTCTTTTTTAGCATTATTACTTCATCCCTCCAACTTAACTGCGGGAAAGGTGCAGCTTTGTGATTTGACGCCTCATTGCTCATTACTACGCCGGCGCCATGACTGGGTGCTTCACCCCGGCTACTACTGCCTTTGTATTCGGTATGGCACGTGGACCCGGTAGCTTGATGTCCCACATGTCGGCGACGGGACTAGAAGATTTATGAAAGCGAGTGCTCCACTCTTACGGCGGAGGAGTAGACGACACGACGGCCCAGTGAACTGTCACTTGTACTGTATAGTACTATAGTTTTGCTGTTTTGCACGATCCATCAATACAAACCCGATTAAACAGGAAAGGGCGGGATTTTCCCGCGCGGTAGATGATACTGGCCATACATTTCAAAGGCAGTTTTAATGTATGCAAACTGAATAATTATAAGTAACAATATGATATCTAGTAAAACTAAAAACACATATGATTTATTGTGTTAGAGTGTAGTAGTAGTGTTGTATTGCATAGTTGTTAGATGTAACATGCGAGAACGTGTAGATATGTAGTTTTGGAGGGCCTATAGAGAGAAAAGCGTAATACGGTCACCGAACTTCAGAATAAGCTGATTACGGTCACTATATACGTTTTGCGGTGATTATCCGGTCACTTGCTCACAGTTCAGCATCGGATTGCACTCTGTTGACCGGCCAAATAGTCCGCGTGGCGGCATGTTGACTAGTTAAATTGACCACATTCCTTGTGGGTCCCACCTGTCAGTTCGCATAGGGAAAAGGTCAGATAAACACAAATTTACACAGGCGCGACAAGGCTCCAACCCGTGCGCGGGAATCACCTGGTTGTGTATGTGTCTGTCAGGGCCTGATGTGTGCGCATGCACATGTAGGTTGAGCACTTGAGTGTGAGAGTGTGTGTTGGTCGTGTGGTGTAATGGTGTGTGCATGCATGCGTGCGTGTGAGTGTAGCGTGCGTGCGTGGCTGCGTGTGTACGTGTGAGTGTTGCGTGCGTGCGTGGGTGCATGTGTTTGTGTGAGTGTTGCATGGATGGAGTTCGTGTGCATGCGTGCGTGTGTGTATAATCACCACACCAGCTCCTGTGTGTTAAAAAAGATGACTCAGCATACCAATACAAGGCCACCTTATGCGCTGTGCCCACGGTGATGACTTTGAACCACCGTCAAAATATTTTTTTGTGGTTTGTTTTCATTCTTACAAGCAAGATGCCCGTGCGTTGAACGTAACATCAAGATGCATTTGTATGACTTGTTTATCTTGTGAGAGAAAAGGATGAACGAGGAAAGGCCTTATTTGCAAATGTGGAGAGGTGTGTGGGTACCTTTTTGCAAAATTGCCATAGTTTCTTTCCTATCCTTCAGATATAAATCGGACGGCCTATATTGCAGGATGGGAGGCACACCATCATCACCAACTCTATTTCTTATAAGAGTGTATTTTATGTATTTTATAATAGTGTAGATGTAGAGTAGATACAAGTCGATAGGTGGGCACGATGTTAGTGAGATAATGCGATGCAACACTAGAGGTGCCACGTGGAGCGTTTAACTGGTCAACTAGTCATGTCATGAGCAAATACAAAGTTGTACGGTGAGCCCGTGACTGTATAATAACCACTAAACGTAAGCGGTGACCGTAATGAGTGGATTATGAAGTCCAATGTATGTATCGTGCTTTCACTTCAAATACAATGATCGTCATTGCATATATCGCGAGAGAAAGATGAAACACGCGTGAATTTTCTGGGGCTTACTTTTAGAGGACACGGAGATAGTTTTGTGTGCATACGTGAAAAGGCGTCTGAGGGGTATGCGATGGAGAGAGAGATGCTCTTTGTTTCTCTTTATTATGACTAACTTTGTATATAGTATAAAAATATACAAATTCACAAAGACGGAATAAATATCATTGTGGGCAACATGCAATGCAAATTAGCATTCGTACTCCTCCATATAACTTTGTAATGTTGTATATATGTAGAAACTCTAAAATAATTTTTTGGCCACACTTTATTCAAAAGGAATGTTGTATGCGAAATCAACATGAAGAGAGGGATTTTTAGATCAATGGGTGCGTGATGTAACATGTGTGAATGTGTAGTTGATGCATTTGGCGGGGCCTAGAGAGGTATGTGTGTGTATTACGTATTCGAGAGAGGCATGGATAGAGGGGCCGGCCAGGCGTGGGAGAGATAGCACGAGAAATGAGAGTGGTCTAGAGAGAGAGAGAGACGAATATGACGTCACGGCAAGAGATTCCATTCCCTTGAGTGTGTATATGCAAGGGGGAGGGAATAGAGGCACCAGGAGAAATTTTGTGTGTGGTGTTTGTGTTGGTATGTGTGGGTGTGAGAAGATAATGGAACGTGGGGGCAGAGGGTGTGTCACCGCGTGAGGTCCGGTGGGTCGAGGTGAGGCCCTTCGTTCGGTTCCGTCCCGCGCCACATTGGTCAGCCCATGACACATTTAGGAAGACCCATGGATGACTAGTCGTACAAGACAAAGATAGCAGAATTGTGAAGGACTCTGTGTCCACTGACAAAGCCGGCTAGGATTTGTAACCCTAGGTTCTTGGACTAAGGTAACCCCTTTATCTAGTATATTACTATTCATCCAAACTAACTTTAAGGGGCATCCTACAAAATGCTTTGCTAGAATCATACTCGTCGATTAGGAAGAGGGGTGTGAGATAATGCGTGAGAGACAGGCGTAAAGATAATGTGCGTACATGAGACACGTAGGCAGGTCCATGTATATAGAAAGGGTCGATGAGGACTGTGTGTGTATGTTTGCGAGAGGAAGAGTGCTTGTGATAAAGGTTAGTGAAAACAGTTGTAAATGGTTACGAGAGGGAGGGAGGGTTATATCTAGAGCATGTGTGCGATAAAGACACCTCGGGAGAGAGTGTGTGAGCATGTGCGAGAGACCACCGACCGAGAGTGAAACTACACGTAAAAGACTGCTCTACACATTGATTAAAGATATAAATTGTATCCAAATATTAGGATGGGATCATGATATTTGCAATTCGCGTAAGGAGCGGTCATTGATCCATCGGACATCTAGATTCTATCGAATTTGAGCATGTCTATGTTATTATTCGACACAATTGATCCACATAGTTAGTATTTTGAACTCCAGACAATGCATCGCTTTAGCAATCGAATATAAACGTGAGTATAGTTCATGTTGTGTGTGTAAAGCACATTATACATACAGAAGTTACACAATGGACATTTATAAATAGCTACCTATGAACTAGCATACATTTGAATTCAACCTAAGGTGGTTTAAAAAAAATCGAATTCAGCATGAAGTCCATTCAATTATTTGAATTTGATATCATGGCATTTGTAAACCATACCTAAACTATGGGGGTACCAATCTTTGCTCTGATTTTGTACATAATAGCATATGTGATGTGTACAAAATAGATTCAAATTTAGCTCCTCCATTCCAAAATAATCGTAGTTATAGGATTTTCAAGTGTCAAAATTTCAGAAGGAAGCGGATAATTTAATGAGGTTTTCAAACATAAAAGGTCAAATATAACGTTGTCTATTTAGGTCAATCCTCATAGTTCAAGAGTACTCTAAACGTGAATGCTTGTGTTTCAAAATTTCGAACGAAGCGCCAAAAGAGCCTCTACTACTTGAAACCATGTGAGACCAATGTTTGGCGGTACAAAGGAAATTACTTTTCCGATAACTCCGACCTGTGAAACCTACCGCCCGACGTCCAAAGGTCTAAACCGGGGTAGGTTTGTAGCTTCATCTAGGCGCCATGCAACCGCCTCGAAAAACATTCATACACAATGGCCGCCTAAGCACACATGCGCGGCCGAAATCGCCTCCGCCCACTATTTGGGACACACAGGATTACCATCCTACCCCGACCATGATGGGTCCGAAATTTAAGAGGGGGGCAAACTTTGTACTTTCCCCAAATTTCAAACAAGCGCGTCCCATCTTCTGTTCAAAAAAAGCCAAAAACAAGCGCGTCCCAGAATGAAACATGGTTCCCCCCCCCCCACTCGTCTGATTCCCCATTCGTACTCCGTGGGCGCCAAAACTACCTCTCCACCAGCCGTGAAACCCCGGCGTCCTCCGTCTGCCACCCCATCCCACCCATCAACCGCCGCCCTCCTCCATCACGCCGGAGCCGATACCCCGACGTCGTCGTCCACCGCAACCTCAACCGCAACGCCCTCCATGGCTAGTAGTTGAAGCCGAGGCCGAGCCGTCCGTACCCGAGCCAGTTCAACCACGTCGTCCTGCGCCTCACCGCTGCCGCTCCAACTTCGCCACCCTCCACCGCACCGGAGCTGTTCACCTCGCCGTCGCCGCCACCTCGGATCTGCTTCCTCCGCCGACATACGGCCACGGCAACACAGTCAACAATTTGGCCATGGGTTCGTCCAAGCCTCCACTCTCCAGAACATCGGTTTCCCCGGTAAAAAGAAGAAGATCGCCGCGACATGTGGAGGTGACCACACCGGCAACCAAAGAAGGTACTCCTCTTCCCTTATTCGTGCAAATCTTACGTCTCTGCTTGCACGGTATTCATTCCACAGAAGACACTAGTTGACCGCTTCTTCTTGATACTAGATGTTCCTAGTAACTCACGATGCACAAGGTTTCTCCTCATATACTATTTCACCTTATCTAGAGGTCCGTCGCCCCCCTAAATTTCAATTTCTGGCCAGTTGATTTCCAATTAACGGAAGCATTCCCCGGTGTAACAGGTGCTAGTACGACTATTATGCCGGGGAAACAGCGCCTTGGTGTTTATCTTAGGGGCGTCTGCAGCCTAGAGCTACTGGCGCCCGATCTGGAGGTCGGCAGGGATTAAAGGGATGGCTTGGGGGCGCTGCCAAGCACGGCGGTGGTGTGAGGTCCATGGGAGGCGGGCGGCGGAGGCACGGGTCTGGGCTGGTGGTCATTTGGCGGTTCGAGAAAGATCGTCAACGATGGTGGCGGGAGGTAGACGAAGGCCATCTGCCCGTTCCTTATAGATCGGACGGTTCATTAAAAAATTGACTGACCTATTTATTTTCAGTCGAATGTTATCTTAGATATGACCACATGTGGTGGTGTGCTGGAGGAGTACCTACATTTCCTGTGCTCATATATTACAAAATCATACGGAGTAGAATCTAATTTTGTTTGCCATGCAATGTTGTAGAGCTGTCATATGTCTCCTGTCATTTATTTTTCAGCCACCTGCTATCTTCTACTTTTACAGTGCACTAGAGACTCTCCTGCCGAAAGAGAAGCAGCAAAGAAAAGAGATAAGTCGCTCCAGCTTCGTATGCTGGTAGGCAAGACACGTTACAACGCTATAAAGGGTGCAGTGTCAGCAGATGGAGATGGTAAACGTAGCTCTGGAGTTGATGACCTCGCTCGCAATGAACCACCATCCCATGTGCTTGCTTTAACTTCGTGGTGTCATATGTGGTTGCATGTTCCATATGGTGTCTAGCTTGTATTCGAAAGGCCGAAGTCGGTATTTATTATGATAAGGAAAGATATTTTTTACATGAACCACCATCCCGTGAGCACCAGAAGACAAATAGCTAGTCAGGGCACTGGCCAAGCCAGTGACAAGCCCAGCAAAGACATGCATCACCTGGAAGCCAACTAAAAAGCCGCGATGGTGGCGAAGCAGCCCGCCTCCCACCAGGCTCTCGTGTCCTAGATGATCATGTTCACCAGTCCGGCAGGATGTCTAGCTTGTATTGCTTCCAATTTGGTTAAATTGCATCTGCTTAGCTTACACATTATACCTTTGAATATGACAGCCTTTCGCTTTTTGGTACATACTAGTACATACGTGTATTAACCATGTTCTTACATCAAACTAATGTTCTTGTGTATCCCTCATCAATCACTTATGACGAGGCAGGCAGGCAAGGGGACTACTCCTCATTTAAAGAATGCAGCGTCAGCCTCCCGACATGATTCTCAAGGAACAGAAATGCTAGATGAAGATAGTGAACGTAGCTCTGTAGCTGATTACAGCATTTCCCCTACACTAGCATCGCATGTGCTTGCTCTAACTTGGCAGCGTGATATGTGGTTGCATGTTGCATATGGTGTCTAGATTGTAATTCTTACAATATGGTTAAACTGCATGTGCTAGTCTGCTTAGCTTATACTCCTGTAAATGTGACATTATACCTGTTAATGTGAAATGTCTTCCTGTATTTAGTACATAGTACATCTGTCTATTAAGCATGTCCTTACATAAAACTATTGTTTTTTTGTATCCCGCATCAACCAATATGACGAGACACCTTTAGTATATGCAGTGCGATATTAGTTGCATCTTTCATATGATTTATAGCATGCGCTGCTTCTAATTTGTTGAAATTCCATTTATGATGGGGACGCTTTTAACTTGGCGAGTCATATTGGTTGCATCTTTCATGTGGTGTCTAGCTTGCATTGCTTCTTATTTGCTGGAATGGTTTCGCTTAGTTTACACAAACAGTTGTGAACATGCCATGCCGTCCTGTTTTTCGTACATATTCCATCCTGGTATCATGTGTTTGCCTTACATCAAAGTAGTGATTGTCGGTATCATGCATGAATGAGTTCTGAAGAGAGAATTTTATTGCTTTTTCTTGTCGGTTTTACTTGACAATTCAAAATCAATAAAGCGGAAGGAAGTTAGCAAGGCAGCGGATAAAGGTGCTCCTTCCAAATGGAGGGCCTCTACAGTTTCTACTCCTCCACACCCCCAAGATGATTTCCAAGACAACACATGCATAGATACTCAACAAAGCTGTGTTTATGATGAGCATGTCTCCCCTAGTGCGGCATCCTTTGGTGCTCCCTCTAACTTGGCACTGTTATATGTGGTTGCATGTTATGTGTGATGTTTAGCTTATATTGCTTCTAATTTTGTTGAATTCCATCTGCTTACTTTACACATTATACTTGAATAAGACACGTGTTGCTGTTTCTAGAACATACAATATCTGTCTATCACACCATGTTCTTACATCAAATTACTATTGTTGTGTAACCTGCAACAATTACTTATCATAAGACACGTTTGACTTTGGAGTGTGATATAGGTTACATTTCACATTCTTTTCTACCTTGTACTACTAATTTGTTGAAATGGCACTTATGACGAGACAGTTTTAACTTGGTAGAGTGATATTCGTTGCATCTTTCATATGGTGTCTAGCTTTCATTGCTTCTAATTTGTTGAAATGCCTTCTCCTTAGTTTACACATCATAAGCTGTGAATATGCAATGTTGTGAATATGCAATGGCACTAATGACGAGAGACCTCTAACATGGTAGTGTGATGTTGTTTGCATCTTGCATATGATTTATTTCTTGTATTGCTTCACATTTGTTTAAACGCCATTTATGCTTTGAGACACCGTTAACTTGGCGGAAGCGATATTTGTAGCATCTTTCATATGGTGTCTACCTTCCATTGCATTGCTTCTAATTTGGTGAAATGTCTTCTTCTTAGTTTACACATCATAGTTACGGTTATCTCTTCCGTCACTGTTTTCATACATATTACATCCTCCTATCATGTGGTTGTCTAACATCAAAGTTCAGTTAAATGCATCACGCATCAATTTGTTCTGAAGAACTAAATTGTTATTCATTTTTCTTGTAGGCTTGACTTAACATGGCACCGAGAAAGAGGAAGAAACACAGAATGGCAGAGAATGAGAAGCGGATGAATCCTGCAGATTCTGCTGGTACTGATGGTGCAATAGAATTTGAAAGTCCAGCGGAAAATTCTACAAACACGGCATCCCATGCTACACGAGCTGCAAAAAAGCCAAACAGAAACAAATAGCTGCCACCAAACAAGCAGAGATAACCCTAGTTCTTGCAACACCTACCACAAGTACTACCAATGCACGACATACTCGTCGGCCAATCGAAACTAGCAGCACGTTCCCAAGCTCCCTTGCCACCGACACTACTTCCCAAGCACTCTTGACACAACACGAGTTGGCAATATCAGATGAACCTTGTGAGCTTCAACAGCAAGAAGGTAGTTGTTGGAGTCAAGTTACAGTTGCATGCTTCTTTATATGTAGTCTCACATTTTCATGTACACTAACACTTCCTATGTTCGTTGTTGGACTAGCACCTATGCGCAAGAGGAAACAAACATCAGGGATAATGCTCGATAGGTTAACTAATTCTAGAGGAGGAAGAATGGAGATCCGTTTTGAGGCTGGTTTAAAAAGGCCACCTGATGCTACAGAGTCAGCCAAGTTAGCATTAGAGGCATCGGTTGCCGTTAGGTGTCATGTACGTATCCTCCCAACATGGATTCAGTACAGGAATGACAAAGACGAAACCCAGTTCAACACCTTCCTCGACCATTTATCTGTAAGTATGGTTATGTATGGAAACTAGTAATATCGTCTTGCTCATCCCCATACTTTCTAGGTTGCTGATAATGAGACTCCCATAATTTTCAACAGATGAGGTTCAAGTTGGATAGCCAAGATGATGCAACCAGACAAGCTTGCACCCATGTTTCCAAGTCTGCTCTGCGACATTATCGGTATAACTTGAGGAAAACTCACTTTGAAGGCAAGGCTAACAGTGAACTTTCCCAAACATCTCTAGTGGAAAATATATCGGATGAAGACTGGAGGGGCCTTGTTAAACACTGGTCTGATCCGAAGTATCAGGTACATTATATATATGTGATCAGATCACATGTTGAATTCCTATTGACGCATGTACCACACAAATCTATCTTCTTGTAGGTGAACTGTTCAAAGAACAAGGCCAACTGCATTTAAAGTGAAATTCCAACAGACGACATGATCTCGTAGCTATATTGCACCTTCGCGAGGCTCTTGTAATTAGCTGTTGTTTCACTCTTTTCATTGTACCATATTATCGGATCTATATTGACTTGTTCGAAATGCGCAGAAAAGCCCGCAGGACCAAAATGTACCTGAACCAAATGCTGGAAATCTTCAAGGACCGTCACACCATCAAGAAGAAGGGCATGACTACACCACCAAAGCCGCTGTTGTAAGTCCTTAATCCTCATGCCTTTTAACTACTACTTACTCGACTTGTGCCTTGAACTGCATGGTTTGCAGCCAATGTCTATTACTCTTTTCAATTTTATACACAATTGTCTTAGCTTATCATTGCACCTTACAAGGTTTAAAAGGGAGGAGTGATGTTCCTTTGATCTTGACCCGTAATCTAGTTCCGTCTTTGGACTTGCCCACACAACGTTACAATTGCATGTTTGTTTGTTCTCGGTTGTTTTGTGATATGAATGATGTCATACTATGCTTACCGTATTATAAACTTCGTCTCTTTATCCTTAGCCCTCAATACAATGTGAAGAAATAGACAATACATTAGCGATGGTACATGGTCATATGTTTGGAACCTGGTTTTATTATATACTTTGCAATAAAATACAACTAATATTTTACATGGGTTCACCGTAATAAGTTACGTATATAGACCAAAGCTATTTTGTTTGGTTTTGCTGCCTCCTTAATATCTTACATTACGGTACTACTAATGTAAAACCTCAACTTTTCAGCGAGCTATGGAAAAAATGGTGGAACCGCCACCTTACGAAGGTGGCGAGGCAACTATAACCGCAATGTCGCTCTTCTTTGCGATGGGTCGATACACATCCACTAACGCATTGCCAAAAGCACTTTCATGCATAATATTGGGTTGGTTTTTAAGGAAATATCGTCCATACTTCCTCATTATCAAGTTTTGCAAGCTCAAAGCAATGATGTATCTGCGCTCGAGACACAAGTCCATTCCCTAATAGAGGCCCTTTGTGAAACAAGGAGAAACATTGCTCAATGTCGTCAAGATATGCATGGTTTTGAAACCAGACTATCAGACATTTGCTATGTTGTTCAAGAGCCTAGGGGAAATGAAGGCGAGGGTTATGGTGCTCCATCGGACAATACAACATGAAAACGTAACAGTCAGGTCAAATGAACCGAGCTTCTGAACTTCTGGTGGTGGATTTATCTGCTAGACTGTTAAGTTTTATGCCAACCTTCCTTTTGTTATATAGTTGTAATTTGTTTTGGTGCGATACAAAATTTATTCTTAACGTGCAGCCACCGGCTGAAGAAAACAGCAAGCCATTTTTGTATAGTGTAGGGTGTTCCCTATATTTGCACTGGCAGCGATCTTTGATGCCGAGTGGATGTAATCTGTGCAATCGCCTTAATAGCCTAGCGTCAGTTTCGGCCTTATTTATTTCCTATTCTTCTTTTTCCCTGGTTTGCTAGTGGCCGCAACTACCCATGGGCCATATACGGGCCGTAGGATCCATGGGTCTCCTACGGGCCATCGATAAATGGTCCTGTAATCGGTGGGCCTCGGGCCATCAATAAATGGGCCTGTAATCGGTGGGCCTCGGGCCGTCGGATAAATGGGTCTACATGGGACGTGTCGGGCGTGGTGGTATCGGCCCAGACGGTAACGGGCCGTTAACGAGCCGTGGGACTGCAAAAGCTTAATTCTGTCACAAGCATAACGGGTCGTTAATGGGCGAGAATATAGGGCCGGGCTGGCGAAGCGGGCCGACTCTTGCCATGGGCGAATTTGGCCCATTAGGGTAACGAGCCCGATGTGGCCAACTCTTGCCATGGGCGAATTTGGCCCATTTGGGGAACATGCCGATGTGGCCGACTCTTGCCATGGGCGAATTTGGCCCATTAGGGGAACATGCCAAGAACGGGCGGTAATGTCGAGGGCGAAAAGGAGCCCAAGAACGTATGGGGCCGTCAATAGGCCGAAAGCTAACACGGTGGAAATGGCCCATGTAAATCACGGGCCGTTAACGGGTACAATGAAAATTACTGTTCATTATGGGCTAGAGTCACCGTGGGCACGTATAGGGCGAAAGATCTGAAAGGCCTCATATGGGCCAAAGGCGTCGTGGGCCATACATGGGCCGAAAGTGAAATGGGCTGGTGTTATATTCGACGGCCCACATGGCGTTGTTGGGTCGATTTCCTTTAGTGCCCTAACGGGCTGTGAGTTAACGGGCCGTAAAATGGGCTATTCTTGCGAAGAGACCGTTAACGAGCTTTTCATGGGCCAGCCGTTAACTTTTGACCAACTCAAAGCAGGCCGGCTTTGTAAGCTAAATGGGCGATGGTGGGCCGTGGCACGTGTCGACATATCATAGGCGCCTATCTCGACCCATCGATTTAGCTGACACGTGTTTCGTTCGGCCAATAAGAATTTTACACATGAAAATTTCCCATTGGTCGGGGCTGTTAACGGGTTATCGAATCCAAAACCCGACCCGATAGCTTAACGGTGTTCCATTATGGTGGATGCCACGTGTCTGTCACCCTTGACGAAAGCACTTCTGTGACATGCGATTTATCGTCATGGAAGTGGACACTTCCGTGATGATAATTTTGGTAATGTCATGGAACACTTCTCTGACAAAGACATGTATGACTATCTTGATTCTGTCACAAATTTGTCATGGATGTACATGCATGACAAAAAACGCGACCTACTGTGACAAACACGTATCATCACAGAAGTGTATTTTTTTGTAGTGATAGAAGTTGCCAGAATTGCTTGGAATGCTGGCAAGACCGGAACCGATGAAGCACCATTTCTTCTCGTCCACACGCAACACAAAAAATTCCTGGTTTGATCCTCCGACGGTGTAGCTCAGCCCCTACAGCTCGTCCATTTTGTATCATCCTCCACATGTGAATTTTGGCCTTGGGCGGCGCGTTGGTGTCCCACAACGCCATGTATCCTCTATTGCAACTGAATTCGAGGCCTCCGGCTGTCCGTTCCTCGCGCTATCCAGTGATTTCCTGAGATGATACCCAGATTTAACAGAGAAAATTCCATTATTCATGAAGTTCCATGCGAGGTAGTCTTCACTACCCGGACCTCCAATGGCTATTTGCTTGATACCGTTCGCGTCATCCTCAGAGAACATCATCTTTACTTTACCCATATCCCAGCTTCTTCCGTCCTTGTCATCAGGTGAGCGATCTTGGTAGCACCCGTCACAAAAATTTGTCCAAGGGGTCTCATACTGCCGGCTCGTGGAATCCAGTTATCATGGTGGATGATCACAGCACATCCATTACATATACGCCAAATGAGCCCCTCTCGTAACAGGTCTCTCCCCCAAAGAATACTTAGGAATGTGTACGAGGCCGACGATGGGGCTGTGGCTGTCATGATCGAGTCTGCACTGAAGTAGCGTGCCTTGAGCACACATGCACACAGGGAAGTAGGATTTTGTTGAATTCTCCACGCTTGCTTTGCTAACAAAGCTTGGTTGAAGGCCTACGGATCACGAAAACCCCGTGCATCCATTCCTCTTCGAAGCACACATCTTCTGCCAAGAGATCAAGTGTACCTTTCGTTCGCCAGCGTTGTCGCCCACCAGAATTTAGAAGAGATTGAGGTCAGGTTCCGGCATATCTTCTTCATGATCTGAAAACAACTCATGGTTTATGTAGGTATAGCTTGAAGCCTCGATTTTATCAACACTTCCATTGCTGCCTTGAACAGCCCTTGCCCCTTCAAACCGCTTACTTTACCTTTCGCACTTTCTGTCACATATTTAAAAGTTCCATCTTTGGATTTCCCAACCAGTGTTGGGAGTCCAAGGTATCTCTCACTCAACGCCTCCGACTAGACACCCAAAGTGTCCTTCAACTCCTGCTTATCCTTCTCTTGTTGTGCCTTACCGAAAAAGATTGAGGACTTCTGCAAGTTGACACGTTGGCCTGATGCCTCCTCATATTTCCTCAAAATTTCTTTCAGTTTCTCCATATTACTCCGAGTTCCCTAAAAAAACGATGTTGTCATCCGCAAAGAGTAGGTGAGTAACGTGGGGGCCAGTGCTCCCAAAGGTCACACCCTTCACATCTCGCTCCTGTTGTGCTCGTTTGAGTAACACAGAAAAACCTTCCACGCAGAAAAGGAATAGGTAGGGGGAGAGGGGACCCCCCTGCCTGAGACCTCTAGATGGAGAGAAGCCTCTTGACAATCCACCATTAAGCTCGACTGAGAAGGAAGCAGACTTCACACACCTCATGATCATCGAGATCCAGCCATTTGAAAAAGCAATCTCTTCCATACTCTGTTGCAAAAAAAAACCACTCCACGCGGTCATATGCCTTCATCATGTCCAGTTTCACTGCACACAACGGTTTCTTCCTCCTCCTTTTGCGTATAGCATGAACACATTCATAGGCCACTAGAACATTGACCGTGATCGATGATACGTCTCCGTTGTATCTACTTTTCCAAACACTTTTGCCTTTGTTTTGGACTCTAACTTGCACGATTTGAATGGAACTAACCCGGACTGACGCTGTTTTCAGCAGAATTGCCATGGTGTTATTTATGTGCAGAAACAAAAGTTCTCGGAATGACATGAAACTCCACGGAGCTTATTTTTGGAAAATATTAAAAATATTGGCGAAAGAATCAAGGCCATGGGGCCCACCACCTGTCCACGAGGGTGGGGGGCGCGCCTGACCCCCTGGGCGCGCCCCCTGCCTCGTGGCCCCCCTGGTGCTCCACCGACCTCAACTCCAACTCCATATATTCGTGTTTGGGGAGAAAAAATCAGGGAGAAAGATTCATCGCGTTTTACGATACGGAGCTGCCGCCAAGCCCTAAACTCTCTCGGGAGGGCTGATCTTGAGTCCGTTCAGGGCTCCGGAGAGGGGAATCCGTCGCCATCGTCATCATCAACCATCCTCCATCACCAGTTTCATGATGCTCACCACCATGCGTGAGTAATTCCATCGTAGGCTTGCTGGACGGTGATGGGTTGGATGAGATTTATCATGTAATCGAGTTAGTTTTGTTAGGGTTTGATCCCTAGTATCCACTATGTTACGAGATTGATGTTGCTATGACTTTGCTATGCTTAATGCTTGTCACTAGGGCCCGAGTGCCATGATTTCAGATCTGAACCTATTATATTTTCATGAATAAATGTGAGTTCTTGATCCTATCTTGCAAGTCTATAGTCACCTACTATGTGTTATGATCCGGCAACCCCAAAGTGACAATAATCGGGACCACTCCCGGTGATGACCATAGTTTGAGGAGTTCATGTATTCACTATGTGTTAATGCTTTGGTCCGATACTCTATTAAAAGGAGGCCTTAATATCCCTTAGTTTCCGTTAGGACTCCACTGCCACGTGAGGGTAGGACAAAAGATGTCATGCAAGTTCTTTTCCATAAGCACATATGACTATATTCAGAATACATGCCTACATTACATTGATGAATTGGAGCTAGTTCTGTGTCACCCTATGTTATGATTGTTACATGATGAACCGCATCCGGCATAATTCTCCATCACCGATCCAATGTCTACGAGCTTTTCACATATTGTTCTCCGCTTATTTACTTTTTCGTTGCTACTGTTACAATCACTACAAAACCCAAAAATAATACTTTTGTTACCGTTACCGTTACTTCCATATTACTTTGCTACTAAATACCTTGCTGCAGATACTAAGTTATCTAGGTGTGGTTGAATTGACAACTCAACTGCTAATACTTGAGAATTTTCTTTGGCTCCCCTTGTGTCGAATCAATAAATTTGGGTTGAATACTCTACCCTCGAAAACTGTTGCGATCCCCTATACTTGTAGGTTATCAATACTATTTTCTGGCGCCGTTGCCGGGGAGCATAGCTCTATTCTTTGAGTCACTTGGGATTTATATCTGCTGATCACTATGAAGAACTTGAAAGACGCGAAAACAAAAATTTATCCCTCAACTATGAGGGGAGGTAAGGAACTGCCATCTAGCTCTGCACTTGATTCACCTTCTGTTTTGAGTAAGCTTGCGACACCTAAACCTGCTTCTGCTATTAATTCTGATATGCCACTGCTACTATGCATGATACTTATGATGAAACTACTTCTATGCTTGATACTACTGTGCCACTTGGTGAATTTCTTGATGAACAACTTGCTAGGGCTAGAGAGAATGAAATTATTGAAATTGACAATATTGATGAAAGTGATGATGAAGGCTCTCCCAATAAATATGAATTACCTGTTGTGCCAGAGGGCTATGTTATGGATGAAGAAACTGCTAGAGACTTTCTTGCTTGCAATGATAGAAGTGATCTTAAGAAATTATTAGCTAAGCTGAAACAAAAAACCCTGAATGCTAGAATGAAATATGATCATGCTTATGCTACCTCACCTATCTTTGTTACTGATAAGGATTATGAATTCTTTGTTGATCCTGATATAATTACTTTGGTTGAGTCTGATCCTTTTTATGGCTATGAATCTGAAACTGTTGTGGCACATCTTACTAAATTAAATGATATAGCCACACGTTCACTAATGATGAGAGAAGCCGCTACTTTTATATCCTTAAAATATTTCCGTTCTCATTAAAGGTTGATGCTAAGATATGGTTTAATTCTCTTGATCCTGGTTGTGTGCGTAGTCCCCAGGATATGATTTATTACTTCTCTGCTAAATATTTCCCTGCTCATAAGAAACAAGCTGCTTTAAGAGATATATATAATTTTGTGCAAATTGAAGAAGAGAGTCTCCCATAAGCTTGGGGGAGGCTTCTCCAATTACTTAATGCTTTGCCTGATCATCCTCTTAAGAAAAATGAAATACTTGATATCTTTTATAATGGACTAACCGATGCTTCAAGAGACCACTTGGATAGTTGTGCTAGTTCTGTTTTCAGGGAAAGAACACCAGATGAGGCTGAAATTCTGAATAATATGTTGACTAATGAAAATAATTGGACACTTCCTGAGCCTATTCCTAAACCAACTCCGAAGGAAAGAGGTGTTCTATTTCTCAGTCCTGAAGACATACAAGAGGCAAAGAAATCTATGAAAGAAAAGGGTATTAAAGCTGAAGATGTTAAGAATTTACCTCCTATTGAAGAAATACATGGTCTTAATTCACCGCCCGTTGAAGAAATATATGATTTTAATCCATTACCTATTGAAGAAGTACACAGTCTTGATAACCCGACACAGGTAGTAAAGGTAAATTCTCTCTATAGATTTGATGAAGGTGATATCCCTCACTATAAGTCTGCTAGCCAATGTTTGGATGAGTTTGATAACTTTATGGTTAAGCAAGAAGATTTTAATGCTTATTTTGGTAGACAATTAAAACAAAATGCTTATATGATTGAACACTTGGGTGATTATATGTCTAGAGTTAAAGGTGAACTTAAACTCATTAGTAAACATGCTTCTATGGTCACCACTCAAGTAGAACAAGTACTTAAAGCTCAAAATGATTTGCTCAATGAATTAAATAGTATGAATAATGATTATGCTGTTAGAGTGGCTACTAGAACTGGTAGAACGACTCAGGAACCTTTGTATCCTGAAGGCCATCCTAAGAGAATTGAGCAGAATTCTCAGAGTAATAATGTAGATGCACCTAGTCCTCCTAAAAATAAGAAAAAGAAAAATGATAGGACTTTGCATGCTTCTAGTGAACCTATTGCTGAACCACCTGAGAATCCTAATGATATTTCTATTTCTGATGCTGAAACACAATCTGGTAATGAACATGAACCTAGTGATAATATTAATGAAGATGTTCATGTTGAGGCTCAACCTAGTAATGATAATGATGTAGAAATTGAACCTGTTGTTGATCTTGATAACCCACAATCAAAGAATCAACATTATGATAAGAGAGACTTTGTTGCTAGGAAGCACGGTAAAGAAAGGGAGCCATGGGTTCAGAAACCCATGCCTTTTCCTCCCAAACCATCCAAGAAAAAGGATGATGAGGATTTTGAGCGCTTTGCTAAGATGATTAGACCTATCTTCTTGCGTATGCGATTAACTGATATGCTCAAAATGAATCCTTATGCTAAGTACATGAAAGAAATTGTTAGAAATAAATGAAAGATACCGGAAGCTGAAATTTCCACCATGCTTGCTAATTATACTTTTAAAGGTGGAATACCAAAGAAACTTGGAGATCCAGGAGTACCTACTATACCATGCTCCATTAAAAGAAATTATGTTAGAACTGCTTTATGTGATCTTGGAGACGGTGTTAGTGTTATGCCTCTCTCTTTATATCGTAGAATTGATTTGAATAAGTTGACACCTACTGAAATATCTTTGCAAATGGCTGATAAATGAACTGCTATACCTGTCGGTATTTGTGAGGATGTGCATGTTGTGGTTGCAAACGTTACTATTTGAACGAACTTTATTATTCTTGATATTCCCGAGGACGATAGTATGTCTATTATTCTTGGAAGACCCTTTTTGTATACTCCAGGGCTGTTATTGATTGCAAAAAAGGCGATGTCACTTTTCATGTTAATGGTAATGAGCACACGGTACACTTTCTGAGGAAACAACCTCAAGTTCACAGAATAAATTCTATTGGAAAAATTCCATCGATTATTTTTGGAGGTTTTGAATTTCCTCTCCCTACTGTCAAAAAGAGATATGATATTCTTATTATCGGGGATGTGCATATCCCTGTTGACATAACATAGTGTTATTCGAAATTTCTCCGGTTCCATGTTAGTCGGAATGAGTTTGTTAACAAGACTTGATCAACCTTGTTAGTGGATTCCTTTTGATGAGCATGAGATGGATGAAGTTAGAAAGAACAACCTTTTGTACCCTCCTTTTACTTTCTATTATTTAGAATAAATAAAGCAAAAATAGTATTTTCTGTTAGTTTTCTGAATTATCCGTGCAATGTAAAATACCCCAAAAATAAAAGTTCTCCAAATGCCCTGCCAATTTAATATGATTTTTTCTGGAATATTTGAGAATATCTGGCACTGAGAACACAGCAGGGGGAGCAAGCACCTGGCCACGAGGGTCCAGGGCGCGCCCCCTGCCTCGTGGGCCCACGGTGGCTCCCCTCCACTTATGCCAGCCACCACACACTTCTTCCTCCGAAAAAAATCACCATCCAGCTCAAGCACGAGTTCTAGCTCATTTTGCTCGATTTTTGATCTCCTTGATCAAAGCACCTCTCACAAAACTGCTTTGGGGGATTGTTCCTTGGTATGTGACTCCTCCATTGGTCCAATTAGTTTTTGCTCTAGTGCTTTATTCATTGCAAATTTGTGCTGCCTAGGTGACCATGTTCTTGATCTTTCATGTCAAATTTATATGGTTCCAAGTAGTTCTAATGCATGATATAGGCTCTAGGCACTTGTAGGAGTAGTTGCTATCAATTTTTTTGAGCTTGGTTCACTTTTGTTTGAAGTTACTAAAAATTTCAGAAATTTTGCAGAGGAAGAAATATGTTTAGGAAAATGTACCAAGGTGGTCCTTCAAGGAAGCAAGGACCCAGGCTTGCAATGTGTGATGCTGATGATGAACCACCAAGGGACGCCCCAGTGTGGCCTTGTGAATGGCCTTCAGAGGACTTCATGGATCAAGCAGGAATTAAGGAAGAATTTAACGCATATTTGCGTAACGCTGATCTTGTGAGCTTCGAGGCAGAAAAATGCCGTCAGTACCACTATCTCACTAGTTCCTTTGTGAGGAGGTTTGAATTTTCATCTTCACGCAATTCTTAAACTGTCCTGTTTGATCTTTATGAAAATTCTTATACTATGGACTTAGAGGATTTTACCACTGCCTGCAAACTTCCATAATTGGGTAGTATTAGTGAACCTCGCAAATCTGAATTTAGAGATTTTCTTGCTAGTATAACTGTGGGTGAATCTAGAGACATAGCACAAGCTACCATTGGGAGCATTCATTTTCCTACTATACATTATTTTGCTCTCTTCATAGGTAGGTGCATAAATGGTAAGGATGAAGCATGTCACATGTGTGTCCCTAACCTCAGTGTTCTCAGGAGTGCTGTGTTAGGAGATAAGCATTATAATTTGGGAGCCATTGTTGCACGTAGGTTGCATCATAATAGATTTTATGGACATTTCTTTGGTGGAATGTGTGCAACCCGTATAGCTAATTTTCTTGGTATAACCATATGTGAGGATGATATTGAGTTGCCTCCTGCTTATTTGGATTAGGAGGCTATGGTTCGTCATCATTTTATTGAGAGGAACAATCAGTTCCTCCAGTACCGACTAATCTTTTACAGACGACGCACCTATCACGTCGCTCTCCCTGCTTCTACCCTCTTTGACTTTCAGGCAAAGGGGAGATATTACATAACCAGAGAGGAGGCAGATGAGTATAAGAGGAGGGCTGAGATAGCTCGCCTCCAAGCTGCAGCCCACGATGCAATGACTACTGCATCTCAGTACGACCCCAACTACAACTTTGGATATCCGCCAGGCCAGCCGTGGCAATAGACCAACTTAGGCCAAAAGCCTAAGCTTGGGGGAGTACGTATTTCTCACCGACATTACATTCATGTTCACACACTCATTGTTAGTTGTCGGTGCTCATACTCTTTCATTGTAATATCCATGCTAGATTATTTTCTTTTTATGCTTTCTTCTTGTGTGTTTAATAAACCTTAAGAAAAAAATTAGTAGTAGCTTTTAGCTATTTTATTTTTCTTGCTGTAGTAGTAATAATTAAAAGAAAACCCAAAAAGATTTCTCGTTCTTCTTTTGCTTGTTGGGAGCTTTCCCGTGTAAATAGTTTTATTTCTTTTCTTTTCTTTCGGGGTCGATAGAAGAAGACCATAATGAAATTGTTGAAGTGGCTCTTATATGCATTATTGTTGATTTAACCAAGAGCCCATATTGCCTTGTCTTCTCCTGTTTATTGAATGCTTGCATATTCCAGCTTAGTCCAATGTATGTGCACTATTATTATTATTCACATCGTTCGGTCGTGCAAGTGAAAGGAATTATGGCGATATATAATGGACTGATTGAGATGAGAGAAGCCGGTATGAACTCGACCTCTCTTGTTTTTGTAAATATGATTAGTTCATCGTTCCTGATTCAGCCTATTATGAATAAACATGTTTGCAATGACAATTAGAGATTATTGTTACTTATGCCATGCTTAATTAGTTATGAGTTATAATGGTTTACCTTGTGTGCCAACATGCTATTAAAATGGTTGTGATGTGGTATAGTAGGGTGGTATCCTCCTTTGAATGATTCGAGTGACTTGACTTGGCACATGTTCACGCATGTAGTTGAAACAAATCAACATAGCCTTCCACGATATTTATGTTCATGGTGGATTATATCCTACTCGTGCTTGCACTCAATGTTCATTAATTTAATGCATGTTCACGACTGTTGTCACTCTCTAGTTGGTCGCTTCCCAGTCTTTTGCTAGTCGTCACTTGTACTAAGCGGGAATACTGCTTGTGCATCCAATCCCTTAAACCCCAAAGTTATTCCATATGAGTCCACCATACCTTCCTATATGAGGTATCTACCTGCCGTTCCAAGTAAATTTGTATGTGCCAAACTCTAAACCTTCAAATGAAATTCTGATTTGTATGCTCGAATAGCTCATGTATCAACTAGGGCTGTCCGTATCTTCCATGTTAGGCGGGTTATTCTCAAGAGGAGTGGACTCCGCTCCTCACTCGCGAGAAAATGGTTGGTCACCAGGATGCCCAGTCCCATGCTTTATGCAAACCAAATCAAAATAATTGCAAACAGAACTCCCCCGGGACTGTTGTTAGTTGGAGGCACTCGTTGTTTCGAGCAAGCCATGGATTGATGCTTGTTGGTGGATGGGGAGTGAAAACTTTACCATTTTGTTTGGGAACCGCCTATAATATGTGTAGCATGGAAGATATCGCCATCTCTTGGTTGTTATGTTGACAATGAAAGTATGCCGCTCAAAATATTATTTATCTCTATTTCAAAATCGAGCTCTGGCACCCCTACAAATCCCTGCTTCCCTCTACAAAGGGCATATCTATTTACTTTTATGTTGAGTCATCACCTCTTATTAAAAAGCACCAGCTGGAGAGCACCGCTGTCATTTGCATTCATTACTATTAATTTATATTGGGTATGACTATGACTGGATCTCTTTTACCATGAATTACAATGTCTAGTCAGTCCTTGATCTTTAAAGGTGCTCTGCATTTATGTTTTGCGGTCTCAGAAAGGTCTAGCGAGATACCATCTCGTTATATCATATTATGATTGTTTTGAGAAAGTGTTGTCATCCGAGATTTATTATTATTGCTCGCTAGTTGATTATGCCATTGATATGAGTAAACATGAGACCTAAGTGTTATTGTGAATATGGTTAGTTCATAATCTTTGCTGAAAACTTGAATATTGGCTTTACATATTTACAACAACAAGAGCAAACAGAGTTTGTAAAAGTTTTCTTTATCACTTTCAGTTTATCAACTGAATTGCTTGAGGACAAGCAAAGGTTTAAGCTTGGGGGAGTTGATACGTCTCCGTCGTATCTACTTTTCCAAACACTTTTGCCCTTGTTTTGGACTCTAACTTGCATGATTTGAATGGAACTAACCCGGACTGGCGCTGTTTTCAGCAGAATTGCCATGGTGTTATTTATGTACAGAAACAAAAGTTCTCGGAATGACCTGAAACTCCACGGAGCTTATTTTTGGAAAATATTAAAAATATTGGCAAAAGAATCAAGGCCAGGGGGGCCACCACCTGTCCACGAGGGTGGGGGCGCCCCCTGCCTCGTGGGCCCCCTGGTGCTCCACCGACCTCAACTCCAACTCCATATATTCGTGTTCGGGGAGAAAAAAATCAGAGAGAAAGATTCATAGCGTTTTACGATACGGAGTCGCCGCCAAGCCCTAAACTCTCTCGGGAGGCTTCATCTGAACTCCGTTTGGGGCTCCGGAGAGGGGAATCCGTCGCCATCGTCATCATCAACCATCCTCCATCACCAATTTCATGATGCTCACCGCCATGCGTGAGTAATTCCATCGTAGGCTTGCTGGACGGTGATGGGTTGGATGAGATTTATCATGTAATTGAGTTAGTTTTGTTAGGGTTTGATCCCTAGTATCCACTATGTTCTGAGATTGATGTTGCTATGACTTTGCTATGCTTAATGCTTGTCACTAGGGCCCGAGTGCCATGATTTCAGATCTGAACCTATTATGTTTTCATGAATATGTGTGAGTTCTTGATCCTATCTTGCAAGTCTATAGTCACCTACTATGTGTTATGATCCGGCAACCCCGAAGTGACAATAATCGGGACCACTCCCGGTGATGACCATAGTTTGAGGAGTTCATGTATTTTCTATGTGTTAATGCTTTGGTCCGGTACTCTATTAAAAGGAGGCCTTAATATCCCTTAGTTTCCGTTAGGACCCCGCTGCCACGGGAGGGTAGGACAAAAGATGTCATGCAAGTTCTTTTCCATAAGCACGTATGACTATATTCGAAACATGCCTACATTACATTGATGAATTGGAGCTAGTTACATGTCACCCTATGTTATGATTGTTACATGATAAACCACATCCGCATAATTCTCCATCACCGATCCAATGCCTCTGAGCTTTTCACATATTGTTCTCCGCTTATTTACTTTTTTTCGTTACTCTGTTACAATCACTACAAAACCCAAAATAATACTTTTATTACTTTGCTACCGTTACTTCCATATTACTTTGCTACTAAATACTTTGCTGCAGATACTAAGTTATCCAGGTGTGGTTGAATTGACAACTCAACTGCTAATACTTGAGAATATTCTTTGGCTCTCCTTGTGTCGAATCAATAAATTTGGGTTGAATACTCTACCCTCGAAAACTGTTGCGATCCCCTATACTTGTGGGTTATCAATCGGCCGCCCCGGGACGAAAGCACTCTGCTCCTCTAAGATAAGGACCGGTAAGATAGCTTTCAGTCTGTTGGCTAGAACTTTCATCGCGATCCTGTAAAGGACGTTGCATAGACTTATGGGCCGAAATTGTGAGAGTAACTCCGGTGAGTTACACTTTGGAATCATGACAATGATCATGGCGTTAAATGAGTCCGGCGCATCCACCCCATTTAGAAAGTCCCTCACCGCCCTGCAAACATCATTGCGAACTAGCGACCAGTGTCGCTGATAAAAAAGAGTCGGCAGCCCGTCTGGACCCAGTGCCTTGGTAGGCCCCATCTGGAACAGTGCTATCTCAATTTCTTTGTCCCAAATGGGAGCCAGCAGTTTCTCATTCATGTCATGTGTAACTAGGCGGTCAATGTGCTGTAATATAGTGTTAGCTTCTCGTGAGCCATCTGATGTGAACAGTTGCTCGTAAAAATTCGCAGCCATGTTGCGCATCTCTTCATCAACCATACACTTGGATCCATCATCACGCCGAAGTGCCTTAACCATATTTTTCCTCTTCCGATGTGATGCCCGCTGCTGGAAATATTGAGTATTTTGATCACCTGCCCGTAGCCAGTCCACTCTAGATCTCTGTCGATACATAATCTCCTCACGTGCATAAATTTCTCGGAGCTGCTATTCTATATCTCGGACTTCTAGTGAAGACCCTGTGGAAAGAGCTCTATTTTTTGCATCCAAGAGTTGCACCTTCAGTGTTTTAATTTGTCGCCTAATGGATCCAAAAACCTCCCTCGCCCACCGTTGCATGGATCCCGCCATCATGTTGAACCTGTTCCATGCAGCCGATAACCCCTCGTCTCCCGAGCACGCCGCCTCCCAGGCCCGCGCAATCATTGTCTCATATTGTTTGTGTCTAGTCCACGTGAAAGTGCTAGTTATCGACTAGATGGGGGTGAATAGGCGATTTTTATGAACGTCTTCAAGACATGGTGGTTTCAAAGACAAACAGTAGAAATGAACCTATTGATATGCAGCGGAAGGTAGACACAAGACAAGCCATAGTAAAGTATACAATGAAGTGAAAGCACGAAGACTATAAGCAGCTAGGTAGTATGGATCAGGATGGAAGATAGTATGAAGCCAAACAACAACAGTCTTCACACAGTGAAGCCAATCAGATCATGCAAGCAGACAATGACTTCACGAAGACATACTGTAAGTAAAGAGAGGTAAGAGATAGAACCAGTTGCTTGGTGAGGACATGATTTGTTGGACCAGTTCCAGTTGCTGTGACAACTGTAGGTCTGGTTAGGGAGGCTGAAATTCAACTCAGAAGACCATGTCTTCACCTTATTCCCCTTGAGCTAAGGACACTTAGTCCTCGCCCAATCACTCTGGTAAGTCTTCAAGGTAGACTTCCAAACCTTCACAGACTTCGTTCACCGGCAATCCACAATGACTCTTGGATGCTCACTACGCGACGCCTAACCAGCTGGAGGATTCACGGTCCTCAAGTGTAACAAGTCTTCAGGTCACGCGGACAGAAAGACTTCAGTGATGCCTAACACTCTTTGGCTCTGGGTGTTTTGGGCTTTGTCCTCGCAAGGATCTCTCTCTCAAATGCTTCGGAGGTGGGTTGCTCTCAAACGACAAAAGCCGTGCACTAACTCTGAGCAGCCACCAATTTATGGTGTAGGGGGTGGGCTATTTATAGCCAGGAGGCAACCCGACCTGATTTGTCCGAAATGACCCTGGGTCACTAAGGAACTGACACGTGTCCAACGGTCAGATTTCAAACACACGCGACAGATTGACTTGGGCTACAAGTAAAGCCGACTCATCCAGCTCTGGATAAGATTTACTCTCATTGTCTTCGCTCGAATACATAGGATTTGGTTGAGCATCACTTCAGTCACTCTGACTTTGTTCACTTGGACCCCACTTAACAGTGTGGTGGTTCCTATGACTCAACAAAGAAGAAAAGGAAACTACAAAACAACTATGTCTTCACACTCCATAGTCTTCACGCGATGTCTTCTCATGTCATAGTCTTCAATGTGAATATCTTCACAGACCACTATTATCTTCAATGTCTTCATACATTTTTAGGGGTCATCTCTGGTAGGTAAACCGAATCAATATGGGACTACTACCTGTGTTATCCTGCAATTCTCACAAACATATTAGTCCCTCAACCAAGTTTGTCGTCAATACTCCAAAACCAACTAGGTGTGGCACTAGATGCAGTTAGAATCTCCCCCTTTTTGGTGATTGATGACAAACTGGTTGAAGGTTTCAACGGGGATAAAAATATGTGAAAGTTAAGGATTCAGGTATTGTCTTCATGAGTAGCAAAAGGCTCCCCCTGAAGATGTGCATATAAGTAGTTTGCTTTTGAATGCAAATGCACATGGCAGGTTTTACTTTCTGGAGATCCTCTTCAACTTATGAAGACAATTCATCATGCATATAAAGAGATAATGAAGATTATGACATGCATAATGAAAAATGGACGTTTGCAGAATGACATCATGCGGAATTTATCATCGCATCATAGAGTAGCAGAAAAAGTAGCAGACGACCATCAAGTTTAAGTGTTACAACCCAAAGAACCAAATGTATCAAAAGACGAGAGTTGTAAACACTTGGAAAATATAGTGCAACCACCCATAAGGACCCGCTTGAAGACTATCAACTCATAAGCTTCTCCTCCTTTTGTCACTAATGACCAAAAAGGCTCGAAGACGTAGAGTATCTACTCGTCCCCATCCGACGTAGATGTTGTTGCGGGGTCGACGTTGGAGTTCGATGGTGCAGAGGGGCCTGGTGCAGTGTCGAGATGCAGTGCAACCATGGTTGGTGAAGTGGTGTCGTCTTCTTCATCGACGACTTATGCAACAACAATTGCAGCCGAAGATGAACGCTCAGAATCTTCAATTGAGGGAGTGCGGTGCCAGCTTACATTCCGTGGAGGTCTGGAGTCAAATTTGAAGCCTTTTGTGAAGCCATCTTCACGAAGATCTTCTTCAGGGCATAACCGTGTGAGACTCTTCCAAGACCGCCGACAGGCTTCATGGGCTACGAACGAGTTCTTGGTGGCCAGGTTTCTGATATGATTGACGTCCACCAATATACTCTGCATCTGACGCTTTAGCCAGTCATGGTGCTTGTCTTGTTTCTAATGTAAGGCCACAAGAAGCTCTCGGTCATTGTGTACACGAGAACGCTTCCGAGCCTTTGAGAAATTGTACTCTCAGTGGCTTCAGTGTGTGCACAATGAGGCACACACATATTTCCAGCCATAGGATAGACTCGAGTTGTAGCCAGAATACCATCCATTGGTTGCAAGAAGCTTTGGTGATCAGCATTATGAAGATAAAGTGGCTCCTTGGCAGGCTTGGGGTAGATGCCTTCGACGGACAGATCAACCTCAGGTAAAAATACAAGATGGTTGCGCGCCGAGGGCTAATAATCGACAGAAGAGTGAAGCTTGATTAGGCGCATCACCCATGGAGCATAAAACTTCAAGACAAACAGATCAATCCCAGATGCAGCAAGTTGTCTGATGAAGAAATCCTGGTAGTGGAATCTGATGCCATTGACAATATAGAATACCAAAGTCTTCATTGCTCCTTCAAGTTTGGCTTCAGCTGAGTGTCCCTTGATGGGCTAGAGAGTACGCCTCAGAATATGATAGACTATGCGGGGCAAATACTCAAGGTCCTTGACGAAGAATTTCTTAGGATAATCAGCATCTTGAGGCAATGGCTTCATCATGTTGAGCATCTGACTCATATTTGGTTTAGGCGCTGGAAGATACTCTGCAGTTCATTTTGGTGTAGCTGACAATCAGGCTCATAGAGCTCACCTGGAGTGGGCAGGGAAGACAGCTCAATGATATCCTGAGCTTTGGCTTCATGATGCACATCCCCTGACATCCACTCAAGGATCCATGTCTTCAGATCCCTGTTGTAGCCACGAATGTGAAGTGTGGCGTAGAACTGCACCAGGAGCTCTTCATTCCATTATTCCTTGTCAGTGACAAACTATAGAAGACCAACTTCCCTGAAGCAGTCAAGAGCTTCTTCCTGACAGGGCAGCCCAGCAATAGCTTCAGAATCAAGACGCATGTGTTGAAAGATTCGCTCTTGATTATATAGGATGCAAGAGTAGTAGCTGCGCTGCTGATAGCTCCAGAAGCGATCAGAAGTGATCTTTGGCTTCGAGTATGGATTTTTGGCACTGTCAAAGAAAGTGTTGTGTGCCCTGAAGCTGTTCACGCTGAACGATTCTGGGGAGGTTGCAGCACCTGGAAGCCTTGGTAGCCTGGGCTTTGGCTTCTGGACCTGAGGCCTCTGCTCCACATGATAGTCATATTGTGGTCCAGGAGCAGTGGGAGGAACCATGATTGGCCATTTCACAGTGACCAGCTGTCCATGATCGAAGGCCTGTTCGATGGTGTGAGGCCTTGGAGATGGAACAGTGGCTTCAGCATTCATTGTGGCTTCAAGTTGCACATGAGATTCAGGCACAACATTGGCTTAAGGTTCCTCATTATCTTCAGCCATGATAACGTCATTGGCTTCAGTATCAATGTTGGTGGCAGCCTCAGTGGTTTCAACCTCCGTGTCTTCAATGACATGAGGGTCGGGCACAGTCACATTCTCCCCGAGAATGACTTCTTCAGTAACAGGGGGTGTGGCAACTCTTGCTTCTTCTTCTCTTGTTTCTCGATTTTCAGCGGCTGATGCAGCCGGAATGTCTTCAGCAGCTTTTGCTTTAGACTCAGAGACATACGCAGTAGGAGTGGCTTCAGGAAACACTTCACGTGTAACAGAGCTTTGTTGCACTTCTCCTTCTGGAATGCTCGACATGGTGACCTGTGGCCTAGGGCCTTTGCGAAGCCTGCGGAATGCGAGCGACGCCTATGGTGATGGAGTGGTCTGCACCATGTAGTCATTATCAAGCACCGGAGTGGTGGCTTGCGGTGTTTGAGTTCTGGGAGTTTCATCATGAACGGGGGTGTCTTGTTGAGGGCGATTGGCCCACGAATCATCCTGAGCAATTGGCGTCAAAGGACAACCAATGCTGATGAGTTCGCTGTTCGTAAGAACAGGCGATGATACCAGTTGGTGCTCGAGTTGAGGAAGGACTTCATCATCTTCCACATTGTCTTCATGACCAATGTCTTCAGCTGTGATGGGGTCAATAGCTGGAACTTCTTCATTTTCGGGAGCCTCTATGAAAGCAGGCTCGTGGATCACAAGTTGACGCTCTTGGGAGGTGGAGGCGGGATGAGCAACAAAAATGGGCTCGACAACAAGAGGCTCAGAGGCCACAGCATGCTCTTTCTTTGAAGATTTCTTCAATTTCTTCTTTGATGGTGCATCATCAGAAGCATTCTTGTGCTTGCGCTTCTTGGCTTCGGCTTCAGCTACCCTTGTCTTCTTGAGTTCTGAAGTTGTTGTGGGGACCTTAGGCTTTGAGGTGCTTCCTGCCTTGATGCTTCAGCTTGGGCCACAGCAGGCTTCTTCTTCTGTTTGGCAGCCATCTTGGGGTCAATGCCAGGAAGCCAGGAGCCTTGCGCTTCTCAGCCTCATTGTGTACTTGAACACATTTCGCTGCGAAGTATTTCATCCGCTCTCGTGAGCCCTTTGCTTCTTCACGTTTCTTGTGAAACTCTTCCTTGAGGTCGTGTAGCATCTTCTTGAAAATCTGAACATCTGCCGCGCTGAGCTTGGCCATGTTCTTCTTGAACTGAGCCTTTTCATAATCAATTTTGTTCTTCAGCTTGACAATCTTTTGAGCCAGAGCCAGCTCATTGGCAATGGCTCCGTGGAAGGTGACACTGATGTCAACCGGCAGCTGAAGATCATCAATGTTGAGGCTTGGATTATCAAACCACTCATCGATGAAGTTGTTTAGAATATCCACGTCAAAGATGGGCAGATCATTGAAGATCTCTGCCTCTTGCTTGCTCTTGATCAGTAGCTCAAGGGCATCATCACCAAGATCGTCTTTGCTTGACAGATCAATGGTTTCATCTTCATTCCTCAGAACGGCAACTAGAGTAAGTTCATGCCCAGAAATCTTCATGGGCTTCTTCTTCTTGGGCTTCTCCGTCTTCTTGGAGGCACGAGAAAGATCTTCAGATTGCACACTAGATTCAGGAGGTGCAGTTGTCAATGGCTTCACAGTCGAAGCTTTTAGTGCGGCAGAGGGCATTGAAGCCTTTGTCTTCTTCTTCTTCTACGGCTTTGGTGGTGACGGCGCTTCTTCAGAGTCAGCGTCATCAGCAGAACGATCCACAGTGGCCCTTTGAGCTGCGATGTGAGAGAGGAGGCCATCAAAGTTGTTGAAGGGGCCGATGACATTAGGATTGGCATCGCGTGTGCCATCAGCCCTTGGTGCAGATGGACCAGGGTTAAAGTTGAGGCCAAGATCTTTCTTGTTCTTCACAGCAGAATCTTTTGCAAACTTATAGTTGCGCTTGAAAAGATTGTCTTCACGACACCATAATATAGATGATGGGTCGGCATTCTCTGGCTTCGGTGCTCGGACCATGCATGGATAGAAGCTTTGAGCAATGGCTTCGAACATGGACTTGGGCTGCAGATTTCGATACCGAATATCTCCCCATGGGCGCTTGATAGAGTTCTTTTCAGCATATTCAGTAGTCACAAATCGGTACTTGAACCATTCCTCTGCCCAATATCTCTGAATCCATTGGATTCGAGTCTTGTGCTGGCCATAGCTGTCTTCAGGATCTGTCTTGTACATTTCAAATAGATCTGGAGGAAAATCCTTGGCTGTATCTCCACGGTGCTGCCTGCCGCCCTTTGTAGCTGACTTCTCTGTTGCCATTATATTCAAACTGAATGGCTTCAAGACTGTGAATGGCTTCCGTTTGCTGGTCAGACAGGAACTGGCTTCAGGAGAGTTGATGCGATGATGTAAGAATTCTGCAAATGAATGCAGAATATGAGAACCAAGGGATTCTCCCACGGACATGTACATGTGACAGCATTAGAGGTGCGAGGGAAGGGGAAGAGGTCATATGCATTCTCAGAAGTTTTTGAAGATAAATCAGTTTGAAGACATTGAACTCATAGTGCGAAGACATTCACTTATTTGATGAGAGTTGGTCCCAGATTTGTACGAATCCATGAATAAGTACAAGTGAGGAATCTAACTAGTTATGAAGCATAAGTGAATATACTAGGCATAATATGAGATGCAGATAAAGGCAGATCCAGATTTGGAAGTGAAGAAACCACTTTTGGTTGAACTGGATGGATTTGATGGATCAAAAAGGCAGTAAAAATGAGTTTTATTTACCGCTGATGAACTGCTAGACGACTTGAAGAGGGAGGCCGAGCAGTTCAATCTCCCGTGCCCTAACTTGGTGATGGAAGACACCTACGGCGGCGGCGGAGAGGACGATGTCCGCGACCAGCGTGAGGGCATCGTCGAAGAAGTCGCGGCAGCTAAGCACTTTGTCTCCAACATCGACGCAAGCTAGCGGAGGCGCTAGGGTTTGTGCGAGGTGGCGAGGTGGAAGAAGAGATAATGACCACGGTGAGTTGTGTATTTATAAGGGAAGGGACAGCACAGCGTGATTACGCAGGTGCCCCTGTCGGTTCACATCTGAAGGACACGTGGCATGCATGCAACATATTGGAAGTTGTTCCATGTTCCCACGCACGCCTGGGTTGTCGGGTGGTCGTTCCGGCTTCTCCGGTATTCAGGCAATAAGGATATGGCATTAAAACTGATTTAAACTTTTATCACTTTGTCTTCTGCTGACAAGGATCCAGAGAAGACAATTGACAGATTTCAATAGAATGCATATGATTTAGATAGATAGAATTTGAGGTAGAAGCACAGAAGGGGTTAGGGTCCGATCACATTCACTTAGATCAAGAAAATGCAAACATGAAGACATAGCTATAAGTGAATGTTGTAGAGGACAGAACACGAATATATGTATATATCAGCATAAGACCAAATCAACATTGTGAAGTTAAACAGGAAGTCATATCAATGTTGAAGACAAACCGTCGTGGAATTGTCACGGCAGATGTCCTAGTGTGAGGACTTAGTCGTGAGGCCAACGCATCTATGTGGTAGCTTGAGAGGGGTTGGCGGAATCGAGAGACGCAACAGAAGACAAGGATTTAAACAGCTTCGGGCCCCAGGAAACATCATCGGGTAACAACCCTACATGTTGTTTGTGGCTAGGTCTCATTATATGATCACGAGGGAGTCGTCATAAACCGGCTCTCCTAGTTATGTCTAACCCTTAAAATTATTTCTCCTCTCCCCTTGGGGTGCCCTGCCCCTCCTTATATATGTTGAAGGGGCGGGTTACATGTAGAGTCCAACTCGGATTAAGACTTAAACTATTCTGATTTCTCTTCATAGGCTTCTTAACATCTTGGGCTTCTTAACATCTCAGGCTTATTAACCCCAGGCGACGCTGTCTGCTGGGTTATGACTGTCTGCCGGGTTATGACTGTCTGCCGGGTTATCATCTGGCTTAACATCTGACGGGTTATCATCTGACTTAACTATCTGCCTTAACTCTCTGGCTTAACTGTCTGCCGGTTTACCATCCGCCGGTTTACCAAGTCCCAGCCGGGTTATGACTTCGGCCGGGTCATACCGCGGGGTATATCCCCGACATTAGCCCCCAGTTTAATTTGGATTTATCCATGTTAAACTGATCCTGATCATCCTTAAGTCCTTGCCATTTCCTTCTTCTAGAAAATCCGGTTCAATAGGCCAGCTTAATAATCAATTTGCTGACATTGGTTTGTCACAGAGAAATATTGTGAAGAATAACTCATTTGACTCAGCTCCCAATGCTTAACAAAAATATTGGTCTCGGAAATACTCATCTGATCTTCAGCCAGTTTAAGAATGTACAACTTGTCGGTTTATAAATATTGATGGTACCGGGTCATAACTGTAGTTAACACCAAGCTTGAAAATATACCTCTTATATGCCTATCACTTGTAGCCCCCAAGTCTTAAGAAGGTAGCGTAGCAACAGCTTAAGACTTGCTTCAATATAAATGTCACAACCTTGAAGAAATCCGATTTGTTCATCTGAGTCACTAGTCATAAACTGAGTATTCCATATATGTAGCCCCCAAGTGCCAGGCTGTCATGCTTGCAACAACCTGGGACTTGAAATTGCCTTATGCTCATAAAAACTTCAACCAGTGTATGCCCCAAGGGCCGGGTCATTATGCAATAATGAGCAGGGACTTTATAGATATAATTATGTAGATTTGAACAGCAACGTGTAGCCCCCAAGGGCCGGGTCATTAAGATAATACTGAGCTAGGACTTTATATATACTTTATTGAAAACAACATTATATGATATAACCCCACCATGAGGCTTGAATCCACGTCCACAAGGTTAAGAGTCTTGTCCTTTGAGCAATGAACCCTTCAATATAATAGATTAAGACGTGTGTACCTCGAATTTTTTTGACAGGAGCAATTGGTAGCCCCCAAGGGCCGGCTCATTACAATGTGATGAGTTGGGTCTTCAGTAAGGTGATCCAAAAATGACTTTGCATTAGCCCCCAAGTGCCATGGTGCATGATGGCAGTGACATGGGACTTGCATATTTGATGTAATCTCAACTTTGAATAATGTATCCCCTAAGTGCCGGGTCGTAAGCCTACAGCGACTCGGGAGTATTCCTTTCATTGCAGAATAAATCATATCCATCTATAAAATAATATCAATTGTGCTAAAACGACTTTGAAAACCTCAATCATAATACTGGTTATTGATAACCATAATAAAAATCCAGCCATGTTGGCTATTGAAGATTTGAACAATATAATCCAATGATTTATAAGCGCATGATTCCAATGGCGCAATCCCAATATATGCTGGTGAGTTAACGTCCAAAGCCAAACCGGTTTAATAAACACCGTATAATTATCTTATCTCATACTGGTGACTTATAGTCGAAAGCCAGGCCGGGTTAATAAACACCGGTGAATTATAATCATAAAGCATTATAAGCCTCATCAAATAAACCTAAAAAATCAAGAGGGTTTAAGCTATGGTTCGGATACGACCAGAGCCCCCAAGTAGTCATAATTGTGGCATTGCCCCGATCAAGAGGGTTTAAGCTATGGTTTGAATACGACCAGAGCCCCCAAGTGATCATTCTGGTGGCCTTACGCCAATCAAGAGGGTATAAGCTTTGGTTCGGATACAACCAGAGCCCCCAAGTGATCATCCTGGTGGCCTTACGCCGATCAAGAGGGTATAAGCTTTGGTTCAGACACGAACAGAGCCCCCAAGTGATCATCCTGGTGGCCTTACGCCAATCAAGAGGGTATAAGTTATGGTTCGGATACGACCAGAGCCCCCAAGTGATCATCCTGGTGGCCTTACGCCAATCAAGAGGGTATAAGCTATGGTTCGGATACGACCAGAGCCCCCAAGTGATTATCCCGGTGGCCTTACGCCAATCAAGAGGGTATAAGCTATGGTTCAAATACGACCAGAGTCCCCAAGTGATTATCCTGGTGGCCTTATGCCAATCAAGAGGGTATAAGCTATGGTTCGGATACGACCAGAGCCCCCAAGTGATTATAATTGTTGATGAAGATTCATTATTCTTTTTGACCCGGAATTTTAAATCGGATATTGAGAGCTTCAAAATTTGTGGAAGACATATTTCCCTTGAACCGGATTTTCAACCAGGAATCTTTCTTGATGACGCGGAACTCCTTCATTGAGCCAAGATTTTGTGATTGTCATATACTTTTTAAGCCCGAAATATTTCTGACGGGCTTTAAATTTTCATCAATATAACGGTAGCTCTGGGACCGGGTTATCTTTCCCTTCAATGTCCTGGGGCACTTGTATTAGCTGAAACTGGCAAGACTTGTTGAGTCATATCATTGTAGCACCCGAGTCTTAAGACGACTTGAGGAGTTGGCTTGAGATTCTCCATATTTGACTGTGATGTACACCAGCATATAGTTGAACAGCGAAACGCTGTAATATGTTAAAGCTGGAGGCAAGGTAGTGAGTTGATAATCTTCGCAACACTCATTGTATATCTTTAGCGTTAATAACGCAATATGAATCCACGGAAGGTTGAAGTCGAACATGGCGGGTTATAAATGATCCCATTGGAATTGTGTCAGTAACCCGACCAGTGGGTCATCCACGCTCATTGTTGAAATTATCCAAACTGCAGTGGCAACGATTTGTACTCCAAATCATTGAGCCATCCGGTGGAAGCTGATAATATATTATGATCTGCTCCAGTTTTGTTGAAATAGACCGGGCTGCATGAGCGGTAACTTGCGTGCGCTCATTAAGCAGCTCGTGCAGACGGGTGCAACTCCGGTGTGTTAATGTAGACTAGAGCGCAAGGGCGGCAGCGTAACCGCTTCCGTTGAGCACGGCAACACGGATAAACGTCAGTGATAAAAGACAATGCTATGCACTCCATATCCGCGATATAACTCCACCTCGGCGGTGAATAATTGCCCTGATGTATCTGGATGACAGATGATCTTGTCGTCTCTACCATGAACATGGAAAAAATATTAAAGGAAGGATAATTGTTCTCGGAGGAATTGAAAGTATATTGAAAAAATAAATAAGGTGGATAGCACCTGATATTTTCCTGGGACATCGAGCCAGTCATGTACGTCGTTGGTTTTCCACCTGATCTGCATTTTACTGCTTCCACGATTTTTTTTAAACCGCGTTGGCCAGTCAACTCATCCGCGGAACACATCGGAAAGAACGGGGCGTGGCGAGCCAGCGAGGGAACAGCAAGGGCAAGCGCCGCGGATAACCAACAATGGGTAACTTGAAAGCCAGTGGAGGTAGAACCAGCAAACCGGCGCAGCATGAATCAATTGAGTCGTGGCGGTTGAGGAGGCCACCAGCAAGGCGGTTCTGCGGCAGAAGAGGTGACGCGACAAGGCCGGGTCACGATCAGCGGCTGTTCGAGGAGGCCCTTGCAACGGAGCAAGGCGGCTCGACACGATGCAGAGCGATGAGGCGAGGACGCAAGGCCAGTGTGTTGCGGCGGTTTCAACAACGGGCGATGCATCGACAGGGTTGACCCGGCATGACTGGGCAAGCCGTCAGTGCTGCCAATGCGTGAGGGCCTTGAGGCGAGGAGGCAAGGTGCATATGGACGGCTCAAAGCAGTCCACAGATCGATGAGGTGGATGAGGCGGCCAGTCGTAGTGGAAACATGGTAGAGGGATGCGGAGCGATGACAACAGCGAAGCCCGGCAGAGGCGGCAGGCAAACGATGACTTGAGGCACCAGACGCCACGGTACATCGATTCAGCAGCAGTAGAGGCCGGTTCAGCAGTAGTAGAGGCCGGATCAGCAGTAGTAGAGGTCGATTCAGCAGCAGCAGAGGCCGGTTCACGGCGCAGGTGAACGGCATCCGCGGCAGCTCGAGGTAGCTCGCGACTTGGAGGCGAGGCTAAACCGGGGCGGCTCAGAAGAAGGCCGCGGCAGCGGGTGACTCGGAGATCGAAGCGGAAAGCGTCTCGGAAGCAGGGACACTTGGCGAGGCGGCGACTCGAAGTAGGAGAGGTGAGGCCAGCTCGGCGGCGAGGCAAGCCAGCACGGCGGCTCACCAGAGAGGTGAGACGATCGGCGGCTTAACCACGGCGGAGTTGGCCCACGGTAAGATGGCTTGTGGCGCCAGTCCGCGGCATCCGCGTCTCAAGGCCGCAGAGGGATGTAGTGGCTAGAGGCCAGCCATGGAAGGGGCAGCGAGGAAGATCTCTTGTGGCAGAGGAGGAAACGCAGGCCGGTTAAGTAGCAGCTGGTTGAATCGGCAAGGAGAGGTAGCCGGGTTGGCCTGTAGCTGTTGAGGCAGAGGCGGCCAGTGGCTTGCAAGCGGCAGGCAACTCGAGGAACCAGCGATCACCCACAGCGGTTCGAAGCAGAAGCAAACAACGAGCATCGGCGACTTGCGGGAGAAGTGCGGCGAGGCTGCGCTGCAGCAGCTCGGATGGAGGACGGTTTGTGGTACAGGCTCGGTCGTGATGGCAGCGACCCGGCATGGCGAGGCGACGGAGGCCGCAAGGCGAGTCTGGGACAGCCCAGCGCTAGCCGGTGGCAGCGGCTTGAGGTGGCAGAAAAAGGCACATGGCCGGCTTGAAAACGAAGAAACAGCCCATCGGCCATGGAGTTTGAATCGGACAACAGCTCGCAGGGCTCGCAAAGGTGAAGTGGCTCAAGGGCGGAGCGCATCATGTCAAGGTCATGGCCGGCTGTGGTCGTAGTTTGACTTGGCGGCCCAAAGTAGAACCAGGCAAGGGCGATTTTGCATCGGCAAGGCGAGGCCGCAGCTACGGCGGGTCAACCAACGTGAAACCGGCTCGAGTTGCGCCTGCAGCAGTGGCGAGTTGATGCCTTGACAATAGCGGAGTCTGAAAACGGAGTCCGGTGGGTCAGTGCCGCTGTGGTACGGCTGGCCGGCTCACGGCTATGGTGATCCTGGTGACTCATGTTGGCGACTCATGGCAACTAAGACGGCGACTGCGAGGCGGCATCGAGGCCGACTTGGAAACAAGGCGGGACCGTCCACGACCCGGATCCAGACCCATGGTCATCTTCTTGCTGAAGGAGCCGGTGGCGGCGACTCGGACGACGGCAGCTCTGCCGCGGGCGACTCGGCAGTGCTGGGCATTGGCAGAGGGAGGCTTGACGAGGCGGGCGTCGCGGGGGCGGGTCGACTACGGTGACTCGAGGCGCAGCTGCAACTGCAGCAGAGGCAGAGACCGTGGAGGTTTCAGACTCCGAGTCCTTCTCCGCTTTGTAGTTACTTTGACCGAAGTCAACTGGATTGGGTGGTTAGCGATTGTTGCGCTAAGACTCTGCGGTAGTGGATCGAATCCCTCTCGGTGCTTTGTTTCTTTTTCTTGACTTTTTCCTTTACTGTTGATGGTTGAACGGTGAACCAATGCTAATTGTAACGGAAACTTCAACCGTACCAGCTTTGGCGAGTTATGGATCCGGACTTGACACGCCAGCGAAAACAGGCTGTAGCAGAAAACGTTGATGTCGGCAACTTATGGTGGTACACAAGTGCAACCCTAATTTCCTCTTGAACTTTAAATTTTACAGATCTTGAAGCTGATGCAAACTGTTCGTGAAAAATCCTTTCAAACTGGCTCTTCTTCATCTGTAAACTTACAAACTTCTCGATCCTTGGGAGAAATCCCTCCAAGAACTCAACACCATCGTGCGCAAGCCCCACGGTGGGCGCCAACTAACGTGGAATTGTCAGGGAAGATGTCCTAGTGTGAGGACTTAGTCGTGAGGCCAACGCATCTATGTCGTAGCTTGAGAGGGGTTGGGCGGAATCGAGAGACGCAACAAAAGACAATGATTTAGACAGCTTCGGGCCCCGGGAAACATCATCCGGTAACAACCCTACATGTTGTTTGTGGCTAGGTCTCATTATCATCACGAGGGAGTCGCCGTAAACCGGCTCTCCTAGTTATGTCTAACCTTTAAGATTATTTTTCCTCCCCCCCATTGTGGTGCCCTGCCCCTCCTTATATATGTTGAAGGGGCGGGTTACATGTAGAGTCGAAGACTTAAACTATTCTGACTTCTCTTCATGGGCTTCTTAACTTCTCAGGCTTATTAACCCCAGGCGACTCTGTCTGCTGGGTTATGACTGTCTGCCGGGTTATGACTGTCTGCCAGGTTATGACTGTCTGTCGGGTTATCATCTGTCTTAACATCTGTTGGGTTATCATCTGACTTAACTCTCTGACTTAATTGTCTGCCGGTTTACCATCCGCCGGTTTACCAAGTCCCAGCCGGGTTATGACTCCGGCCGGGTCATACTGCGGGGTATATCCCCGACACAAACCAAATGCAAAGATTATGCAAATGTGAAGCCAATTAAACATTTCAAACAAGAGTTTGGTGGCGGCGTTACCCACCGTATAGGAAGTATTAGACCCAGACGCGACGCACAATTATCGTGGCGCTCCGAAGTCAAATTCCGCATTAATGTATTCATACTTAGAGTGTATGTCTTCATTGATTGAAGATATACGTTACTTCCTGTGTTGCACATCTAAGTCATCAACATGCATAAGCATTAGGATGTGTGTCCAATTACTGGACATTTGAGGATTCTAAGATATTTAGCTCACACCGCAACTTGCATAACATTTTCTCATCTAAGGGCTTTGTGAAGATATCTGCCAATTGCTCTTTAGTGTTGACGTGAATGATATCAATATCTTCCTTCATGACATGATCTCTAAGAAAGTGATGACGGATCTGAATGTGCTTTGTCTTCGAGTGCTGAACTGGCTTATTGGCAATCTTGATGGCGCTTTCATTGTTGCAGTAGAGTGGCACGTGCTTCAGATGGATGCCATAGTCCTTGAGAGTTTGCTTCATCCATAGAAGCTGAGCGCAGCAAGATCCAGCAGCAATGTATTCAGATTCAGCAGTGGAGAGAGATACACAGTTCTGCTTCTTTGAAGACCAACAGACAAGAGATCGTCCAAGAAAGTGACATGTGCCTGATGTAGACTTGCGATCAACCTTGTCACCAGCATAATCAGCATCTGAGAATCCAACTAGATCAAACTCTAAGCCATTTGTATACAATAATCCTAGTGTTGGGGTGTAAGCCAAATATTGAGGAATTCACTTCACAGCTAAGTGATGCGACTCCTTTGGTGCCTCTTGGAATCGGGCACACATGCAAACGCTAAGCATTATATCTGGCCTAGATGCACACAAATAGAGTAAAGCACCAATCATGGAGCGGTATACCTTTTGATCGAACTCTTTACAATTGTCGCCGGGACTCAATTGACTTTGGTTGGCATTGGCGTCGTGTATCCTTTGCAGTCTTGCATTCCAAACTTCTTCAGGCAATCTTTGAGGTATTTCTCTTGAGATATGAGGATGCCGTTGCTTTGCTGACGGATTTGAAGACCAAGGAAGAATTTCAGCTCACCCATCATGGACATCTGATATTGCTCTTGCATCATGTGTCCAAACTCATCAACGTATCTCTTGTCAGTGCAGCCGAAGATAATGTCATCCACATAGATCTGGCATACAAACAGTTCACCGTCGCATGTCTTTGTGAAGAGAGTGGGATCCAGGGAACCAGGTTTGAAGCCTTTGCTCTTCAGGAAGTCTTTGAGTGTGTCATACCAAGCGCGAGGGGCTTGTTTAAGGCCATACAGTGCCTTGTTGAGCTTGTATGCCATGTCAGGATGTTTTGGGTCTTCAAAGCCAGGTGGTTGTGCAACATATACTTCTTCTTCAATCTTGCCATTGAGAAAAGCACTCTTCACATCCATTTGGTACAGTAGGATGCTGTGATGGTTGGCATAGGCTAGCAGTATGCGAATGGCTTCAAGCCTAGCCACCGGAGCAAATGTTTCATCGAAGTCAACCCCTTCAACTTGAGTGTATCCTTGAGCAACGAGACGAGCCTTGTTTCTGATAACTTGAGATGCTCATCTTGTTTGTTGCGATAGATCCATTTGGTGCCTATGGTATTGTGCTTGCGAGGATCAGGATGCTTAACCAATTCCCATACATTGTTCAGCTCGAACTATTGAAGCTCTTCTTGCATAGCTTGAATCCATTCAGGTTCCATGAAGGCTTCAGCAACTTTCTTGGGTTCAGATATAGAGACAAATGCAAAATGCCCACAGAAATTTGCTAGCTGTGTTGCTCTTGAACGAGTGAGTGGACCAGGTGCATTGATGCTATCAATTATCTTCTCAATATGTACTTCATTTGCAACACGAGGATGAACTGGACGAAGATTTTTCCCTTGCTGGTCATTGTCTTCGTCTTCAGCAGTGGCGTCAGGCTGAGCTGTGTCTTCAGGTTGGTTAGGTGCAAAAATGATGATTTCTTCTTCAGCCTGTGCCTTTGAAGGTACAATCTCTCCAGCAACCATAAGCTTGATCGATTCACTTGGTGGGACTTCATCTAGCACATTTGGCAGGTGCTCTCTTTGCGAGCCGTTAGTCTCATCGAAACGCACATCCATAGTTTCAACCATTTATAGTGAAAGAGGTTGAAGACTCTATAGGAGTACGAATCCTTTCCGTAGCCAAGCATAAAACCTTCATGTGCTTTCGGTGCAAATTTTGAAGTGTGATGTGGATCCTTGATCCAGCACCTAGCACCAAATACTCTGAAGTAACTAACATTTGGCTTCTTACCAATTAGGAGCTCATAGGATGTCTTCTTTAGAAGCTTATGAAGATAAACACGGTTGATGACGTGGCATGCAGTATCAATGGCTTCAGGCCAGAACTTCCTTGGAGTCTTGTACTCATCAAGCATCGTCCAAGCCATCTTAATGAGGGTTCTGTTCTTGCGCTCCACGATGCCATTCTGCTGAGGTGTGTATGGAGCAGAAAACTCATGAGTGATGCCCAATGTATCAAGATAAGTGTCGAGGCCGGTGTTCTTGAACTCTGTGCCGTTGTCACTTCTAATGTGCTTGATCTTGATGCCATAGTTTGTCATGGCACAATTGGCGAAATCGTCTGAAGACATCCTGGACTTCATTCTTGTAGAGGATTATATGCACCCATGTATATCTCGAGTAATCATCAACAATGAAAAAGCCATATAGGCAAGCAGTGGTAGTGAGAGTAGAGTAGTGAGTAGGGCCAAATAAGTCCATGTGAAGCAGCTTGAAGGGATGAGATGTCGCCATGATTGTCTTTGAGGGATGCTTGGCCCTAGTCATCTTTCCAGCTTCGCAAGCACCACATAGATGATCCTTCTTGAACTTGACGCCCTCGATGCCCACGACATGCTTCTTCTTCGCGAGTGTGTACAAGTTCCTCATGCCAGCATGTCCTAGACGTCGATGCCAGAGCCAGCACTCTGAAGCTTTTGCTAGAAGACATACGGCCAGCTGTGGTCCTGCTGAGAAATCTACCATGTACAGATCATCTTTTCGATACCCTTCAGAGACTAGAGATTTGTCAGATTCCATAAGCACAAGGCAACGATATTTTCCAAATATCACAATCATGTTTAGATCACAAAGCATTGAGTCACACATTAAGTTGAAACCAAGGGATTCAACAAGCATCACTTTATCCATGTGCTGATCCTTTGAGATTGCAACTCTACCTAGACCCAATACCTTGCTTTTACTAGTGTCAGCAAATGTGATGTGACTTTTGTCAGATGGACGTACTGTTGAATCCATCAGAAGACTTCGATCACCAGTCATGTGGTTAGTGCATCCACTGTCCATAATCCATTCTGAAGCCTTTGGTGTCATACCCTACAGTGCAGTTTGGGGGATAGGCTTCACCAAGGGTGTTGTGAAGCATAAACATTTGACGAACAAGCGGATTATGAAAGTTCAGATCTCGGTTAGGATAAACAGGAAGGTTGTCAAGAAAGCCTGGAGCGAAATACATAGTAAGACCGTTTGGACATTTTATCTTGCGTCCCACAAGATGTTTAAGGCCCACAGCATAAGCATCAGATGCCTTTGATTTCCGGCTGGAGACCTTTCCCTGCAAAAGAGAGTTATTTTTTCTTAACCACCCACATCTTCAGGGGTGGCTTCGAAGCAATGAGTATAAGTGCAGCATCTGAGAACTTCGGCTTTGAATCCCTAGCAAATAGCCTTGCAGGAGGTGAATAATACTCATAAGAATAAGTAGAAAAGTTCTTGGTCTTATGAACATAGCGGTTTGATGAATAGTCATAAGTCTGAGTATGGTTTCCCAGCAAAACATTGGCGTTAGGGTGACTCTGGTGAGTCCTCTGTCTGTATGAAGCCTTTGGTCTGGGATTTGTCTTCTTCCCAGGTGGTGTCATGATGACATTCACAGGAAGATTCTCAAGACAACTTTTGGGTACCCAGATCTTCTTCAAAGGGGTTCCATTCCTGCAGTTAGTACCAATATACCTGGCAAACACTTCACCAGACTGATTCTTAAACAGTTTACAGTTTGCATCAAAGGATTCATCAACGATAATCGGGTTAGCACAAGTGAAGCCAGATAGAGTAGATGGATCTGTCATGGTTCTAAGTCTGACAGTAGAATGGGGGGTAGGAATGGAGAGGCAAGATCCTAGCTATGGAGTAGTTGTATACGCAAGATGTTTACGAGTTCAGGCCCTTCTCGGAGGAAGTAACAGCCCTACGTCTCGGAGCCCGGAGGCGGTCGACTGTATTATGTGTGTATGAGTTACAGGGTGCGAACCCTTTACCTTTGAGGAGGGGTGGCTTATATAGAGTTCGCTGCACCCTCCAACCCTCGATTATGCAGGATTAAGGTACATTAAGATAGGGAGTTACTTGTAACGTCCCACATAAAGTGCTATGATGACCATAAAGCCACTTAATGACCGACCGCTTATGCGTCTTGATCGATCAGAGATCTCTGGCGGTCAGTGGTTGGCTTCATGGTTGAGTGTCTTCGTGTCCGTCGAGTGGAATCCTTCCGTGTCGCATGAAAGGTGGTTTCTTCAAGAGATGTCCTTGGGGAGGCTATCTTGGACAGATCCATGACCCTACCCTAGGTACATGGCTTCATCAGTAGCCCCCGAATGGATCGAGGTTTGAGTGGGGAAGGAGTTGAGAACTCTTCCGACCCACTTTTCGTGCGATGAGCACGTCTTGTTCTGGATCAACGAGCTTAAGTGGCGGCTTCAACTTCTTTTTCATGCCTTGATCCATTCTTTGTATCGATCGAGTGTGTTTTTCAGACTTGGAGAACTCCGAATGACAGGACGGAGGAAATCTTCTGTCTGACGATTTGCTCTGTGGCGCGCGGATTTAGCGGGATTCGAATTTCGGGAAGTGAGCGGGGCGGAGGAAGCCGCAGTAATCGGATGGGATAAGACAGGATCGCCCGGGCCTACCGGTCAGTCACTCGGAAGCAACCTCATATAAGGCCCCGGATGGGGTTTTTTGAACAGTGCGCTCCCCTTTCCTCCTCCTTTCCCCAGATTCATCCGCCGCGTGCGGTTCCACCTCAGCGCTGCTGCTCTGTGCGTGTTTCGCCGGCGGCAATGGTGAAAGAGAAGACGGCGGCTTTGGAGCGGGCGAAGAAGGTGACGGCGAAGGGAAGAAGGCGACCCGGTCGGGCGGATCTTCGTCAAGGGCGGCTTGCCGCAGGATCGATCGTGGCGATCGATCCGCTAGACGATCCGTCGGAAGGATCTCGACGACATGGCCAATGAGGGACAGATCCCCATGGATCAGCGGCTCCGGGAAGGAGTCGGAGCCGCAACCTCGTGGAGGGTGAGTGTGTTCTCTTGGCCACCCATGTCGATTGCGGGTTTTCTCTGCCGCCTCACCCTTTCTTTCGGGATTTCTGAACTTCTTTGGGGCACAACTTCACCACTTCACTCCCAACTCCATCGTGTATCTCACTGCTTTCGTGTCTTTGTGCGAGAATTTCTTGGGTTGCCGGCCTCATTGGGGTCTTTTCAAGCACATTTTCACTTGTTGCTCCGGAACGGTGAAAAAGGCCAATCCGAGTGACGAGAGAACTCAAGTGATTCAGATGTGTGGGGGTCTTGGGGTTCAAATGAGAGGAAAAAGTTCTTTTCCGGCCATGATCTTACCCGAGTCAGTCCGTGGATGGCGATCGACTTGGTTCTACTCGCAAGGATCAATAACGCCAGCGATCATTTGGACTCCCTCGTTTTTCATGGACCGAGTGAGCAAGCCATCTTCTTTGAAGGTGATCCTGGAAGAGAAGGCGCGGTGAAGGTGTTGGTCGAGCGTGTTGTCCAGCTCATCCGAGACGGGTGGTGGCATGGATCTCTTGGAGGTCTTCCTTCGACGACGCATCCGGCCGCTTCAAGCCCGAGACCATCGATGTGGTTGTACTCGGCATTGAGGACACCACTCGGATCCACCGAAGAAGGTCGAGGATGCCATCTTTGGAAAGGTGTCTTGCGGGCATCACAGGAAACAAGGACAACCCTCGAGGAGCCAGGAGGATCCCTCCACTCGACCAGTCATACGAAGTAGACAAGGTCCATTCCTGCATCTTTGACTGTGATCCCGCTTTCTCCATCTTGTTTGCTTAAAATCGGTCGATTGACTATTGTCTTGTTTGTTGTCTTCTAGGCCACAACTAAGATGTACTCGATGCCCAACGAGGCGCAAGAACCAGTTGAGGAGGAGGAAGGGAGCGGAGGTGAATGCCAGGAGGAATGGCAATCTGATGGTGAGGAGGACGAAGACGACGACAGCTCCGGCGAAGAGGAGGAGGAGGAAGAGGAGGAAGAAGTCGACCCTCCTCGCATGGAAAGGCGATCCAAGCTCACCCATGACCCCGCGGTCGAGCGTGGCAAGGCTATCTCCTTTTGTCGGGCGATCGGCAAACGCCCTCGGACGACCTCTCCAGTGCCGACTGAAAAAGCGCCGAAGCAACCCCGAGCGACGCCATCAAAGCCGACAAAGTCTTTTCCCAAGATGAGGATGGCCATTCCCACCATTTCCGAGTACAGCAGAACTTGTGTTTTCTTGTTTAGCATGGACATACTTTTGGTCGACTTGTTGACTGATCAACTGATTTCTGAAATCTGCAGCGCCGCTACCTCCGAGACCTCAGCCAGGAACGAAGACCAGGAAATGGAAGATGCTGCTACCTCTAACCTTGGTATGATCGTTGTAGTTTCGCTTTTGGTCGATTGGATTTCCGTTTTTAACTTTGAATCTTTCCTGTAATCCCTCCTCATGTCATTGATCTCCCTGATGATGACGATGAGGCATCGCTAAGGCGGAGGAGGAATAAAAAGGCGCCTGCTGGCAAGACTGCTCAGGTTGTATCAGTGCCTGAAACGCTCGTTCATGAGGGTGGCAACATCACTCGGACTTTTGTGTCTTTCGCTGTGCCGCTGACGAGTATCCGGCCTTCATCGTCGACTGCTGATCCGCCCTCCCTTTTCGCCACACACCACGTCCCAGAGGACCAAGTGGGTGCTGCTAAGGAAGCTATACGCCAGGAGGGGATCATGATGGTGCAAGTGAAGGTGGTCCGGGAGGCCAACCAGCGGCCTATGATGCCAGCTCAGCTCTTGAGCAACATCCGAGTTAGTTGGTCACCACTTGTTACATTAGGATATGCTACCGAAAACTCTTCTTCTCAAGATCTTCAGATTCAGACACCCACTGGGTGTGTCGATTGAATTTTTGGATTGGTGGGGGCACGCTGAGTGCACCCACTGGGTGTAGTCCCTGAGACTACTGTCGAATATTTTGATTCGGCTGTAGTCTTAGAAACGCAATGATTTTTCTTAGTCACTCGGAAGCAACCTATCTTTGATGTCTGTCGATTGACTTTTCGCAGAAATCCTGCGAGCTTGTCGCTCGCTATACTGAATTGGAAAACAAACAGATCCAGCTCAACCTTGACTTGAAGCTTGCTCAGGAGAACTTGCGTATAAGCGAGAGAAGAAGCAAAAGGTATGGCTGGTGAGAACTTGACGACTGTCTTTGTCTTTCTGCCCATTCCTAATTCTGATCTCATTGTCATTTTGCAGATAAAATGGAGGAGGCTCTGAAGAAAAAGGACCATGACCTTGCCGAGGCGCAGAAAGCGGCTTTGGACAAAACATAGCTCGCGGAAGAAAAGCTGTCTTCAGTCGGTAAACTTGAAGAAGAGAATGCCAATCTGAAAGCTTCTCTCGACGCGGCCAACAAGGAGGTTAGCCGACTGAAGAATGACAAGATAGCTCACGAGTGAAAAGGTCAAGAATCAAGCGGGAAGAGGAACGATCTGGAGGCTTATCTGGGAGGGCTTGCCAAGAAGTTATTCCTCATGCTTGAAGGTAATCCCTCCTATCCGACTGACTTGTTATCCCCGACTCATCATAGAACCATCAGCTTGAACTCGAGTTGCATTTACAGAATTCTGTCAGAACTTCAAGGAAGAGACTGGTCGAGTGGAGACAAGCCTGGACCCCATTAACTCTCCTGTGAAGGATGAAGCCGCTATGAACGTGCTCATTTGGAGTCTCGTGTTCTTTGGTGTGGTGGACTACCTCGCTTGACTGAAGGTTGTGGTGTCGCGAATAGACTCGACACTCTAGCCAGGCGAGATGCTTCGAAATGATCTCGAGTCTTTAATGACTCGACCGAATGACGTTCCAAGTCGAGTGCAGGAATGGAAAAAGTCTTCTGCCAGGTGTGGTGCCGATGTTGCTCTGTCCCTTGTCCGCGTTCACTGCAAGGAGGCACGAGAGGAAAAGTTGGCGTCCATCAAAGTTGCCAATACCAAGAAGTATGACTTCCAATCTTTCATGGAGACTTTCATTGCTGCTGCCACTCGGATCACTGACGGGATCAACCTGGACCAGTTTGTCGCGCCTTCCAGTCCCTCCACCCGAGGAGTAAAAAACTTCTATGCTTCGTCTTAAATTTGCCTCAGAATGCCGAGTGGTCTTGTAACCGATAAACTTTAACAGGCTTGGCGCTTTCGAGTACTTACGAATCCGTAGGATGTTATCCGAACTTGGCTTGTCATCGAATATGCTTTCATTTGCCTTCGAGCGAACTTTGTTCTTCACTCGGAATATACTTGATGCTTGAGATGCAGCTCTGAGGTGAAAAATCCAGTCGACCTGCACTTCATTGTTCTTGCAGGTAGGGATGGAGCACAGATTGTACTTGTGGCGCAGCTCCGAAGGAGAAGGTAACAGTCGACCTGCGCCTCGTCGACCTTGCGGATCGGAATGGAGCGCATGTTGTACTTGTGGCGCAGCTCCGAGGGAGAAGGTAGCAGTCGACTTGCACCTCGTCATCCTTGCGGATCGGAATGGAGCGCACGTTGTACTTGTGGTGCAGCTCCGAGGGAGAAGGTAGCAGTCGACCTGCACCTCGTCATCCTTGCGGATCGGAATGGAGCGCATGTTGTACTTGTGGCGCAGCTCCGAAGGGGAAGGTAACAGTCGACCTGCACCTCGTCGTCCTTGCGGATCGGAATGGATTTCATACTTAAGTAGTCTTGGATCTGCAGCTAAGCCTCCGAGTGGGAGGTTGCTCTCCACTCGGTAGGGTTTTCAGATACTTAGGTGAGTACTGGACTACGGCTAAGCCCCAGAGTGGGAGGTTCGCTCTCCACTCGGTAGGATTTTCAGATACTTAGGCGAGTACTGGACTGCAGCTAAGCCCCCGAGTGGGAGGTTCGCTCTCCACTCGGTAGGATTTTCAGATACTTAGGCGAGTACTGGACTGCAGCTAAGCCCCCGAGTGGGAGGTACGCTCTCCACTCGGTAGGATTTTCGGATACTTAGGCGAGTACTGGACTGCAGCTAAGCCCCCGAGTGGGAGGTTCGCTCTCCACTCGGTAGGATTTTCAGATACTTAGGCGAGTACTGGACTGCAGCTAAGCCCCCGAGTGAGAGGTTCGCTCTCCACTCGGTAGGATTTTCAGATACTTAGGCGAGTACTGGACTGCAGGTAAGCCCCCGAGCGGGAGGTTCGCTCTCCACTCGGTAGGATTTTTCAAACTTAGGCAAGTACTGGACTGCGGCTAAGACTCAGAATGGGAGGATTTTTTTGTGTCGTAGCTCTGAAGGGGAAGGCAATAGTCGAACTGTACCTCGTCGTCCTTGCAAAGCGCACATTGTATTAAATACTTAGGCGAGTACTTGGACTGCAGCTAAGCCCCCGAGTGGGAGGCTGGCTCACCACTCGGTAGGATTTTAAACACTTAGGCGAGTACTTGGACTGCAGCTAAGCCCCGAGTGGGAGGCTGGCTCACCACTCGGTAGGATTTTAAACACTTAGGCGAGTACTTGGACTGCAGTTAAGCCTCCGAGTGGGAGGCTGGCTCACCACTCGGTAGGATTTTTTCAATACTTAGGTGAGTTCTTGGACTGCAGCTAAGCCCCCGAGTGGGAGGCTGGCTCACCACTCGGAAGGATTTTCAAGTACATAGGCGAAACGGATTCAAGCTAAGCCCCCGAGTGGGAGGCTGGCTCACCACTCGGCAGGATTTTTTTACAAACTTAGGCGAAAGCGGGTTCGGCTAAGCCACCCACTGGGAAATTTCTCATGTAAACAAAAAGTAATAACAATCACTCGGAAAATTATAACATTCTTGTCTTCGATAAACAAACTACAGAGGTACTTTTATTACATCTCATCCGAGTGAGTACTTAAGTATAAAAGGGGCGGAGCAGCTCCGCATCCCAAGCTCGAGGCTCATCAATGCAGCGATCGGCGTTGTAAAGATGGTATGCTCCATTTTGGAGAACTCGTGACGATGAAGGACCTTCCCAAGTGGGAGCGAGCTTGTGTGGTTTCTGTTGATCAACTCGGAGGACCAAGTCTCCTTCTTGGAAGGTTCGGCTCTTCACATTCCTAGCATGGAATCGACGCAAGTCCTGCTGATAGATGGTCGAGCGGATCAAGGCCATCTCTCTCTCCTCTTCTAGGAGGTCGACTGCATCTTGCCGGGCTTGTTCCGCTTCATTTTCAGAGTAGAGTTCGACTCGAGGTGCATTGTGAAGCAGGTCACTCGGCAGAACTGCTTCAGCTCCATAGACCAGAAAGAGTGGAATTCTCCCGATCGACCCGATTAGGGGTGGTCCTCAATCCCCAAAGAACTGATGGAAGTTCGTCGACCCACGCTCCTGCTGCATGCTTGAGATCACGCATCAGCCGGGGTTTCAATCCTTTGAGAATTAGACCGTTTGCACGTTCTGCTTGTCCATTCGACTGGGGGTGAGCAACCAAAGCATAGTCGACTCACGTGCCTTGAGAGGCGCAAAAGGCTTTGAATTTGTCAGAACCAAAGTTTGACCCATTGTCAGTGATGATGCTATGCGGAACTCCATATCTGAATATCAACTCTCTGATGAAACTGATAGCGATTGCACGACGAGATTCTTGATAGGCTTAGCTTCGATCCACTTAGTAAACTTGTCGACTGCCACTAGCAAGTGAGTGAAGCCGCTCCTGCCAGTCCTCAGTGGTCCAATCATATCCAATCCCCAAACAGCGAAGGGCCAGACGAGTGGAATGGTTTTCAAAGCTGAGGCGGGTTTGTGTGATATATTGGAATAGAACTGACATCCTTCACATTTGTCGACTATTTCCTTTGCCATTTCATTTTCCTTTGGCCAGTAAAATCCCGCTCGGTATGCTCTAGCCACAATGGTCCGAGAGGACGCATGATGACCACAGGTCCCCGAGTGGATATCATCAAGAATTATCCGACCTTCTTCTGGTGTTATGCATTTCTGGCCGACTCCAGTCGCGCTTTCTCTGTACAATTGTCCCTTGATCACAGTAAAGGCCTTGGATCGGCGGACGATCTGTCGAGCCTCTTCTTCGTTCTCCGGAGCTCTTTCCTTAGGATATCTGCGATGTGCAGCCTTTGTCGGTCGGGGAGTGATGACCACGACTTCCCTGATCAGGTCGACCACAGCTGGGACCTCAACTTCAGTCGAATTAGTGGCACTTTTTGGCTGTGGGGCTTCTTCGGTGAAAGGATCCTCTTGAACTGACGGTGTGTGGATGTGCTCCAAAAACACATCACTGGGAATGGCTTCCCTCTTGGACCCTATTTTCGCCAGATCATCAGCAGCTTGATTTTTCAATCGGGGTACATGATGAAGCTCTATCCCCTTGAACTTCTTCTCTAGCTTCCCCACTGCATTGCAATAACCAATCATGGCTGGACTTCTGACGTCCCACTCCTTCATCACTTGATTAACCACTAGATCTGAGTCACCATAGACCATGAGGCGACGGACGCCGAGTGAAATGGCCATATGCAACCCATACAATAGTGCTTCGTATTCTGTTTATTGTTGGAAGAATCAAAGTGAATCTGGAGCACATATCTGAGCTTATCTCCTCGGGGGGAAACCAAAACTACCCCAGCACCGGAACCATTCAGCATCTTGGAACCATCAAAGAACATGGTCCAGTGCTCCGAGTGAACTTGAGTCGGCAGTTGCTGTTCAATCCACTCGGCAATGAAATCTGCTACTTCTTGGGACTTGATGGCTTTCTTTGCCTCAAACTTGATATCAAGGGGAAGGAGTTCAATCGCCCATTTCGCCACTCGACCAGTTGCATCTACATTGTAAGAATCTCGACAATGGGCGTCATTGACGGCTGTAATGGAATGGTCAGAGAAGTAATGAGAAACCTTCTTCGTGGTCATATAAATCCCATAAACAAGCTTCTGATAATGAGGGTATCTTTGCTTTGATGGGGTCAATACTTCAGAAAGATAATATACTGGGCGCTGAACTTTCAAGGCTTTTCCTTCTTATTCCCGCTCGACCGTAAGTATTGTACTGACGACTTGTCCTGTGGCTGCAATGTAAAGCAACAAAGGCTCTTTGCTGATTGGGGCAGCAAGCACCGGTGGAGTGGAGAGCGAGCTTTTAGCTCTGCAAAGCGCTGCATCGACCGGAGTCCACTCGAACTTGTCTGACTTCTTCATCAGTAGGTAAAGAGGCAATGCCTTTTCATCGAGGCGAGAGATGAATCGACTTAAAGCGGCCAAGCATCCAGTAAGCTTCTGGACATCGTGCACACGCACAGGGCGTTTCATTCGGAGTATAGTGCCAACTTTTTCTGGGTTGGCGTCGATTCCTCGTTCGGAAACGAGAAAACCGAGTAACTTTCCGCCAGGAACTCCGAATGTGCACTTTGATGGATTAAGCGATATCATACCTCCGAGATTGGCAAATGTTTCAGCAAGGTCGGTCAACAGGTCGGAACCTTTCCGTGACTTGACCACAATATCATCCATGTATGCTTCCACATTCCGGTGATTTGAGTGAGCAAACACTTCTGAATCATCCGCATGAACGTGGCTCCGGCATTCTTGAGGCTGAATGGCATGGTGACATAACAGAAACACCCGAATGGAGTGATGAAAGTTGTTTTGATCTCGTCGGGTCCATACAGACGGATCTGATGGTAACCGGAATAGGCGTCTAAGAAAGACAACCGCTCACATCCCACAGTCGAGTCGACTATTTGGTCGATGCGGGGGAAAGGAAAATGATCTTTCGGGCAGGCCCGATTGATATGTTTGAAGTCGATGCACATGCGAAGTGATTTGTCCTTCTTAGGGACCATGACAACATTGGTGAGCCACTCAGAGTGGTAAATCTCTCGGATAAACTTTGCTGCTAAGAGCCGAGCCACCTCCTCGCCAATGGCCTTTCTCTTCTGGATGGCAGACCGTCGAAGATGCTCTTTGACAGGTTTAACTTTTGGGTCGACTCATAGACGATGCTCAGCCAGCCCCCTGGGAACACCCAGCATGTCAGCAGGCTTCCATGCGAAGATGTCCCAGTTCTCACGGAGGAACTGGATCAGCGCTTCTTCCTATTTGGAGTCGAGTGTTGTTGAGATATGAGTCGGAGCAGTAGTGGGATCGGTCGGGTGAATGTGAATCGGTTTCGTCTCACCGGACGGTGAAATCTTGACTCCGTGGCGGGCTTCTTGGCTCGCAACAAATCACTCGGGTCTGCAGTTTTACGGTATTCTTGCAGCTCTACCATCGCCATCTCGAGCATCGGCGATCTTAGAGCCTCTCTGAAAACACTCTTACGCTTTCTTTCGATTGCCGATGTGGTGATCACACCTTTGGGGCCTGGCATCTTGATTTGAGGTATACATAACATGGTCGAGCCATGAAAGCGTGCATCGCCGGCCTTCCCGAATAGCGTGATAAGCGCTCGGAAATCCACGACCTCAAAGGTCAACTTTTCTTCTGAAAATTCTTGGAATCACCAAAAACCACATCGAGAGTAATTTGGCCGAGTGACTCAGCCTTCTTTCCAGGAATGACTCCATGGAAGCTCATGTTGCTGGTGCTGAGTCTGGACATCGGAATGCCAATCCCTTTCAACGTCTCTGCATACAGTATGTTCAGTCCACTGCCACCATCCATCAAAACTTTAGTTAGTCGAGTGCCTTCGACAACTGGGTCGACCACCAAAGCTTCCCTCCCAGGGGTGTCTATGTGTCTCGGGTGATCAGACTGGTCGAACGTGATGGCGGTCTGCGGCCATTTCAGATAACTGGGTGTCATGGGGCGACCATATTCACTTCTCGGTTGATAACTTTCAATCGACTTTTGCTTTCAACGTCAAAAAATCATCGTGGTGGAATTGACCTAGGGTATCCACCGTCACTATCTTCCTTGTCCTCAACTTTGTCCGACTCCTTCTCCTTATCCTTGGGCTGCTTACCACAGGCTGTTGAATCAAGAGCCGACACTGTCGAGTGGTATGCTTTGGGTAAATGAGTTTACCCTCTTCATCTTTCTTCATGTGAATGTGACATGGAAAGTCCAATACATCATTTCCATCTTGGTCTTTCACCTTCTTGGGGTTCCAAGGTCCCTTGGATTTCCCCTTGAACTTTCCTAGAGTCACGGCCAAGGCTTCTCCAGGAGCAGGTGGCTCGGCTTTCCGCTTCTACTTCCGACTGGAGTTCCCTCCCCCGGTTTCATTAGCGGCTGACTTGTACTTGCCACTCCGGAGCCGATCCTCTTCTTCACCATTGGCGTACTTGGTGGCAATCTCCATCATTCGACTCAGGGCCATGTCTACGGTCCGACCGAATTTCAAACTTAACTCTCTATTCTTAACGCCTTCCTTGAAGGCACAGACTGCCTGATGATCAGATACATTCTCTACCATGTGATGCAATGTGATCCATCTCTGGATGTAATCCCTCAGAGTTTCATTCGACTTCTCCACACAGGACTGCAACTCTGTCAACCCTGCTAGCCGCTTGCAAGTTCCTTCAAATGTCCTGACAAACACTCGGGCAAGATCTTCCCAAGTGTAAATGCTGCTGGGTGCTAACTGATTCAACCATGCTCTGGCTGAGCCCTCCAACATAAGAGGCAGGTGTTTCATGGCCACTTCATCGTTGCCGCCGCCAATCTGAACAACCACTCGGTAGTCCTCAAGCCAAGTATCCGGCTTGGACTCACCAGTGAACTTACTGACTCCGATCGCCAACTTTGAAGTTGGGAGGAATCACCGGCCACGATGGGTCTGCTAAAACACTCTGTTCCTGAGCCGTGTATTCTGTTGCTGGTGGGCACATCTCTGTCATGGCCTTCTCGGTGAGCTCTGTTCCTGTCGACCAAACCTTGAACGATAATGGATCTCGCATCAAAGCCTGGTTCCCTGGGGTCGACTGGAATCCTTCGCCCAACACTATGATGGCGTCTGTCATCCTGCTGTCGAGGCGCGTATGATCCACCCCTTGGGGGAGGAGTGGGCACTCGACGTCGATCATCACGATCGAATCGGTCCTCATACTGATCACGCCGGCCTCCATGTCCCTCACGCCTCGGGGTGATCTTGGGCTATGAGCCAAGCTGGATCAGTATTCGCAGCGACGGATCTCTTGTGAATCCTATTCATGACTAGCGATACAGCCAATTTTGATCTCCTGCAGCCCGAGTAAATCTACGATCTGTAGCAAGCCTCTGCCAGCCTTTGGTAGGAAGGCTGAATGGACTCTGCTATACTGAGCTGCTGCTAGATTACGAATTGGAGTTCGGTATACCGTCGGTTGTGGAAAGAGTTGGCGTCGGCGGGCAGCGGGACCCGTTATCGCGCTTCGTTAAATCGAGCACTCGCTGGAGATTTTCGATCGAGTACGCTCAATAAGTTAATGCCAAGCAGCGTCTTCTAAGGCAGGGGCCTCGGGGGTTTCTCCAACGATAGGAGTGTGAAGTGCATCCATGTTCCGACGACGAAGCTCCTCCCTATGCAGCGAAGTGAGTGGCTCGGGCAAGTACTCTTCATGGGCTTGTGACGGATCGCCCTTGCCGTCGCCACCGTCGGCCTTGAGGAAAGCGGGCGGATCATGCGTGGCCCATCGACCATCGGGACTTCCGCTGGATCATCTTTGTCGCCTTTTCGAATGCAGTCTCTGTGGAGCCGATGAGCAGATCGAACATGCCGTAGAGAGATTAAATCGGGCTCGATTGCCGCGACTTGGGGGTGGCCGGTGGCGGGTCACCACATGCCTCACCCACCGCTGAAGCCTCGACCGGCCGGAGCGCTTGCGCCGGCGAGAGGCCCAGGAGGAGGGGACGCACAGAGCCGACCGATCTTGGGTCGACGGTTGCCGCAGAGGAGGGGCCTTGTGACGCCTGCAGCGTGAAAGTCGTTGCCCATGGACGGGAGTGCGTCGACGTCGAGTGGAGCCTCCTGCAGCGAAGCGGTGTCATCGGCAATGAACGTGAGCGCGCCGAGACGGATCTCGCAGCCCTCAACCAAAACTCCACCTGAAACCATGATGAAGGAGATCAGAAAAACTGCAACTTCTCCAACAAGTCGCTAAGACACCTGCCCCACGGTGGGCGCCAACTGTCGTGGTTCTAAGTCTGACAGTAGAATGGGGGTAGGAATGGAGAGGCAAGATCCTAGCTATGGAGTAGTTGTATACGCAAGATGTTTACGAGTTCAGGCCCTTCTCGGAGGAAGTAACAGCCCTACGTCTCGGAGCCCGGAGGCGGTCGACTGTATTATGTGTGTATGAGTTACAGGGGTGCGAACCCTTTACATTGAGGAGGGGGGTGGCTTATATAGAGTTTGCCAGACCCCTCCAGCCCTCGATTATCACGAGGATTAAGGTACATTAAGATAGGGAGTTCTTGGTAATGTTCCACATAAAGTGCTATGATGACCATAAAGCCACTTAATGACCGACCGTTTGCGTCTTGGTATTTGTAGATCTCCTGGCGGTCAGTGGTTGGCTTCATGGTCGAGTGTCTTGGTCCGTCGAGTGGAATCCTTCCAGGTCGACTGAAAGGTGGTTTCTTCAAGAGATGTCCTTGGGGAGGGTATCTTGGACAGGTCCATGACCCTACCCTAGGTACATGGCTTCATCAGATCCACTGAAGGTCCCTTTGCAGCAACCCATGTGGTTTTGGGATACTGCTCAGGCTTCCAGTAAGAACCATCAACATTCATTTTCCTCTCGAACCCAACAACCTCTTTCCTAGGGTTTTGGTTCAGAATCTGCTTTTTTAGGACATCACATAGAGTCTGATGCCCTTTGAGACTTTTGTACATTCCTATCTCAAGCAATGTCTTCAACCTGGTGTTCTCATCAGCAATAGTAGTGGTATCCTCAGTAGAGGGGTTAGTTACCACATCAGCAGTTGAAGATATTGCAACAAGATGCGTGATAGAACATTCAGCAATAGAGACAGCGTTATCACGCTCATGACATTTTAGGCATGGTGGTTCAAATCCTTCCTGAGTGGAACTGGTCTGTTGAGCGCGAAGTGACTCGTTCTCCTTTTGAAGATCTTCATGAGCCGCTCTCAAGTTCTCAAGTTCTTGCTTCCTTTGAAGATAATCGTAGGAAAGCTTTTCATGAGTTGTTGAGAGCGTTTCATGACGACTTTCAAGTTCTTCGTACTTAACATGAAGATTTTTGATTTCTTCAATTAAATCTTGAGATCGGGTCATTTCCGCGTCCAACAGGTCATCGCTTTTGTCTAACAATTTTTGAATATGTTCCATGGCATTCTGTTGTTCAGTTGCAATTTTAGCAAGTGTTTTGTAGCTAGGTTTAGATTCAAATTTAGAGTCATCTTCACTTGATGTTTGAAAGTAAGCATCGCGTGAGTTTACCTTGGCACCGCGTGCCATGAAGCAGTAGGTGGGTGCTGAGTCATCCTCATCATTAGCATCAGCGTTGTTGACGAGGCCATTGTCTTCAGTGTTGAAGATGGACTTGGCAACGTATGCCGAAGCTAGAGCCAGGCTTGCCACGCCTGAATCAAATTCTTCTTCAAACACCACCTCCGCCTCCTCAGATGCAGACTCCTCCTCTGAATCCATCTCCTTGCCAACAAACGCACGAACCTTGCCGGATGAGCTCTTCTTGTATGATGAAGACTTAGATGAAGACTTGGAAGAAGACTTTGAGGATTTCTTCTTCTTCTTGTCATCAGAATCATATTCCTTGCTCTTCTTCTTCTTCTTGGTCTCATTGTCCCAATGTGGACACTCAGAGATGTAGTGACCAGGTTTCTTGCACTTGTGGCATGTTCTCTTCTTATGATCCCGAGTGGAAGCTTCATCATTTCTTGAGCTGGATCTTGAAGACTTTCTGAAGCCTTTCTTCTTGGTGAACTTCTGGAATTTCTTCACAAGCATAGCAAGCTCCTTTCCATTGTCTTCAAGATCCTCAGAACTATAGTCAGATTCTTCTTCAGATGAGGAAACAGACTTTGCCTTTAAAGCGCGAGTTCGGCCATAGTTGGGACCATAGATGTCTCTTTTCTCAGATTGCTGGAATTCATGTGTGTTGAGCCTCTCAAGTATGTCAGACGGATCGAGAGTCTTGAAGTCGGGGCATTCTTGAATCATTAGGGCCAGGGTATCAAATGAGCTGTCAAGCGATCTTAAGAGTGTCTTGACGATTTCATGCTTGGTGATCTCAGTGGCACCGAGTGCGTGAAGCTCATTTGTGATATCAGTGAGGCGATCGAATGTAAGCTGGACATTCTCATTGTCATTTCTCTTGAAGCGGTTGAAGAGCTTGCGAAGAACACTGATCCTTGAGTCTCTTTGGGTTGAGACGCCTTCGTTGACCTTGGAGAGCCAATCCCAGACTAGCTTCGCAGTTTCCAGAGCACTCACACGACCATACTGTCCTTTGGTCAGATGACCACAGATGATGTTCTTGGTAGTCGAATCCAGCTGAATGAACCTCTTGACATCAGTAGGAGTGACACCTTCACCAGCCTTGGGAACGCTGTTCTTGATGACATACCAGAGGTCGATATCAATGGCTTCAAGATGCATACACATCTTATTCTTCCAGTAGGGGTAATCAGTGCACGCAGCGGAGACTTTGATTATTCCTATTGTCGACATAGCTAAAACTCCAGGTGGTTAAACCGAATCACACAGAACAAAGGGAGCACCTTGCTCTGGTACCAATTGAAAGTGCTAGTTATCGACTAGAGGGGGGTGAATAGGCGATTTTTATGAACGTCTTCAAAACATGGTGGTTTCGAAGACAAACAATAGAAATGAACCTATTGATATGCAGCGGAAGGCAGACTACACTAGACAAGCCATAGTCAAGTATACAATGAAGTGAAAGCACGAAGACTATTAGCAGCTAGGTAGTATGGATCAGGATGGAAGATAGTACGAAGCCAAACAACAACAGTCTTCACACAGTGAAGCCGATCAGATCATCCAAGCAGACAATGACTTCACGAAGACATACTGTAAGTAAAGAGAGGTAAGAGATAGAACCAGTTGCTTGGTGAGGACATGATTTGTTGGACTAGTTCCAGTTGCTGTGACAACTGTACGTTTGGTTAGGGAGGCTGAGATTCAACTCAGAAGACCACATCTTCACCTTATCCCCCTTGAGTTAAGGACACTTAGTCCTCGCCCAACCACTCTGGTAGGTCTTCAAAGTAGACTTCCAAACCTTCACAGACTTCATTCACCGACAATCCACAATGACTCTTGGATGCTCAGAACGCGACGCCTAACCGGCTGAAGGATTCACAGTCCTCAAGTGTAACAAGTATTCAGATCACGCGGACAGAAAGACTTCAGTGATGCCTAACACTCTTTGGCTCTTGGTGTTTTGGGCTTCGTCCTCACAAGGATCTCTCTCTCAAATGCTTCGGAGGTGGGTTGCTCTCAAACGACAAAAGCCGTGTACTAACTCTGAGCAACCACCAATTTATGGTGTAGGGGGTGGGCTATTTATAGCCAGGAGGCAACCCGACCTGATTTGTCCGAAAGGACCCTGGGTCACTAAGGAACTGACACGTGTCCAACGGTCAGATTTCAAACACACGCGACAGCTTGACTTGGGCTACAAGTAAAGCTGAGTCATCCAGCTCTGGATATGATTTGCTCTCATTGTCTTCGCTCGAAGACATAGGATTTGGTTGAGCATCACTTCAGTCACTCTGACTTTGTTCACTTGGACCCCACTTAATAGTGCGGTGGTTCCTATGACTTAACAAAGAAGAAAAGGAAACTACAAAACAACTATGTCTTCGCACTCCATAGTCTTCATGCGATGTCTTCTCATGTCATAGTCTTCAATGTGAATATCTTCACAGACCACCATTATCTTCAATGTCTTCATACATTTTTAGGGGTCATCTCTGGTAGGTAAACCGAATCAATATGGGACTACTACATGTGTTATCCTGCAATTATCACAAACACATTAGTCCCTCAACCAAGTTTGTCGTCAATACTCCAAAACCAACTAGGGGTGGCACTAGATGCACTTACACCACGCCTCTTCATACCAAAATGGCAGCTCACTCCCATTGCATTGCCTTAGAGTTGTCTCCTGCGCACGCACTAGGATAGCCTGGTGGTCCGATTCCTCAGTCAATATATGTTCAACTTACGTTTTAGGGAGCATTTGTAAGAAACCATCATTGCATGTGGCTCGGTCTAGCCGAACCTGAATATTATCCCCACAATCACGCTTATTGTCCCAAGTGTACGGGTAACCTGAGAAGCCCAAATCTGCCAGGCCGCAGTCGGCAAGGCAGTCCCAAAAATCTTCCATCTGTGAGAAGCTCGTGGGGTTACCTCCTATTTGATCCATCTGAAAAAGAGCCTCATTGAAGTCACCTAGGCAAATCCACGGTAGATTATCCTGAGCTCGCAAGTATCGAATGGCATCCCATGATTTTTTTTGTAGTTCTGTTCGGGGTTCTCCATAGAATCCAGTGATTCTACATCCATGCCCCTCACATGTTACCTCTGCATCTATAAAATATTGGCTCCATGTCACATTAACCTGAATATGCTCTCTCCACCATAGTGCCAAACCACCACTTCACCCCACGCAGTCTACTGCAACACCACTTGTGAACCCCAGACTCATTTTGAGCCTGTCCATAGCCCTCACCTTCTCTTTTGTTTCACATAAAAATGCCACCGCTGGGTTCTGGGAGATCAACCACATGAACCCAGGCATCAATGGAATCAAAAACCACCTCCGATGGCCTGGTGTTACCTTCATAATCCTTCATAAGCAACACATTAAAATCATACTGCCAAGGCCCATTGTTCAGAGCATGCCTCCAGTCCCCCTCACTGCCAAAGTGAACCAAAAATTTATTTCCTCCTAAATCCCTGAACTGCGCTTCGCGGTGCAAACCCGATGCGTTGTGCATGGTTTTCTCTAAAGCGCTTTTCACCATTGGTTTCAGTGAGCAGACCTTCCCTACTGCCGACCAACGAGAACTCTTCGGCACCACTTGCTCAGGTTCAGCAAAAACCATCCCCTCAGCCTCTTTATCCATCAAAACTATCCCTCCTAGCCTTGCAGAGAGACTCGGCGACGGATCCGGAGTTTTTCTCGCAATCGGGGATTTGGAACTCCCCCGATTCGCTGGATCTCCAATGTTGCGTAGCGGAGTGCTCATCGCCACTGCGTCCGCTATGGTTGCTTTCTGGTTGTTTGACGCCGACGCTACGTTCCGCCCACCTGCTGTGTTCATCAGTGTCCTCTTGTCGGTGGTCGCCGATCTCGCCGGTGTAGCCTTGTCCACTGTCGCCTCCTTCCTTGGATTGGCTCCGCCCCCTGCTGAAACTGCGATGTTACCCTTCGGTTTTGGAGTGGCCTCCGCCGCAGCACCAGATGCCATCTTCTTCGAAGTCCTCGTCGCTCTACCGTCTTCCAGCTCCGCCATTAGCACCGCTTCTAGAGGAAGGAAACACCACCGCTATGTGTCCAGAGAAGCGCCGTCGCCGCCCTAGCCACCACCGTAATCTCACCACCCCCGCCGGCAAAAACCCTAACCCTAGCACAGCCGTGCAATCGCCAAGCAATCGCCCGACTATCGCCTTAGCGTTTTTTCCGCGTGATGGACCCCTCTATCAAGTCAGCGTTTGGTTTTATGTAGGACTCAAAGATTTGCCATTTCATGATACGCTCATAGTAGAAGGCAACATCCGGCCGTCGTGAACACGCGTGACAAAACCCAACATGCTCGAGGCGGACGCGCTCCCTCGTCGCCGCCGCCTTCGGTGGGTACAGGTACTGCATGTTACTACTATCTTCGTCCTAGTTTCTTTTGAGTCATATAAATCGATTAATCTTTTTATTCATATACTCATAACAATTACAAATACACTCATTTGGACCTAAGATCCAAGAAAATAGGATGTACTCCTTCCGTCCTAAAATATAAGAACATTTTTAACACTACCATAGTGTCAAAAACGTTCTTATATTCTGGGATAGAGGGAGTGACTCCTATGACTAAGAGTTACAATGAAATATCTTTGACACCTTCTTTGCGGCATCAATCTCTGCTCAAAAAAATACTCCAAAGACTTCGGTAAAGAGGCTGTAATTGGACTGGAGCAACGATATTATCACTCTTTCACCCGCACGAACATTACTATTAATGGTTTTTGAAGGCGCCTTGAGTCGCCCATCTAAAAAGAGGGGAAGCCTTGATCGATGAACATAGTTGGGCCGGGGATGACCCCCCTAGAAGTGTAGGCCGTCGAATCAATATATCTTCATCATGGTATTGATGAAAGATTTCACCTCCACAAAGAATCGGATCAACAAAAAATCTTAACACAACAATAAACTTATCAGATTTTAATAATCGGATCTATGAGGATAGAAAATTCTCTAACCTCATGGTACCGTTAAAAAGAAAGAGAGAAAATTTATTCTCACAAAACTATGATGATCACTGGACGTTGACGAAGAACATAAAGCTCTTGTAGATCCGAGGTCCCACCATCTCTCAACGCCAAGATGGCAGCCGGAGGCGATGGGACCTAAGTTTCTCAGGCGGCGGCGGCGGAGACTACGGTACGACACAATCAAGATAAAATAAAAGGATAAATCGATTAATCGAGGGGGGTTGTGTGCAGCCAGTACAGTGATCGGCAACAAGCCCGACCTTCTGTGAGGCCGAGGGGCTGTTTGGATTTGTCCTGTGCTGGCCCTACCAATTAATTGGTGTCCGATTTCGGCACCCACTGCTGGCCAAAAAGTTGGCATTTAATAGAACTAGGAGAGCTAAAGAGGGCAGGGTGCACCTAAGCCCAAAAGTTAGCAAGGTGTCCCATGGTTTCCATCCAAACAACCCCTTAGTCAACAAGGAGAAAATGTGTTAGTCGGAGCGGTCACCGGTGCACTTTGAACCTGCCAGTAAAAAGATAACTAATATTCTCACTAGAAATACATGGAAGTACCAACACCTACATATAGTTAACTAAACACAAGAGATCATGAAGCATTGATCCCTGATGATCTAAAAAGAGACCATGAAGTCAATTTTGGAGTAGAGAGAAATAAGCCACGGACTAAAATAAATAAATAAAGTTGAAGAGAGAAATAAAGCACAGTCTAAAATGAAAAAGAAAACTAAAGAGAGACAAGGCACCGACGGAAATGAAAAAAAACTTGAAAAATTTGCGCCCATGAAGTCAATCTTGGAGTGGAGAGAAGTAAGCCACGGACTAAAATGAAAAAAAAAACTGAAGAGAGAAATAAGCCACAGACTAAGATGGAAAAAAAGCTGAAGAGAGAAATAAGCCACGAACTAAAATGAAAAGAAAACTGAAGAGAGATAAGCCACGGACGAAAATGAAAAAAAAACCTTAAAAAATTTGCGCCCATGAAGTCAATCTTGGAGTGGGGAGAAATAAGCCACAGACTAAAATGAAAAAAAACTAAAGAGAGAAATAAGCCACGGACTAAGATGGAAAAAAAGCTGAAGAGAGAAATAAGCCACGGACTAAAATGAAAAGAAAACTGAAGAGAGATAAGCCACGGACGAAAATGAAAAAAAAACTTAAAAAATTTGCGCCCATGAAGTCAATCCTGGAGTAGAGAGAAATAAGCCACAGACTAAAATGAAAAAAAACTGAAGAGAGAAGCCATGGACTAAGATGGAAAAAAAGCTGAAGAGAGAAATAAGCCACGAACTAAAATGAAAAGAAAACCGAAGAGAGATAAGCCATGGACGAAAATGAAAAAAAAAACCTTAAAAAAATTTGCGCCCATGAAGTCAATCCTGGAGTAGAGAGAAATAAGCCACAGACTAAAATGAAAAAAAACTGAAGAGAGAAGCCATGGACTAAGATGGAAAAAAAGCTGAAGAGAGAAATAAGCCACGAACTAAAATGAAAAGAAAACTGAAGAGAGATAAGCCATGGACGAAAATGAAAAAAAACCTTAAAAAAATTTGCGCCCATGAAGCCAATCTTGGATTAGAGAGAAATAAGCCACGGACTAAAATGAAAAAAAACTGAAGAAAGAAATAAGCCACAGACTAAGATGGAAAAAAAAGCTGAAGAGAGAAATAAGCCATGGACTAATAAAATGAAAAGAAAACTGAAGAGAGATAAGCCACGGACGAAAATGAAAAAAAAACTTAAAAAATTTGCGACGCCTGAGAGATTCGAACTCTCGCGGGGAAACCCCATGTACTTAGCAGGCACACGCCTTAACCACTCGGCCAAAGCGTCGGTTGTGTTGTACAATCTACTTTTCCTTTCAAAGAGGGGTGCGATATCTAAACCCGACTCGCTCCCTGAAATCCCACCACCAGCCGAGACCCCAAGAAACAGCAGTCAGACCATGGACGGCGGCGGCGGCGGCGGCGGCGGCGGCGGAGGCGTGAGGCCATCGCTCCCGTCCGCGGCGGCGGGAGGAGCCTCCGGCGCGGACGAGCCTCGCGACGCGCGCGTGGTGCGGGAGCTCCTCCGCTCGATGGGGCTCGGCGAGGGCGAGTACGAGCCGCGCGTCGTGCACCAGTTCCTGGACCTGGCCTACCGCTACGTCGGGGACGTGCTCGGCGATGCCCAGGTCTACGCCGACCACGCGGCCAAGCCCCAGATGGACGCCGACGACGTCCGCCTCGCCATCCAGGCCAAGGTCAACTTCTCCTTCTCCCAGCCGCCGCCGCGCGCTGGTACGAGTACCACCAATCTCAGCAAGAACCCTAGAGTGTACATATCTTCGTTAGATTCGGACAAATTACTAGGTTTCGTAGCTTCATTCAATTGGTGAATGACGAGGATAAGGGGCCACTTTAAATTCTAGATCGGGGACCGGCTTTCCTGTGAACCTATCAGATTCGGAGGGAGTAATGTTGCGGACTCCAATTGGGAAAAGAATAAGCACAGTAGAGGATGCGCCGATGTGTCGCAGAAGAAACAATCTCAATACAACAAATGATGTGTGCTGTTCAGATTTCAGTTCAGTGAGTTCATATATGATTCTTGGCTGAGAGATTTTTTGGGGAAAATATAAATTTCAAATAAGGGTCAGCTTATCGATTAAATGAATGCATTCCACAATAAGAACACATCAATCAAAGTTTCAGACATGGTGGTTAGAAGCAGCCACCTGCAACCAAGGAATTGCGGTTTCGAGTCCTTCAGCTCACGAAATGTCATTTTGTCTACACTCGTTGCCATCCAGGGGACCAGCATATCAGTCAGTGTTCTACTGAAATTTAAGGAAAACATATGAGGGAATGTGGGATTCGAACGCAGAACGTCTCGAGTAGAACTCTCAAGTCTCAACCCTACCGCTAGGGCCAAGATGAGTCCTGTATCCTTTAGGAAGTTGGAACCGACCAAACTTTTGCCAATTTGGTGGGCAACCAGGGAGTGCCGAGATTTAAATCCCTGGGTGAAGCTCGTAGCAAATGATGCAAGGATAGTTAAGTTGGGGCAGAAGACCGACCTCCAATTTAGTCCATGTCTTGTTAGGAATGTTCAGCTGAGCCCATATCTTGTTTGAAAAGTTGGATGCTTATCTGCTTAAGGGTCCAAAATCTTAGAATCATGTGCAACTATTTCCATACACACAATGCAACCTTAATGCAGAGATGCTGCTGGTAATGTAGTAGCCTCCTGACTGTTGGAACTGGAAACAAGACTACTCAGTTTCTTGATGAGGCTTTACTTATACTATGTACATTATCCATAACTTTAGCTATATTTGGACACTCTTCATGGGATGGGTTATGTCGAATAATCACATAGAAGGGAGATCATCTGTTAGAGCCTCTTCGCCGAAGGGTATGCCTGAGGCCAGGAGGCGCTAGAGGGCTGACGAGGATGCACTGTAGCCAGCGCAGATCAGAAAGGTAACTGGGTAGTTGGGAATAGAAATCAGGGGAAGACTTCTCGATTAAATGAATGCATTCCTACATCAACCAAAGCTTCAGACATGGTGGTTAGAAGCTACTATCCGCAACGGCAGAGATTGCGGTTTTGAGTAATTGAGCTTACAAAATGTTGTTTTATGTACACTTGTAGCCATTCGAGGAACCAGCATATTAGTCAGTGTTATACTGAAATTATAAGGAAAATTTATGAGGGGAATGTGGGATTCAAACCCAGAGTCATCTCAAGTAGTACTCTACCACTCTACCACCGGGACTAAGATGACTCCTTTATCCTTTAGGAAGTTCGAACCGACCGAACTTCTGCCAGTTTGGTGGGTAACCAGGGAGTGGCGGCATTTAAAGGTGCAGATAGTAGCAGATGATGCAAGGACAGTCCAGTTGGGGCAGAAGACTGACATTCAGTTTAGTCCATGCCTTTTTAGGAATCTTCAGCTGAGCCCATGTCTTGTTAGGAATGTTTAGCTGAGCCCATGTCTTGTTAGGCATGTTCAGCTGAGTCCATGTCTTGTTTGGAAAGTTGAACGCTTATCTGCTTAAGGGTCCAAAATCTTAGAATCATGTGCAACTAGTTCCATATACACAATCTAATCTTTGAAAACCAAGGAAGAAGTAAATAACCTCTTCTGTTAGCGCAGATACCCTGCTGGTACTGTAAGCAGCCGCCTTTACTGTTGGACTTGGAAATAAGAATACTCGTTGTCTTTATTAGTTGGCTTTACTCTTTAGATATATTATGTGTACAAACATCGTATGATTCTTAATGTGTATGAGGCTGGCACGTGAAGATATACCTAATGTTATGAATCATATTAGATACTCCCTCCGATCCATATTAATTGTCACAGCTTTAGAACAACTTTAGTATAAAATTGTACTAAAGCTGCGACAATTAATTTGGACCGGAAGGAGTAGTACAAAGATATTAGGGTCATGCACAAGTGCACTCACTTGCATGTTAGCTGCTAAGTGCAACTAAAGGATATCTTGCGTAGATAAAGGCTATGAACAACTTTGTGGTTATGCTTTGAAGTTAAGTGCTTGTTTAATGTTGTTTAATGTTTTATCAGAATCCTCGAAATTTAAAGCTGACACAAAGTAGTCTATAATTATATGCCTAGGTGGATGATAAGTCATTCCCCACATAACATTCCGTAATGACGCTTAGCTGCCAATTCACTGATACACTGGTGCCCCCACTCCCACCCCTCCAATTCTTTGGGAACAGGCTACGTATAGTAGAAAACAATGTTTTGAAATACATAGCTAGACTTTTATAGAAACACGAAACAAACAGGGTATGACTCTTATTTGTGTATGAGGCTGGCATCTGAAGATATAGGTAAAATGTTTATGAATCATATTAGTAGTACAAAGATATTGGAGATTGAGGGTCATGCACAAGTATACTCCCTTGCATGTTAGCTGCCAGTGCCTTCAACTAAAGAAGATGTTGCATCGATAAAGGCTATGAGCAATTCATGTGGTTATGCTTTGAAGTCAAATGCTTGTTTGATGTTTAATCAGATCCCTGGAAATTCAAGTTGACACGAAATACTCTATGCATAGGTTGATGACAAGTCATTTTTCTGATGTCACACAGGTTCTACTCGAGTTGGCACGCAGCCGGAACAAGATCCCGCTGCCCAAGTCTATAGCTCCACCTGGCTCGATTCCCTTGCCACCCGAACAGGACACATTGTTGAGTGAAAACTACCAACTCCTACCTGCATTGAAGCCGCCAACTCAGACCGAGGAAGCAGAAGATGACAATGAGGGAGCCGGCGCAAGCCCTACCAATCCTAATCCAAACTATCCGCAGGATCAGAGGGGCAGCGAGCAACACCAGCCTCAGAGCCAGAGGGGGGTTTCTTTCCAGCTGAACGCGGTGGCCGCCGCAGCTGCAAAACGTTCTCTAGTGACAATTGATCAGTTGAACATGGGCTAACTAACTGTAGATCGTTGGCTGGTTCCTAGTGCTTGCTCCCGCAAGCCTGCTTGCTGATGCTTGTGTAGCTGCTGGGATGACCCTCCTATTTCACCATGAAAAATGCTGATTGTTGAGGTAAGGGAGCAGCCTTGCATAGTTGCATGTAGTGTAAGTTGTAACCGTGCACCTCTCTGGTTAATTCATTCCTGTCCATTATTTGTCAACTTATGGATTTTGTTGAACTTGATCTGTCCCGTCGTTGTTTCTGACTGCGAAATTGGAGTAGCACATACAGTACGTATTTGGTTGGTTAAAATGAGGACTTAACATGTAGAGATAAATATCTTTTGTGCGTTCAGCATGGAACACTTGATATAAAAAAATTATAAAAATACAACAAAGCCCGTCTAGCTCAGTTGGTAGAGCGCAAGGCTCTTAACCTTGTGGTCGTGGGTTCGAGCCCCACGGTGGGCGACCTATTGTTTTTTCTACTCTCGGGGAATCCAGTTTTCATATGCAGTGCATGAACGAATGATGATGAATGGCCATTGCATTGCAAATGGCCCATGGTTGCTTTGAGATTCATTTTTGTTGCTTGTTGTTGTCCAGTTTTATCTCGTTCCAAAATGCTTTGCTCGGTTTTGTCTTGTTTCAACTGTAGCACCATGCTACGTCGTGTAACAATAAAAAGAATACTACATTTTTATGGATCAGGTTTGCTGATATACGATGATACACAATGGAACATTAAAGGACACTTTGGAACAAGAAGAAAAACTAATATAAACTTAGAAACAAGACACAATCTAAAAACAACCACACAATTAACGTTAGTCTAGAAGTAAAAATGGATGTTGGATCCATGCATGGAATATACCGTACACAGTAGAATTGTTTTTCTCGTCAAATGTCGTAAACATACCTTTTCAATGAAATAATTCAGGTGGTGAAACTCATCTTTCTCTTCGAAAGTGCTAATGTGATCCCGAGCACCTGTGTGCTCGTTATCTGTGCCTATTGTTTTTTCTACTCTCGGGGAATCCAGTTTTCATATGCAGTGCATGAACGAATGATGATGAATGGCCATTGCATTGCAAATGGCCCATGGTTGCTTTGAGATTCATTTTTGTTGCTTGTTGTTGTCCAGTTTTATCTCGTTCCAAAATGCTTTGCTCGGTTTTTGTCTTGTTTCAACTGTAGCACCATGCTACGTCGTGTAACAATAAAAAGAATACTACATTTTTTATGGATCAGGTTTGCTGATATACGATGATACACAATGGAACATTAAAGGACACTTTGGAACAAGAAGAAAAAACTAATATAAACTTAGAAACAAGACACAATCTAAAAACAACCACACAATTAACGTTAGTCTAGAAGTAAAAATGGATGTTGGATCCATGCATGGAATATACCGTACACAGTAGAATTGTTTTTCTCGTCAAATGTCGTAAACATACCTTTTCAATGAAATAATTCAGGTGGTGAAACTCATCTTTCTCTTCGAAAGTGCTAATGTGATCCCGAGCACCTGTGTGCTCGTTATCTGTGCCGCTAGCTTGTCTCGTGATGCACACCATAGGAAGTATAGGCCCATGTATAATTTACATGTTTGATATTTTATCTTGGCGTATGGCCCACATCTGACACACGGCCTCTGTTACCCCATCAGTTACGCACAGCTCGGCTCGGATGGAAATAGACGATATGGGCCGTCTAGCAGTAGATTCTGAACTAACGTCGTGACCCAACACATTTATCCTGTCAGTTGATTCTCGAAGAAAAAAAAAGCTTACCCTACCAGTCACCCATTGCAAGCTACCTCCCCCCGGAAGGCTGGTGTTCTTCATACCCTTGCTAAATCCAATCCAACTCTGCCAGCGCAGGTTCCTGGAGTTGTTCCGCATAGTTGGCTATGCAATGACCAGCATTAGGGTCGTATTAGTCGTACCCCTCTTCAGGCAGTGCCAACGCCGGCAGTTGCCCGCATCTCTCTACCACCACTGCATGTTCGCATACTCCAGTATTCTCAATGACTGATAGGGTAACTTTGAACACTGTCTGAACACTGGCTGTTTGATGGTTGATGCATTAACTTGTTGGCGCATTCAGCAAGCAAATATATTCAGGCCTGTCTCTGAATCCCCGATCAGGCACCACATGTAAGCATCTGTTTATATTAGGCAAAAAGCAATTCAATCAGAATCATGCACTAACAATTATCATCAGCACGGGCCACATGCACATGTTCAAAGAAAGCTCAACCATTTTAAGTGTCAGAGTGTGCTCACGAGGAATGAAGAAATAAATTATTTTGTCCAGATGGTTTACAGACAAGTTCTAATTATTCAGATACAGCATAACTTAAACTGGGCAGAAACGTAGTGCACCGAAACTAACTAAACAATCCCATCAATTATTCATTCCGAGTTCGGCTGCTTTGTGGCAGTTCTTCCGACGGTGGCCTTCCACTCCACAATTTTTGCATCATCCAGATTTCCGAGCTTGTTTTGGGACATCTCCGCGATCAGGGCAAGTTATCCGCTTGTGCCCTTGGCCTTGAAGGATGGTGCAGAATCTGGTCCTCTTACTCAACCCTTCATATGGCGCCTTCTCTCTGCTTGTTGTAGGCTTTCCCATCTCTTTCCTCTTAGCTAGAGGTAGTAATCCCTTCATATGGTGCCCTTGACTCATTAACTGCATTGTTATCATCGTTGCCCATAACACTATGCATTTTGTCTCCCATGACCACCAGAGCACCTTGTGGCTGAATCTGGTTCACAACATCTCCATTCTCAGCCAACCTGTGTTCTAATTCAAGGAGTGCCTTATTTCTGCAACTTCATTTCTGTACACATCGATATGTTTGTGTGACTGCCTGTGTATTTATTGTCAGCCCATAGGTCGAGACAACAAATGGTTGTGCTCCTCACGGTGCTCGGATATGTACCAACTGTTGTCTTTGAAACACATCAGTCTTATGAGAGCAGGGCAGTCACGGTGGCAAGAGCCTGGGCAACATTCAAACCATCCAAATGCAGTTAACCAAAACATGAATTCAGTGAGCTAGTAGTATACTATGCAATTATGTAAATAAGTGTACTTACCACGCATCTGCGGACTATTTTTTGCATGCATTTCATCCTATTCACATTTAGTCTCCTCTTTCCGTACCTAATGCCGATCCTTTCTCCCACGAATACAGATTGTAAAAATCATAGGCTTCACCCAATGTATGAAAGTTGGTTCCTAATTTTGGCACAATGACATTGTCTACAGTGTTTTCAGCAAAACCCCGTATTGATTTCTCCATTGCTGAAATCCTATTAGGGCGGCGCCTGCCTGGCTCAACAGCCCCAATCCTGACCCTGGGTGTATATCAAAGTGTTAATACATAATTAGTTAACCAAAAAATCAGATTAACAACGCATCCATGAATGCAGAGATAATTGGTAATATTTCCCGTGCCCAAGAAGATTTTCAGTTTCTTTTCCTCTTTTTATACCATGCTTGCATGTTTACCACGCAGGAACGATTAAAAACTCAGAATAGTTGATGTAGTACACAGGTAAAGACACCACACAACAAACTCAATGATCTTGTTCCAAGAGCATCTTGAATAGTACTACATGGAAACATGGCCAACTTTGTAAATCACTTTCAAATTTGCAAGATTTCTGCCGAATTTGCTGCATCCCAGGACCAGCCATTTTCCTACTCAAATTTGCAAGATTTATACAATTAGCAAGAAAACTTAGTCCTCATAAACTGCATACTTTTTTTGGGTTGGTCTGCTCTACAGATTGCTCGGATGCCCGAGTCGAATCTCGAATCGCTGCCTCTGCCGCCACCTCTGCCCGTCCGCACTTGATGCTGTCATGGCGGCAGCTTGCCCCATGTGGTGCCATCAGGGCTCCATGGGTATGTTGCTGTCGTTCACCTCCTCTACAACAGATCTTGAAATCCCCAAACAAAATCCTCAGAAATAACTCGCACCACCGAACAGATCCCTACCGTTAATCGATCGCATCAAGAACTCTAGCCGCAGCGCCTTCTCACTGAGCGGTGTTTCCACCGGATCGCCGCTCTTTAGAAAAGAAGGATCCACGCTAGTGAGGTAGGAGACATCTGCTCCATTGCCCATGCTTGCATTTACTTGGCTGCTAGCATAGTTACCAAAAAAGCATCAATCCTGTAGCACGGATCAGGACGGACTTCTCCAGGGCTGTGACCCTGTCCGGCAAGGAGCTCTGCCTAGCGCAGCAGCACCGACACACACTTTGTAAGCCATTGCAAATTATATGCAAACAATCAGCTATTCTTTCAGTTTCAACCATTGTATGAACTACTTTGGCTTAGAGACTGAAAATGCATCATGTTTGCATCACAGAATAGGGAAATCTATTTGTTCTCCACAGTGTAGTGTTTATTTTTCTCACAAAATTAACTTGCACCACAACATCCTTCCCGAAGAATCTCCAAGGGTTGCTTATTATTCAATCACTACTACAAATAAACAAACCATCTGAAATGAACCTAGCAAATTCTGTTTTATTTGATAGCTAGGACGCCCCTGATTTTTTCTAAATGAACAATGAACAATCCTTTAATTGCAATCTTCATACCTTTGTGTTGACCCGGAGTTTTTGGATCCACTTGCTCTATGGAGTGCTCTGAACCTTGAGCCTTATCTGCACTTGCAGGCTCTGCAGCGGCGCCCTCACGACAGATTTGGCCGTCTGCACTTGAAGCCGTTGGTGCTGGCATCTCAATCTCGCTGGCGCGATGACCGGGAACCGACAGGCTCTATGGTGTTGTTGTTATCATTGACCTCATCACACAAATTCTGCAGCCGACAGAAACAAAGTCAGTGCCGACAACCGGATCCAAATCCGTGCAAAAGGGAGGTTCATTGAGTATATTCTAACCTGTTTATCGGGTGCATCAAGAACTCCATGACCGCCGGAACACACAGGAACTTCGCTGGACCGCGCAATCCCCTTCGCCGTAGGAGATTTCCCCACCGCTTAGCCGCTGGGAAGAATGCAACCTTCACTGCCTCCCCCTCACCTTCTCGCATTTATCGCGTGGTGCGCCGACGCTACCGGAAGCTCTTGGATCTTATCCACGGATCAGGTAGCCGGCGACGTCTCGAGCCACGGCTCGGTCTGTCTCCGTTGACGCCGTTCAAACGTTCGTGCTAGCCAGGGCCCTTCGGTCAGGTCCGTATAGCAGAGTATATGAGAATTTTCCCGTCCCATGTGGACCCGCTGCCTGCCACCTTCATTCGATTCACCAAATCACAAAGCTATTATGGACGGATGTGATACCGAGCTCCTGTAAGCTCGTGCTCACATACTCCGCGTCCCTTTCTCTTTATCTTGTTAGAGCATCTCTAGACTCTAGACGAACCCCCCCCCCCCCCCCTCCCCCCGCGCCCAAATTATATGTGAGACATGAATTTTTTATTTTTAAAACTTTATCAAAAAAATGAATTTTCTTTTTAAAGAATTAACACCCATCTGTGAGATCTCACATTTTCTTTAGTCCCTCAAAAAGTAACTTTTCACTACACAAAACTTTCCTAAGAAGAGCACTTCTCAATAAAAAAAGGGGGAGATCGCTCCCTCCCGCATTCATGGCCTGGCAACCGTCGCGCTAACCGATTGGCCTAGCTCTGACTATAACCACCCCCAACCATAATCCACACCGCCACTCATCCATTTTCATCGTCGATGCTTGGCCACTATCGCCTCCCGAGGCCCGCCCCATTGCCTCTCTATGCGGCTCACCGACTTCGCCTTGAGCTCCCGCTATTTTCTCGTCTTGTCGCCTCCTTCACCGAGCACCCGCACTGCCGATCATGTCACAGTTGTCGCCGCTGCCGAAGTACCGCGACGTGAGGCTCCGGTCGTGGGGCAAGTGGGCGATGATCCGTAACCCAGATGTGCGGCACAAGTGTGCCTTGGCATGCTCGCCGTCATGGAGGAGGTCGCGTGCGCCTGCGTCGACGTCGCCGAGCTTTGCTTCTTCGAGAGATGGGCGAAGCTAAAAATCCTCTCCGATGCCGCAACCGCGATCGCGCCTCCCAGGCCAAAGGAGGAGTATAGCTCGACCAAGCATGCCAATGAGGAGCCGCCTTCAGGGCTGCGCTCCTCGCCGAGAATTGCACGTTCTTCCTTCTTTGAGTTCATGGAGAATGCGCACGATCGAGAGCGCCGCAAAATCGCCCACCTCGAGGCCGAGCGTGATGAGATGTACAAGGAGCTTGTTGATTGCAAGGAGAAGGACAACTCGATGTCATAGCGTCGGCTCGCCACCAACGACTAGGAGGACGGCCCTCTGGCGGAGGGTGATCCACATCTCCTCCTCCGACGAGGAGTACAGCTCCTCTTTTAGTTTATTATCTTGATGCTTTAGCTAGCATTGTCTGTGCAGTGTTAGCAGGTAGTGGACTGTTTAATTAAGTTATGGATGATGTTAATATGCTAATGCTGTTTAATTATGCAATAAAGTAATTTAAACTTGTGTTTGAAATGAACTCGTGCGCAAAAAAATGTTTTTTTGAGGGGTTAAGTTTTGACGGATCTGCTAACAAAAGTTTAATCAAAACGTAAGCAACTAAAGGCTGAGTGATAGACTGATGGATTCAAGTTTTGAGGGATTCGGCTCTCAGAAGTCTTCGACTTCATGGCGTACACGCAGCAAAAACACAGATTAGGATGCTTAAACTCCGCATAATTAGGGCATATACCTGTCACCTGTGTACTACGTAACAGATACGGATGTTTCCTTCTCCGTACCCGTTAACAAATTAGAAATGAGCCTTGTGTGCATGAAAATGTATTCGGAAATGAAATGAAAAACAGCACAGCCCGTCTAGCTCAGTTGGTAGAGCGCAAGGCTCTTAACCTTGTGGTCGTGGGTTCGAGCCCCACGGTGGGCGACTTATTTTTTCTCCTTCCTTCACGTCACTGTTGGTGCGTGCCATGATACGGCGTGCCTGAGGATCAGTTTTCTTCTTCTTTTTTTGAGGGGTGCCTGAGGATCAGTTGTGACAGGCCGCTGCGTTGTACGAGAGCCGGTGTGCAAGTCAGCATGTGCGACCTCGCATCACACATCCAATGTCCATCTCCGTCGGCTGCACGGCGACCCAGTTTGCTGCTTGCTCATAGTTAAACTGGTTTGGCGTGTCAACCCACCCGCAGGTTAGGGAAACCATGCATGCTATCTGATTAAGGTTAGAGAAACCAATAGCCATGCTCTATCTGGTGAAGGTTGGCTTCGATGAACGAGTACTATGCTTTGACTTGCTGACACATCACGCCGGCTAGGAGTCTTCCGGGCAAAGCCATCACCAAGCATCTCGAGAGCATGGACTGACAATCTTGTTGCAGCGTACTGTGGTTGTATATTGGAACCCACAGATTACCCTTACACATCTTAGGTTTCCTCAGTTTTGCCTTCTTGCTTTGGTGTTTTTTTTTAAGGAAAGGCCATCATGCTTTACTAATTTAAAAAGAAAATTACATCGTTCACAAGTTTAGAAACCGGACAGCTCGAGGGCTCGTCCGTCCAGCTAAGAGAAATCTTATCACAATAGTTATAATTCGCTGGTACATGCGCTGCTTGGTTACAAGAACGTGGTCAGTGCTAAAATTTGGCCTTCCCGATCAACGAAGAAATATTCACACATTCGGTGAAAATTGTTGTTGCTTCATCCCACCATCTTGCTTGGCCATCACATGATTCTATCTAAAATCAAGGGACCAGACTCCGCTTCAATCCTAGGGAAGCCACGTGAGTTTGCAAACACTAGTAAAAAACATGGCTTTGGTCCAAGCTCGATCTACACATTAGTCCCGGTTGTCCGGTTCGAGCGGCTAGGGCACCGGGCAGGCATCAGTCCCGGTTCAAATGGGACCTTTAGTCCCGGTTGGGGACAACAACCGGGACTAAAGGTTAGACCTTTAGTCCTTGTCGGAGACACCAACCGGGACTAAAGGGGTTGAGGCTTTAGACCTTTAGTCCCGGTTGGAGACACCAACCGGGACTAAAGGGGTTCTGAAAGTTTCCTTTTTTTTTCATTTGTTTTTTGTTTTTTAGTTTCTATTTTAAATTGCTTATATCTTTTAGGATATTTGATGTTTTTGAGTGATTCTTTTTGCAATAGATCCAAAATTTTGTCTAGTTTTTGTTTGTGCCATTAGTTTTCAAATTTGAATGATTTAAATTTGAATTTGTTCAAATTTACTTCAAACCCTAGATTGTGAATAATTTGAGTTTAAAAATAGTTTTTAATTGAATTCTTTTTGCTCCTAGTCACATGTTAGATTGTTGTCACAGTAAGATTTATTTGGTTATTTTTAGAATAATTTAAATTAGGGTTTTAATTAAAACAGTAATGTTTTGCTTATATAGTTGTTTTAGTCCTTTAATTGTTGTTTTCAATTATTTTTAGTTAGTTCTTTCTGTAGATTTTAACATGTTGTAGTATGCTTCTGTTAGACAATAGTAGATAAATTTTTATAATTAATTAATATTAATTTTGCTACTGTTTTGTATCAATAGTTGTTTAGCCTTTAATAATAGTTGATAGAATTAGTTTTGCTATATTAAAAAGTAATTCTTTTTACCACTTTAATAGAACGTGACTCTGGTTTGGTTAATCTCAGTTGTAACTCTGGCTGGAACGGTGTTACCAGATGTAGTCGACGGTAGGATTAGATGGACACCATCCCGGACTAAAGGAGTTCTGCAATTTTCAAACTCTACCCCCCCCCCCCTCCTCGCCATTTCAGTTTTGAAAAAAACAAAAGAAAATGATAAAAACTTCAAAAATTAAAATCCTTCGTGATGTAGTTATGTTACTACATCTACTAGTTAGAAAAATTAAAAATATAAATTCGACATGTTTTGCAAAAAAGTGTTATGGAAAAGTAAAACGGCTATAACTTTTGCATACGATGTCGAAAGAAAAAACGTATAATATATCAAAATGTTCAGCGCGAGAAGCCGGTTCCGATTTCGACGGCCATAGGCCGTTTTGCAAATTTTTAGAATTCTCAAATTCTGAAAGGAAAAAATGGTTATCCTCAAATTTAAGTTTTTTTGAATTGTTGGTCAAACTCTGGTCAAACTGTGGTCAAACTATGGTCAAAATACTTATTCAATAAGTATTAGTGTTACTCAATAATTATGTTTTTTTATAATAATAGTTTTAAACTCAAACGGTGAAACTACTTACCCAACCAGGACTAAAGTTCCTCCAGCCCCGCTCCAGACAGTGGCCACGTGGAGCTCCTTTAGTCCCGGTTCGTAAGCCAATCGGGACTAAAAGTAACGGGCATTAGTCCCGATCGTTTTGTTTCGATTGCAGAACCGGGACTAAAGGCCCTCTGAAACCGGGACTAAAGGCATGTTTTCTACTAGTGAAATGCCAGCCCATCTCTCATCGCAAGGGCCTCGGTGGTGACCACATTAGCTGCTGGACTTTAGTCTATATTGGGGCAGCCCAATAACTATTTCAGAAATTCCTAATAAATCCTAGAGGCCCACTTAGCCCATTTGTGCAAGGCAAGGGATACTACTAAAGTTTAGTCCCACATTGCTAGTTGAGTGGGAATTGGACCTCCTTATAAGGGAGGTTCTTTCCCCACTTGTATGAGCATGAGAACAAGAGGGACATCCACGCGCGCTCCTCCTCCACCGCCCGCCACGCCTCGCCTCGTCACGACGCGCCGCGCCGCGGGTTGCGGGAATGAGCCGAGCCGGGCACGCGGAAGCTGAAACGTTTTGCTGTAGTGGAGATTGAATACGAACGGCGCACCTCTTCGCCTGCTGACTGTTCGTTTCATCTCCCTCGTTCTCTTCAGCTCCCAGCGCAACCTCTCGCCTCCTTCTCTTGCGCCTATAAAAGGAGGTCGCTCCTCCCGGAGATATGCACGTAATCTCTTCCTCCTCTTGCCACAAGTTCACGAGCACTTTACCGCTGCTACGATCTTCCTCATCCCGGCTTGCGGCGTGCACCGCACGCGTCGGGACAATAAACCTCGGAACCGCACCTTTTGAGTCATGTACGGGAGAAGGGTGATAAGGTTTTTGGGGAGCGCTCAGCGCGACTACTGGCTGTTTCATCATCACGGACGATCCGGTCGCCGACGACGACTTCTTCCCCGAGGGGGGCTGCATGTCATGTCCTAAATCGAGTCCCCACAAAGAACAAAGAGATAACTCCATTCGAGGAATGGGAGAAGAAAAGGTTAAAACTCTCTTATCTGCGAACATGGGGTTGTTTGGCGAAAGTCAATGTTCCAATTCCAAAGAAGCGTAAGCTTGGACGAAAGATCGTGGATTATGCGTTTTCGTATATGCTTTTCATAGCATTGGCTTTAGATTCTTGGTTGTAAAATCTGAGGTACGACATGCATGTCGATGCGATCATGGAGTCGAATGATGCGACTTTCTTTGAAGATATCTTTCCCATGAAGGATATGGCTACCTCATCTAATCAGGAGATGCCTAGTTCATCGAATCGGGAACCGATTACAATTACCGAACACGGCATTTCGATGGAACACTTTGAAAGTCCTGTGGAGGAGAACAATGAAGTTCCTACTAGGAGCAAGAGACAGAGGACAGCAAAGTCCTTTGGTGATGATTTTCTTGTGTATCTCATAGATGACACTCCAGTTCTATTTCGGAGGCCTATGCATCGGAAGATCTTGACCTCTTTGGAAGGAAGCGGTTCAGTGGCGAGATGGATTCCATCTTGGCGAATGAAACTTGGGAGATAACTGATCGTCCTTATGGGTGCAAACCTATAGGATGCAAATGGGTATTCAAGAAGAAGCTTAGGCCTGATGGTACTATCAAAAAGTACAAGGCTCAGCTCGTGGCTAAGGGTTATACCCAAAAGGAAGGTGAAGACTTCTTTGATACTTACTCACCTATGGCTCGACTGACCACTATTCGAGTTCTACTTTCACTAGCTGCCTCACATGGTCTTCTCGTTCACCAGATGGATGTTAAGACTGCTTTCCTAAATGGAGAGTTGGATGAGGAAATTTATATGGAACAACCAGATGGGTTTGTAATAGATGGTAAGGAAGGGAAAGTGTGCAAGTTCTTTGAAGTCTTTGTATGGACTCAAGCAAGCACCCAAGCAGTGGCATGAGAAGTTCGAAGAACTTTAACAGCTGCGAGCTTTGTTGTGAGCGAAGGCTGATAAATGTGTGTACTATCGCCATGGTGGGGGCGAGGGAGTTATGCTTTGCTTGTATGTTGATGACATACTGATTTTGAACAAATCTGAATGTTATTAAGGAGGTCAAGGATTTCCTATCTCGTTGTTTTGAGATGAAGGATTTAGGAGTGGCTGATGTCATTCCGAACATCAAGTTGTTGAGAGATGATGATGGTGGGATTACATTGCTTCAATCTCACTATGTGGAAAAGATCTTGAGTCGCTTTGGCTATAGTGACTGCAAGCCCTCTCCAACACCATATGATGCTAGCGTCTTTGCTTGAAAGAATCGAAGAATTGCTAGAGATCAATTGAAGTATTCTTAGATTATTGGCTCGCTTATGTACTTAGCCGGTGCTACAAGACTCGACATCTCTTTTGCTGTTAGCAAAGCTGAGTCGGTTTGTCTCAAAACCAGGAGATGTGCATTGGAAAGCTCTAGAGAGAGTTTTGCGTTATTTGAAAACCTTTGCAAATTATGGAATTCACTACATCGGGCACCCAAAGGTGCTTGAAGGGTATAGTGACTCAAACTGGATCTCGAATCTTTGATGAGATAAAGGCCACGAGCGGATATGTATTCACTCATGGAGGTGGCGCTGTTTCTTGGAAGTCTTGCAAGCGAGACCATCTTAACGAGGTCAACAATGGAAGCAGAACTCACGGCACTAGATACGCCTACGGTTGAAGCAGATTGGCTTGACTCTTGAATGACTTGCCGGTTGTTGAGAAACCTGTAAAGGTGTTCTTATGAACTGCGACAATCAAACTGTGATCACGAAAGTGAGCAGCTCAAAGGATAACATAAAGTCATCAAGACACATTCAGAGAAGGTTAAAAGTCTGTCGGGAAAATGAAAAACTCCGAGTTATTGCGTTGGATTATATCCAAACGTCTAAAAATCTGGCAGATCCTTTTACTAAGGGTCTATCGCGTAATGTGATAGATAATGCATCGAGGGAGATGGTATGAGACCCACAATATGAGTTGTTCACAGTGGTAACCTATTCTTTGTGATCGGAGATCCCGTGAATTAGATGTGGAAGACAAGATGTTGGTCAACTGAGAGGAGAGTATCCCTACTATTCACAATACCACTCCATAAAGATGCAATACTCTCCTAATCTGCATGGCAGGTTGATGTATATCTTAATGTGTTCTAAGTGGCTTATTTAAGCGAGATGTTATCCTGCGGAACATCTTTTGAAGAACACACCTATATGAGTCTGATTGTCAAACGTCGCAATCTATGAGAGTAGGGTTCTCTCTAGTAAACTCATGAAAGGTCACGGAGTATGACGCATAAGCTCCACCATGAGGAAGACCCACGGAGCCACGTGTCGGTCAAGGCTTTATGTGAAGCTAGATTCGCACAAAACTTGCAGTTCAAGGCCCGATCCTTTGTTCAAGTTGCTTACTAGTGTAGCATAGAGTTCTCGGTGGAAGTTCAACTTACAGTCTCCACTGCAGATGGTATATAAAAGCAGTGTTTTGGAACCAAAGGCAAATTTCATGTGCCTCAGGATATGGTGGGGATTGCCGGAATTTAGTCTATATTAGGGCAGCCCAATAACTATTTCAGAAATTCCTAATAAATCCTAGAGGCCCACTTAGCCCATTTGTGCAAGGCAAGGGATACTACTAAAGTTTAGTCCCACATTGCTAGTTGAGTGGGAATTGGACCTCCTTATAAGGGAGGTTCTTTCCCCACTTGTATGAGCATGAGAACAAGAGGGACATCCACGCGCGCTCCTCCTCCGCCGCCCGCCTCGCCTCGCCTCGTCACGACGCGCCGCGGGTTGCGGGAATGAGCCGAGCCGGGCACGCGGAAGCTGAAACGTTTTGCTGTAGTGGAGATTGAATACGAACGGCGCACCTCTTCGCCTGCTGACTGTTCGTTTCATCTCCCTCGTTCTCTTCAGCTCCCAGTGCAACCTCTCGCCTCCTTCTCTTGCACCTATAAAAGGGAGGTCGCTCCTCCCAGAGATATGCATCAGAATCTCTTCCTCCTCTCGCCACAAGTTCTTGAGCACTGCGCTGCTGCTACGATCTTCCTCATCACGGCTTGCGGCGTGCACCGCGTCGGGACGATGAGCCTCCGGAACCGCACCTTTTGAGTCCTGTGACGGGAGAAGGGTGATAAGGTTTTTGGGGAGCGCTCAACGCGACTCTTGGCTGTTTCATCATCACGGACGATCCGATTACGCCGGACGACTTCTTCCCCGGCGTCCACGACCTCCTCGGCGACATGGCAGGCGAGGACACCGATCCCAAGTCCGGTAACCTGCTTCTGCTGTGCACGTCGTGTTCTTCTCCTTTCATTAGAAGTCCTCCTACAGTTCTTGGCTCTAGTTTACATCCCTCGTATGTTAGGTTCTGTTTACGATAAGCATCTTCATCTAGTGTACATTCTAGATGTGTTTACCTCAAGTTCATATATGCAGACGATGTTTACCTTCTCTCTATCAGATTGCATGACTTGCTCTATATTTGCTATTTTAGTCATGCTTTATCTAGTATTTCTGTTAATAAAATTATTCGGTAAATTGCTCATATTTCCAACAATCCAAAAACCTTATTATAGGCAATTTACCCCATGTGGTTTTGCTGCTTCCATGAGACCTCCTATGTTTGAGGGTATCCACTATAAGAGGTGGTAGCGTGAGAGCAGTCTTATGGTTTCGGACCATGAGCTGCTATGACGCCATTCTTGGCAAACACGAAGGAGAGCAAGATGCCCAACAGGCACAAGCTTTTCAGAAAATGGATACCTTGTTTAAGGCTGCTCTCTTGAGTGTTCTTGGTGAGAACATAGTTGATGCTTATCGTCAATTGACAATGGAAAAGATATGTGGGGCCTTTTCGAGGCCAAGTTTGGGGTCTCGGATGCCGCCTTGAAAGCTGTACATCATGGAGCAATTCTATGATTACAGGATGGTGAAGAGCGCTCCGTGGTTGAGCAGGCTCATGAGATACGATCATTTGCTAGAGAACTTGAGCACTTCAATTGCATGCTACGGACAAGTTTGTTGCGGGGGTATCATCACTAAGCTTCCTCCTTCATGGAGGAACTTTGCTACTATCTTGAAGCATAAGAGGAAGTAGTTTTCCGTTCCGGATCTCATTGGTACTCTTGATGTGGAAGAAAAGGCGAGAGCAAAGGACACACGTGCTCGAGGTATTGAGGGAGGATCTAGTGCCAATGTGGCATGTAAGTAACTTCCAGCCCCACAAGTTCAAGAACAAGGGCAAGCTTGATGGAAAAGCAAAGTTTGATGGGAAGAACAAGGCTGTGCAACACACGAACTTCAAGAAGAAGAATGGCAAGAAGAAAGGTGCTTGTCATGTGTGTGGAGATCCTGATCATTGGGCTCCTAGTTGCCCTAATCGCTATGACAAGCGTCATCACAGGAAAGGCGGCAAGACCGCTAATGTTGTCATTGGAGACAACGACATTAAGGATGCTGGGTATGGTATATTTCTCACTATTCTTTCGGTATGTCATTCTCCTGATTGGTTGATTGACACGGGTGCTAATGTGCATGTATGCGGTGATATTTCCATGTTTTCGTCTTATCGGACCGCGGGGACTTCAACCGTATGATGGGCAACGGTTCAAGTGCTTCTGTTCGTGGTGTTGGCACGGTCGATCTGAAGTTTACTTGGGGAAGATCGTCTTGGTGAAGAACGTGCATTATGTCCCTCCGTCAATAAAAATCTTGTTAGCGGATCTCTTACGTGTAGAGATGGCTACAAGCTTGTCTTTGAGTCGAATAAATTTGTAATATCCAAGTATGGAACCTTTGTTGGTAAAGGCTATGAGTCAGGAGGCATGTTTCGTTTATCCTTATCAGACGTTTGCAATAAAGTTGTTAATCACATTTGCAACAATAGTGAATCAAATGTGCGGCATTCACGTCTTTGTCATGTAAACTTTGGTTGCATGTCGCGACTAGCGAAGTTGAACTTAATTCCTAGTTTCACCACTGTCAAGGGATCTAAGTGTCAAGTGTGCGTGCAAACTAAGCAACCTCATAAGTCTCACGTGATCATGGAGGCGAAATCTTGCACCACTAGAACTTATACATTCAGATCTATGTGAAATGAATGGTGTTTTGACAAAAGGTGGAAAGAAATATTTCATGACGTTAATTGACGACTCCACTATATAATGTCGTGTGTATCTTCTGAAATCTAAGGATGAGGCTTTGAACTTTTTCAAGATCTATAAAGCTGAAGTGGAAAACCAACTTGATCGAAAAATCAAGAGGCTTAGGTACGACCGTGGTGGAGAGTATTTTTCCAATGAATTTGATGCTTTTTGTGCGGAACATGGTATAATCCATGAGAGGACGCCTCCCTACTCACCTCAGTCAAATGGGGTGGCCGAAAGAAAGAACCGTACTCTAACTGATTTGGTTAACGCCATGTTAGACACATCGGATCTCTCCAAGGCATGGTGGGGGGAGGCAATATTGACAGCATGTCATGTCCTAAATCGAGTCCCCACAAAGAACAACAAGATAAATCCATTCGAGGAATGGGAGAAGAAAAGGTTAAAACTCTCTTATCTGCGAACATGGGGTTGTTTGGCGAAAGTCAATGTTCCAATTCCAAAGAAGCGTAAGCTTGGACGAAAGACTGTGGATTGCGTTTTCCTGGGGTATGCTTTTCATAGCATTGGCTTTAGATTCTTGGTTGTAAAATCGGAGGTACCTGACATGCATGTCGGTACGATCATGGAGTCGAATGATGCGACTTTCTTTGAAGATATCTTTCCCATGAAGGATATGGCTACCTCATCTAATCAGGAGATGCCTAGTTCATCGAATCAGGAACCAGTTACAATTACCGAACCTGGCATTTTGATGGAACACTTTGAAAGTCCTGTGGAGGAGAACAATGAAGTTCCTGTTGGGGAACGCAGTAATTTCAAAAAATTTCCTACGCACACACAGGACCATGGTGATGGCATAGCAACGAGAAGGGAGAGTGTTGTCTACGTATCCTCGTAGACCGTAAGAGGAAGCGATCACAACGTAGAGGAAGTAGTCGTACGTTCTCCTCGCGATCCTGCCGATCTCATTGCCATTACTCCGGCACCTCCGAGTCGATGATGACGTAGAGGAAGTAGTCGTACGTTCTCCTCGCGATCCAGCCGATCCCAGCGCCGTTACTCCGACGCCTCCGAGTTCTTGGCACACGTTCAACTCAACGACGCTCCTCGGGCTCCGATCCAGCAAAGCTCCGGGGAGAGGGAGTTCCACAAGACGACGTGGTGGACGATCTTGATGTTTCACCGACGCAGGGCTTCGCCTAAGCACCGCTACGATATGACCGAGGTGGAATATGGTGGAGGGGGCACCGCACACGGCTGAGGAACGATCTCAAGGATCAACTTGTGTGTCCTAGGTGCCCCCTCCCGTATATAAAGGAGGGAGGGAGGAGGTGGCCGGCCACAAGGGGCGCACCATGGGAGGGGGAAACCTACTCCAAGTAGGTTTCCCTCTCTTTCCTTATCTTATTTGGAGGGAAGGGAGGAGTACTAGTATTAGGAAGTAGTACTAGTAGTAGGAATAGGAAGAGGGGAAGGAGAAAGGAAAGGGGGCGGCCCCCTCCCAATTCAGATTGGGCTTGGGGGCGCCCTCCCTTGTTCCTTCTCCTTCCTCCTACATGGGCCCAATAAGGCCCATATACCTCCCGGGGTTCCGTAACCTCCGAGCTCCAAACTTCTCCGGAACCTTTCCGGTGTCCAAATATATCCGTCCAATATATTAATCTTTATGTCTCGACCATTTCGAGACTCCTCGTCATGTCCGTGATCATATCCGGACTCGAACAACCTTCGGTACATCAAAATACACAAACTCATAATATAACCGTCATCGAAACCTTAAGTGTGCGGACCCTACGGTTCGAGAACAATGTAGACATGACCGAGACACATCTCCGGTCAATAACCAATAGCGGGACCTGGATGCCCATATAGGTTCCTACATTTTCTACGAAGATCTTTATCGGTCAGACCGCATAACAACATACGTTGTTCCCTTTGTCATCGGTATGTTACTTACCTGAGATTCGATCGTCGTTATCCAATACCTAGTTCAATCTCGTTATTGGCAAGTCTCTTTACTCGTTCCGTAATACATCATCTCACAACTAACTCATTAGTTGTAATGCTTGCAAGGCTTATGTGACGTGTATTACCGAGAAGGCCCAGAGATACCTCTCCGACAATCGGAGTGACAAAACCTAATCTCGAAATACGCCAACCCAACAAGTACCTTTGGAGACACCTGTAGTACTCCTTTATGATCACCCGATTCGTTGTGACGTTTGGTAGTACCAAAGTGTTCCTCCGTAAACGGGAGTTGCATAATCTCATAGTTACAGGAACATGTATAAGTCATGAAGAAAGCAATAGCAACATACTAAGCGATCAAGTGCTAGGCTAACGGAATGGGTCATGTCAATCAGATCATTCTCCTAATGATGTGATCCCGTTAATCAAATGACAACTCATGTCTATGGTTAGGAAACATAACCATCTTTGATTAACGAGCTAGTCAAGTAGAGGCATACTAGTGACACTCTGTTTGTCTATGTATTCACACATGTATTATGTTTCCGGTTAATACAATTCTAGCATGAATAATAAACATTTATCATGATATAAGGAAATAAATAATAACTTTATTATTGCCTCTAGGGCATATTTCCTTCAGTCTCCCACTTGCACTAGAGTCAATAATCTAGTTCACTCAAGAATGATTCTAACACCCATGGAGTCTTGGTGCTGATCATGTTTTGCTCGTGGAAGAGGCTTAGTCAGCGGGTCCGCAATGTTCAGATCCGTATGTATTTTGCAAATCTCTATGTCTCCCACTTGGACTTGGTCCCGAATGGAATTGAAGCGTCTCTTGATATGCTTGGTCCTCTTGTGAAATCTGGATTCCTTTGCCAAGGCAATTGCACCAGTATTGTCACATAAGATCTTCATTGGTCCCGATGCACTAGGTACAACACCTAGATCGGAAATGAACTCTTTCATCCAGACTCCTTCATTTGCTGCTTCCGAAGCACCTATGTACTCCGCTTCACATGTAGATCCCGCCACGACGCTTTGTTTAGAACTGCACCAACTGACAGCTCCACCGTTTAACAAAAACACGTATCCGGTTTGTGATTTAGAATCGTCCGGATCAGTGTCAAAGCTTGCATCGATGTAACCATTTACGACTAGCTCTTTGTCACCTCCATATACGAGAAACATATCCTTAGTCCTTTTCAGGTATTTCAGGATGTTCTTGACCGCTGTCCGATGATCCACTCTGGATTACTTTGGTACCTTCCCGCCAAGCTTACAGCTAAGCATACGTCAGTGTCCGGTACACGCATTGCATACATGATAGAGCCTATGGCTGAAGCATAGGAACATCTTTCATTTTCTCTCTATCTTCTGCGTGGTCGGGCATTGAGTCCGACTCAATCTCACACCTTGTAATACTGAGTAAAAACCTTTCTTTGCACGATCCATTTTGAACTTCTTCAAAACTTTATCAAGGTATGTGCTTTGTGAAAGTCCAATTAAGCGTTTTGATCTATCTCTATAGATCTTGATGCCCAATATGTAAGTAGCTTCACCAAGGTCTTTCATCGAAAAACTCTTGTTCAAGTATCCCTTTATGCTATCAAGAAATTCTATATCATTTCCGATCAGTAAAATGTCATCTACATATAATATCAGAAATTCTACAGATCTCCCACTCACATTATAGTAAATACGGGCTTCTCCATAAGTCTGTATAAACCCAAATACTTTGATCACACTATCAAAGCGTTCATTCCAACTCCGAGATGCTTGCACCAGTCCATAAATGGATCATTTGGAGCTTGCACACTTTGTTAGCTCCCTTTGGATCGATAAAACCTTCTCGTTGCATCATATACAACTCTTCTTCCGTAAACCCATTCAGAATGCGGTCTTTACATCCATTTGCCAAATTTCATAATCATAAAATGCGGCAATTGCTAACATGATTCGGACAGACTTAAGCATCGCTTCTGGTGAGAAGGTCTCATCGTAGTCAACCCCTTGAACTTGTCGAAAACCCTTTGCGACAAGTCGAGCTTTGTAGACGACAATATTACCGTCGGCGTCGGTCTTCTTCTTGAAGATCCACTTGTTTTCTATTGCTTGCCGACCCTCGGGCAAGTCAACCAAAGTCCACACTTTGTTTTCATACATGGATCCCATCTCAGATTTCATGGCCTCAAGCCATTTTATGAATCTGGGCTCACCATCGCTTCTTCATAGTTCGTGGGTTCATCATGATCTAGTAGCATGACTTCCGAACAGGATTGCCGTACCACTACAGTGCGGATTTTTATTCTGGTTGATCTACGAGGTTCTGTAGTAACTTGATCTGAAGTTTCATGATCAACATCATCAACTTCCTCACTATTTGGTGTAGATATCGCGAAACTGGTTTACGTGATAAACTACTTTCAAATAAGGGAGAAGGTACAGATTACCTCATCAAGTTCTACTTTCCTCCCACTCACTTCTTTCGAGAGAAACTCCTTCTCTAGAAAGGATCCATTCTTAGCAACAAATGTCTTGCCTTCGGATCTGTGATAGAAGGTGTACCCAATCGTCTCCTTTGGGTATCCTATGAAGATACATTTCTCCGATTTAGGTTCGAGCTTATCGGTGAAGCTTTTTCACATAAGCATCGCATCCCCAAATTTTAAGAAAGCGACAACTTTGGTTTCTTGCTAAACCACAGTTCATAAGGTGTCGTCTCAACGGATTTTGACGGTGTTCTATTCAGCGTGAATGCGGCCGTCTCAAGAGCATAACCCCAAAACGATAGCGGTAAATCTGTAAGAGACATCATAGATCGCACCATATCTAGTAAAGTGCGATTACGACGTTCGGACACACCATTGCGCTGTGGTGTTCCGGGTGGCGTGAGTTGCGAAACTATTCCGCATTGTTTTAAATGTAGACCAAACTCGTAACTCAAATATTCGCCTCCACGATCAGATCGAAGAAACTTTATTTTCTTATTACGATGATTTTCAACTTCACTCTGAAATTCTTTGAACTTTTCAAATGTCTCGGACTTATGTTTCATTAAGAAGATATACCCATATCTGCTTAAATCATCTGTGAAGGTGAGAAAAAAACGATATCCGCCACGAGCCTCAACATTCATTGGACCACATACATCAGTATGTCTGATTTCCAACAAATCTGATGCTCTCTCCATAGTGCCGGAGAACGGGTTTTAGTCATCTTGCCCATGAGGCACGGTTACTTAAGTGCCAAGTGATTCATAATCAAGTGACTCCAAAAGTCCATCAAGATGGAGTTTCTTCATGCGCTTTATACCGATATGACCTAAACGGCAATGCCACAAATAAGTCGCACTATCATTATCAACTCTGCATCTTTTGGTTTCAACATTATGAATATGTGTATCACTACTATCGAGATTCATTAAAATAGACCACTCTTCAAGGGTGCATGACCATAAAAGATATTATTCATATAAATAGAACAACCTTTATTCTCTGATTTAAATGAATAACCGTCTCGCATCAAACAAGATCCAGATATAATGTTCATGCTTAACGCTGGCACCAAATAACAATTATTTAGGTCTAAAACTAATCCCGAAGGTAGATGTAGAGGTAGCGTGCCGACCGCGATCACATCGACTTTGGAACCATTTCCCGCGCATCGTCACCTCGTCCTTTGCCGGTGTTCGCTTAATCAGTAGTCCCTGTTTGAGTTGCAAATATTAGCAGAACCGGTATCAAATACCCAGTGCTCTGCGAGCTCTAGTAAGGTACACATCAATAACATGTATATCACATATACCTTTGTTCACCTTGCCATCCTTCTTATCCGCCAAATACTTGGGGCAGTTCCGCTTCCAAAGGACTACCGCTTGCGGTAGAAGCACTCGATTTCAGGTTTAGGTCCAGACTTGGGTTTCTTCCCTTGAGCAGCAACTTGTTTGCTGTTCTTCTTGAAGTTCCCCTTCTTCTTCCTTTTGCCTTTCTTCTTGAAACTAGTGGTCTTATTGACCATCAACACTTGATGCTCCTTCTTGATTTCTACCTCCGCAGCTTTCAGCATTGCGAAGAGCTCGAGCATAGTCTTTACTAACCCTTGCATATTATAGTTCATCACGAAGCCTTTGTAGCTTGGTGGCGGTGATTGAAGAATTACATCAATGACACAATCATCCGGAAGATCAACTCCGGTTGAGTCAAGTGATTGTAATACCCGGACATTACGAGTATGTGCTCACCGATGCACCCATTCTCCTCCATTTTGCAGCTATAGAACTTATTGGAGACTTCATATCTCTCAATCCGGGCATTCTGTTGAAATATCAACTTCAACTCTTGGAACATCTCATATGCTCCACGACTTTCAAAAGCGTCGTTGAAGACCCGGTTCTAAGCCGTAAAGCATGGCACACTTGAACTATAGAGTAGTCATCGCCTTTGCTCTCGCGGACGTTCTTAACGTCGTCGGTTACATCGGCCAGGAACGGCACCTAGCGGTGCATCCAGACGTAACTCTTCTCATGCAGCAATGAGGATAATCCTCGAGTTACGGACCCAGTCCGTGTAATTGCTACCATCATCTTTCAACTTTGCTTTCTCAAGGAACGCATTAAAATTCAACGGAACAACAAGACGAGCCATCTATCTACAAATGTACATAGACAAGCAAGATACTATCGGTACTAAGTTCATGATAAATTTAAGTTCAATTAATCATATTACTTAAGAACTCCCACTTAGATGTACATCTCTCTAGTCATCTAAGTGATCACGTGATCCAAATCAACTAAACCATAACCGATCATCACGTGAGATGGAGTAGTTTTCAATGGTGAACATCTTATGTTGATCATATCTACTATATGATTCACGCCGACCTTTCGGTCTCCGTGTTCGAGGCCATATCTGCATATGCTAGGCTCGTCAAGTATAACCTGAGTATAATGAGTGAGCAAAACTGGCTTGCACCCGTTGTACATTGACCTAGAGCTTATCACAACCGATCATCACGAGTTGTCTCGGCACGACTAAAATTGGCAACGGTGCATACTCAGGAGAACACTACTTGATAATTTTAGTGAGAGATCATCTTAAAATGCTACCGTCAATCAAAGCAAAATAAGATGCATAAAGGATAAACATCACATGCAATCAATATAAGTGATATGATATGGCCATCATCATCTTGTGCTTGTGATCTCCATCTCAAGCACCGTCATGATCACCATCGTCACCGGGCGCGACACCTTGATCTCCATCGTAGCATCGTTGTCTTTACGACATCTATTGCTTCTCGACTATCGCTACCGCTTAGTGATAAAGTAAAGCAATTACAGTATGCGTTGCATTTCATACAATAAAGCGACAACCATATGGCTCTCGCCATTGCCGATAACTCGGTTACAAAACATGATCATCTCATACAATAAAATATAGCATCACGTCTTGACCATATCACATCACAACATGCCCTGCAAAAACAAGTTAGACGTCCTCTACTTTGTTGTTGCAAGTTTTACATGGCTGCTACGGGCTGAGCAAGAACCGTTCTTACCCTCGCATTAAAACCACAACGATACTTCGTCAAATAGACTCCGTTTAACCTTCTCAAGGACCGGGCGTACACTCAGTTCAACTAAAGTGAGAGAGACAGACACCCGCCAGCCACCTTTAAGCACGAATGCTCGTAACGGTGAAACCAGTCTCGCGTAAGCGTCTGGCGTAATGTCGGTCCGGGCGCTTCATCTCACAATACCGCTGAACCAAAGTATGACATGCTTTGGTAGGCGGTATGACTTGTATCGCCCACAACTCACTTGTGTTCTACTCGTGCATATGACATCAACGCATAAAACCGGGCTCGGATGCCATGTTGGGGAACGCAGTAATTTCAAAATTTTCCTACCCACACAGGACCATGGTGATGGCATAGCAACGAGAGGGAGAGTGTTGTCTCACGCCCTCGTGAGACCGTGGCGGAAGCGATCACAACGTAGAGGAAGTAGTCGTCGTTCTCCTCGCGATCCTGCTGATCTCGGTGCCGTTACTCCGGCACCTCCGAGTCGATGATGACGTAGAGGAAGTAGTCGACGTTCTCCTCGCGATCCAGCCGATCCCGGTAGCCGTTACTCCGGCGCCTCCGAGTTCTTGGCACACGTTCAGCTCAACGACGCTCCTCGGGCTCCGATCCAGCAAAGCTCCGGGGAGAGGGAGTTCCGTCAGCACGACGGCGTGGTGACGATCTTGATGTTTCACCGACGCAGGGCTTCGCCTAAGCACCGCTACGATATGACCGAGGTGGAATATGGTGGAGGGGGCACCGCACACGGCTAAGGACCGATCTCAAGGATCAACTTGTGTGTCCTAGGGTGCCCCTCCCGTATATAAAGGAGGGAGGGAGGAGGTGGACGGCCACAAGGGGCGCACCATAGGAGGGGGAAACCTACTCCAAGTAGGTTTCCCTCTTTTCCTTATCTTATTTGGAGGGAAGGAAGGAGTACTAGTATTAGGAAGTAGTACTAGTAGTAGGAATAGGAAGAGGGGGAAGGAGAAAGGAAAGGGGGGGCCGGCCCCCCTCCCCAATTCGGATTGGGCTTGGGGGGGCGCGCCCCCCTCCCTTGTTCCTTCTCCCTTCCACCTACATGGGCCCAATAAGGCCCATATACCTCCCGGGGGGTTCCGGTAACCTCCCGGAGCTCCAAACTTCTCCGGAACCTTTCCGGTGTCCAAATATATCCGTCCAATATATTAATCTTTATGTCTCAACCATTTCGAGACTCCTCGTCATGTCCGTGATCATATCCGGGACTCCGAACAACCTTGGTACATCAAAATACACAAACTCATAATATAACCGTCATCGAAACCTTAGCGTCACGGACCCTACGGTTCGAGAACAATGTAGACATGACCGAGACACATCTCCGGTCAATAACCAATAGCGGGACCTGGATGCCCATATTGGTTCCTACATTTTCTACGAAGATCTTTATCGGTCAGACAGCATAACAACATACGTTGTTCCCTTTGTCATCGGTATGTTATTTACACGAGATTCGATCGTCGGTATCCAATACCTAGTTCAATCTCGTTATTGGCAAGTCTCTTTACTCGTTCCGTAATACATCATCTCACAACTAACTCATTAGTTGTAATGCTTGCAAGGCTTATGTGACGTGTATTATCGAGAAGGCCCAGAGATACCTCTCCGACAATCGGAGTGACAAAACCTAATCTCGAATACGCCAACCCAACAAGTACCTTTGGAGACACCTGTAGTACTCCTTTATGATCACCCGATTCGTTGTGACGTTTGGTAGTACCAAAGTGTTCCTCCGGTAAATGGGAGTTGCATAATCTCATAGTTAAAGGGAACATGTATAAGTCATGAAGAAAGCAATAGCAACATACTAAACGATCAAGTGCTAGGCTAACGGAATGGGTCATGTCAATCAGATCATTCTCCTAATGATGTGATCCCGTTAATCAAATGACAACTCATGTCTATGGTTAGGAAACATAACCATCTTTGATTAACGAGCTAGTCAAGTAGAGGCATACTAGTGACACTCTGTTTGTCTATGTATTCACACATGTATTATGTTTCCGGTTAATACAATTCTAGCATGAATAATAAACATTTATCATGATATAAGGAAATAAATAATAACTTTATTATTGCCTCTAGGGCATATTTCCTTCAGTTCCTACTAGGAGCAAGAGACAGAGGACAACAAAGTCCTTTGGTGATGATTTTCTTGTGTATCTCATAGATGACACTCCCAGTTCTATTTCGGAGGCCTATGCATCAGAAGATGCTGACTACTGGAAGGAAGCGGTTCGTAGCGAGATGGATTCCATCTTGGCGAATGAAACTTGGGAGATAACTGATCGTCCTTATGGGTGCAAACCTATAGGATGCAAATGGGTATTCAAGAAGAAGCTTAGGCCTGATGGTACTATCGAAAAGTACAAGGCTCGGCTCGTGGCTAAGGGTTATACCCAAAAGGAAGGTGAAGACTTCTTTGATACTTACTCACCAGTGGCTCGACTGACCACTATTCGAGTTCTACTTTCACTAGCTGCCTCACATGGTCTTCTCGTTCACCAGATGGATGTTAAGACTGCTTTCCTAAATGGAGAGTTGGATGAGGAAATTTATATGCAACAACCCGATGGGTTTGTAATAGATGGTCAGGAAGGGAAAGTGTGCAAGTTGCTGAAGTCTTTGTATGGACTCAAGCAAGCACCCAAACAGTGGCATGAGAAGTTCGAAAGAACTTTAACAGCTGCAGGCTTTGTTGTGAACGAAGCTGATAAATGTGTGTACTATCGCCATGGTGGGGGCGAGGGAGTTATGCTTTGCTTGTATGTTTATGACATACTGATTTTCGGAACAAATCTGAATGTTATTAAGGAGGTCAAGGATTTCCTATCTCGTTGTTTTGAGATGAAGGATTTAGGAGTGGCTGATGTCATTCTGAACATCAAGTTGTTGAGAGATGATGATGGTGGGATTACATTGCTTCAATCTCACTATGTGGAAAAGATCTTGAGTCGCTTTGGCTATAGTGACTGCAAGCCCTCTCCAACACCATATGATGCTAGCGTGCTACTTGAAAGAATCAAGAATTGCTAGAGATCAATTGAAGTATTCTCAGATTATTGGCTCGCTTATGTACTTAGCTGCTGCTACAAGACACGACATCTCTTTTCTTTGTTAGCAAACCGAGTCGGTTTGTCTCAAAACCAGGAGATGTGCATTGGAAAGCTCTAGAGAGAGTTTTATGCGTTATTTGAAAGGCACCTTTGCAAATTATGGAATTCACTACATCGGGCACCCAAAGGTGCTTGAAGGGTATAGTGACTCAAACTGGATCTCAGATGTTGATGAGATAAAGGCCACGAGCGGATATGTATTCACTCATGGAGGTGGCGCTGTTTCTTGGAAGTCTTGCAAGCGAGACCATCTTAACGAGGTCAACAATGGAAGCAGAACTCACGGCACTAGATACAGCTACGGTTGAAGCAGATTGGCTTCGCCCGACTCTTGAATGACTTGTCGGTTGTTGAGAAACCTGCATCGGGTGTTCTTATGAACTGCGACAATCAAACTGTGATCACGAAAGTGAGCAGCTCAAAGGATAACATAAAGTCATCAAGACACATTCAGAGAAGGTTAAAGTCTGTCAGGAAAATGAAAAACTCCGGAGTTATTGCGTTGGATTATATCCAAACGTCTAAAAATCTGGCAGATCCTTTTACTAAGGGTCTATCGCGTAATGTGATAGATAATGCATCGAGGGAGATGGGTATGAGACCCACAATATGAGGTGTTCACAGTGGTAACCTATTCTTTGTGATCGGAGATCCCGTGAATTAGATGTGGAAGACAAGCTTTTGGTCAACTGAGAGGAGAGTATCCCTACTATTCACAATACCACTCCATGAAGATGCAATACTCTCCTAATCTGCATGGCAGGTTGATGTATATCTTAATGTGTTCTAAGTGGCTTATTTAAGCGAGATGTTATCCTGCAGAACATCTTTTGAAGAACACACCTATATGAGTCTGATTGTCAAACGTCGCAGTCTATGAGAGTAGGGTTCTCTCTAGTAAACTCATGAAAGGTCACGGAGTATGACGCATAAGCTCCACCCGCGGGGAAGACCCACGGTAGCCACGTATCGGTCAAGGCTTTATGTGAAGCTAGATTCGCAGAAAACTTGCAGTTCAAGGCCCAGTCCATCGTTCAAGTTGCTTACTAGTGTAGCATAGAGTTCTCGGTGGAAGTTCAACTTAACAGTCTCCACTGCAGCATCGGTATATAAAAGCAGTGTTTTGGAACCAAAGGCAAATTTACATGTGCCTCTGGGATCTGGTGGGGGATTGCTGGAATTTAGTCTATATTGGGGCAGCCCAATAACTATTTCAGAAATTCCTAATAAATCCTAGAGGCCCACTTAGTCCATTTGTGCAAGGCAAGGGATACTACTAAAGTTTAGTCTCACATTGCTAGTTGAGTGGGAATTGGACCTCCTTATAAGGGAGGTTCTTTCCCCACTTGTATGAGCATGAGAACAAGAGGGACATCCACGCTCCTCCTCCGCCGCCCGCCTCGCCTCGCCTCGTCACGGCCTTGCCCGCGCCTTGCTCATGGTGAGGAATGAGCCGAGCCGGGCACCTTGAGCTGAAAGCGTTTTTCTTTGTAGTGGAGATTGAATACTGAGCAGCGCACCTCTTCGCTGCTTGGCTGACCGTTTCATCTCCCTCGTTCTCTTCAGCTCCAGTGCAACCTCTCGCCTCCTTCTCTTGCGCCTATAAAAGGGAGGTCGCTCCTCCCGAGAGATATGCATCGAGAATCTTTTCCTCCTCTCGCCACAAGTTCACGAAACCTGCGCTGCTGCTACGATCTTCCTCATCCCGGCTTGCGGCGTGCACCGCACGTCGGGACAGTAGGCCTCCGGAACCGCACCTTTTCAGTCCTGTACGGGAGAAGGGTGATAAGGTTTTTGGGAGCGCTCATCGCGACTACTGGCTGTTTCATCATCACGGACGATCCGATTACGACGACTTCTTCCCGGCGTCCACGACCTCCTCGACGACATGGCGGCGAGGACACCGATCCCAAGTCCGGTAACCTGCTGCTGCTGTGCCGTCGTGTTCTTCTCCTTTCTGTTAGAAGTCCTCCTACAGTTCTTGGCTCTAGTTTACATCCCTCGTATGTTAGGTTCTGTTTCAGATAAGCATCTTCATCTAGTGTCTGTTCTAGATGTGTTTACCTCAAGTTCATATATGCAGACGATGTTTACCTTCTCTCTGTCAGATTGCATGACTTGCTCTATATTTTCTATTTTAGTCATGCTTTATCTAGTATTTCTGTTAATAAAATTATTCGGTAAATTGCTCATATTTCCAACATTAGCTGCATAGGTGCGCCGCTTAGAGAGAGACCTTCTCATCCCTAATCACAACTGTCGTAGCACCCACACTGTCACGCCCAATATGCGACCCTATCCAAAAGGAACTCGAAGGTCCCACCAAGGATAGACCCGCATATTGAAACGCTTTTGCAAGGTGGATATCATTACATCAACATTACATAATAGATGGGGATACATACATAAGGCACAAATGTCACAAGAATACATCAACATCATATACAAGATCAACATCCGACTAAGGATGAAACATAAACAGAAGCTCAAACGACATCCACCCTGCTAGCCCAGGCTGCCGACCTGGAACCTATCCCCCTGATCGAAGAAGAAGCAGAAGAAGAACTCCAATACAAGCAAACATCGCTCTCGCGTCAAGATCATCGCACAACCTGTACCTACAACTGTTGATGTAGTAATCTGTGAGCCACGAGGACTCAGCAATCCCATTACCATGGGTATCAAGATTAGCAAAGCTTAATGGGAAAGGAAGGGATAAAGTGGTGAGGTTGCAGCAGCGACTAAGCATGATATGGTGGCTAACATACGCAAATGAGAGCGAGAAGAGAAACAAAGGGATGGTCGTCAACTAGTAATGATCAAGAAGTGATCCTGAACTCCTACTTACGTCAGACATAACCCAGAAACCGTGTTCTCCTCTCGATCAACCCCGAAAAGAGACACTCACGGTTACGCACACGGTTGGTGTATTTTAAAAGAGTTTGCTTCAAGTTTACTACAACCGGATATTAACAAATTCTCATCTGCCACATAACCGCGGGCACGGCTCTTGAAAGTTTATACCCTGCAGGGGTGTCCCAACTTAGCCCATGATAAGCTCTCGCGATCAACGAAGGATATTCCTTCTCCCCGGGAACACCCGATCAGTCTCGAATCCGGCTACAAGACATTTCGACAAAGAATAAAACAAGACCAGCAAACCACCCGATGCGCCGACAATCCCGATAGGAGCTGCACATATCTCGTTCTCGAGGCAACACCGGATGAGACATCCTCTGAGTAAAACCAGACCCGAAGTTTCCCGAGGGGCCCCGCGATCTACTCGGTTCGGGCCAACACTTGGACAAGCATTGGCCCGGGGGCTAAATAAAGATGACCCTTGGGTTAATTACTCCCAAGGAAAGGTAGGTAGTGGTGAGGCAAATGGTAAAACCAATGTTGGGCCTTCTTTGGAGGAGTCTTATTCAAAGCGAACTGTCAAGGGGTCCCATAAATCACCCGACCGCGTTAGGGACGCAAAATCCGGGAACATAATACCAATATGACGGAAACTAGGGCGGCAAGAGTGGAACAAAACACCAGGCATAAGGCCGAGCCTTCCACCCTTTACCAAGTATATAGATGCATTAATAATATAAGAGATATTGTGATATCCCAACAAAATCCTGTCCGCCATGGAGCAATCTTCAACTTCACCTGCAACTAACAACGCTATAAGAGGGGCCGAGCAAAAGCGGTAACATAACCAAACAACGGTTTGCTAGGAAGGGTGAAAAAGGTTAGAGCTCACATGGCATTTTGGGGAGGCTTGATCAAAAGAGATAGGTAGCGCAGCATAGCGATAGAACGAAGCAACTAGCATAGCAATGATAGTAATGAGATCCAAGGTGACGGTCATCTTGCACGAAATCCCGCTAGGAAGAAGAACGAGTCCATGAAGAAGACGAGCGAGAGTAGTCGCACGAATCCTCACAATCGCAACATTACGGAACTAAGAAGCAACACCGAAAGAAACAAACAACATGGTAAATGCACAAGCATAAACATGGCATGATGCACAAACAAGTATGATGCATGTCCGGTTTAAATATGCATGGCATGGCAAAGTGCATAAACAAAACTACAAGTTAAGTGGAGCTCAACATGCACCGAGTTGCATATTGACGAAACTTCACAACGATTATTTAGTTCTCTCCCGTTTAAACTGCTCAACAATATTAAATGTTGGTTAACATGGCAAGAGGTGAAGCATAATAAAACTACCTATTTAGGCAAGTTTAAATGAGGCCGAAACCACAAACAACAATTCCGAAAAATCCTCATGTCCATATTTCGAATTTGGTACTGTTCTGTCCTAAACCATATTTTTAAAATTGTTAAACAGGAAAAATAAGTGCATCAAGTTAATCTATGCATTTTTCTACCCCATTTACATATAAAGAACATTTAATTCCGAGCTACGGTTATTTAGTTATGAAATAAATCATGTCAACATGTCAATCATGCAAAAGATATGCAAACAACATTTTAAACATTTTGAACATGGATGAAAGCAGCATATTGTGAAACTAGATAAAATTCTAAGCATTTACATATATAGTTTGTTTAGTTTGGATGCATGCATATTTAAATATGAGCAAAGCAAAACAATGGCAGTTACGAAAATATGCAGAGCCTTGGATATGAAAAAATCACAGACCGGAAAAAATATAACATCGGGCGAATGGGAGCAGTGGCAGTGGCCCAGGAGGATTTGGCCCAAGCAGCTGTGGGTGGGTGTGATTGATTGAAAAAAAATGACACAGGGAAAAAGCACTCCGGTTAGAACGAGATGAGGAATAGAACACGAGCTTGAGAGGATGGAAAGATACTTGATGAAGACATGACACAAAATCTCCGGAAAGAACTGAAAGAGTTGAAAGAAAAGAACGGAGAAGAAAATGACAACTTGTGCCACGAATGAAATTGAAAGCATCTTTAGAAGGAAGGTTTAAACGGAGTTGTTGAGAAAATCAACAACGGAAGAATAAGCTCGTTGTGGACTTATAGGTAACATCTCAAGATCATAAGGTGATAACCGGCCACAAACGGAAATGATTGGATAGCTTAGAAGAACGAAGAAATGCAAAACTTCACTTCAAAAGAATATGGAGAATTAATTGCACTTCGAGATGCGAGAAGAAAAGATACTTGAACTCCTCCAACAAAATCTTGATGAACTCTTGAAGAATGAATTAAATCATGAAGAACCACCATGGAGAACTCCGTTGACAAAAAGGATGGTGAGATAGAATGAAGGAAGAAAGAATAAGATGAGCCTTGCGATGATTTAGATGGAGGTTCCGACGGAATGGCCGAGAAAATTTGAACTCCGGAAAAGAAAAGATGAAAACACTTGGAACTAGAATTTATTCATCAAGAACAAACTCCAAAGGAAGGGATTAATCACTTTGGGGAAATGAGAATAAGATTTATTGTATGCTTATTCTTCATCAAATTAAATTGATGACAAGCAATGGATTTTGCATACTACTTATTCTTCTTGAAAAGGATTGAGAAGGGATATAGCACAAAACTTGAGAAATTCTTCCTGATCCACCGGTAGGATTGAAAAGAACGAAAGGATTAATATGATAATCAAGGAAAAAGAATCTTGAACGAACCACCGTAAGAATTCGAAAATGACTGATGAAAGAGACTGAATCACCGGGGAGAATTAGAAGAACCAATATACTTGAGGGAATTTAGATACAAAAGGAAAAAGAGATCATGAGCTGATTAAGGAACACTTGAACGAAGCACCAGAATAATTGGATAACGGTAACTGAAATGCGAGGACAAAGAATTCTTCTGGGATGATGGCCTCCGGTGAAAAGAAATGGGAAAACAACTTCTGACATACTCCGGATGGGTAAGAAAAGAATATCTGACAAATGGAATAATTCGCGAGGATAACATGAAGTTGGAACCACGAATCTTCGGGAGAAGAGACAAGATTTAAAGGAAAAACTCTTCTTCGATCTTCAAAAGACGACGAGAAACACCACCAAAATTACTGAGATACTCCGGGAGAATGAAAAGCCGAAAAGGTTGACCCAACAAAGAAAAGAGTTTGAAATTGATCTTGGAAAAGGCATGTGACTGATGAAATTCATTCTTACGTCACACTTGAAAAGAATTGGGAATAGCTCCGGGGAAATTAAAATAGTCAGGTAAGATCCTGGGAAAGACCTATGGGTTAGGGACCACTAAAATAAAACACCGTTGGAAAGGGATGTTGAACAGATAGATGATGCACCGGAAGAACTGAAATATTAGAATGAGGTGACAACCTCGAATTAATTGGAACACAGACGAATCTCCTGAGATGTCTTGAACACTCCAGAAGGATAAACTGACGAGAGGCGAACGAGCAAGTAAAATACTTGATCCGAGGGAAAGAATATAATCACTATCGAAAAACTTGAATTGAAACCACCGGAAAAAGAAAGGGATGAAGAATCTCAAACAAAAGAGAATTCACCGGTTGAAACGATTGAGGGAAGACTGAAGAGGCTCCGTACGAATGAAATTGATGCTCGAAAGAGATTCAAGCTCCGGGAAGAAAAGGGTGGGAGGGCAGGAAAACAAAGGCAACTTGGAAGGGGAAACCAACGAATAACTTGAAGAGAAAACACCAGTTGAAAGAAAGCAAAGGCTTCACACGAGTAGGGTGGATACTCGATTACGGGCTCCGGTTCCGAGAAGAAAAAGGGGTGGGCGGGTGAGAAAGAAACAACTGAGGATTGAACTCGAAGAAGAAGAGGCTCGAGTCAACTTGACGAGAAACGCACCGGATAAAAAGAGCCGAGGAACAACTACCGGAAAACCAACTGTGTGAACCTAAAGAAAAACTTGAAGGGGAAGAGGAGTAATTCAAAACACCTACGTCAAGATTCCTCACCAGAGCGACGAAGGGGCTGAGAAGTAAAAAGAATTCCTACTCTCCGATATAACTAGACTTCGAAAAGTTTTATTTTAGACTCAACTGCGGCCAAACTACAGATCAATCAAGGGGGCTCCTAGGGTCGGTCGAGGCTCTGATACCAACTTGTCACGCCCAATAACCGCGGGCACGGCTCTTGAAAGTTTATACCCTGCAGGGGTGTCCCAACTTAGCCCATGATAAGCTCTCGCGATCAACGAAGGATATTCCTTCTCCCCGGGAAGACCCGATCAGTCTCGGAATCCGGCTACAAGACATTTCGACAAAGCAATAAAACAAGACCAGCAAAGCCGCCCGATGCGCCGACAATCCCGATAGGAGCTGCACATATCTCGTTCTCGAGGGCAACACCGGATGAGACATCCTCTGAGTAAAACCAGACCCGAGTTTCCCGAGGGGCCCCGCGATCTACTCGGTTCGGGCCAACACTTGGACAAGCATGGGCCCGGGGGGGGGGGCTAAATAAAGATGACCCTTGGGTTAATTACTCACAAGGGAAAGGTAGGTAGTGGTGAGGCAAATGGTAAAACCAATGTTGGGCCTTCTTTGGAGGAGTCTTATTCAAAGCGAATCTGTCAAGGGGTCCCATAAATCACCCGACCGCGTTAGGGACCCAAAATCCGGGAACATAATACCAATATGACGGAAACTAGGGCGGCAAGAGTGGAACAAAACACCGGGCATAAGGCCGAGCCTTCCACCCTTTACCAAGTATATAGATGCATTAATAATATAAGAGATATTGTGATATCCCAACAAAATCCTGTCCGCCATGGAGCAATCTTCAACTTCACCTGCAACTAACAACGCTATAAGAGGGGCCGAGCAAAAGCGGTAACATAACCAAACAACGGTTTGCTAGGAAGGGTGAAAAGGTTAGAGCTCACATGGCATTTTGGGAGGCTTGATCAAAAGAGATAGGTAGCGCAGCATAGCGATAGAACGAAGCAACTAGCATAGCAATGATAGTAATGAGATCCAAGGTGACGGTCATCTTGCCTGAAATCCCGCTAGGAAGAAGAACGAGTCCATGAAGAAGACGAACGAGAGTCGCACGAATCCTCACAATCGCAACATTACCGGAACTAAGAAGCAACACCGGAAAGAAACAAACAACATGGTAAATGCACAAGCATAAACATGGCATGATGCACAAACAAGTATGATGCATGTCCGGTTTAAATATGCATGGCATGGCAAAGTGCATAAACAAAACTACAAGTTAAGTGGAGCTCAACATGCACCGAGTTGCATATTGACGAAACTTCACAACGATTATTTAGTTCTCTCCCGTTTAAACTGCTCAACAATATTAAATGTTGGTTAACATGGCAAGAGGTGAAGCATAATAAAACTACCTATTTAGGCAAGTTTAAATGAGGCCGGAACCACAAACAACAATTCCGAAAAATCCTCATGTCCATATTTCGAATTTGGTACTGTTCTGTCCTAAACCATATTTTTAAAATTGTTAAACAGGAAAAATAAGTGCATCAAGTTAATCTATGCATTTTTCTACCCCATTTACATATAAAGAACATTTAATTCCGAGCTACGGTTATTTAGTTATGAAATAAATCATGTCAACCTGTCAATCATGCAAAAGATATGCAAACAGCATTTTAAACATTTCGAACATGGATGAAAGCAGCATATTGTGAAACTAGATAAAATTCTAAGCATTTACATATATAGTTTGTTTAGTTTGGATGCATGCATATTTAAATATGAGCAAAGCAAAACAATGGCAGTTCTGAAAATATGCAGCCTTTGGATATGAAAAAAATCACAGACTGGAAAAAAATATAACATCGGGCCGAATCTGGAACAGTGGCAGTGGCCCAGGAGGATTTGGCCCAAGCAGCTGTGGGTGGGTGTGATTGATTGAAAAAAAATGACACACGGAAGATGACCAGCGCGCTACTAACTAGACTGTGCTGAAGAAAAGACTTGACAGAACATGAAACATGAGCAGAGCTTGATCTGAGTGAAGCAAAATTTGGTGAAAACAAAAGGTGCGGCCGTGGGGATTTGATCCCTGGTCGCCTGGGTGGAAATGCAAGCATAGCGACCGGCTTAGCTGAAAGCGTGTTTAGGCCTTTGTGAGGGGTTCGGCCATAGATGACAAATCCTCTCGAACTGAATCGAATCAAGAAACACGAACAGGTAGCAAAAGGGAAAAATGGCGGCGCACGGGATTTGATCCCGAGACCCCTTGGATACGAGCATGCACTGTTAACCAGATGGACTACTATAGAACTCTGCTAAGAAATGCCTTATGGTTAGATGAATGCCCTGGCGTTGGTCTGACGAAACTGAAAATGGACGGGGGACATGACCGGCGCCGGGAGCCAACACCAGCGGCTGCAGGTCGCCGGCGGGGTTGCGGAAACGTACATGGGTGCGCGCGTGCATGCGCGGAGCGGAGGAAAGAGGCCGGAGCTCGAGCACCGAGCTGGATCTCGTCTCGGCTGCGGCGCACAGCGATACATGGGCGCGTGTGCTGACAGGTATGTGGATCATGCTAAAGAAGCAGCTCGGCTCTAAGTGAAGCAGAAACGAACCAGAGCAAAACACAAAGGCCGGCCTCCCGGGTCGAGGCGCTCGGCCACGGCCACGGCGGGCGTGCAGCGAGGCGTGCGGGTTGGGCGCCGAATGGCAGCAACGACGACGGAAAACAACGGGAACGATGATGGGGAGGAGAAGATCTTCACCGTGGGGGTGCTGCTGGAGTTGATCGGGCTCGACGGCGTGCTGATCGTGGCGGTGGTGCTCGGGTGCGCGTGCGGAGTCGAAGTAGAGGAAGGAGTCGTCGGCGAGGAAGGACCTCCTGCGGGAGTCCGTGAGGTCGCGTGCGTGGTCGTGGAAGAAGAGGGAGGCGTCCACGACGTCCCCGTGGAAAAAGGAGACGGCTACGGCGAGGATCAAGCCGGAGAAGTGCTCGAGCTCCCCTCGGCCATGGCGCGAGCGACGGCTATGGTGGATGGGCGTGGCTTGACTTGGCAGCGGCGGCGGTGAGGGAAAGAGGAGGGTTAGGGCAAGGGTGGAGAGGACTGACTGGGGCTTTATGGAGCATGGAGGGCTCCCGTCGACCGTCCCATCAGTGGCCGAGGCGACGTGGCTGTCCCCGATGCTCTGCCGTACGAAGGAGACCTGAAGGAAAAAAAATGGGCTGGAGTTGGGCTGAAATGAACAGGTAAGAAGTGGAAGGTGGGCTTTCTCTCTCTCCCCCAATGTTACTACTCTGTCGATATTAAAATGAACAGAGATAATAAGGAAAATGCCAGAGAGATAGGAGAGGGGTATGAGAGGTATAAGAATATCCCTAAGACTCTGGAATTATGCACTATTTGGAATAATTGGTTTGGGAAATTTTAGAGAAAGAAAATTATAGTTTGAACTAAATTCAAACTTGAGGCAATTTTGATTCCAACCAAATCAAGTCCAAAAGATCTGAAAATCGTCAGAGAGGGTATAGGCATGGTTTAAGATTAATAGGGAAAGAATGAACATTTATGGAGGAGGGCAAAAGGTCACTTGCAATAAAGGGGGAAATCTGAAAGAAGGAAGAAGTGAAATGGTTTGCACTTGGAGAAGGGCCTTGGAGAAAAGATGAAGAGGCAAACAACCATAGGAGGAGGAGGGGAAGATGGAGAGCACATAACCAACACATCAACATGAATAAATGCAACCCACATTAAGATCATGATATAATGCAATAAAAAATGACAAGAGGCACATCCATAACATGTAGCATATAACAAGGTGAGATGGACATGGCAAACAAACAAAGATGGCACAAAACAATATAATAAAATATGAACGTGATGCGAGAGGCAAAATATGGCAATGACACTCATCATGATCATGGCATCAACATAGAGGAATGAAATATGCAAAAAAATAATGATAATGCAACAAACATAATAAATACACAACAATAACTAAAATAAATAGAAGGCATCTGGAGCATCGGTCTCGGGGCGTTACACACACCTTCATCAATTTAAAAAGCGGCATCAACATTTAACTTGACAAACATGGGGCCCGGTGTCCTTCATCTTTCTTCAGTATTACCCTTCTTCTTCTTCTTCTTCTTCTTCTTCTTCTTCTTCTTCTTCTTCTTCTTCTTCTTCTTAGCCTGGTGAAAATTGTTTGCAATAGCTAGTATCGACATCGGCCATTTAAAAGCAGGAGGTGGTGATCCATCATGTGTGAACTGCCGACGGATCCATGATAGATACCAGCTTCCCACCGCCATGATTTGCTTGACATCTAATTGGGTTTCAGAGGGCCATGGGCTGTGACCGTCCCGGAGACAATTTTAAGACCAAATTGCCCCTCCTTACAAGTGGGCCCGCTGACTAAAATCCTCCGACATATTTTCTTGCGTAAAGGCCTATGCCATATATTGAGTATCACAAGACCTTACAAACATACCTTTATAGTCCTCGCAAAGAAAAAAAATACCCTTATATTTTACTTTTGTTTACATTTAAACCGTTAGTGTGATGTGGAAATCTTATTCCTCTTGCATCCATCAGTAACGCTCTGTAAGCAAAGGCCAATGACCGAATGATGCCTCTAAACATCAGTCTCAATGGATTGAACTTATTTAAATCCAAGAGTTAGAAGCAGTGGTCGAAAAGGCGTCGATGTAGACTAGAAGATATCAACGACTGCTATTTGCATAACAAATCATCACCACGAAAAAGAAGACCCAAAAAGAGCCAGTAGATGTTTCAAAGGCCACGAATGCCGATTAAATCTAGACAACACCGGAGACCAAAGCAGACTAAATAGAGGAAGATTTATCGGACACACACCTACACACGCCCTCCAACGACACTAGGCCTGTTTGAAGCAAAGCATTTTCTAAGTATTTTGAGAATACTACAGTTTTTGAGATTATCATAGTTTTATTTACAATGAGCTGTTTGATTGCCCATAAAAACTGTGCTTTTAATACTGTAGTATTGAGTAAACTGCAGTTTTTTCTCTGCATAAAAAAAAGAACCTCAAACCTCTTTTTAAAAAACAGAACTGCTTAGTGCTTAAACACAACGGCTAACAGCAAAATTTACAGCGTTATGCGGCAACATCCAAACAGGTTCTATGTATTGTGAATACTCCAAAATACTCTGTTTTGATAAAACTATGGTATCTCACACATACATGCAAAATTACTGTAGTTTTTGATACTTTGGTTTATATAATACTTTGCTATCAAATACAGCCAAATGCACCTACAGAACGGGGATAGGACATGGAGGCCATTATTTCTAAACTGGGGCAACGTAGCCACCTAGCCAACCCGACCAAGACACAAAGACTCCCTAAAATCAGCTTAAACCAAGCATTATACAGTCACTCCTATGAACACACGTACACGCATCCTACCCTTATGAGCACCTCAGAGATATCGAGCCGGCATAATCTTTTAAGATTGACAAAGTCACCATAACCGCCTCGTAGTTGGTGGGAACGTCTCATCCCGCTAAATGAGAATCACAAGATTAGAAAAATGCAAGCACCAACGACACATCTATGACTTGAACCCTGGTGGACTGGTTCCACCACAACGAACCTAACCATCTCAGCTACATTCAGCTCGCAAAAAATGGCATGAAATTTCATAAGTTGCCAATCAAGGTGTGAAACATTTCCACCCATCAATCCGGTTTACAGCCAACTGAAAACCAGGTGCAGCTCACTACCCGGCAGCTCCTCCTATACCGCAAACAAAATCGTTAGTCCCGATTCTGTAGACGCTGCTTGATTGCCGATGGCGTGCACGGGAGAACTCTTCGTCGGCGCGATCTGTGAGAAGGTCAATGCATCTCATGGGAGCACCTTCCCCACAGAAATGGACAGATAGATAGAACATGGGGTTCTCCCCATCAGATCGATCACGCCCATGCATACCTTCCCCAGTACGCCGCAGCACGATCCGACACTGCCGCAGGCCAAAACGATTTAACTAGTCCTCACCGTCGACGGGAACCCGCCATTAATTCCGGTGTCGAGAGAGATCTCAGCTCCAGTAGTATATAAACAATGCCACACTCCACTCAGCAAGTCGCAAGTTACAGTTCAACACCAAACATCCCCTGCGAACCCAGAAAGAAAGATGGCGCGGCTCCTCCCCCTCATCTTCCTGGCCGTCTCGCTGGCGTGGCCGGCGTCGTGCAAGCCTCTTCCGGTGCTCGTTCCGGTCACCAAGGACCCCGCCACCCTCCTCTACACCATCCCCTTCCACTACGGCGCCGACCTCGTCGTCGACACCGCCGGCCCGCTCGTCTGGTCCACGTGCCAGCGCGGCCACCTGCCGGCGGAGTTCCCTTGCAACAGCGCCACGTGCCGGATCGCCAACGCCTTCCACGTCCCGGGCTGCCGCGCGCACGGCTGCGGCCGCGACACGCGCAAGGACAGGACGTGCACGGCTTACCCGTACAACCCCGTCACCGGCGCGTGCGCGGCCGGGGACCTGGTGCACACGAGGTTCGTTGCCAACACCACCGACGGCATCCACCCGGTGAGCCAGGTGAGCGTGCGGGCCCTGGCGGCGTGCGCGCCCAGCAGGCTCCTCAAGTCGCTGCCGCGGGGCGCCTCGGGCGTGGCCGGGCTCGCGGGCTCCGGCCTCGCGCTGCCGGCGCAGGTGGCGTCCGCGCAGAGCGTCCCCAACAGGTTCCTCCTCTGCCTCCCCCGCGGCGGGTCCTCCGGGAACACCGGCGTGGCCATCTTCGGCGGCGGCCCGTTCCAGGTCTCCGCGCAGCCGGGGAGGGACTTCACGCAGGAACTCGTCTACACGCCGCTCGTCGCCGCCAAGAAGGGCATGCCGCCCGCGCACTACGTTGCGCTCAAGTCCATCGCCGTGGAGAGCACCCGCGTGCCCGGCGCCGGCGTCGCGGTGGTGTGCACGAAGGTGCCCTTCACCCTGCTCCGCCCCGACGTGTACCGCCCGTTCGTGGACGCGTTCAGCAGAGCCCTGGCGGCGCAGGGCGCGCAGGGCGGGCCCGTGGCGCGCGCGGTGAAGCCCGTGGCGCCCTTCGAGCTCTGCTACGACACGCAGTCGCTGGCCAACACGCGGATCGGGTACCTGGTGCCGGGCGTGACGCTGACGCTGGGCGGCGGCACGAACTGGACCATGAACGGGCTGAGCTCGATGGTGGACCTGAGGCCGGGGACGGCGTGCCTGGCGTTCGCGCGGATGGAGGGGGTGAAGGCCGGGGACCGCAGCGCGCCGGCGGTGCTCGTGGGAGGGTTCCAGATGGAGAACACCGTGCTGGAGTTCGACGTGGCCAAGAAGCGCCTCGGGTTCGTCAGGCTGCCCTTCTTCACCCAGTGCGGCCACTTCAATTTCACCAAGACCACCGGCTACTAGGACTTTTCCTGCCTTTTCTTTGGATAATAAACAAATAAATATGTACCTCCTCTACTGAACTAAAGTGCTACTGGATGCTAAGAATGTTGTTGATCATGGCGGTAGCCAGCGGCATTTGCAAAGTTGCTCTTCTTTTGTGTGTGATATGGATTCAGAGCAAAACCATTCACTCTACAAGAAGTACAAGGGTTGGCACGTTTTAGCTCGTGTATATGCCAAGTTCCAATCTGCTTAAGCATATTCTCAAACATCTCCGGCCAGCGCAAATCATTACAGCCGACAGATAAGAGCATCTCCAACAGGCGCCGAACGCGGCACGCGCTAAAAACTGCTTTGCCGCGCGCCCATCGCCTGGTTTGGCGCAGCGCTGGCTCCAGCAGCCGCGCTAAAATGCAGCGCGCGCTCATTCTACAACATTTTATTAATCGGAAGCATAGATAAAAAAACAATAAATTGCATAGATAAAAAACGATACAAAGGTATTTTACATCGGTGCAACTAGATAGAAACTACTACAGCATACATAGATAGAAACTACTCCAAGTCGCTACCATCATCATCCTCGTCGGTGTCGTCCGAGGTATCGAGCCACATGTCCAACCAACGTTCATCGTCTGACGTGAAGATCGACCTCCCACCTGCTGCAACGATATCGGACTGCGCATTCGCCAATGCCTTCCGCCGACGCCGGTCCGCCCGCTCCGCGCGGCGCCTTGCCGTCCTCTCCGCCCAGTAGGCACGCTCGTCGGCGACGTCCTCCGGGTGGCGACGGCGCCACTCCGCCATGGCTCGCTCGTCCTCCTCGGCGATGAGGAGGCGGCGCTGCCGCCGAGCGTGGTCTGCACGGTCCATGTCGGTGATGAGACGCGGCGGAGGGCGACGCTGCGCTGCTGCTGCGTGAAGACGCCCCGAAGTTCATCTGCGACCGGGCCTCTCCAGCGCCACGCCGCGCGTCGTATCGCGAGCCGCCTCGTCGCGCGCTCTGGAACGACCCGAGGCCGAGCCGGACGTCGCCGGACCGGATCTCGGCGGAGTACCAGCCGTTGGGGCGCTCGCGGACGCCGCGGTAGCCCGAAGAACCCCGGCGGCGCGGGGGCATGGTGGCGCGGAAAGCGGCGAAGCGGCGAGGTGGCGAAACGGCGAGGTTGCGAGTGGAGGGAGTGTGGCTGTGTTCTGTGCGCGTGGCGAGCGCGGGATTTATAGGCGCGCGCGAAGCGGCGCGTCAAATCTACCACGCCACGTGCCGCTTTCTCCCACATGCGGTAAGTTCCCGCCACCGCTGGAGCGCGCGGAACCAGCCGGCGCGCGCTAAAACCAAACTTTACCGCGCGGGTGCGCCTTTTGCCGCGCCTATTGGAGATGCTCTAAAAGAAGAGACATCTACAACTATGACCATCACACAAATTAACTCGGAGTGTTGGGATCAACCACACCATCAATCATCCCGCAATTCTCAGACCATCTGCGATTCTTACCTACCCTCTCCGTTCTAGAAAGAGTACTTTCAACTTTATTCAAAAGTCAATTCTTTTTATGTTTGACCGTATTTATACAGTAATAAGCCAACATTTATGTCATCAAATTAGTAGCATTAGATTCATGATAAAAATATATTTTCATCATACATCTATTTGGTTTCACAAGCATTGATATATTTTTGCACAAACACGGTTAAATTTTGAAGATAGTTTGACCCTCCAACAAAGTTGAAAGTACACTCTTTTGAAGGACGCATGAAGTACCGAGTAATGGACGAATAAAGTGATCCACGCTTCATTGTCTTAAAAAGACATAATTTTACTGCTACATTCACATGTGACGACCCGTGTCATTATTATTATAGATAATGACACTAGTCTTTGGATTATTTCTTGATAAAATCTTGTTTTGTTAAATAATAATCCATGTCAGAGATTTGCAACAGGGAATAGCTAGAGATGGTCATTTATATTACAATACCATGCCACGCAGGGCTAAAAGTCTTAGGTAGGCTTCTCACATGTTCACCAAATTATTACATCTCCTAACACTTGAGTTCCAACTAGCAGTACTGGATATATATATAGTGTTGAAATAGTTCCTGGATTACATAGCTATCTCACAAGTTACTTATTCATCGCAGCCCCCATATGTGGCATCCAGATCGTACATAGCACTAGATGGATCCACATCTAGGTCCCCTGTGTAATTGTAGCCATCACCATTGCTCTCCTCACTTGGTCCAGTAGGATTCTCATACAAGCTTTGCTCTAAGAAAAAGATGATTAATAGCAAGAGTGAGTACAAAGTACTCAGCAAGCTCAAATAGCAAAATGCAACACTCATGATAGCTCAATATAAATCAACAAGTCCTACCTCATCTCAACACCTTTCAAAATAACATTTGTTGTAGAAAGTTTATTTCAATTTATAAAAGCTATCAAACACTCGTATTGCGAGATAGACCACCAATAGGTCCCCATAGTCTCCAATCCAAGAGACTTGCATGAATTCATGTTTTTCTTTAACTCTGCAAAGTTTGTATCACTTTACCCATAGAGCTCGAAACCATAATTGCCATTTGCATTTCCTTAGATGCGAGACATGGTTCAGAACCTAAGCTTTTTCCCATTTGTATATTATATCTCCACCCGGCTAGTGTCACTAGCCATTGTGTCGGGTTTCGGAACCCGCACTCCACCAACGCTTAATATATAGCGCTTGCTAATGCACCCATCCGGCATTAGCATGGGAACTCATCGCCCATCCTACTACTACTTACCCATGTGGAGTATAATAACTTGATGGTATTGGGCTAAACTCGTCTTAGACGAGACCATGGTAGATACAGTTGTAGTACGACGCATAAAACGAGTGAAAGTTATTTAATCTTAATATACTAGCCATATGTAGAGGGCCCCACCTTCCAGTATGTCCATCCAGGGCACCCTCCACCCACCAAATAATTATAAAAAAAAAATCAATGGATTAGCTGCTCCATCAGCTAACCCAACTCTTTGTCAACACTCACTCCACACAATTTATCTCAAAACATTTTATGCAAGTTGATGATAAGATACAGTAAAGAATATTTTTTTTCCGAAAATAGTTCTACTCAGCATGATCAAGAAGAGCTTGCCTGAGTTCTCGTACTCAGACCCGGACTCAGTTTGCTTCTGTAGCGCCTCCTTCTCCTGACTGTACTCGCTTCCTTTCTTCTTCTGCTCTCTCTGTTGGCCCTACTCTTGCTGCTCCTGCGCTCTAGACCCCGATCCGAGGGCTAGCTTCTTTCTCTAGCCTGTCCCCTTGATCTCTTGATGATTTCTCGTGTCACCATCTTCACTTATTGTTCTTGGATCTTTGTTGGTTTTGGACAGGGAATGCTAGTGCTGCTGGGAAGAAGAGAGCTTGGTGCAGCTATTTTGGGTAGAGCTGAGGCAGGTGAAACTTGGCAGTTGCTTACTCTGCTCTCCTTGTCATCTAATATCTGATATCCACCTCCCTTGGCCGGTATGGCTGCCCATCCCCTTCTCCATTGTTCTCACAGGTGCTAGCTTCTAATTGGCTGAAGGTTGAAGCATAGACTATACTGTTGACCAATTGACTATTAATATGGTGCACGTGAGGGTGATGGTCCATATGTCTTCTTTGTTACGGTTGACCCGGAGATATTTTTGTGTTGGTCCAACTGTATAGCTTAGCATAGCATGGTCTCCCTATATTTTTCCAAAGATTTGTAATACACTTTTACAGCTATACTTTATGAGGTTTATGAATATAAATATATATACTTGAGTGGTTATGATGCTTGTTGAATAAATCTGATATGTATTTGCTTAATGGATTCTACTTAATTATCTAGTTAAGGGTGGAATTACTATGTGAAGAAAAATACGGTCGTTACATCCTACCCTCCTTAGAAAAAGATTTAGATCCTCGAAATCGAAAAGCTTACTTAAAAGGTTGGGGTAGGTTACTCGTAGGTCTTCCTCCTTCTCCCACGTCGCCTTCTGGTGAGTGGTTCTTCCATTGCACTTTGCAGAACCGAATGGTCCTTGTCCTGAGCTTGCGGTCTTCAACTTCTAAGATCTTCAATGGCCGTTCTTCATACGTCAGGTCTGGTTGTAATTCAATCTCCAAGTCTGATACTTGTGGTGGTGGCTTGTTGCATTTCTTAAGTTGAGATATGTGGAAGACATTGTGAATTCTTGATAAACGTTACAGTAACTCCAACTTATAAGCGGATGTTCCTTCTCCTCCAAAATTTTAAATGGCCCAACATATCTAGGACTCAACTTTCCTTTGATTCCAAAGCATAGAACCCCTCTCATAGGTGATACTTTTAGATAAACCAAGTCTCCTACTGCCAATTGCATAACCCTCCTATTCCGGTCAGCATAGCTCTTCTGCCTATTTTGTGCAATCTGGAGTCGTTCTTTGATTAGTTGGATCTTCTCATCATTCTCTCTCACTATGTAAGGACCAAGTAATGGTCTCTCTCCAACTTCATACCAGCATATAGGTGATCTGCATTTCCTCCCATACAATGCCTCATATGGAGCCATTTGTATGCTGGATTGATAACTATTATTGTAAGCAAATTCTGCTAGGTGTGGATGCTTATCCCATGATTCTCCAAAGTTCATTACACATGCTCTCAACCTATCCTCAAGGATCTGATTTACCCGCTCTGTCTGGCCATCGGTTTGGGGATGATAAGCCGTGCTAAAGTGGAGCTCAGTTCAAGAGACTTACATGGCTCTTCCAAAAGCTTGATGTAAACACGGAACCTCGGTCGACATGTTATGGTCTTTGGCACACCATGGAGGGCAACTATCCTCTCTAAGTACAGTTCAACCAACTTATCAAAGGAATATTTCTGGTTTGTGGCAATGAAGTGTGCTGACTTAGTGAGTCGGTCGACCACAACCCATATAGCATCCTTCTTTTTCGGTGTCATAGGCAAACCAATAATAAAATCCATACATAGATCTTCCCATTTCCAATCTAGTGTCTCTAGTGGCTTTAATAACCCGGCAGGCCTTTGATGTTCTGCTTTTACCCTCCGACAAGTGTCACACTTGCTGACATATTCTGTGATTTCCCTTTTCATACCAGGCCACCAAAAATTTCCCTTCACATCCTTATACATCTTCGTGCTCCCAGGATGGATAGTGTACAAAGTGTCATGAGCTTCATGCAAAATAATTTCCTTGATCATGGGTCATCGCACACATATCCTACTATGGTTCCAAAGAACTCCTTCCTGGTCCAACCTGAATTGTGAAGGCTGTCCCGCTCGAATTCTTCTCGTTTCCTCCTTGATGAAGGCATCCATTGCTTGCTTTTCCTTAATCCGATCTAGCAATGTGGGATGAAATGTCATGGCTGCTATATTAGCACTAGATGTGGCCTCTCTCAGCTCTATTCCCATCTTTGCAAGATCCTGCAGTAGCTCTTTGCCATACCCTTCAATTGATATGTGGTTGCATTGCTTCTTTCTACTAAGTGCATCTGCCACTACATTTTTGCGTTACGAGGTGGTAGTTAATTGTCGATCATAATCCTTGATTAGTTCCAGCCACCTCCATTGCCTCATGTTCAACTCTTTTTTGTGTAAATATGTATTTGAGACTCTTGTGGTCATTTGTCAGTGTGCACTTAGAACCATATAGGTAGTGCCTCCATGTTTTCAGTGCAAACACAACAGCTCCCAACTCCAAGTCATGGGTAGGATAGTTTACTTCATGCGTCTTTAATTGCCTAGAAGCATAGGCTATCACCCTGTCATTTTGCATCAGAACACATCCTAGTCTAGATTTTGAAGCATCACAATACACCACATAATCTTGTCCACTTTCAGGTAATGCCAACACTGGTGCGGTAGTTAACCTTTTCTTTAGTTCCTCAAAACTTCTCTCACACTCTTCAGTCCAAATAAATTTAGCTTCTTTCCTAAGCAATTTGGTGATTGGTGCTGTAATCTGCGAAAACCCTTTTATAAATCTGCGGTAGTATCCAGCAAAGCCCAAGAAACTCCTTATCTCACTTGGATTGGTCGGACGATCCCAAGACACAACTGTCTCAATTTTGGATTGGTCAACCTCAACTCCTCTTCCTGAAATTACATGCCCCAAGAAAGCTACTTGGTCTAGCCAAAACTCACAGTTACTAAATTTTGCATACAACTAATTCTCTCTTAAGATTTGAAGTGCTATCCTCAAGTGTTCAGCATGCTCTTCCTTGCTTCTTGAATATATTAATATGTCATCAATAAAGACCACTACAAACTTGTCCAGATATTGCATGAAAATTTTGTTCATCAAGTTCATGAACATAATTTGGGGCATTAGTTAGACCGAATGGAACCACGATGTACTCATGGTGTCCATACCGAGACACAAATGCCGTCTTCTCAATGTCCTCTTCCTTCACTTTCATTTGGTGATATCCAGATCTCAAGTCAATTTTCGAGAAGACACATGCACCCTTGAGTTGATCAAATAAATCATTTATTCTCGATAACGGATACTTATTCTTCTGATTTACCTTATTGAGATCTCGAAAATCTGTGCATAGCCTCAACCCTCCATCCTTTTTCTCTGCAAATAATACTGGTGCTCCCCATGGTGACATGCTTTCCCTAATGAATCCTTTTTCCTTCAGCTCATCCAATTGTTTCTTTAGCTCCACCAACTCTGGCTGTGACATTTTGTAGGGTCTTTTGGAGATAGGTGATGCCCCAGGCATTAAAACAATGCTGAACTCTAACTCCCTATCAGGCGACATACCCGACAGTTCATCCGGAAATACATCAGGAAACTCACAAACTACAGGTATATCCTTTATTTCTTTCTTTTGTCCACTTGCTGCCATTACTAAGGGATTGTTGGGTCTGGTTCTACTTCCAAAATATATCAGCCTAGAGCCATCGGACTTCCTTATGGATACACTTTTAATTTCACAATCTACTTTCACTCCATTAGAAGCTAACCAATCCATCCCAAGGATTATTTCTAACCCTGACATCTCTATAACATGCAGGTCTGCTGAAAATTTGGTGTTGTGGATTGTTATTGGTTGATTTCTGCGCATTGCCTCTACTGTAATCTTCCCTCCAGGTGAGTTAACTCCTAAAGCTTTTTCCAATGGTGTGCATGTTAACTCATTCTTATTCACGAAATCTTGGGAAATAAATGAGTGTGTGGCACCGGTATCAAAAAGAACTGTACCAACTGAAGGAGGAATGAGTAGTTTACCGATGACAACATCTGTAGCTTCTCCTAGTTGCTCTGCAGCCACATAATTCAGCTTTGGCTATCCTCCTACTTGTCCGCCACGCCCAGCTCCTCTTGCTGCATAGTTCATAGGTCCACCTTGTCCTCGCCCAGCTGGTGGACGATGCACTTGAGTCTGCTGCATTGGTGGCCTTGTAGGATTTGCGGGAGGAGAGGTGCAATTGAGCTTGTGGTGTCCTGGTCTCCCACAATTGAAGCAAAGTCCTATACCCGTCATACAATCTCGAGTAGCATGACCTTTTCCACACTTCCCACATTTAGGAATAAAGGTTGGCTGAGTAGGAAATCTAGGCCGTGGTGGTGGCATGTGAGGGCCTTGGTCCAGGCATCATAGGGCGTGGGTGATGCATCATGGGCGTGGATCTACCCTTGTTTTCTTCCTTCTTTCTTCACTTAGGTTGGCATGCTCATTCTCAAGTATGAAGGCCCTGTTGACAAGGTCTTGAAACTGGGTGATCCCGTGAATTGAGAGGTGCATTTTCAGGAATGGATGCAGCCCCTCCATAAACTTTTCCACCTTCTTGGCTTCAGATTCACATCATCCGGAGCATATCTTGCCAAATCATTAAACTGGTTTAGGTAGTCATTTATCCTCTTGCTACCTTGAGTGAGATTGCGAAACTCCCTCTTTTTGATATCCATCTTTCCCTTTGGAATATGGGTCTGTCGGAAATTCTCCTTGAACTCCGCCCACGTGATAGGCGGATTATTTGCTCGGTTCAGGCTGACATTTCTCCACCAAGCTGTTCTTTGGTCCGGTTAGCTGGTGCGATGCATATCTCACCTTTTCTTCATCTGAGCACCCTACGGTTTCCAGATTATGTTCTACTTCTAACAGCCAGTCATCTGCCTCTAGTGGATCCACCGCCTTGGAGAATGTAGGTGGCTGAGTTTTCAGAACTCTCCTAAACTAACTCCTGCACCGGGTAGGTTTGCTCCTCCGAGAACTAGTCTGGTCAAGTATTGCTTCGAGGAAGCGGTTACAGTTCTCTTGGGACTCCTTTCGAGAATTCTCCATGAACTTAAGGACATCTCCCAGATTGCCTTCTCCACCCATAAGTCCGAAGTTCCAGCATTGCTAACCACGGATTGCTTGGAAGTTGCACGGTCCGTAGAACACTTTGATCTTACGGTGGAGTACCCCATGTTGATCATGGTCGCTTGACCCCAAACGAAAAAAAGGTCTTGCTTAGTCAAACCATTGTTATTCATCCTGCATTTTTCTTCTTCTAGTTAGTTGGTTACTTCTTTGCATGATTATTGATTCAAATCAGCAAGCACAAGTGCAAGTGATACCAATAAATAGCATGCTATCCTTAAATTTGTAGTAACCAAACATGAAGTGCAATCATGGTGGCAAATGCCTCTTACTAACCAGAATGATACCACTCTGATTACTCACTAAAGCACACAATAGTAAGGTACTATGAGCTTCCTAATGCACACAAGTTATATACTACAGAACAAACACTTATATTACAACCAGTACATCACACAAGTCTTTGTTAAGGGCATAACTGCATTACAACTACAACACACTCCACATAGGGTTCAGATCTTACTAGTACATAGGGGATAAACTCTGCTTTGCCACATATCTTACATAAACACACATATTCAGGATGCCACTACACTAACTACTGCTGATCCCAAAAGACTAGTCTATGGCCAAGGCGTCCCACGCCTAAGAGTCTGGCAGATTGAAACTTGATTAGATGATGCTGCTGCCACCGCCATTGTTGCTACCGCTGCCACTTCCATTGCTTCCTCCGCTGCCACTCGCGCCAAGCCCAAGTACCCTTGCATACGTAGCAGCCTCCCTGTACTCCCTCGAGCTGGCACTCATGTGTGGGTGGATAAAGTCAGGTTGGTGTGGTCGTGGAATAGGGAAGTGGGGTAGCTGCTGCTGCTCTATATCTGGCTGTAGGGCTGGTTCTGGTTCAACTATATGTTCAGGTAGCGGCTGGGGTGGTGCAGGTGGTACGTTTGGTGAGGGTGGAACTAGTGGCTCATTTGGGTTCTCTACTCCCTCAACTTCCAGTATGTCCATCCAGGGCACCCTCCACCCACTAAATAATTATAAAAAAAATAAATAAATCAATGGATTAGCTGCTCCATCAGCTAACCCAACTCTTTGTCAACACTCACTCCACACAATTTATCTCAAAACATTTTATGCAAGTTGATGATAAGATAGAGTAAAGAATATTTTTTTTCCGAAAATAGTTCTACTCAGCATGATCAAGAAGAGCTTGCCTGAGTTCTCGTACTCAGACCCGGACTCAGTTTGCTTCTGTAGCGCCTCCTTCTCCTGACTGTACTCGCTTCCTTTCTTCTTCTGCTCTCTCTGTTGGCCCTACTCTTGCTGCTCCTGCGCTCCAGACCCCAGTCCAGTAGGCTAGCTTCTTGCTCTAGCCTGTCCCCTTGATCTCTTGATGATTTCTCATGTCATCATCTTCACTTATTGTTCTTGGATCTTTGTTGGTTTTGGACAGGGGAATGCTAGTGCTGCTGGGAAGAAGAGAGCTTGGTGCAGCTATTTTGGGTAGAGCTGAGACGAGTGAAACTTGGCAGTTGCTTACTCTGCTCTCCTTGCCATCTAATATCTGATATCCACCTCCCTTGGCTGGTATGGCTGCCCATCCCATTCTCCATTGTTCTCACAGGTGCTAGCTTCTAATTGGCTGAAGGTTGAAGCCCATACATAGACTATACTGTTGACCAATTGACTATTAATATGGTGCACGTGAGGGTGGTGGTCCATGTGTCTTGCTGTTCTGGTTGACCCAGAGATATTTTTGTGTTGGTCCAACTGTATAGCTTAGCATAGCATGGTCTCCCTATATTTTTTCCAAAGATTTGTAATACACTTTTACAGCTATCTGATACGGTCTGAGGTTTATGAATATAAATATATATACTTGAGTGGTTATGATGCTTGTTGAATAAATCTGATATGTATTTGCTTAATGGATTCTACTTAATTATCTAGTTAAGGGTGGAATTACTATGTGAAGAAAAATACGGGTCGTTACATCACACCCTCGCCGTTGTTTCCAAAACGGTGTTTCCCTTAGATCGGAACAAGTGATCTATTCCACTTGCCACTTCCTATGTTCTACGCAAGGTGGTGGTCTTCGGAGGCGTCCGACGTCGGTCGAGACGTGTGTGTGTGCGCGCGCGCGCACGTGTGTGTGTGTGTGAGCTCGGGATAGGCTCTTCTGTGTTGTAGCTTGCTTTGCGGTGTTGTCTGTTTATAACGATGGTGATGCAACTATCTCCGCAGGGCTTCACTGAGGACTACGAAAATATGACCGAGGATGAACTAGCGGGAGAGGGGCCCCATACACGGCTTGGGGATCGTGGTGTGAGTCGAATCAATAAATTGGGGTTGAATACTCTACCTTCGTAAACTGTTGTGATCCCCTATACTTGTGGGTTATCAGTGCTTTGTCCCGAAATTTTTCTCTTATTTTTTCTAGGTCAAAACCTTTCATATAGCAGAAGATGGCATTGGAGGCAAGTTTGGGCCCCACAAGGCATCAGGGCGTGCCCTGTTGCCTTGTGGGCAACTGGTGGGGCCCCTCTAGTATTTCTTTGCTCTAGTATTTTTTATATATTCAATAAAAAATTTCTGTGAAGTTTCGGGTCTTTTGGAGCTCCGTAGAATATGTATCTCTCTTGTAGCATTTTCAGGTCCAAAATTTCAGCTGCCGCTAATCGCCCTCTCCATGTAAATTTTGCAAATTATGTAAGAGAGAAAATGCGTTAGAATTGCATCATAAAGTGGAATAATGACTAGAAGTAACATAAATAACAGTTGGAAAACATGATGCAAAATAAACGTATCACAACCAAATAGTGAGTCATATGCAGCGCCTACTGCAATGCAGCCAACCAAACGCCGGGTCCAAATTAGTTCCCTCATGTAACCAACCCAGATGCAAGCAACCATACTATGGGCAAATACTAAGTTTTGTGATGTTTTTCTCGGTCAAGTTGATTAGAGAAACGCATGCAATGCAGGCAAAATCGGTGCAACTAACCAAACACACCCATACACCCATAGAATCTTCTGATGCACGGAAACTACTAAAAAATAGATAGGACTTGACCCAATTCCATAGACTTTTAAATGGTGAAATTCTTGCTGTCAGAATAAGCACAAGGATATTCTTGGCTCCTCCTGCGTAACAGATTCATCGGAAGAATTTTATCATAGCAGATTATACTTGTGTCATGTGTGACTCCCTTTCTCTAGAAACAAGAGACCATCGGGAATTGAAAAAAAAATACTACCATAAAAATTAGAAAATAATAAAAGTAAAAATAAATAGAAAAAATGAAAAAAAAAACAGGAAACCCAAACAAAACCCGGCCTAAGAAAACCTGAACGAGATTTTAAAAACCGGCTGGAAGCTTCCAAAAGCTTCACAAAACCGCCCGGAGCTTAACGGCAGGAATCGAGGTCGTTCGCCTCTCTGTTCCTAAAGCTCGGGAATCGGAAAGAAAATCGAAGGTCGGTTAAGCCACGACACAACTCGATCGTTTTCCTTTGCAGAATCTTACTCCACGTCGGCCTACCGAAACCCTAAACTAAAGACTCACGCGCGGCGCCTCCCACACACCTCGACCGGCCATGGCCGGCGGCGACCGCATCTCCGACCTCCCTGACGACCTGCTGCGGCGCATCCTCTACTTCGCGCCTGTCAAGGAGGCCGCGTCCACCAGCGCGCTCGCGCGCCGGTGGCGCTCGCTGTGGCTCTCGTCGGGCGCCGTCAACCTCGACACGCGCTCCTACCACGTCCAGGACGATAATTTGTACGGCAAGCGAGCCGCCTTCGTGCGCGACGCCCACGCGGCTCTCGATGCCCGCGGCCGCCATTGGCCCCTCAGGAAGCTCACCTTCCACGTGGAAGGCCACAGATGGGATATCATCCAGGTATTCCTGTGCATGAGCGATGACGGCTTCAAGGACGACATCGTGGGCCTCGTGCTCTCCCACCGGGCGGCCCGATCCGTCGAGGAGCTCTGCGTCGACGCTTACGTCGCTCGCCACCCGTACGAAGATCGGCACGAGAGCGGATATTACGACCTCAGTCTCGCATCCCTGCCGTCCAAGAATCTCCGCCGGCTGCGCATCTCCAGCTGCACAAGCCTCAGGGTGCCTCCGGCCAGCGCCCCCGTCGCGTTCCCGCGGCTGGAGGAGCTGCGGCTGCACTTTTGCAGCGACGTGCTGCTCCAGGATCTCCAGAGCGTCGTCGACTCTGCGCCGCACCTCGCCGTCCTGGACCTCCACTCCGTATGTCTCTCGTCATCCGACAACGATGTTCCTGGTGATGCAGCCACACACGAGGGTTCGCCGCCGCCGGCAAAACTCCGGTGCCCGGCCGTCACGGCCCTCGTGATCTCGGACTGCACCTGGACAAACCAGACCGGCGTGACCGGCGTAGAGCTGGACGCGCCGATGCTGCGATGCTTCAGATACAATGGGAATTTTCGCGAGCCGTTCTTGCTAAAACCACAAGCCGCAAATCTCAGGCGAGTGGATATAGACTTCTCCCCTGGCATGTATTATTACATAGAAAACAACACATGCGCCTGCTTCTGGCAATGTGCTGCGAGCTTCAGCGATGCCAGGGTCTTGAAGCTGAAAACCAACCAGCTCGAGCACCTCAGGCCGGGCTGCGAGACGAACGGGCCCGAGCCGAATAAGGTCCTGTTCCGCGACCTCGAACGCCTCGAGCTGGAGGCACAGTACAAGCCAGGACGGAGCAAGCCCACCGTATCGGCCATTGCACACATCCTCCACTGCTGCCCCGTGATTCGTGAACTCCGGCTCAACCTGAGCACGATCACGGCGTCGGAGATCAAGTCCTACGGAGACGATGGGTGCTATGAACGAGACGTCTTCGCGGAAAAAGACCAGCTGGATTTCGACAAGTCTGTAAATCACTTCTTGCACCGCAGATTCAAGAACCCGACGATGTCGTACGAGGTGCCTGATTATATCCATGGCTTGACTGGACAGTCGTTTACCTGCCTGCAGAGTAGCCTGAGGTGTGTGAGCTTGCGATTCCGCAGGGACAAGTCCAACCGTTTTGGTGCGCGATTGGCCAAATTCTTGGCGGAGAACGCCATGGTTCTTGAAGAGATGCATATCGACGACGGGAACCAGAAAATATGGGAGCACATTAATCACGTGGTTGGCAGATCGATTGCTGGAATGCTGGTTCAGCCTCAGGCTTTGCAGTCTTGCCCCTTGAAACACGAAAGTGAAAGTCTCTAACTCTCTATATGTCATTGGGAATATGAGAATTGTTGTGCTCATTGTTCGCTCTCGTCAGTCTTTCAGTGATGATGCTTGCCCTGATGCAAGAAACGATATGGTGTATCAGAAAGATTGGTCGTCCACAGATCCAGAGTTCTAGATTCTTATGACATTCTGACTACCCCTTGGCTTGAAGTGTTCATTGCAATTTCTTGCAAGCAAAGCATTTCTTCTTGCCGGCAACTGCAAAATTTCGGGAACATGTGAACGACTTGTTCAGTTTTAGGCTTTTAATTAGCTCCACGCAGGCTATTTCTTGATATTAGTAAATACATTTCCACAGTACATATTGTACTTTGTGTGCAGATAGACTGTTCTTGTGATACTGACATTGTACATATAAGAAACAACACAGTTAAGACGTGCACAAGCTCAAAGTAAACAAAGAGCATGATATCATCACATGATCAGGTGTGCTTGGTGAATTCTTGCCAACTTCCCCCCTCCGAATAATGTTTCTTTTTTCTAACTTGGCTCGATTGTTTAGTAATTGTAACACGGTCAGAGGGCAACCTATCATGGTAATTAAAAGAAAAGACAGCTTAAGAACTGCAATGAAACAACTAGCCAAATCAATCAAACTTCATCAAATTGGACACATTTAATAAAATTTAACAAAAATAAGTTTATTCCACTTTCTACTCTAGTTTATTTTATAATAACACACGCTTGGCAGTGTAAGATTATGAGAAAAATACTCGTCAACTTCCGGATTCTCGGTAAAGAAGAGTATCAGCTGAGTGCTCCCCAAAAGCGCTCTGTGTAGGAACAAAAAATCACTCGGCTTATACTTGTAGCTCGGCAAAGTACCTGCCACATGATCTTCCTCCGTGACTGCAGGCGCTGTAAGCCGAGTGTCTGAAAAAAGAGTGTCTGCTAATGGCATACTCAGCTTACTTATCCCTTTTTTCATTTTAATAGTTCACACCATGGCAATTATATTGGTTAGACCATGGGTAGTTTATTGTAGGTAGCATGGTGTTCCAGTTTTTTTGCATGTGTTTACTTCATATATATTTCATAAACTATGGCAAGTTATTTTAACATAACATGGTGATTTGTTTACATATTACATACACTTTTAATATTTACAACATGGCAAATTTATTATTTAGACCATGGTAGATTTATTCTATGTAGCATGACAATCTTAGGAGTATTTTAGATCATGGCAATTATATTAGTTAGACCATGGCAGCTTATTGTAGGTAGAATGACATCATCTATTTTTCATGCACCATTCTAATTTTTGCCATGTGTCTATGGCAAATATATTTCATATACTATTGCAAGCTATTTTTAACATAACATGGCAATTCTCTATTTCTTGCACCACACTTATTTAGCATTTTTTAAATAATTGCCATGTTTTTCTAGAGAACAATTTCCCTTATTTTGACATGTCCCCAGGGCAATTTCCTAAATTTGACATCCTTTTTTCCAACAAACAAAATTTATAAATTTGCAAAAAGAATTCAAAATTCCTAAATTCGCCATGCCCTCCATGCAATTTCCTAAATTTTCCTTGTGCCCATGGCAAACTTTTCAAATAGGTTTTCTGCCATGGCATCTTAATTTGCATTAGATCTATATTCATTACACGAAAAATTTACTTGCTTTTAGCTATAAACTACCCATGACAAAATTTCTCATGTTTTTTTTTTGCCATGGGCACGTTCTTTTTCCTTTTGAAACTAGGATGTCAATTTCTTTTATTTGTACAAACTCTGTGAATTTTGCCACATCACTACTTACAATGCGTAAATAATTGCCATGGTCTTCGAATACATGTGTCAGTCATGCCATAAAAAGCATAACAGAAAATTTGGAGGTTCCTGGTCCACTATCTAGTTTTAGCCAGCAAAAGCATGCACACACACCAAATATTTTTGCTATGTTGTACAAATATTAGGGCAACCACGGGAGGTGGGCATGTTTTTGTTGTATTCGGCAACCACAAAAGCTACATTCCGTTTGCTGCAACCCAACAACGTTCTTGTGTCCCGCGCCCAAGTTTGCTGGAACCGGGCAAACATGTGGTGCTGCAACCGTTGGTGAATTTTTAGAATCATTATAACTGTGCAACTTTTGAGCCCTCCTAGACCATCAGCGTTAATAGCCATCAGATCGTCACAGTGTACCATTTTCGGCTGTTGGATTGGCCGGGAATCGCATCCACGCTCGCCTTTTTCACTACAATTGAGTGCTAACCATCCCGGGCCGCTGCTCCAGTGACTTTTTTGGGCCTCTGTCATTAGATTGGGCTTAATGGGCTTCTACCAGCCTCCCACCCGTGCAGCCAAAGGGAAAAAACACGACTCTCGCAACCCTCGTTTTGTTCACAACTCACAAGGTCGGAACCTTCCCTCATTCGCGTGGCGGCTCCTCGGTCCTCGCGACCATGCTGGGCTCCGATCGATGCGGGAGCGACGACTACCATGGCCACCATGCTGGGTTCTGACTTCCGACCGACGCGACGAAGGGCCTTGCCGGGCGACGGGACGATGCAGTAACGGCGAACAGCAGTATGTCGATTCGCCAGCGATTGATTGATTGATTGGTTAATGGCCATTAAAAGCAGGTCAGTTTCGTTTGTCCATTCATATTTTTCTTTAAGTCACGAGCACCCATATAATCCCAACCTGCCCGCTGCTCCTTCCCAAAACCATTATGCGACAGCGATTTACCCCATCCCCCAATTCTTCATTCATTTTCAGAATTTGTTTAATTGATGTTGTTCTTTCTGTTCACAAACAGCGCATGTTCGTTCTGCTAGGTTAGCTCATTATGCTGGATTAAACGGTTTAGGCATTACCCATTTTGAATGTGATGCGCTGATTTTAAATTCAATATTTTTGTCCGAATTGTTGCTATAATAGTTTAGAGACATCTACAGATTAACCCTTGCTGCTCGTAATTATTCTTTGACCAAGTGCATAGTGCACTTCTGGTAATAATCTGAGTTTTTGCAATCTGCTGCAATGTTATCCCTTTTACGGATGTGTTCTTGGCTAATAATTCAAAATGATTGTAGGTTCTCTAGAAGGATTTCTTTCTTTCTTTCTTGCAGCTGAATCTGCCAATATCCAGTGGTCGACGGACAGGTTAGTATCAGTATGCTCCTATGCTGTCAGGCCTCATTTAACTTGTGCCCCATCTTACTATCTATGCGTATTATATTTACTTTTCTATTCGTACAATATGATGCCACTCTCTATGATTGATTGAAATAATTGCAGTATCGCCTGTTGTTCTTGCCCTATGTAGCAGGTTAGTTAGCAAGTTAAAAATGAACAAACGAAATAGGAATATTCTTCAAGGTACTGATGCCTCCGCATCACATTCTAGATATGAACTTGTGCTTATTAGATCACTTTCACAAAACTTCTGCTGGAGCAGAATAAGCCAAACCAGTGAAGCCGAAGTTCAGTCGATTGATCCAGACAACCTGTTGTAATTTTGGGGTGCAAAGAATAGCATCGATAAAAAAATCTGTAACTCAATGCAGAATTGGGGAAAGAGTGTAGGTAGGAAGGAGGGAACACTTGCAGAAGGGGGGGGGGGGGGGGAGGGGGAGATGAGTTATCAACTTAGTGTCAACCATGCCTGCCGGTGAGGGATTTGCGGAAGCAAGGAGTGTGCAATTCTACTGGTTTTAGTGAGTCTGATATATTCTTTATCCTGCCATTCATTTAACAAATTGCGCAGCGCACAAAAATGAGGTCCTGATCTCAGCCTACAATGTTCTTTTCCTGCAATTTGATGTCAATAGATCTATTTTGATGCTTGCCCTGCTGAAAGTTAGACCATGAAAAATAGAGGATTAGTTCTGTCAGTAAGTTATCAGATTGTTAAACCTATAAAAAAATCTGTTATTACGTATCTATATATAGGTACCTTGTGAATTTATGGTGGGAGTTCAGAGGAAGTTGAAAAGTAGTAAACAAGTCAGCACAGGTTGATTTGATGCATTGCTTGCCAATTTGATACATATCGACATACAGTTCCATGTTTGCTATATCACACCGACGGCTGAGCTCGGCCATCGATGCCCGACGACAGTGACAATGGGTAAGAAATTTTTTGGTTAGTCGGTCCTTCGTTGATTTATTTATGTGATAATATCAGTCCGCACTACGATTTAGGCTGCAACAATTTCGTGATATAGATGGAATTAATTAGGGGCAACAATCTCTTGTTTTGTCCTCAGCAAAATGATACCATAAATTAGACATGACATGCTGATTCTATCATTTCAATTAAATTTGTCACCGGCTGTGTTTTGTGTTTGTGTAGTTATGAAGAATAAATGTATAGATTTTATGAGATAGTTGGATCAAGCAAACAATGAAGGACCACAACAACTATCAAAAGCATTCAACATATTTTCTATGTATAAGAAATCATTATCTCATAACAGTCCCTTTGGTTACTACATACTTGTCCATACGACTATAGCAAGTCTTTGTTTCATAGTACTGCACCATTGGCATCCTCTACAATAAGAAAAGAATGTTTTCTATGAGGTCTTTGGCTCTTCCTATACAAAAATTACTATATAACTATGCATACTGAAGAACTAAAATATAAGGACCCTAATAAGTGCCACACGTGTGGCACGAACACATGGCAATTCTGAAAGTTTTTTATGGCAAGTTTAGTGACACGAGGATGCCAACTTTAGTTGTCAAGCATGACATTTTTTCGGATGGCAAGTTTTAGTTTTTCTTTTTGCACTTGTTTTTTTTCGTTTTTTGATGACAACTTTAAAAAATGTCAGGACCGGAGTGCTTCCTACCACGCGTGTGGCACTTATCATTTGAGAAATATAAATTTGTTTATCTAGACCCATAATTGGGACTTATATATATGTTACTAAGATGATGCACACTTACCTTATTTTGTCTGATTTGTTCTTTTCATTGTGAATGTCTCAATAATCGATTTATAGTTTTTGTAGTGTATTAGCATATAAGATGGCATCAAAATAAATTAAACTAAAAAAATTATTTTCTCAGTCTCGTGTGCTATATTCCCTAACTCTCTCGCCCATGCAGGCCATGCAGGTGGGCTTCATAACTTTTCATTCTGCTTGCTAACACGACAGTGCCATAATTTGAGACAGGCATAGAAGCCCCTGCCTTCTTAGATGGACTATATGTATATATGCTCATAGTTAGTGTAATGTATTGTAGCGATCCGCGTGATTTATCATGTTTATGCAAATTCGAGTCAATATTCAAGGATACATTCACTTTTTTCTAACTTGAAAAGTGAAATGCTAATATGACTGTTACTCCGTTAAAGTCTCTTCTGATATATGCTATTAGGAGGTATATATCAATCCTCACTTTTTTTTGATTCGATAATGTTATTACTTCCATTTAGGTTATTTACTTTTCCTTCGCGCGCTCAGCTATGTATAATATCTAATTTAACATATGTGATGCATGCCTGCAACACGTAGCAACAATTACAACATGCTATTTATCACCATCATCGCTATGTGTTTCTATGTTGCTAGCTATTTTGTTTCTATAAATTTTCACGGTGATGCGAATTAGTGAGATCATGAAGTAACCATAAGTTCCAGATCTTCGGAAAAGATTGCCTACAAGATGATCCATTGGATTTTCGTAGCTAACTAACTAATATAGCTGTTATGTCAGTTTACCGTTCTGAAATCAAGAGTGTATATACTCATCACTGTGATTGGTAAAAACAAGTGACCCTTCTACTTAAGATTTGTGGTTACTTTTGATAAACACATAATAACATACATTTCTATGTCTCCATATATTTTTGAATTCACTATCATTCTATTGTAAAAATGGAAGGGTGCAGCAATGCGCGCCATCATGGTCTAGTGTGCTATAAAGCTTGACGCCCTCGCTGGTGATGCCGCGAGATTGGCAAAACAAAAGCTGCAACCGGTGTTCAACTTTATTGGAAAACAACAAACACGGTCGTAGCGATCCCCGAGGGCCTCCATGTGCAAGCATTGAAGGAAATATGCCCTAGAGGCAATAATAAAGTTATTATTTATTTCCTCATATCATGATAAATGTTTATTATTCATGCTAGAATTGTATTAACCGAAAACATAATACATGTGTGAATACATAGACAAACTTAATGTCACTAGTATGCCTTTACTTGACTAGCTCATTAATCAATGATGGTCGTGTTTTCTAACCATAGACATGTGTTGTCATTTGATTAACGGAATCACATCATTAGGAGAATGATGTGATTGACTTGATCCATTCTGTTAGCCTAGCACTTGATCATTTAGTATGTTGCTATTGCTTTCTTCATGACTTATACAAAGTTCCTACAACTATGAGATCATGCAACTCCCGTTTACCGGAGGAACACTTTGTGTGCTACCAAACGTCACAACGTAACTGGGTGATTATAAAGGAGCTCTACAGGTGTCTCCAATGGTACATATTGAGTTGGCGTATTTCGAGATTAGGTTTTGTCACTTCGATTGTTGGAGAGGTATCTCTGGGCCCTCTCGGTAATGCACATCACTATAAGCCTTGTAAGCAATGTGGCCAATGAGTTGGTTACGGAATGATGCATTATGTAACGAGTAAAGAGACTTGCCGGTAACGAGATTGAACTAGGTATTGGATACCGACGATCAAATCTCGGGCAAGTAACATACCGATGACAAAGGGAACAATGTATGTTGTTATGCGGTTTGACCGATAAAGATCTTCGTAGAACATGTAGGAGCCAATATGAGCATCCAGGTTCCGCTATTGGTTATTGACCGGAAACAGTTCTAGGTCATGTCTACATAGTTCTCGAACCCGTAGGGTCCGCACGCTTAACGTTACGATGACAATTTTATTATGAGTTTATAAGTTTTGATGCACCGAAGGTTGTTCGGAGTCCCGGATGTGATCACGGACATAAACATTGATACATTGGACGACTATATTCGGACACCGAAAGTGTTCCGGGTGATTTCGGAGAAAACCGGAGTGCCGGAGGGGTTACCGGAACCCCCCTAGGAAGTATTGGGCCTTAGTGGGTCTGAGGGGAGAGAGAGGGCAGCAGCCCAGGAGGTGGCGCGCCCCCTCCCATGGGGAGTCCGAATTGGACTAGGGAGGCGCGGCCCTCTTCCTCTCCTCTCCCTCTCTTTCCTTCCCCCTTCCTCCTTCCTAGTTGGACTAGGAAAGGGGAGTCCTACTTCCACTAGGAGGACTCCCCCCTCCTTGGCGCGCCCCTAGGGCCGGCCGGCCTCCCCCCTTGCTCCTTTATATACGGGGGCAGGGGGCACCTCTAAACACACAAGTTGATCTTCGTGATTGTTCCTTAGCCGTGTGCGGTGCCCCCCTCCACCATATTCCACCTCGGTCATATCGTAGCGGTGCTTAGGCGAAGCCCTGCGTCGGTAGAACATCATCATCGCCTGCACGCCGTCATGCTGATGGAACTCATCCCGACACCCTTTGGATCGGAGTCCGGGATCATCATCGAGCTGAGCGTGTCTTTGAACTCGGAGGTGCCGTACGTTCGGTACTTGGATCGGTCGGATCGTGAAGACGTACGACTACATCAACCGTGTTGTCATAACGCTTCCGCTTACGGTCTACGAGGGTACATGGACATCACTCTCCCCTCTCGTTGCTATGCATCACCATGATCTTGCGTGTGCGTAGGATTTTTTTTGAAATTACTACGTTCCCCAACAGTGGCATCTGAGCCTGGTTTTATGCGTAGATGTCATATGCACGAGTAGAACACAAGTGAGTTGTGGGCGATAGAAGTCATACTGCTTACCAGCATGTCATACTTTGGTTCAGCGGTATTATGAGATGAAGCGGCCCGGACCGACGTTACGCGTGCAGCTTACGAGACTGGTTTCAACGTTACGAGCACTCGTGCTTAAAGGTGACTGGCGGGTGTCTGTCTCTCACTTTAGTTGAACCGAGTGTGGCTACGCCCGGTCCTTGCGAAGGTTAAAACAGCACTAACTTGACGAACTATCGTTGTGGTTTTGATGCGTAGGTAAGAATGGTTCTTGCTCAGCCCGTAGCAGCCACGTAAAACTTGCAACAACAAAGTAGAGGACGTCTAACTTGTTTTTGCAGGGCATGTTGTGATGTGATATGGTCAAGACGTGATGTTATATTTTATTGTATGAGATGATCATGTTTTGTAACCGAAGTTATCGGCAACTGGCAGGAGCCATATGGTTGTCGCTTTATTGTATGAAATGCAAACGCCCTGTAATTGCTTTACTTTATCACTAAGCGGTAGCGATAGTAGTAGAATCAATAGATGGCGTAACGACAACGATGCTATGATGGAGATCAAGGTGTCGCGCCGGTGACGATGGTGATCACGACGGTGCTTCGGAGATGGAGATCACAAGCACAAGATGGTGATGGCCATATCATATCACTTATATTGATTGCATGTGATGTTTATCCTTTATGCATCTTATCTTGCTTTTATTGACGGTAGCATTTTAAGATGATCTCTCACTAAATTATCAAGAAGTGTTCTCCCTGAGTATGCACCATTGCGAAAGTTCTTCGTCTTTGAGACACCACGTGATGATCGGGTGTGATAGGCTCTACGTTCAAATACAACGGGTGCAAAACAGTTGCACATGCGGAATACTCAGGTTAAACTTGGCGAGCCTAGCATATACGAATATGGCCTCGGAACACTGAGACCGAAAGGTCGAGCGTGAATCATATAGTAGATATGATCAACATAGTGATGTTCACCATTGAAACTACTCCATCTCACGTGATGATCGGACATGGTTTAGTTGATTTGGATCACGTGATCACTTAGATGACTAGAGAGATGTCTGTCTATGTGGGAGTTCTTAAGTAATATGATTAATTGAACTTAAATTTATCATGAACTTAGTACCTGATAGTATTTTGCTTGTCTATGTTTGTTGTAGATAGATGGCTCGTCTTTGTTGTTCCGTTGAATTTTAATGCGTTCCTTGAGAAAGCTAAGTTGAAAGATGATGGTAGCAATTACATTTGGGTCCGTAACACGAGGATTATCCTCATTGCTGCCGCGGAAGAATTACGTCCTAGAAGCACCGCTGGTTGCGAACTGCTTCTTGATGCAACGGCGACGTTAAGAACGTATGGCGAGCAAAGTCGATGACTACTCGATAGTTCAATGTGCCATGCTTTACGGCTTGGAACCGGGTCTTCAACGACGTTTTGAACGTCATGGAGCATATGAGATGTTCCAGGAGTTGAAGTTAATATTTCAAGAAAATGCCCGGATTGAGAGATATGAAGTCTCCAATAAGTTATATAGCTGTAAGATGAAGGAGAATAGTTCTGTCAGTGAACACATACTCAAAATGTCTGGGTATAACAATCACTTGATTCAACTGGGAGTTAATCTTCCTGATGATAGTGTCATTGATGAAATTCTTCAATCACTGCCACCAAGCTACAAGAGCTTCGTGATGAACTATAATATGCAAGGGATGGACAAGACTATTCCCGAGCTCTTCGCAATGCTAAAAGCTGCGGAGGTAAAATCAAGAAGGAGCATCAAGTGTTGATGGTTAACAAGACCACCAGTTTCAAGAAAAAGGGCAAAGGGAAGAAGAAGGGAAACTTCAAAAAGAACAGCAAACAAGTTGCTGCTCAAGAGAAGAAACCCAAGTCTGGACCTAAGCACGAGATTTGAGTGCTTCTCTTTGCAAGCATTTGGACCTTTGGAAGCGGAACTGCCCCAAGTATTTGGCGGATAAGAAGGATGGCAAAGTGAACAAAGGTATATGTGATATACATGTTATTGATGTGTACCTTACTAATGCTCGCATGATAGTACACAGGTATTTGATAATCTGGTTACATTGCTAATATTTGCAACTTCGAGGCAGGGACTACGGATTGCGAAGATTGGCTAAGGGCGAGGTGACGATGCTTGGCGTGGGAAATGGTTCCAAAGTCGATGTGATCGCGGTCGGCACGCTACCTCTACATCTACCATCGGGATTAGTTTTAGACCTAAATAATTATTATTTGGTGCCAGCGTTGAGCATGAACATTATATCTGGATCTTGTTTGATGCGAGACGGTTATTCATTTAAATCAGAGAATAATGGTTGTTCTATTTATATGAGTAATATCTTTTATGGTCATGCACCCTTGAAGAGTGGTCTATTTTTATTGAATCTCGATAGTAGTGATACACATATTCATAATGTTGAAGCCAAAAGATGCAGAGTTGATAATGATAGTGCAACTTATTTGTGGCACTGCCGTTTAGGTCATATCGGTGTAAAGCGCACGAAGAAACTCCATATTGATGGACTTTTGGAATCACTTGATTATGAATCACTTGGTACTTGCGAATCGTGCCTCATGGGCAAGATGACTAAAACGCCGTTCTCCGGAACTATGGAGCGAGCAACTGATTTATTGGAAATCATACATACTGATGTATGTGGTCCAATGAATATTGAAGCTCGCGACGGGTATCGTTATTTTCTCACCTTCACAGATGATTTGAGCAGATATGGGTATATCTACTTAATGAAACACAAGTCTGAAACGTTTGAAAAGTTCAAAGAATTTCAGAGTGAAGTGGAAAATCATCGTAACAAGAAAATAAAATTTCTACGATCTGATCGTGGAGGAGAATATTTGAGTTACGAGTTTCGTTTACATTTGAAGCAATGAGGAATAGTTTCGCAACTCACGCCACCTGGAACACCACAACGAAATGGTGTGTCCGAACGTCGTAATCGTACTTTACTAGATATGGTGCGATCTATGATGTCTCTTACTGATTTACCGCTATCGTTTTGGGGTTATGCTTTAGAGACGGCCACATTCACGTTAAATAGGGCACCATCAAAATCTGTTGAGACGACGCCTTATGAACTGTGGTTTGGCAAGAAACCAAAGTTGTCGTTTCTTAAAGTTTGGGGCTGCGATGCTTATGTGAAGAAACTTCAACCAGATAAGCTCGAATCCAAATCGGAGAAATGTGTCTTCATAGGATACCCGAAAGAGACTATTGGGTACATCTTCTATCACAGATCTGAAGGCAAGATTTTTGTTGCTAAATTCGGATCCTTTCTAGAGAAGGAGTTTCTCTCGAAAGAAGTGAGTGGGAGGAAAGTAGAACTTGATGAGGTAAATGCACCTGCCCCCTTATTGGAAAGTAGTTCATCACAAGAACCGGTTCCTGTGACAACTGCACCAATCAGTGAGGAAGCTAATGATACTGATCATGAAACTTCAGATCAAGTTACTACCGAACTTCGTAGGTCTACCAGAGTAAGATCCGCACCAGAGTGGTACGGTAATCCTATTCTGGAAGTCATGTTACTTGACCATGGCAAACCCACGAACTATGAGGAAGCGATGATGAGCCCAGATTCCGCAAAATGGCCCGAGGCCATGAAATCTGAGATGGGATCCATGTATGAGAACAAAGTATGGACTTTGGTTGACTTGCCCGATGATCGGCAAGCCATAGAAAATAAATGGATCTTCAAGAAGAAGACTGACGCTGATGGTAATATAACTGTCTACAAAGCTCGACTTGTTGCGAAAGGTTTTCGACAAGTTCAAGGGGTTGACTACGATGAGACTTTCTCACTCGTAGCGATGCTTAAGCCTGTCCGAATCATGTTAGCAATTGCCGCATTTTATGATTATGAAATTTGGCAAATGGATGTCAAAACTGCATTCCTGAATGGATTTACGGAAGAAGAGTTGTATATGATGCAACCGGAAGGTTTTGTCGATCCAAAAGGTGCTAACAAAGTGTGCAAGCTCCAGCGATCCATTTATGGACTGGTGCAAGCCTCTCGGAGTTGGAATAAACGCTTTGATAGTGTGATCAAAGCATATGGTTTTATCTGAGACTTTTGGAGAAGCCTGTATTTACAAGAAAGTGAGTGGGAGCTCTGTAGCATTTCTGATATTATATGTAGATGACATATTGTTAATTGGAAATGATATAGAATTTCTGGATGGCATAAAGGGATACTCGAATAAAAGTTTTTCAATGGAAGACCTCGGTGAAGCTGCTTACATATTGGGCATCAAGATCTATAGAGATAGATCAAGACGCTTAATTGGACTTTCACAAAGCACATACCTTGATAAAGTTTTGAAGAAGTTCAAAATGGATCGAGCAAAGAAAGGGTTCTTGCACTGTATTACAAGGTGTGAAGTTGAGTCGGACTCAATGCCCGACCACGGCAGAAGATAGAGAAAATGAAAGATGTTCCCTATGCTTCAGCCATAGGCTCTATCATGTATGCAATGTTGTGTACCGGACACGGCGTGTGCTTAGCGATAAGCTTGGCGGGAGGTACCAAAGTAATCCAGAGTGGATCCTTTGGACAGCGGTCAAGAATATCCTGAAATACCGAAAAGGACTAAGGATATGTTTCTCGTTTATGGAGGTGACAAAGAGCTAGTCGTAAATGGTTACGTCAATGCAAGCTTTGACACTGATCCGGACGATTCTAAATCGCAAACCGGATCGTGTTTATATTGAGCAGTGGAGCTGTCGGTTGGTGCGATTCTAAACAAAGCGTCGTGGAGGGATCTACATGCGAAGCGGAGTACATAGCTGCTTGGAAGCGACAAATGAAGGAGTCTGGATGAAGGAGTTCATTTCCGATCTAGGTGTCATACCTAGTGCATCGGGACCAATGAAGATCTTCTGTGACAATACTGGTGCAATTGCCTTGGTAAAGGAATCCAGATTTCACAAGAGGACGAAGCACATCAAAAGACGCTTCAATTCCATGCGGGACCAAGTCCAGGTGGGAGACATAGAGATTTGCAAGATACATACGGATCTGAATGTTGCAGACCCGTTGACTAAGGCTCTTCCACGAGCAAAACATGATCAGCACCAAGACTCCATGGGTGTTAAAATCATTACAGTGTAATCTAGATTATTGACTCTAGTGCAAGTGGGAGATCAAGGAAATATGCCCTAGAGGCAATAATAAAGTTATTATTTTTTTCCTCATATCATGATAAATGTTTATTATTCATGCTAAAATTGTATTAACCAGAAACATAATACATGTGTGAATACATAGACAAACTTAATGTCACTAGTATGCCTCTACTTGACTAGCTCATTAATCAATGATGGTTGTGTTTCCTAACCATAGACATGTGTTGTCATTTGATTAACGAATCACATCATTAGGAGAATGATGTGATTGACTTGACCCATTCCGTTAGCCTAGCACTTGATCGTTTAGTATGTTGTTATTGCTTTCTTCATGACTTATACAAAGTTCCTACAACTATGAGATTATGCAACTCCCGTTTACCGGAGGAACACTTTGTGTGCTACCAAACGTCACAACTAACTGGGTGATTATAAAGGAGCTCTACAGGTGTCTCTAATGGTACATGTTGAGTTGGCGTATTTCGAGATTAGGTTTTGTCACTCCGATTGTCGGAGAGGTATCTCTGGGCCCTCTCGGTAATGCACATCACTATAAGCCTTGCAAGCAATGTGGCCAATGAGTTGGTTACGGAATGATGCATTATGTAACGAGTAAAGAGACTTGCCGGTAACGAGATTGAACTAGGTATTGGATACGGACGATCAAATCTTGGGCAAGTAACATATCGATGACAAAGGGAACAACATATGTTGCTATGCGGTTTGACCGATAAAGATCTTCGTAGAATATGTAGGAGCCAATATGAGCATCCAGGTTTCGCTATTGGTTATTGACCGGAAACAGTTCTAGGTCATGTCTACATAGTTCTCGTACCCGTAGGGTCCGCACGCTTAACGTTACGATGACAATTTTATTATGAGTTTATAAGTTTTGATGTACCGAAGGTTGTTCGGAGTCCCGGATGTGATCACGGACATGACGAGGAGTCTCGAAATGGTCGAGCCATAAAGATTGATACATTGGACGACTATATTCGGACATCGAAAGTGTTCCGGGTGATTTCGGAGAAAACCGGAGTGCCGGAGGGGTTACCGGAACCCCCCGGGGAAGTATTGGGCCTTAGTGGGTCTGAGGGGAGAGAGAGGGCAGCAGCCCAGGAGGTGGCGCGCCCCCTCCCATGGGGAGTACGAATTGGACTAGGGGAGGGGAGCGCGGCCCCTCTTTCCCTCTCCCTCTCCCTCTCTTTCCTTCCCCCTTCCTCCTTCCTAGTTGGACTAGGAAAGGGGAGTCATAGTCCCACTAGGAGGAGGACTCCCCCCTCCTTGGCGCGCCCCTAGGGCCGGCCGGCCTCCCCCCTTGCTCCTTTATATACGGGGGCAGGGGGCACCTCTAAACACACAAGTTGATCTTCATGATTGTTCCTTAGCCGTGTGCGGTGCCCCCTCCACCATATTCCACCTCGGTCATATCGTAGCGGTGCTTAGACGAAGCCCTGCGTCGGTAGAACATCATCATCGTCACCACGCCGTCGTCTTGTGGAACTCATCCCCGACACCCTGCTGGATCGGAGTCCGGGGATCGTCATCGAGCTGAACGTGTGCTGAACTTGGAGGTGCCGTATGTTCAGTACTTGGATCGGTCGGATCGTGGAGACGTACGACTACATCAACGCGTTTTCATAACGCTTCCACTTTCGGTCTACGAGGGTACGTGGACATCACTCTCCCGTCTCGTTGCTATGCATCACCATGATCTTGCGTGTGCGTAGAAATTTTTTTGAAATTACTACGTTCCCCAACAAGCACCACCACCCTAGGGGACGCCGCAAAATGTTGGAACCGAAATCAACAAAACCTGGATCCGTGATTTTTTGGTGGTGTTTTTGTTGCGTGGCGTGGGGATTTTTTTACTACAACCAACATTTGGTTTTTGCTGGAACCGGTACCTGTGATGTGGGATACGACAGAGGGCACGGGGTGCTGCAAAACCGGCACCCACCATTGTAACATCCCAAAATTTTAAATTTTGGAATGTTATAAACAAATAGATAGTTTTGATTGATTGTTGATTGATTGACTGAAAGTGAGTGAGTCTGAAACTTCTGAAAGATAAATGAGAGGGAATAAAAGGACTTTCCCAAACTTTCATTTTGCTTTTATGATCTTCGGGAATTCAAATTCTTTTCATCACGAAACCCTCGAGAGAAGATGACATGACTTCTTCCATTTATTTAAATGACAAGGGGTGTTGAAAATATTTGAATTTCATTTGAGAATATTTCCAATTCTGAAACTTTATGCAACTCAATGATTTTCCCGAGCAAAGATAAAATGACTTCTTCAAAACATATGAAATATGAGTTGGGAGTTTCAAAGAATTAAATTTCAAAGTTCTTTTGAATTTATTTTCAATTTGGAGTTATTTGAGTTTTATTCAAATTATTTTTCTTCAAAAAATAAATGGAAAATAGGGTAACATGATTCCCTACATCAGAAAAATGGAGAGAAATAAATTTGAAACCATTTTGGTATTTTTTAAAATGATTTTACCGGGTTTTAAATAGGTCGGTAGCACTGTTTGAATTATCTGAATTTTTGTGTATTTTATTTGAAGCTAGAATAATGTTCATCACGTAGGAAATGTTTTTCTGAAAATTTTGATATATTATATGCCTATATATTATTTTTATTTATTTTGCTTTCTTCTTATTTTGTTTTTCTGGAAAAAAATGTTTATTAAAAAAAAACATCTTCCCTGGACCGGGCCAACTGGGCCGAAGCCCAGCCAGCCCGCGCCGCACCGCCTTCCTCCTCCCGACCGGACTCTGAAGGAAATATGCCCTAGAGGCAATAATAAAGTTATTATTTATTTCCTTATATCATGATAAAGGTTTATTATTCATGCTAGAATTGTATTAACCGGAAACATAATACATGTGTGAATATATAGACAAACAGTATGTCACTAGTATGCCTCTACTTGACTAGCTTGTTAATCAAAGATGGTTATGTTTCCTAACCATGAACAAGGAGTTGTTATTTGATTAACAAGGTCACATCATTAGTTGAATGATCTGATTGACATGACCCATTCCGTTAGCTTAACACTTGATCGTTTAGTATGTTAATGCTTTCTTCATGACCCATACATGTTCCTATAACTATGAGATTATGCAACTCCGTTTACGGAGGAACACTTTGGGTACTACCAAAGCGTCACAACGTGAATCGGGTGATTATAAAGGAGTACTACAGGTGTCTCCAAAGGTACTTGATAGGTTGGCGTATTTCGAGATTAGGTTTTGTCACTCCGATTGCTCGGAGAGGTATCTCTAGGCCTTCTCGGTAATACACATCACTTAAGCCTTGCAAGCATTACAACTAATGAGTTAGTTGTGAGATGATGTATTACGGAGCGAGTAAAGAGACTTACGGTAACAAGATTGAACTAGGTATTGGATACCGACGATCGAATCTCGGGTAAGTAACATACCGATGACAAAGGGAACAACGTATGTCGTTATGCGGTTTGACCGATAAAGATCTTCGTAGAATATGTAGGAACCAATATGGGCATCCAGGTTCCGCTATTGGTTATTGACCGAGAATGGTTCTAGGTCATGTCTACATAGTTCTCGAACCCGTAGGGTCCGCACGCTTAACGCTTCGATGTGATTCATTATGAGTTTATAAGTATTGATGCACCGAAGTTTGTTCGAGTCCCGGATGTGATCACGGACATGACGAGGAGTCTCGAAATGGTCGAGACATAAAGATTGATATATTGGAAGCCTACATTTGGACATCGGAAAGGTTCCGAGTGAAATCGAATTTCTGGAGTACCGGAGGTTACCGAACCCCGGGAACTACATGGGCCCATAGTGGGCCTTGGAGGAAAGGAGAAGGGCAGCCCTGGGTGGCGCGCCCCCCTTCCCCTAGTCCTATTAGGACTAGGAAAGGTGGGCCGCCCCCTCTCTCTCTTTCCCCTCAGGAATCCTAATCCAACTAGGATTGGAGGGAGTCCTACTCCGGAGGGAGTAGGACTCCCTTCGTCTTCTCCTCCCTTGGGCCGCCACCTCCCCTTGGCTCCTTTATATATGAGGCGGGGGCACCCCATGACACACAAGTTGATCTACGGATCTTTCCTTAGCCGTGTGCGGTGCCCCCTTCCACCATATTCCACTTCGTCATATCGTCGCGGAGCTTAGGCGAAGCCCTGCGCCGGAGAAGTCATATCGTCGCGGAGCTTAGGCGAAGCCCTGCGTCGGTGTAGCATCAACATCGTCACCACGCCGTCGTGCTGACGGAACTCATCCCCGACACTTTGCTGGATCGGAGTCCGGGGATCATCATCGAGCTGAACGTGTGCTGAACTCGGAGGTGCCGTACGTTCGGTACTTGGATCGGTCGGATCGTGAAGACGCGTCTGACTACATCAACTGCGTTGTTATAACGCTTCCGCTTTCGGTCTCACGAGGGTGCGTGGACGGACACTCTTCCCTCTCGTTGCTATGCCATCACCATGGTCTTGCGTGATCGTGGGAAAATTTTTGAAATTACTGCGTTCCCCAACGGTGGCATCCGAGCCTGGTTTTATGCGTTGATGTCATATGCACGAGTAGAACACAAGTGAGTTGTGGACGATACAAGTCATACTGCCTACCAGCATGTCATACTTTGGTTCAGCGGTATTGTGAGATGAAGCGGCCCGGACCGACATTACGCGTACGCTTACACGAGACTGGTTTCACCGCTCCGAGCACTCGTTGCTTAAAGGTGACCGCGGGTGTCTGTCTCTCTCACTTTAGTTGAACCGAGTGTGGCTACGCCCGGTCCTTGAGAAGGTTAAACCGGAGTCTATTTGACAAACTATCGTTGTGGTTTTGATGCGTAGGTAAGAACGGTTCTTGCTCAGCCCGTAGCAGCCACGTAAAACTTGCAACAACAAAGTAGAGGACGTCTAACTTGTTTTTGCAGGGCATGTTGTGATGTGATGTGGTCAAAAGCGTGATGCTATATTTTATTGTATGAGATGATCATGTTTTGTAACCGAGTTATCGGCAATCGGCGAGAGCCATATGGTTGTCGCTTTATTGTATGAAATGCAACGCCATGTAATTGCTTTACTTTATCACTAAGGAGTAGCGATAGTCGTAGAAGCAATAGTTGGCGAGACGACAACGATGCTACGATGGAGATCAAGGTGTCGGCGCCCGGTGGCGATGGTGATCATGGCGGTGCTTGGCGATGGAGATCACAAGCACAAGATGATGATGACCATATCATATCACTTATATTGATTGCATGTGATGTTTATCCTTTATGCATCTTATCTTGCTTTGATTGACGGTAGCATTATAAGATGATCTCTCACTAAAATTATCAAGAAGTGTTCTCCTGAGTATGCACCGTTGCGAAAGTTCTTCGTCTTTGAGACACCACGTGATGATCGGGTGTGATAGGCTCTACGTTCAAATACAACGGGTGCAAAACAGTTGCATAGCGAATACTCGAGTTAAACTTGGCGAGCCTAGCATATAACAGATATGGCCTCGAACACGGAGACCGAAGGTCGGCGTGAATCATATAGTAGATATGATCAACATAGTGATGTTCACCATTGAAACTACTCCATCTCACGTGATGATCGGACATGGTTTAGTTGATATGGATCACGTGATCACTTAGATGACTAGAGAGATGTCTGTCTAAGTGGGAGTTTTTTAATATGATTAATTGAACTTAAATTTATCATGAACTTAGTACCGATAGTATTTTGCTTGTCTATGTTTCTTTGTAGATAGATGGCTCGTCTTTGTTGTTCCGTTGAATTTTAATGCGTTCCTTGAGAAAGCAAAGTTGAAAGATGATGGTAGCAATTACGGACTGGGTCCGTAACTGAGGATTATCCTCATTGCTTTGCACAGAAAAATTACGTCCTGGAAGCACCGCATGGGTGACAGAACTGCTGCAGAATCTTTGAGCGGAAGTTGTGAGCGTCGCAAAGCGAGCTGATGACTACTCTATAGTTCGTGTGTGCCATGCTTTACGGCTTAGAACCGGGTCTTCAACGACGTTTTGAACGTCATGGAGCATATGAGATGTTCCAGAGTTGAAGTTAATATTTCAAGCAAATGCCCGGATTGAGAGATATGAAGTCTCCAATAAGTTCTATAGCTGCAAGATGGAGGAGAATAGTTACATCGGTGAGCACATACTCAAAATGTCCGGGTATAACAATCACTTAATTCAGCTGGGAGTTAATCTTCCGGATGATAGTGTCATTGACAGAATTCTCCAATCATCGCCACCAAGCTACAAGAGCTTCGTGATGAACTATAATATGCAAGGGATGACTAAGACAATTCCTGAGCTCTTCGCGATGCTAAAAGCTGCGGAGGTAGAAATCAAGAAAGAGCATCAAGTGTTGATGATCAACAAGACCACTAGTTTCAAGAAAAGGGCAAAGGGAAGAAGAAGGAAACTTCAAAAGAACAGCAAGAAAGTTGCTGATCAAGAGAAGAAACCCAAGTCCGGACCTAAGCCTGAAACTGAGTGTTTTCTTGCCAAGCAGACGGACACCGAAGCGAGAACTGCCCCAAGTATTTGGCGGATAAAAAGGATGGCAAGGTGAACAAAGGTATATGTGATATACATGTTATTGATGTGTACCTTACTAATACTCATGATAGTACACAGGTATTTGATACCGGTTACATTGCTAATATTTGCAACTCGAAACAGGAACTACGGATTAAGCGAAGATTGGCTAAGGACGAGGTGACGATACGCGTTGGAAATGGTTCCAAAGTCGATGTGATCGCAGTCGACACGCTACCTCTACATCTACTTTCGGGAGTAGTTTTAGACCTAAATAATTGTTATTTGGTGCCAGCGTTGAGCATGAACATTATATCTGGATCTTGTTTAATGCGAGACGGTTATTCATTTAAATCAGAGAATAATGGTTGTTCTATTTATATATCTTTTATGGTCATGCACCCTTGAAGAATGGTCTATTCTTGTTGAATCTCGGCAAGAGTGATACACATATTCATAATGTTGAAGCCAAAAGATGCAGAGTTGATAATGATAGTGCAACTTATTTGTGGCACCGCCGTTTAGGTCATATCGGTGTAAAGCGCATGAAGAAACTCCATCTTGATGGGCTTCGGAATCACTTGATTATGAATCACTTGGTACTTGCGAACCGTGCCTCATGGGCAAGATGACCAAAACGCCGTTCTCGGAACTATGGAGCGAGCAACTGATTTGTTGGAAATCATACATCTTGATGTTTGTGGTCCAATGAATGTTGAGGCACGCCGGGCGGGTATCGTTATTTTCTCACCTTCACAGATGATTTGAGCGAGATATGGGTATATCTACTTAATGAAACACAAATCTGAAACATTTGAAAAGTTCAAAGAATTTCAGAGTGAAGTGGAAAATCATCGTAACAAGAAAATAAAATTTCTACGATCTGATCGTGGAGGAGAATATTTGAGTTCTGAGTTTGGTTTACATTTGAAACAATGTGGAATAGTTTAGCAACTCACGCCACCGGAACACCACAGAGAAATGGTGTGTCCGAACGTCAGAATCGTACTTTACTAGATATGGTGCGATCTATGATGTCTATTTCCGATTTACCGCTATCGCTTTGGGGTTATGCTTTAGAGACGGCCACATTCACGTTAAATAGGACACCGTCAAAATCCGTTGAGACGGCGCCTTATGAACTATGGTTTGGCAAGAAACCAAAGTTGTCGTTTCTTAAAGTTTGGGGCTGCGATGCTTATGTAAAGAAACTTCAACCAGATAAGCTCGAACCCAAATCGGAAAAATGTGTCTTCATAGGATACCCAAAAAAGACTGTTGGGTACGCCTTCTATCACAGATCTGAAGGCAAGATTTTCGTTGCTAAATTCGGATCCTTTCTAGAGAAGGAGTTTCTCTCGAAAGAAGTGAGTGGGAGGAAAGTAGAACTTGATGAGATAATCATGTCGATCCCTTATTGGAAAGTAGTTCATCACAAGAAATGGTTCTGTGACAACTACACCAATTAGTGAAGAAACTAATGATGATGATCATGAAACTTGAGATCAAGTTACTCTTGAACCTCGTGAGGTCAACCAGAGTAAAATACGCACTGTGAGTGGTACGGTAATCCTATTCGAAGTCATGTTACTTGACCATGGCGAACCTACAAACTATGAAGAAGCGATGGTGAGCCCAGATTCATAAAATGGCTGGAAGCCATGAAATCTGAGATGGGATCCATGTATGAGAACAAAGTATGGACTTTGGTTGACTTGCCCGATGATCGACAAGCCATTGAAAATAAATGGATCTTTAAGAAGAAGACTGACGCTGATGGTAATATAACTGTCTACAAAGCTCGACTTGTTGCGAAGGTTTTCGACAAGTTCAAGGGGTTGACTACGATGAGACTTTCTCACCCGTAGCGATGCTTAAGTCTGTCCGAATCATGTTAGCAATTGCCGCATTTTATGATTATGAAATTTGGCAAATGGATGTAAAAACTGCATTCTTGAATGGATTTCTAGAAGAAGAGTTGTATATGATGCAACCAGAAGATTTTGTCGATCCAAAGGGTGCTAACAAAGTGTGCAAGCTCCAACGATCAATTTATGGTCCGTGCAAGCCTCTCGGAGTTGGAATAAACGCTTTGTGATGTGATCAAAGCATATGGGTTTTATACAGACTTTTGGAGAAGCCTGTATTTACAAGAAAGTGAGTGGGAGCTCTGTAGCATTTACGATATTATATATGGACGACATATTATTGATTGGAAATGATATAGAATTTCTGGATAGCATAAATGGATACTTGAATAAAAGTTTTTCAATGAAAGACCTCGGTGAAGCTGCTTACATATTGGGCATCAAGATCTATAGAGATAGATCAAGACGCTTAATTGGACTTTCACAAAGCACATACCTTGATAAAGTTTTGAAAAAGTTCAAAATGGATCGAGGCAAAGAAAGGTTTTTGCACTGTGTTGCAAGGTATAAGATTGAGTCGACTCAATGCCCGACCACAATGAAGATAGAGAGAAAATGAAAGATGTTCCCTATGCTTCAGCCATAGGCTCTATCATGTATGCAATCTTGTGTACCGGACCTGACGTATGCTTAGCTGTAAGCTTGGCGGGAAGGTACCAAAGTAATCCAGGAATGGATCAACTGGACAGCGGTCAAGAACATCCTGAAATACCGAAAAGGACTAAGGATATGTTTCTCATATATGGAGGTGACAAAGAGCTAGTCGTAAATGGTTACGTCGATGCAAGCTTTGACACCGATCCGGACGATTCTAAATTGCAAACCGGATCGTGTTTTTATTAAACGGTGGAGCTGTCGGTTGGTGCAGTTCTAAACAAAGCGTCGTGGCGGGATCTACATGTGAAGCGGAGTACATAGCTGCTTGAGCAGCGAATGAAGGAGTCTGGATGAAAGAGTTCATTTCCGATCTAGGTGTCATACCTAGTGCATCGGGACCGATGAAGATCTTCTGTGACAATCTTTGGTGCAATTGCCTTGGCAAAGGAATCCAGATTTCACAAGAGGACCAAGCATATCAAGAGACGCTTCAATTCCATTCGGGACCAAGTCCAAGTGGGAGACATAGAGATTTGCAAAATACATACGGATCTGAATGTTGCGGACCCGTTGACTAAGCCTCTTCCACGAGCAAAACATGATCAGCACCAAGACTCCATGGGTGTTAGGATCATCACTTTGTAATCTAGATTATTGACTCTAGTGCAAGTGGGAGATCAAGGAAATATGCCCTAGAGGCAATAATAAAGTTATTATTTATTTCCTTATATCATGATAAAGGTTTATTATTCATGCTAGAATTGTATTAACCGGAAACATAATACATGTGTGAATATATAGACAAAGCAAGATGTCACTAGTATGCCTCTACTTGACTAGCTTGTTAATCAAAGATGGTTATGTTTCCTAACCATGAACAAGGAGTTGTTATTTGATTAACAAGGTCACATCATTAGTTGAATGATCTGATTGACATGACCCATTCCGTTAGCTTAACACTTGATCGTTTAGTATGTTAATGCTTTCTTCATGACCCATACATGTTCCTATAACTATGAGATTATGCAACTCCGTTTACCGGAGGAACACTTTGGGTACTACCAAAGCGTCACAACGTAATCGGGTGATTATAAAGGAGTACTACAGGTGTCTCCAAAGGTACTTGTTGGGTTGGCGTATTTCGAGATTAGGTTTTGTCACTCCGATTGTGGAGAGGTATCTCTAGGCCTTCTCGGTAATACACATCACTTAAGCCTTGCAAGCATTACAACTAATGAGTTAGTTGTGAGATGATGTATTACTGAACGAGTAAAGAGACTTACGGTAACAAGATTGAACTAGGTATTGGATACCGACGATCGAATCTCGGGTAAGTAACATACCGATGACAAAGGGAACAACGTATCTCGTTATGCGGTTTGACCGATAAAGATCTTCGTAGAATATGTAGGAACCAATATGGGCATCCAGGTTCCGCTATTGGTTATTGACCGAGAATGGTTCTAGGTCATGTCTACATAGTTCTCGAACCCGTAGGGTCCGCACGCTTAACGTTTCGATGACAGTTCATTATGAGTTTATAAGTATTGATGCACCGAAGTTTGTTCGGATTCCCGGATGTGATCACGGACATGACGAGGAGTCTCGAAATGGTCGAGTCTTAAAGATTTATATCTTGGAATCATACAATTGGACATCTGAAAGGGTCCGAGTGAAATCGAATTTCTGGAGTACCGGAGGTTACCGGAACCCCGGGAACTACATGGGCCCATAGTGGGCCTTGGAGGAAAGGAGAAGGGCAGACCTAGGTGGTCACGCCCCCTTCCCTAGTCCTATTAGGACTAGGAAAGGTGGGCCGGCCCCTCTCTCTTTCCCCTCCGGGAATCCTAATCCAACTAGGATTGGAGGGAGTCCTACTCCGGAGGGAGTAGGACTCCTTGGTCTTCCTCCTCCCTTGGGCGGCCACCTCCCCTTGGCTCCTTTATATCTCACAGGCGGGGGCACCCCATGACACACAAGTTGATCTACGGATCTTTCCTTAGCCGTGTGCGGTGCCCCTTCCACCATATTCCACTTGGTCATATCGTCGCGGAGCTTAAGCGAAGCCCTGCGCCGGAGAAGTCATATCGTCGCGGAGCTTAGGCGAAGCCTGCGTCGGTGGAGCATCAACATCGTCCTGCCACGCCGTCGTCTTGTGGAACTCATCCCGACACTTTGCTTTGGATCGAGTCCGGGATCATCATCGAGCTGAGCGTGTGCGAGAACTCGGAGGTGCCGTCGTTCGGTACTTGGATCGGTCGGATCGTGAAGACGTCGACTACATCAACAGCGTTGTTATAACGCTTCCGCTTTCGGTCTACGAGGGTACGTGGACGGACACTCTTCCCTCTCGTTGCTATGCCATCACCATGGTCTTGCGTGATCGTAGGAAATTTTTTGAAATTACTGCGTTCCCCAACAGACTCCGCCGCCCGCACGGCATCGCCGCCTTGACCGACCAGGACACCCCCGCGCCGCCTTGCCCCCTCCTCCACGCAACCCCACGCCCCCCCCTCTATATAAACCCGCGCCGTCGCCGCCTTTTTCCTCTCTGCCAGCAGCTCACCCCTCCGCATCTCACGCCGCCACGGGCCGTCGCCCTAAATGCGCCGTCGCCGCCGACGCCACCACTGCAACCGCCGCTCCACGCCGCCTCCCGTGCTCCTCCTCGCCTTCCCGACGCCGAGCCTTTGCCCGAAGTTCGCGAACCGCCGCCTTCTCGCCAGAAGCCGCCCGATCCAAACCGCCACCGCCGGTTCTCCGCCGAACCGCCCGAACCGCCGTGGGACGGTAAAACCAGCAAAAACCGCCGGTTTTTTAGTTAGATCGGTTTTATATTTTTTTGAGCAGTTGATTTTTTTAGGTTAAGTTGTGAACGTTCACCGGTTAGGCACACTCAGCGAACGATTTTCGTTCATTAACGTTCTGTAACGAACGTTCACTGTCTAGCTTTTTCCTTTTTCTGTTTATTTACGCCAGGGACCCATCCGTGAACATTTGTTTTACAGAATAGTCCCTAATTTTCAAACGGCTATAACTTTTCACTCGTTAGTCCAAATCCAACGAAACCAACACCCACTTCTGCGTTATGATCTCCTCTATCCAGTAATCCAACTCAAACTTGTTTTTGAAAGTTTAAAATTTGAATTAGATCAGATTTGAATTCAAACTTCGTTTGATCATAACTTGAGTTTCAGAACTCGATTTAGTTGATTCTTTTTGCAAATCGAAGCTCTTGACCTAAACTTTCTGATAAGGCCAAATTTACATAATTTTGGTACTGTTAGAAATTGTTTTATGTTGCAAGAGTTATTTGCTTGGTTTTGATGTTTTTCTAAATCGTTTTCTTCGTTCTTCACGTCTTTTGAGTGATTGCTTATGTGTGGTTACTATTGCTGATTACGATAGATTGACCGGAGTGTGACGAGTAGAACTATCAAGAGTTTTTGAGTGCGAATCATCTTCATCAACATTGCAGGCAAGTAACACTTGATCATACCTTTTCATACCCAGTTTTATGCATTAGCTCAATCCTCAAACATTGCATGATTAGGATGTCATTAATTTGTGGGTTGGGAAGTAGATGATGAGGTAGGAACCTATTGCCTGTTACTATCAAACCCTTGGGAGTTACTTCTACGTGTTGCTTATATTGCTATGCTATGCTCGTGAGACGTGGTTTGGGTTTGAGAGATATTCACGACAGAGGTGAGATTGTTAATTAATGGTTTACTTTAAGGTGGCAACTTAAATACACATCTGGGTGGATCGAGGCACACAGGAACCCAGTGTTGTCTGCTTTTATTTTTTGGAAATCCGGGGTACCCGTGTGATCTTCCTATGGACCGCCACCCAGGCTAAAGGGAACTGAGATTATTCATGCTAGAAACTTCCGTGTGCAGCCACAAGTTATTATGGGCTCTAGCATAGTTGAGTAAGTTATGTGAAGCTCTTGAAGAGGTAGATCAGCAGGTAGTGGGTTTTGTAGGTTTGTATGATCTACCCGGAGTAGAGAGTTAATGTTTCTGAAAGACTGTGTCTCGGTCATCCGTTTCTCAAACACCATGCAGTGCGAGAAATCAACGAAGGCGATCGAGTCTTGTGGGGAAAAGTCATAAACCTCTACAGAGTGTACAATCTAATCATGGTTAGCCGTGTCCCCGGTTATGGACAATTATGAGTATCTAGTACTTGAGTATTCACATGTATCTCATCACTCTAAATTAATATTGCTGGGATGTTAATTATCTTAATTGGGATTGAGTTGGGGTTATACCTTCTCAATGATGTTTCAACCACCATGATAGTTAAAGTAAAACTTATTCCTTTGTTGTAGGGAAAAATTGGCTTTTCATAAACTGTAATCATAGAGCTTTCCACCAGCCATATATGCATGTAGTATAGCTTATTCTTTCATTACTCTCTATGTGTTACATTGCCAGCATATTCCATGTGCTGACCCGTTTTCGGGCTGCAACGTTTCATGTTGCAGACTTTTCAGACGTCAAGTAAGTGACACGTTAGGGTTACGATTTCCTATACTCAACTTTGCCGTTGGTGTTGATGGGAATCCACAACCTTGTTGCTTCCGCTATGTTTGGAGTGAGGTAATAGTATTTACGTTACTCTATACATGTGATTTACCTCTGTTATAAATCCTTCGAGTACTGTATGTGTCAGCATACCGATCCAGGGAAGACACCTAAGCACAGAGACTTGATCCATTCGGGTCGGGTCGCTACAAGATGGTATCAGAGCACATGTTGGTATGGGGCGTGACCCTAGAAACTGGCAAGCCCATAGGAAAGATTTTCTCTACTACTTCATTTTCAAAAGATCTTTTACCTCTCTTCTCTTCGGAGCTGATTCAAATACTCCCTTTTAGTGAGACCATACCCCTTTCCCCTTTTGACCACTCGAAGATTTGACCGATGAGACCACTCCAAGGAGACAAGATATCGGACAACTAAGACCATTTGGAATGAAGAGGATTTTACCGTGTAAATGGAAACTAAAACTGTTGAAGACTCCGAAGACTTGGAGAATTTGAAGGCTCTGAAGAATTCCCAGATTTTTTATGACCTAGGAAGACTACCTTTATGGAACCTGGCAGACTATGGAAGCTGTCAATACCCGAGATCAAGGAGTATCGAAGAAAGACCAGAACATGGAGCATAGAACTCAAAGTTTTGTCAAGGAAACCCTAAGGCAGGAGATATCAACTATGGAGAGATAGCTCATGGAAATGACAAGAGCAGAAAGACGACTATCCGTGATGTTATCGTCGATTTATGCTATTATCACCGTGCTGAGTTAAGCATGCATATGCATGGAAGAATTGGATGACAAAAGGGCTGATGGAGCACCTATTAGCAAGATGAAGTTTTAACCTTAGCCGGTGTATCACCAGGATCTGGAGTGTTACATCAAGAAGTTTAAGATGGACCTACAAGAAGCAGTATTTGACAAGGAGGCAATTCATGAAGAACTCAGGATCCAGAAGCTGAAAGTAGCCAAGCTGAAGGAGCAAAACCTCGAGATACCGGAGATTCGTCAGGAACTGAAGGACAGTAGGATCATCGTTCATATCGAGATTGATGAAATCCAGAAGTTGGAACGTAACTCCGGAAATATTAAAGGACGCCATGATAGACTTTACGACAACAGAGATTTGGCATAAGAACTTGAAAAGGACAAGCATGATCAGACGAAGCCATCGGAGACATGACCAAGACTTGAGGAGTTTGATGACGTTGAGATTTATTGACCTTTAGAATACCCAACCCTATTATATACCTGCGTTAGATGCGACGATTGTGAGCTGTCATTTGTTTGATGTTTTTCTGACAGCCACAAATAAAATCTGTATTTTCAAAACTTTTGTTTGCTTTGTGTGCATCCCTCTCGATCTCTCTTATCTCACCCCATAATCCATGGACCCAATAGATGATGAATGGAGATGAGCTCGTATTTTCGGGACCGATGAGTCAATTGAAGACGGACCGATGGATTCAGAACATGGAGGATCACATGGAGAATAACCCTATAGCCAGAAAGGATATGGCCCAACATGCTCTTCAATGCTTTGAAAGAGGTGTTGCTGCTTGGTGGAGGATGTACCAAACCATCAATGGATGGCAAGGAGTAACCACTTGGAAAGAATTTAAGTTGACTTTGTCAAGGTCTAGGTTTGTGTCCCAGAAATTGGAGCCTTATGGAAATGATATGAAGAAACCTTGTGCATGCAAGCTCTATGGAGAAATAGGACACACCCATAAAGAACACAAGGATGAATGCCCAAATTGTGGAGGAAGTCATCCAACTGAAGAATGCCCAACTAGGCAGATCACTTGTTTCTTGTGTGAAGGGACTAACCACTACGCTGCTCAGTGTCACATTTACCCCATGGTACAAAGAACCATCCAACAGAAGAAAGAAGAAATGAAAGGAGCCTTAATGGAAATTTTAAAAGAACCTGTGATGAAGGAAGAGGTGGAGGACACACCCAAAGAAGAACCAATTAAACCCTGCACCAAGTCCTGCTATTCATGTGGAGAAGAAGGGCACATCTCCCAGCATTGTTCGAATGTGGATTTAGTAGAATTCCCGACAGAGGAAGTAGAGTATGACCCACAGGAAATAGAAGCCCTGATTGGAACGGAAAAGTCCAGGAAGAGAAGTAGATTGGATTCCAGGAACAACCCAATTTCTACAAAGAAAGACCTGAGTCATATCACATGTTTCAGGTGCAAAAATTCAGGGCACTACTTCAATGATTGCCCGAGAGGGAAGATAAGGACCCCAGGAGGCTATATAATCACAAGGAAACCTCGATATTTGTCAGAAGTAATATGTTTTCGTTGTGATGAAGCAGGACACTTTGCCAGGGATTGTCCCAAAGAGAAGGAGGCTTGTGATAAATAGTTGAGTTTGCAAGAGGAATATAGTAGTAGTAGTAGTGAGAACAATTACATTATATTGAAGTGTTGAGTTGAGGCATGTAATGGAAAACAGGAGATTGTAATAATTTGAGAATAAATAAAGTTAGCAGTGTTGGTACTGATTTGGATTTTATGAGTTGTTACTCTATGAGGAAAGATGTTGACCATTTTCGAGGATATGAGAAATATGGTCTATGGAAGATTAGAGCATTTTAAGGGTGGTAGTACCCTGTGAGGACGCTTGACCTTGGAAAGGATAATGATGTTCCACGAATTTGAGTATGGACTTCATAAGTATAAGTTTTTATTTTGGTAGGTGGGATATCCCACGAGGATGAAGAGATGAATTACTATTGGATATAAAGGAGGTATGATGTTGGAAATATGGATCAAGGTAAATTCCATAATGAGTCTGAGTAATCACGTCTCAGTTTGGTACAATAGAAGGAAGGAAGACCATACTATTGGATGGATTTTAAGTATACTAGGAAGTTGGAAGTTGGAATAACGATCAGCTGCCCAGATGATGTGTTCAAGGACTACAAGTGAAGAGATGGGCCATAACCCACAGGGCCCAGGACCTGCCAAGAAGCAAGCACATTCTTGCTGAAGGAAAAACCTTGGAGCAAGTTACGATTTTATCGACCGATGATTCTATAGGAGTATACGCAAAACCTGAGTGTTGTGAAGAAACGATAGATGTTTGTTTGGCTTGCAGAATCAATGGATTTATCCGAACTTGGTTCGTCGACAAGAGAAATTCTGCAATGCTTGTGAGGATGACCGAGTGTTAGAATGCGAGATTCGCTAAACCATGTACAAGGTAATGATTTGGGTGCGGGATGGATTGATCACCATACCGACTTACTCTTATTATTCGCCTTGCTATACGGGATGGAAAATCTGAGTGACTTACCTATAGTAGAGAGACGACGATCAAAACCTTGTTCAAAACCTTAGAATGGTATAGGTATTTTCCCTTGTACACGGCGGTTGTTGCCAACCGTAGGTCATACGGTGAGGTTCAACCTGCACCCATTTCCTGCAGGACAAACCATAAATTGTTGACCACCATGAGATATCGATAGCTGATTAGTATTGGCGCCAGACCCATCAGCTATGAAGACCCAGTCTCGGAACAACCTTACCAAGAAGTAAAGGACAAAAGAATTGAGGAAAAGGTTATGCCGCTACCGGAAGAGCCCAGAGAAGGAATTATCCTTACGATCTGAGAAGACCGACACTGTCAACAATAAGGATGGAGTATATGAGTTTTGATGGAACCTTAACAATGCTTCTAAGGGTGGTAGCACCCGAGACCCCGGAGACGATCGATGGATTTTGAGAAGACCCCAAACCCTAACCTATTTCTTGCTAGCCTCTCCGAATCTCGAGGACGAGATTCATTTTAAGGGTGGTAGTTTGTAACATCCCAAAATTTTAAATTTTGGAATGTTATAAACAAATAGATAGTTTTGATTGATTGTTGATTGATTGACTGAAAGTGAGTGAGTCTGAAACTTTTGAAAGATAAATGAGAGGGAATAAAAGGACTTTCCCAAACTTTCATTTTGCTTTTATGATCTTCGGGAATTCAAATTCTTTTCATCACGAAACCCTCGAAGGAAGATGACATGACTTCTTCCATTTATTTAAATGACAAGGGGTGTTGAAAATATTTGAATTTCATTTGAGAATATTTCCAATTCTGAAACTTTATGCAACTCAATGATTTTCACGAGCAATGATAAAATGACTTCTTCAAAACATATGAAATATGAGTTGGGAGTTTCAAAGAATTAAAATTCAAAGTTCTTTTGAATTTATTTTCAATTTGGAGTTATTTGAGTTTTATTCAAATTATTTTTCTTCAAAAATAAATGGAAAATAGGGTAACATGATTCCCTACATCGTAAAAATGGAGAGAAATAAATTTGAAACCATTTTGGTATTTTTTAAAATGATTTTATTGGGTTTTAAATAGGTCAAGAGTACTGTTTGAATTATTTGAATTTTTGTGTATTTTATTTGAAGCTAGAATAATGTTCATCATGTAGGAAATGTTTTTCTGAAAATTTTGATATATTATATGCCTATATATTATTTTTATTTATTTTGCTTTCTTCTTATTTTGTTTTTCCGAAAAAATGTTTATTAAAAAAACATCTTAGTGGGATCGCCAACTGGGCCGAAGCCCAGCCAGCCCGCGCCGCACCGCCTTCCTCCTCCCGACCGGACTCCGCCGCCCGCACGGCATCGCCGCCGCCGTGACCTACCAGGAGACCTCCGCGCCGCCTTGCCCCCTCCTCCACGCAACCCACACCCCCCTCTATATAAACCCGCGTCGCCGCCGCCTTTTTCCTCTCTGCCGCGCCGCGCCACCCCTCCCGCATCTCACCGACGCCACCACCGCAACCGCCGCTCCACGCCGCCCCTCCCCGTGCTCCTCCCTGCCTTCCCCGACGCCGGAGCCACCGCCCCGAGTTCGCCGGAGCCACCGCCCCGATCCAAACCGCCACCGCCGGTTCTCCGCCGAAGACCGCCGAACCGCCATGGACCGGTAAAACCCGCGCAAAAACCATGGTTTTTTAGTTAGATCGGTTATATATTTTTTGAGCGATTGATTTTTTAGGTTAAGTTGCGAACGTTCACCGTTAGGCACACTCAGCGAACGATTTTGCTCATTAACGTTCTGTAACGAACGTTCACTGTCTAGCTTTTTCCTTTTTCTGTTTATTTACGTCAGGGACCCATCCGTGAATATTTGTTTTACAGAATAGTCCCTAATTTTCAAACGGCTATAACGTTTCACTCGTTAGTCCAAATCCAACGAAACCAACGCCCACTTCTTCGTTATGATCTCCTCTATCCAGTAATCCAACTCAAACTTGTTTTTGAAATTTTAAAATTTGAATTAGATCAGATTTGAATTCAAACTTCGTTTGATCATAACTTGAGTTTCGTAACTCCGATTTAGTTGATTCTTTTTGCAAATCGAAGCTCTTGACCTAAACTTTCTGATAAGGCCAAATTTACGTAATTTTGGTACTTTTAGAAATTGTTTTATGTTGCAAGAGTTATTTTCTTGGTTTTGATGTTTTTCTAAATCGTTTTCTTCGTTCTTCACGTCTTTTGAGTGATTGCTTATGTGTGGTTACTATTGCTGATTACGATAGATTGACCGGAGTGTGACGAGTAGAACTATCAAGAGTTTTGAGTGCGAATCATCTTCATCAACATTGCAGGCAAGTAACACTTGATCATACCTTTTCATACCCAGTTTTATGCATTAGCTCAATCCTCAAACATTGCATGATTAGGATGTCATTAATTTGTGGGTTGGGAAGTAGATGATGAGGTAGGAACCTATTGCCATGTTACTATCAAACCCTTGGGAGTTACTTCTACATGTTGCTTATATTGCTATGCTATGCTCGTATACGTGGTTTAGGTTTGAGAGATATTCGCGACAGAGGTGAGATTGTTAATTAATGGTTTACTTTAAGGTGGCAACTTAAATACACATCTGGGTGGATTGAGGCACCTGGGGAACCCAATGTTGTCTGTTTTATTTTTTTTGGAAATCCCGGGGTACCCGTGTGATCTTCCTATGGACCGCCACCCAGGCTCAAAGGGAACTGAGATTATTCATGCTAGAAACTTCCGTGTGCAACCACAAGTTATTATGGGCTCTAGCATAGTTGAGTAAGTTACGTGAAGCTCTTGAAGAGGTAGATCAGCAGGTAGTGGGTTTTGTAGGTTTGGTATGATCTACCCGGAGTAGAGAGTTAATGTTTCTGAAAGACTGTGTCTCGGTCATCCGTTTCTCAAACACCATGCAGTACAAGAAATCAACGGAGGCGATCGAGTCTTGTGGGGAAAAGTGCGCAAACCTCTACAGAGTGTACAATCTAATCATGGTTAGCCGTGTCCCCGGTTATGGACAATTCTGAGTATCTAGTACTTGAGTATTCACATGTATCTCATCACTCTAAATTAATATTGCGGGGATGTTAATTATCTTAATTGGGATTGAGTTGGGGTTATACCTTCTCAATGATGTTTCAACCACCATGATAGTTAAAGTAAAACTTATTCATTTGTTGTAGGGAAAAATTGGCTTTTCGCAAAACTGCAATCATAGAGCTTTCCACCAGCCATATATGCATGTAGTATAGCTTATTCTTTCATTACTCTCTATGTGTTACATTGCCAGCATATTTCATGTGCTGACCCGTTTTCGGGCTGCAACGTTTCATGTTGCAGACTTTTCAGACGTCGAGTAAGTGACACGTTAGGGTTACGATTTCCTATACTCAACTTTGCCGTTGGTGTTGATGGGAATCCACAACCTTGTTGCTTCCGCCATGTTTGGATTGAGGTAATAGTATTTACGTTACTTTATACATGTGATTTACCTCTGTTATAAATCTTTCGAGTACTGTGTGTGTCAGCATACCGATTCAGGGAAGACACCTAAGCACAGAGACTTGATCCATTCGGGTCGGGTCGCTACAACCATCGTGGGAGATGACGCACGGCCCTGCTGACGCGAGCAATGATGCCATGAACGGCAGCCTTTTTGTTTCCTATGGCAAGTTGTGGCGGGGCCAAATCCCATAGGAAAGAGTGGGGGAGGGGCAGGAGTAGACGGGGAAAGGAAGAAGATGACTGGGGGAGGGGGTAAAATCGAACGACGGTTCGTGGCTGAATTGGGCGGCGGGGGCCGATTGGCTGAGAGTTGGGCCGACGGGCCGGCGCCTAGCACCGGCCTTCTTTTAAGTCTGGTACGTGTGTGTGCGCTAAAATACAGGCTCTTTTTTCGGCCAATTCTGTTTTGTTTGAGGATCGTGTCGCGTCAGGTTTTCTTAAGGGGGTCCACTCTGGAGGTTCCCCATAGCAAAAGTCGCTCGGCCGTTCGCGTCATGATTCGATCTTGGTTCTCCCCAGGCAAAAGACACATAGTTATCCGGTTTTGGTATTTTCCAGGTATCTGAAAATTACGAGCCCCACTATCCATCTTAGGATGAATAAATTGCACCATTCTCTATCTTAGGGTGGGGGCGGGGTGTAGAGGATCGCCGGAAGTCTTCCCTGATGCGACGGGGCATAGAGGGATGTGTGGTAGCGCCCGCCGGCCGTGGGTGGTGGAAGCTGGCGGTTAGGATGAGGGGAGGAAGACGATTCCTAGATCTATTCTGGGCGGTTCCAACGGTCCATATTAGAAGTGACTGAACTATTTGTTTTTTTCCAGTTATTTATAACTAACAAATAGAGGCTTCTATAGTTATCCGGGTCCTAAAACAAAACAAAATAAACTTGGGAAGGAAGGCAACGTCGGTTAACGTCGGTTAAGTACAATATAAATGCTTCACCGGGCCCTGATCGATCTGGGATTCTTTTTCAAGGGTTCCGGCCGGCCGCGATGGGTCACTCCCAGATCGGTGGTGGGCGCAACGACCGCCTGAGCAAGCTCGACGATGGCGTCCTTGGCAACATCCTCTCCTTCCTCCCCGCCGACGAGGCCATGCGCGCGACCGCGCTCTCCACCCGGTAGCGCCCGCCGGCCATGGATGGTGGAAGCCGGCGGTTAGGATGAAGGATCATGAGGAGGAAGACGATGAACAATTCCTAGATCTATTTTGGGCGGTTCCAACGGTCCATATTAGAAGTGACTGAACTATTTGTTTTTTTCCAGTTATTTATAGGGCGACGCTATGCGTCCGCTGAAGATGTTTATATTTTATCCGTCGCCTTGACGGCCGTTGGATGCCCGAATTGATAGCCATTCGATCTAGTGTCCGCGCCTCGCACGCCCACTTGTCATTTCCCGCAACAAACACTCTGTTGCGGAAACAACACTATTGCCCCCGGCCCCGATAGAGTTGCGCCTCGCGCGGCGCCGCCGCCAATCCACCGCAAAATCAACCCACCGCCGGCGTGAAGGAATTAAATTGAAGATTCTGCAACACTATGGCGCACCATGGTTGAATCTTACGCCAAATCGAGCTCACTGAGGGGGCCTGCTTGGAGAAACAGCCGTGGCCTCTACTCCAGCATGACGGCGACCAGCTCCCACGCTGGGCACTCCTTTGACGATTTCTGCAACTGAAGCTATGTTTCTGAAACATGCGTTGTGTTGCAATGCTTGGCCTCGTACGCTCTAACATCGTGTGCTCCTCCAACGCTTTCGCTATGTTTCTGAAGCAAGATCCATGTTGCAGGAAAAAAAACTTCGCTGCCGAACCATTTTTTTCCTGAAACAAGACCTGTGTTGTAGAAACTTTCTAAAACTAGACCATGTTGTTGAAATAAAACTTCACCACCGAATTGTTTTTTTATTTCTGAAACAAGATCTTTGTTGCAGAAATCGCGGATCTCTCAATCGTACCTGATTGAGTCGTCGCCGGCCACCACCGATCCCGAGCAAGTCATCGTCGCCACCACAGTGGATAAGACCTGGTGGCCCAACGCCTTGTGCCGCCGCACTCGTCCACCGGCTCCCAAACCCAGCCGCTCGCCCTCTAATCAAGACGAGCCCCGAAACCCCCCTACTGTTACCCAGTTGCAGGAATGACTTTCTTGAAACAACAGGTGAGTCGCAGTCCTGCAGGAAAACAAACGCGGCTTCAAGACGAGCCTCGAAACCTCCGTACTGTTACCCAATTGCAGGAATGACTGTCTTAAAACAACAGGTGAGTTGCAGGAAAACATACGCGGAGCTTCAGCGGATGCAGGGACGTTGTCGACCGTCTGATCAAGACACGATCAAACGGAGACGGAGCCGGCGGACGGGCGCGCACGATCGGCCGGTAGAAGGTAAGCTTTTTTCTTATTTATAACTAACAAATAGAGGCTCCTATAGTTATCCGGGTCCTAAAACAAAACAAAATAAACTTGGGAAGGAAGGCAACGTCGGTTAACGTCAGTAGTATATACTCCTACGTACAATATAAACGCTTCACCGGCCCCTGATCGATCTGGGATTCTTCTGCAAGGGTTCCGGCCGGCCGCGATGGGCCACTCCCAGATCGCTGGTGGGCGCGACGACCGCCTGAGCAAGCTCGACGATGGCGTCCTTGGCAACATCCTCTCCTTCCTCCCCACCAAGGAGGCCATGCGGGCGACCACGCTCTCCACCCGGTGGCGCGACGTCTTCGCCAGCGTCCACACCGTTTCTCTGGAGCAATCGGACGAAGGCACCGTCTCCCTCGCCAACGGCGTCAACGACGTGCTTCTCGCCCGGTACCGCCGCGGCCGCGCTACCGTCCCGATGCGCTCCCTCAGCGTGGCCTTCCGTGACTACAGTGACGGGATGAACGACCTAGACTCCATGGTTGACCGGTGGATCTCGTACGCCATGCAGCAGAATGGACCAGAGCTCCACCTCGACCTGCGCCTCCGCGCCGACGAAATCTGCGGCCGTGGCTACTCCCTCCGCAGCAGCGCGGCCAAGGACAACCAGCCCGGCGTTCAAGATGACGAGAGTGCCAGCAGCAGCCGCTCCGCCTCCGCTTGCAGTTCGGACGATGAAAACCGCGAGGTCGAGTCGCTCCTTCATGCCCTGGCGGGCATCGCCCTCGACGTCATCTCCGACGACGAGGTTGAGACGCCCCCTCCTCCCAAAAGGCCATGGCAACGGCAGCAGAAGGACAAGCTGTACACTGTTCCACGATCTGTCTTCTCCTGCGCAGCGCTGCGCACTCTGTGCCTCGGGTCCTGCAAGCTCGACCCGCCGGCGGGCGGGACCAACCTGCCGTCCCTCAAGGCGCTGGTCCTGATCCATATTGCCGACTCGGGCAGGAAGATTCAACGGCTCATCTCCAGCTGCCCGTTCCTAGCTGACCTAACGCTCGAGGCCTGCTCCAGAGTGACGGAGCTCTCCGTCATCGACAAGCGCCTCCGCAGGCTAGCCCTGCGGTGTTGCCACCGGCTGGCGAGCGTCATCATCGACGCGTCGGAGCTGCGCGCCTTCGAGTACAGGGGCGCCGTGCCCGCGCAGCCATCGTTTCTGACCATGCACCATGGCCCGCGAAGCCTCTCGTCATGCAGAGTCGATTTATGCGGCGGGGAACTGACGTCGGGGGAGGATCTCACCCGCCTCGGCGAATTCCTCCATCACTTTGAAACGGCGGAGCATTTGCACCTGACGTCTGCCCGCCTGGGCTCCGGCATCGACAACGACGCCATCGCCACACGGTTCCCGGCGTTCTTGAAGCTTCGCCGCCTCGAGCTCACAGGCTCCCTGCCACACGACGACGATACCCAAGGCAACGTCGTCGTCGCTGCGGTGGCAAGGATCCTGGGGCACGCCCCCAACCTGGAGGTGCTCACCCTGTTCTTCAAGGCGCCGCCTCGCGAGAAGCTAGAGCGCTACGGCCTCTACAAGGAGGAGGAGTTTCTGGACGCGCACCATCTCAAGTATGACTGCGACACCATTGTCCTGCAGACGCCGCCTGCTGACCTGCTGCCCCCCTGCCTGAGGGAGATCAACCTGGTGAACTACCAGGGCGGCGACGCGCAGCGGAAGCTGGCCAAGTTCCTACTCGGGAACGTCGCCCGGCTGGAGGCGCTATACTGTGGATTTGCCGAGGGGCCGCTATGGATACAGAACAAGCTCATGGATGAGATGAGAGGCTGGGCCATGGATAAGATTGAGCCAAATGACATGATGTTCATGTGACCGAACATGCATTGATATGATGCTAGTAGATAATTAGTGGGGAGCAAAACAGGGCAATGTTCATATGGACTTGTTTCTCTTCCTATAGTTGCTCTATATGAAAGATCAGAAACAAATCGAATATCAAAGGAATTTATCTCCTCCCACCCGTGGGAAAAAACCTTATAGAGTGCTGCTGCTGCACAAGTTAACAGTGGCCGCTTCTATCAGGGACTTCATCCTGTTCCGCTGAGCATTCTGTAATCGGTTTCTAATTCTTCAGAAAATCTAGTCTAATCTTTTAGCGAAATAGTATGCTTCTTAGATTTCTCAATTCCTCTTTTAAAATATCAGTATAATGTAAGCTATACTGTGAGCAAGTTCTCGATGAAACAGTTTTGAATAGCCAAGTGTCATAGAGCAGATCAACATGCCATAGAAACAGTGTTAGCGAATTAATCAAGAGAGGTGAATATACCTGAATACTGGAGTTGCGAGCAAAGCTTGTTTCCCCGTGTCCTCGATTCATATGCACCATCCTGTTTGGAGGCCATGGCTTCACTTAGAGCAGGGGCGATAACCTCCAGATCTTGAATCACGAACCAGATTATGATCGCAATTCTGACAATGTACTGGAAGTTCAATATTTTATTTTTCTATGATCAATGTGGATGTATTTTCTGGGCTTTCTGGCTACTTATTGGCAGCAATAGTAGGGTGGATCAGCATGTGCTTCCTTATTTTTAATCTTAGGACCAGCAGATGGAAAGGCTGAAAAATTCGTGAAATCCAGATAAAGATATTAACACTGACAATCTTATAACTAGCTGTTCTGGATACTTGGGCCCAACAATGGGGTGAATGTGCTTATCATAATGCTGGATGAAAGGTTAGGTCAAATGCAAATCAAGCTATTAAACATCGACAACTTGCCACTGCTAGAGCTTCTTACAGGTCAAATTCTGAATAGGAGGAGTATGATTGCTGGGATGTCATAACTAACAGCATGCTTCTTGTTGACAGATGTTGGATCGTCAAAAGGGATGTATTTTCTGGGCTTCGTGGTGCTTATCAGCGAAAAGAGTACGGTCAGTTTGCTTTCTTATCTTGAATCTTCAGACCAGCAATCGAAAGGCTGAAAGGTTGGCTAAATCCATACAAGGATACAACTAACAACCTGTCACTAGCAGAGGCATTATTTGCTTTAGATTCGCAGACTTTTCAATCTGATCTGATCGAACTGTTCAGCATGCAATGAAAAAAAAACATTTTAGACATTAAAAAGGAGCACAGAAGCAACTTTTTGTTTTGGGGTGTGAACTAGCATACTGCATAGCATGGAAGCATAAACGGAAAAATACCACGACAAAACTTAAAAGCTTTTTGGTACTTTTACAGAATTATCATATGAGCAGAAGGGTTACTTCTTATTTTCTTAATATTCAGCAGAACTAAAATACCAGAGTCAATTGCATTGCGAAAAAAAATCTACAACAGTGAAATGATTTTTTCAGCGAGTGCTTGCCTTTTGTTTTTCTTAAAGAAAAAAACGAATAAGCAAAGTAGCCTCACATGTAAATTGCGTACTACTTTCTCCCCCTCCCCTCTGTTTCTTTCATCTTCCCAGCTTGGCATCCATGACGTCGTCCACTGCCCGGTCTGGCACCACCTCTCCCATCCGACCGTGGTGAAAGCTTTCGATTACCTGAAGAACATCTTCACAGTTTTAGTCTCGGGCATTTGCTCGAGCACCTTGCTATGAACTTGAACTATGAACTATGTCCTATGAACTTGATATGTTGCTCTATAGTGCTTGAAATTGCCACTGGATACTGGAGAAAAAGCAACTGCATAACTAGTGCATCAGCAGCCAAATAATGTACTAGCATCTTGCACAGCATATTAGCGTGGAAACATAAATGGCAAAATACCATGAAAAAACTTAAAAGCTAGTACTCCCTCCGTCTAAAAAGATTTTTCGGGCGGAGGGAGTATTTGGTACTTTTACAGAATTATCATATGAGCAGAAGGGTTACTTCCTAATACTCGGCAGAACTTCAATACCAGACTCAATTGCATTGCAAAATATTATCTAAAAAGGTGAAATGATTTTTTTCAGCGAGCCATTGCATTTTTTTTTCTTAAAGAAAAAATAAATAAATAAATAAGCAAACTAGCCTCATATGTAAACTGCGTACTACTTCCTCCCCTCCCTCTGTTTCTCACATCTTCCCAGGTTGGCAGCACCTCCCCCATCCGCCCATGGTGAAAGCTTTCGATGCCTGAAGAGCATCTTCACAGTTTTGGTCTCAGGCATTTGCTCGAGCACCTTGCAAGCGTCAGTTCAGCAACAGGCAACAGTGCCCTGATCACTATGCAAGACTCCACGAGCCGCCGCAGCATCCCATCCCGACAAGCGATCCACCCGCCGCCTCACGCCTGCTCCTTTTGCTGCTCCCCGCCGGCCGCCGCCCCCCTCGCTGACAGCCATTTCTTTCCACTTTCCCCTCGCTTTCTTTTTTTCCTCGCTAGTTGCAGTCGAGTTGGCCCGTAGTAGTGTACTCAGTTGTAAACGATTGTGGGCCAAGCCCAGCCCGGTTGAATAAGAAGAATGAGAAGAGGTAGCCTAAGCCCAGCCCAAATGCCTCTGTTATTTTCAGGAAAGACCTAGCTCCGCCGCCGTCACTACCACTCCCTCTTTGCTCTGCTCCCGGAACGGATCGAGAGCTCCCCGCCGGCGATCATGGCGGAGCCTGCAGGAGCAGGAGCTGCGCCTCTCCTCCCAGGCCTGCCGGACGAGATCTCCGTCTGGGAGATCCTCGCCCGCCTGCCCAAATGCATCCTCCATTGCCGCGCTGCGCCCAGCGTGGCGCCACGCCACCTCCGTCGCGACTTCCTCCTCGCCCACCACGCCCGCCAGCCCGTCACCCCCTCCTCTCCTCTGGCTACAACTACGTCGGCGGCGGCGCCAGGTCCTCGACCTCGTCGTCGCCGTCGTCGTCGACCAACTCCGGCCCGTCGCCGACTTGCAAACGACTCCTACCGTCTTGATGACCGCTTCATTCTCGAGGCATGCTGACGGCCTCCTTGCCCTTTCTGCCCACTACCCGCCTAAGCTCTCCATCTGCAACCCGGCAACTCGTCAGTACGCTCCCCTTCCGCAGCTTGATGGCTTCATGACCTTGGGGATGTACCCTCACCTCCCTACCGGCGAGTACTGACTACTGCTATACCCAAAAGGTCTAACTTTCAAACTATGTCTTTTTTCATTCATTCTCCTTTAGTTTTTTTCTCTATCTAGAAGTGGAATAGAATAACCCGGTTGAAGGGTAATGATCATACGTCTGTAATGCATTGTATGGTCCAGAATAGGTCCTATTCTTCTACCTTTTTCAGATAGTCGATGGCTATTCACAGCTACCACCTTAACACCAAAGAAGAGTTCGACCCAATGCTTTATTTCTGTCTTAGTGAATTCCGATTCGACATTAAAAGTATATTGATTCTTTCTCAATAAACGAAGACTTTTTTCTGTAAATACTGCGTATTTGATTCCATGATCATGATCATATGATAATACTATATTTTATTATTTTATTATTTTATTTGTATTTCTTTACTGTATTATACCTTAATATATATATTCTAGATATATAGAATAGACGAATCTCGATTTGTCAAGTCTCATGATCATATCATGATCTATTTTTATTTGGCTCAATCTTTTTTAGGAAAAAAAGATTGAGCCGAGTTTAATTGCAATCAATTAGAAGAATAAAGAAGAATTACTGCATTTCATAACTGATTTTTCTCTCTTTTTATTTCGTTTCTTTTTTATTTATACCTTCTTCATCTTTAGTTTTATCTAGTTAATCAATAGTATCTACCGGCTCGAACTCGAATTTGATCGCCTTCCATACTTCACAAGCTGCGGCTAGTTAAGGACTCCATTTGCAAGCTGCTCGGATAATTTCATTACCTTCGCGAGCAAGATCGCGCCTTCGTTCTGAAGCTTGTACACAGGCTTCTAAAGCCACTCGATTAGCTGCTGCACCAGGTGCATTTCCCAAGGATGTCCTAAAGTTCCTCCACCAAATTGTAATACAGAATCGTCCCCAAAGATTTTGGTCAGAGCTGGCATATGCCAAACATGAATACCACACGAAGCTACGGTATAACACCGCATGGATACCCAGTCCCGGTGAAAAAGATACCGCGAAAGCACGATCTTTTCAATAAAATCATCACGCAATAAATCAACAAAATTTAAAGTCATTTCGCTCCCCTTCTAACTTACCTACTACTGTGCGGAGTGGATATGATCTCCCCAGGACATACGCAATGCTTTAGCTAATACACGGAAATGCATACCATGATTTTTCTGTCTAACAATAACTGCATGCATTGCACGGTGAATGTGAAGAAGTAGGCCCTTGTCGGGGCACTAATGAGCCAAAGTAGTATTTATGTGAATCCCCAGTTAAGTAGTCATGCATTACAATAGGAACCCCTAATTCTCTTGCAAATACAGCTCTCTTAATCATTTCTTCACATGTACCCATGATGCATTCAAGTAATGCCCCTTGATTTCACCGGTTTCGGCCTGTGATTTATAAATAGCTTGGGCACAAAAGAAAAAATGGTCTCTCCAGCGCATAAATGGTTGTGAGTTTACGTTTTCATCATCTTTGGTAATATCAAGTCCACCACATAGACACTCATAACACGCTCTACCATAATTTTTTGCGGATAATCCCAATCTTGGTTTAATAGTACATCCCAATAAAAGACGACCATACTTGTTCAACTTATCTCTTTCAACTTGGATACCACGAGGCGGACCTTGGAAAGTTTTTGAATAAGTAGGGGGAATTCGTAGATCCTCCAAACGTAGAGCACGTAGGGCTTTGAAGCCAAATATGTTACCTACAATGGAAGTAAACATGTTAGTAACGGAACCCTCTTCAAATAGGTCTAATGGATAAGCTACATAACAGATCCATTGGTTGTCTTCCCCAGCAACAGGCTCGATGTGATAGCATCGTCCTTTGTAAAGATCAAGACTGGTAAGTCCATCAGTCCAAACAGTTGTCCATGTACCAGTAGAAGATTCGGCAGCTACTGCAGCCCCTGCTTCTTCTAAGGAACCCCAGCGAGGACTTACTCGGAATGCTGCCAAGATATCAGTATCCTTAGTTTCATACTCTAGGGTGTAGTAAGTCAATTTATAATCTTTAACACCAGCTTGAAATCCAACACCTACTTTAGTTTCTGTTTGTGGTGACATAAGTCCCTCCCTATAACTCTTGAATTAAGAATTCTCACAATAACAGGGTCTACTCGATGTTAATTAGGCATAAATGAAACTTTAGAAAAAAAATCTCGTAAAACAAAAAGGATATTCAATTAATATAATATCAACTCATTAAAGAAAATTGAGGGCATGATTAGGTTAATGAATATGTTTCATTCATATATAATGCGTACACCCTGTGTATGTTCTATCCTATAGATAAGGAATTCCACTATAGGAATTCGATAGGATTGAGTTGTTGTTATGGTAAGTTAACACGGTTCGTTATTAAACCATGGATTTGATTTACTAGATCCATAATTATTGTATACTCTTTGATAGATATAGCGCAACCCAAATTAATTCCCAATCCTTATTTTACAGGTTCTTAATAGTTCTCTTTTCTTATTTTGAATGCAAATACCTAACTAAATACTAATAAAATTCTTTGTTAAAAGCAATATATGCTTCACAGTAGTATATATTTTGTATATCAAAGTCCTAGATAGGAAAGTAGAGTAGGTACAGATCCTCCACAAAAGGCAAAATGTATATGAAAAAAAGATTGATTGAACTTTCCAACGGACTCATTCCATGAGTAAACGATTGAATGGGATTCGCTTGGGCAACGAAATCAAGTCCTGGTCCCTTTTTCTCTCTTATTGAATTAACTAATTCATTTCCTTTTTACTTTTGGATTTTTTTATTTGATTTGGCATTATTCAACAATAAAAAAAGAAAAAATTCGACACATTCCTTTTTTTTAATTATGTGATAATTATGAGAACCAATCCTACTACTTCTCCCGGGGTTTCCACAATTGAAGAAAAAAGTACAGGTCGTATCGATCAAATTATTGGACCCGTGCTGGATGTCACTTTCCCCCCAGGCAAGTTACCTTATATCTATAATGCTTTGGTAGTCCAGAGTAGAGACACTGCCAATAAGCAAATTAATGTGACTTGTGAGGTACAACAATTATTAGGAAATAATCGAGTTAGAGCTGTAGCTATGAGTGCTACAGACGGGTTGATGAGAGGAATGGAAGTGATTGACACGGGAGCTCCTCTCAGTGTTTCGTTCGGTGGAGCTACTCTCGGACGAATTTTCAACGTTTTTGGGGAGCCCGTTGACAATTTGGGTCCTGTAGATAGTAGTGCAACGTTCCCTATTCATAGATCTGCGCCTGCCTTTATCGAGTTAGATACGAAATTATCCATCTTTGAAACAGGTATTAAGGTCGTCGATCTTTTAGCTCCTTATCGACGTGGAGGAAAAATAGGACTATTTGGGGGGGCTGGAGTAGGTAAAACAAGATCGATCATGGAATTAATCAATAACATTGCTAAAGCTCATGGGGGCGATCCGTATTCGTGGAGTAGGGGAACGGACTCGTAAAGGAAATGATCTTTATATGGAAATGAAAGAATCCGGAGTAATTAATGAAAAAATATTGAGGAATCAAATGTAGCTCTAGTCTATGGCCAAATGAATGAACCACCGGAGCTCGTATGAGAGTTGGTTTAACTGCCCTAACTATGGCGGAATATTTACGAGATGTTAATAAAAAATACCTGCTTTTATTTATAGATAATATCTTTTTTTTTGTTCAAGCATTATCTGATGTATCCGATTTATTAGGGAGAATGACCTCCGCAGTGGGTTATCAACATACTCTTAGTACAGAAATGGGTTCTTTGCAAGAAAGAATTGCTTCTACTAAAAAGGGATCTATAACTTCGATTCAAGCAGTTTATGTACCTGCAGACGATTTGACCGACACTGCCCATTCCTAAACATTTGCACATTTGGATGCTACTACCGTACTTTCCAGAGGATTAGCTTCCAAGGGTATTTATCCAAAGAAGAGATCCTTTAGATTCAACCTCGACTATGTTACAGCCTCGGATCATTGGCAACGAACATTATGAAACTGCGCAAAGAGTTAAGGAAACTTTACAACGTTACAAAGAACTTCAGGACCTTATCGCAATTCTCGGCTTGGATGAATTATCGGAAGAGGATCTTTAACTGTAGCAAGAGCAAGAAAAATTGAGCGTTTCTTATCACAACCGTTCTTTGTGGCGTAAGTTTTCTTTGGTTCTCCAAGAAAGTATGTTGCTCTTGCGGAAACTATTAGGGGATTTCAACTAATCCTTTCCGGAGAATTAGACGGCCTACCTGAACAGGCTTTTTATTTGGTGGGTAACATCGATATGAAGCTAGCACGAAAGCTATAACCTTAGAAGAGGAGAACAAATCGAAGAAATGAAATTAAATCTTTATGTAGTGACTCCTAAGCGAATTATTTGGGATTGTCAAGTGAAAGAAATCATTTTATCCACTAATAGTGGCCAAATTGGCGTATTACCAAACCACGCCCCCATTAACACATCAGTAGATATGGGTCCTTTGGGAATACGCCTCCTCAACTGCCAATGGTTAACAGCGGTTCTGTGGAGCGGTTGTGCGAGAATAGTTAATAATGAGATCATCATTTTAGGAAATGATGCGGAACTAGGTAGTGATATTGATCCGGAAGAAGCTCAAAAGGCACTTGAAATAGCCGAAGCTAACTTGAGTAAAGTGAAGGGTACGAAAGATTTGGTTGAAGCGAAGCTCGCTCTCAGACGAGCTAGGATACGAATCGAGGCTGTCAATTGGATTCCCCCATCCAATTGAAGACAATCCAGTGGTTTATAGTTGATACAAAGAAAAAGGGAAGAGGGGCAGAAAAAGTTATTAGATAGCGAAGCAAAGTAAGTCCAATGCTATCTAGTAATTTTTCTACCTACTTACCTACTATTGGATTTGAACCAATGACTCCTGCCGTATGAAAGCAATACTCTAACCACTGAGTTAAGTAGGCAATTTATCACCACAAAGGAAGACCCATTACTTCGATCGATTATATATTGAATCCCTTTTCTAAGTAATACCGCTCTGTTATTGGTCTATTATATACTAAATACTAAACTAAATACTAAGCGGAATCTGAGATCAAAGGGGTATCCTCCGCATTAGAAAATATTCATCTTGACAAGAAATTATCTATATGTTAAGATATCTCTGATAAGGGCAATAGCTCAGTTCGGTAGAGCAACTCGTTTACACGTGCGCCAATGCTTTTCAAAGGAGCTTATTATGCAATAAACATAATCGATCTTATTGCAAATCAATGTCTTACTTCATAGATTCGAGAGAATAGGAGAACAGTAGCCTGACAAACAGTCGGTTCAGTCCGATTCAAAAGTGCCAATTCAGGTGCCTAATCAAATAGAACCCTTATGGATTTGCTAGTTGATAAGGTAAATATCCAGCCCACTAAATGCTAGGCATAAGGAGGATAAGGGCCTCCAAAAAACTTCTTTTCGTTCTATGAACTTTAAGGTGTATGAAGTCTCATAGTTAACTCTTGCGATTGGAACGATAGAGACTCCATTTCACTTAGGTTGATTTAATTTAGACCGGAGGCAGACCTAAGTCAAGGTAATCCTCCTTTGAAACACTTTGGTATTGCTCCTAGATAGATCATAATACAAAAATCAATCGAGCACAGGGAGCCATCTCATTATCTTTCCGTAAAGAAAAACTATGATGGACTAACTAATCTTTAAATCAGTTTATGAAAGAGCCCAATGCAAAAAAATGCATGTTGGGTCTTTGAAACAGTTCAAATCATTTCGATAATAATCCGTTTGATCTGTTTTACCGAGAAGGTCTACGGTTCGAATCCGTATAGCCCTAATATGCCCTTTTTTAGATTTTAAGATCTCTATCCTATGTTTTCTTTAGTTTAGTATAGTTTTCATTTTCTCATTAGTATTTGTTTATAGACTGGATAGGCGCGTGCGACATAGAATAGAGATAAAAGCATTACTAAAGGCTCATTCATCGAAAATCAAAATCATACAGACAGGAAAAGAAAAACGAATTTCTATCAAATCAATAGAAGAAAGGATCCTTCCCCTCATTTGAATCCCGTCCTCCTTCAAATAGGATATCTCTAGACTTCCCTACAATAACTGCAATGATTTTATCCATTTTGCGATCCTACTTTGTTTTAAGTATATTTATTAATTTGTTTATAGATACATTATGTAAATTGATCAACTTTAAATAGAAATAATAAAGTAAAGAGTAAATAAGAAAACAGAATATTCTGTCTCATAGTTCTGAAATAGAGTTCTTTATTTTTATTTTATAGTATTACTTCTCATTATCTATACTGCATAGATTAGTCCTACTATCTTAATTAGGTTCTAATATAGTAGTATTCTAAATTTTATTTAATAGTCTCTTATTATTTTATTATTAAATATTAAATAAAGGATAGAGCTATTCTTTTTTCTAGAGATTCTAGAGAAAGCGAGACAAAGTGAAAAGAGAAAGTTTTCTTTATATAAGAATTAGATCTACATACACCATATCTAAATAGAATGGAAATCCAAAAGAAAGGGAGTTGGGATTCCATTGGATGAATCTTTAAAGAAGATGCAGCACAGAGGAAACAAAGGCTAAACTAAGCACTTTTGTTTGAACAAAAAGGATTCTTGTTTCACCAAGGAAAAGAGAGAAGTTCTCGATAAATTGACAATGCTGAATTGAATTGACTAATTTAAGTTCCGCCCATTCCACATTAATGGGAGTACATTATGTTTCTGCTTCACGAATATGATATTTTTTGGACATTTCTAATAATAGCAAGCCTTATTCCTATTTTGGCATTTTCCATTTCTGGACTTTTAGCCCCGGTTAGTGAAGGACCATAGAAGCTTTCTAGTTATGAATCGGGTATAGAACCCATGGGAGGGGCTTGGGTACAATTCCGAATACGCTATTATATGTGTTTGCGCTGCTTTTGTTGTTGTTTTGATGTGGAAACCGTCTTTCTATACCCTTGGGCAATGAGTTTCGATGTACTAGGGGTATCCGCTTTTATAGAAGCTTTCATTTTCGTGCTTATCCTAATTCTTGGTTTAGTTTATGCATGGCGAAAAGGAGCCTTGGAATGGTCTTAACTGAATATTTAGACAAAAAAAGAAGGAAAAGATTCTATTGAGACAGTTATGAATTTGATTGGGTTTCCCTTACTTGACCAAACAAGTTCCAATTCTGTTATTTCAACTACACCAAATGATCTTTCGAATTGGTTAAGACTCACCAGTTTATGGCCCCTTCTATACGGTACCAGTTGTTGTTTCATTGAATTTGCTTCATTAATAGGCTCATGATTCGACTTTGATCATTATGGATTGGTACCAAGATCAAGTCCTAGGCTCCGCCGTCGTCACTGTTGGGGAACGTAGTAATTTCAAATAAATTCCTACGCACACGCAAGATCATGGTGATGCATAGCAACGAGAGGGGAGAGTGTTGTCCACGTACCCTCGTAGACCGAAAGCGGAAGCGTTATAACAACGCGGTTGATGTAGTCGTACGTCTTCACGGCCCGACCGATCAAGCACCGAAACTACGGCACCTCCGTGTTTTAGCACACGTTCAGCTCGATGACGATCCCCGGACTCCGATCCAGCAAAGTGTCGGGGATGAGTTCCGTCAGCACGACGGCGTGGTGACGATCTTGATGTTCTACCGTCGCAGGTCTTCTCCTGAGCACCGCTACAATATTATCGAGGAGAACTATGGTGGAGGGGGGCACCGCACACGGCTAAGAGATCTCAAGGATCAATTGTTGTGTCTCTAGGGTGCCCCCTGCCCCCGTATATAAAGGAGCAAGGGGGAGGTGCGGCCGGCCAGGAGGAGGCGCGCCAGGAGGAGTCCTACTCCCACCGGGAGTAGGACTCCCTCCCTTCCTTGTTCGAGTAGGAGAGGAGAGGGAAGGAGAGGGGGGGGGGGGAAGGAAAGGGGGGGCGCCGCCCCCTTCCTTGTCCAATTCGGACTTGGGGGGGGGAGGGGCGCGCGGCTGCCCCTTGGCCGCCTCTCCTCTTCCTCCACTTGGGCCCATGAGGCCCATTAACCTTCGGGGGGTTCCGGTAACCCCCCGGTACTCCGGTATATATCCGATAACTCCCGGAACTATTCTGGTGTCCGAATATAGTCGTCAATATATCAATCTTCATGTCTCGACCATTTCGAGACTCCTCGTTATGTCCGTAATCTCATCCGGACTCGAACAAACTTCGTACATCGAGACTCATAAACTCATAATATAACCGCCATCGAAACCTTAAGCGTGCGGACCCTACGGGTTCGAGAACTATGTAGACATGACCTAGAACTGTTTCCGGTCAATAACCAATAGCGGAACACGGATGCTCATATTGGCTCCTACATATTCTACGAAGATCTTTATCGGTCAAACCGCATAACAACATACATTGTTCCCTTTGTCATCGGTATGTTACTTGCCCGAGATTCGATCGTCGGTATCCAATACCTAGTTCAATCTCGTTACCGGCAAGTCTCTTTACTCGTTACGTAATGCATCACTCGTAACTAACTCATTAGCTACATTGCTTGCAAGGCTTATAGTGATGTGCATTACCGAGAGGGCCTAGAGATACCTCTCCGACAATCGGAGTGACAAAACCTAATCTCAAAATACGCCAACTCAACATGTACCTTTGGTGACACCTGTAGAGCTCCTTTATAATCACCCAGTTATGTTGTGACGTTTGGTAGCACACAAAGTGTTCCTCCAGCAAACGGGAGTTGCATAGTCTCATAGTTATAGGAACTTGTATAAGTCATGAAGAAAGCAATGGCAACATACTAAACGATCAAGTGCTAAGCTAACGAAATGGGTCAAGTCAATCACATCATTCTCCTAATGATGTGATCCTGTTAATCAAATGACAACACATGTCTATGGTTAGGAAACATAACCATCTTTGATTAATGAGCTAGTCAAGTAGAGGCATACTAGTGACTTTAAGTTTGTCTATGTATTCACACATGTATCATGTTTCCGGTTAATACAATTATAGCATGAATAATAAACATTTATCATGATATGAGGAAATAAACAATAACTTTATTATTGCCTCTAGGGGCATATTTCCTTCAGTCTCCCACTTGCACTAGAGTCAATAATCTAGATTACGCAGTAATGATTCTAACACCCATGGAGTCTTGGTGCTGATCATGTTTTGCTCGTGGAAGAGGCTTAGTCAACCGGTCTGCAACATTCAGATCCGTATGTATCTTGCAAATCTCTATGTCTCCCACCTGGACTTGGTCCTGGATGGAATTGAAGCATCTCTTGATGTGCTTGGTCCTCTTGTGAAATCTGGATTCCTTTGCCAAGGCAATTGCACCAAGATTGTCACGTAAGATCTTCATTGGTCCCGATGCATTAGGTATGACAATCGATACGTCTCCAACGTATCTATAATTTTTGATTGCTCCATGCTACTTTATCTACTGTTTTAGGCAATATTGGGCTTTATTATCCACTTTTATATTATTTTTGGGACTAACCTATTAACCGGAGGCCCAGCCCAGATTTCTTTGTTTTATGCCTATTTCAGTGTTTCGAGGAAAAGGAATATCAGACGGAGTCAAAACGGAACGAAATCAACTGGAGAAGTTATTTTTGGAAGGAAACCCACCTGATGGACTTGGACCCCACGTCAGAAGATACGGTAGGTGCTCACGAGGGTGGGGGGCGCGCCCACCCCACCGGGCGTGCCCCCTGCCTCGTGGGGCCCCCGTAGCTCCACCGACATACTCCTTTCACCCATATATACCTACGTACCCTAAAACTTCGAAAACAGAAGATAGATCGGGAGTTCCGCCGCCACAAGCCTCCAGAGCCACCAAAAACCAATCGGGACCCCTTTCCGGTACCCTACCGGAGGGGGGATCCATCATCGGTGGCCATCTTCATCATCTCGGCACTCTCCATGGCGAGGAAGGAGTAGTTCACCCTCGGGGCTGAGGGTATGTACCAGTAGCTATATGTTTGATCTCTCTCTCTCGTGTTCTCTATCGTGTTCCCTCTATGGCACGATCTTGATGTATCCCGAGCTTTGATATTGTAGTTGGATCTTATGATGTTTCTCCCCCTCTACTCTCTTGTGATGAATTGAGTTTCCCCTTTTGAAGTTACCTTATCGGATTGAGTCTTTTATGAGAACACTTGATGTATGTCTTGGTAATCAACTTGCGGGTTTCGTGACATTGGGAACCTATGCATAGGGGTTGGCACACGCGTTCTTGACTCTCCGTAGTAGCTTTGGGGCACTCTTTGAAGTACTTTTATGTTGGTTGGATGAATCTGAGATTGTGTGACGATATCGTATAATCATGCCCACGGATACTTGAGGTGACAATGGAGTATCTAGGTGACATTAGGGTTTTGGTTGATTTGTGTCTTAAGGTGTTATTCTAGTACAAACTCTTTTATAGATCGATCCGAACGAATAACTTTGAGGTGGTTGAGTACCCTACCATAATCTCTACGTTTGTTCTCCGCTATTAGTGGCTTCGGAGTGACTCTTTGTTGCATGTTGAGGGATTGTTATATGATCTATCTATGTTATTATTGTTGAGAGAACTTGCAGTAGTGAAAGTATGAACCCTAGGCCTTGTTTCCTATCATTGCAATACCGTTTACGCTCACTTTTATCGCTTGTTACCTTGCTGTTTTTATTATTTCAGATTACAAATACCTTTATCTACCATCCCTATTGCACTTGTATCACCATCTCTTCGCCGAACTAGTGCACCTATACAATCTACCATTGTATTGGGTGTGTTGGGGACACAACAGACTCTTTGTTATTTGGTTGCAGGGTTGCTTGAGAAAGACCATCTTCATCCTACGCCTCCTACGGATTGATAAATCTTAGGTCATCCACTTGAGGGAAATTTTCTACTGTCCTACAAGCCTGTGCACTTGCAGGCCCAACAACGTCTACAAGAAGAAGGTTGTGTAGTAGACATCAAGCTCTTTTCTGGCGCCGTTGCCAGGGAGGTGAGTGCTTGAAGGTATATCTTTAGATCTTGCAATCGAATCTTTTTGTTTCTTGTTTTAGCACTAGTTAGTTTATAAAAGAAAACTACAAAAAATGGAATTGAGTTTGTCTCATACGCTTCATCTTTTTAATATCTTTTGTGAGTATGATGGAAAGGAAAATTGTGCTCAAGTGCTAAAAGAAGAATTACATAGAATGCTTGGCATGAAATATGTGAATGCTGAGCATGATTGCAAGGTTGTTAGTATGAATTCCTTGAATATCCATGATGCTAATGATATGCAAAGCCACAAGCTTGGGGAAGCTATGTTTGATGAAGATGATATTTTTTGTCCCCCAAGCTTTGATGAGCAAATTTACTATGATGAAAGCATGCCTCCTATCTATGATGATTATTGTGATGACACGTATGCTATAAAGAATAATTATAACCATGAAACTTGTCATCTTGATCTCAATTTTCAATCATATGATAGTTATTTTGTTGAGTTTGCTCCCACTATTATTCATGAGAAGAAATTTGCTTATGTGGAGAATAATAAAATTTCTATGCAAGTAGATCATGAAAAGAATGATTTAGGTGCTGGTTATATTGTTGAATTCATTCATGATGCTACTGAAAATTATTATGAGGGAGGAACATATGCTTCTACATATTGCAATAATATCAAGTTTCCTCTCTATGTGCTTAGAGTTTTGAAGTTATGCTTGTTTTGCCTTCCTATGCTAGTTGATTATTGTTCCCATAAGTTGTTTGCTCACAAAATCCCTATGCATAGGAAGTGGGTTAGACTTAAATGTGCTAGTCATATTCTTCATGATGCTCTCTTTGCGTTTCAATTCTTATCTTTTATGTGAGCATCATTGAAATCATAATGCCTAGCTAGGGGCGTTAAACGATAGCGCTTGTTGGGAGGCAACCCAATTTTATTTTAGTTTATTTCTTTTTGGTTCTGTTTAGTAATAAATAATCTATCTAGCCTCTGGTTAGATGTGGTTTTATGTTTTAATTAGTGTTTGTGCCAAGTAGAACCTTTGGAAAGACTTGAGTGAAGTCTTTATGATCGTGCTGTAAAAAACAGAAACTTTAGCACTCACGAGATTTGCTAGAACGTTTTATTGGAGAGTGCTATTTAGTTGATTCTTTTTGAAGATGATTACTAGACAAATTCCTCAGGTCCAGAAATTTATTTTAGAATTTTTTGAGTTCCAGTAGTTTGCGTTAGTTACAGATTACTACAGACTGTTCTGTTTTTGACAGATTCTGTTTTCATTGTGTTGTTTGCTTATTTTGATGAATCTATAGCTAGTAAAATAGTTTATAATCCATAGAGAAGTTGGAATACAGTATGTTTAACACCAATAAAAATAAATAATGAGTTCATTACAGTACCTTGATGTGGTGTTTTGTTTTCTTTCGCTAACGGAGCTCACGAGTTTTATGTTAAGTTTTGTGTGGTTGAAGTTTTCAAGTTTTGGGTAAAGATTCGATGGACTATGGAATAAGGAGTGGCAAGAGCCTAAGCTTGGGGATGCCCAAGGCACCCCAAGGTAATATTCAAGGATAACCAAGAGCCTAAGCTTGGGGGTGCCTCGGATGGCATCCCTCTTTCGTCTTCATTCATCGGTAACTTTACTTGGAGCTATATTTTTATTCACCACATGATATGTGTTTTGCTTGGAGTGTCATTTTCTTTTGTTAGTTTTTGCTTTCTGTTAGTTAGAATAATGTTTTGCATCTTTAGTTTCAATAAAAATGTCAAGGATAGCCTTTGCCATGCTTATTTTGCAAGTATGCATGTTGCTGTTCGAAAACAGGAAGTTTATCGCTGTTGCAAAAATTCCTTAGAAAAGTCAGAGAGTGGTATAATGTTGAATCTTTTTGCATATTGAGCTCTGATAAATTTATTACAGTGAGAATTTTAGTTCATAATTTTTGGAGTTAGGGAAGTATAATGAATCTTGCATTCTTTGCAGACTGTACTGTTTTGGCAGATTGCTGTTATGTTTGCATTGTTTGCATATGTTTGCTTGTTTAATGAATCTATTTAAGGATAGGAGTATTAAATATGCAGAGGCATTTAGTATGCAATGTTGAATAATAATTTTAGTGATTTTTTACAGTAGGAAATGATAAGGTTTTGCATTGGTTTATACTAACCTATCTCACGAGTTCTTGTTGAGTTTGGTGTGGACGAAGCTTTTGATAAAAAGAGAAACCATGATATGAGAGGAATTAAGGAGAAAAAAAGTTCAAGCTTGGGGATGCCCAAGGCACCCCAAGATAATATTTCAAGAAGTCTCAAGCATCTAAGCTTGGGGATGCCCCGGTAGGCATCCCACCTTTCTTCTCAACAACTATCGGTTAGTATCGGTTGAGCCTAAGTTTTTGCTTCTTCACATGAGTTGTGCTATCCTTGCAATGTCATTTTATTTTGTTTTGCTTGCTGTTTGGATACAATACCAAGATCTGAAATTATTAAATGGGAGAGTCTTCACATAGTTGTATAATTATTCGACTACTCATTGATCTTCACTTATATCTTTCGGAGAAGTTTGTCGTTTGCTCTAGTGCTTCACTTATATCTTTTAGAGCACGGTGGTGGATTTGTTTTAAAGAAACTATTGATCTCTCATGCTTCACTTAGATTATTTTGAGAGTCGTTATTAGCATGGTAATTTGCTTAATGTTAATATACTTGGTATTCAAGATATGTGAAACTTTCTTTTGAGTGAATCGAATACTAAGATAAATTTAATGCTTGATAATTGTTTTGAGATATGGAGGTAATAATATCAAAGTCGTGCTAGTTGATAATTGTGAATTTGAGAAATACTTGTGTTGAAGTTTGCAAGTACCGTAGCATGCACGTATGGGTAAAGTTGTGTAACAAATTTGAAACATGAAGTGTACCTGGCTTGTGCATCCTTATGAGTGGCGGTCGGGGACGAGCTATGGTCTTTTCCTACCAATCTATCCCCCTAGGAGCATTGCGCGTAGTACTTGATTTTTGATGGCTTCTAAATTTTTGCAATAAGTATATGAGTTCTTTTGACTAATGTTGAGTCCATGGGTTATACGCACTTTTACCTTTCCGCATTTGCTAGCACTACTAGGGAAAACCCTAGCAGTAGCGCTGGTTTTGTGCTCACTAGTAGCGCGGGTAGGCGCGCTACTAATAAGGCGCTACAGCTACTGCTTAGCAGTAACGCGTGCCCGCTGCGCTACATCAGCTAGGAAGAATAGCTGCAGCGTTTGTTCACTCCAAGCGCCATCGCTAATGTAACTCTTGGCAGCGTGTTTTCTCTCCATCGCTACTAGTATTCTTTTTTTTATTTTTTTATTTTTAGTTTATTTATTCGCCATCATACAAATATTGATACAATACCAGTTATGAGGTTTACATCATTATGTCCATAACAATGTCAAATAAAGGTGGATTAGGTTCAAGTGGAGGCAATATGTGGTGCATGTCAAAAGTATACTACTAATCCAAACTTGATCTAGTTTGGACTAGTAGTACTTTCGATGTGCACCACATGTTGCCTCCACTTGAATCGATATTTAATCATCATCATGGTCATTACCACCAACAATATTTATTTAATCACCACTAACACTAGCTAATAATAATCATCATAGTCATTACCACCAACACTAGCTATTTTATCATCATAGTAATAGTGTAGCACATCATCATCCTGAAACTCATTTCTAACTAGCTAATCACTCCTGCTGCTCTCTCTTAGGTAAAACAGCATAAAACATGTGTAGCTCTCCTCCTTGATCAAGTTGGAGCATGTAGATGAACCTGTCTCCTAATCGTAGGTAGCGCCTCTGTTTGCTCCCTAGTACTTCCCCGCGCTCCCCCATCACATATTTGGTCTAGTCTTGCACTATTAAGCATCCATCGCTAATCTATGCACTAAAGTAATCTGTAGGATATCTTGGCCGTAAGCTGATAATACTCATGGTGCCTTTAGTCTCGATCCCATAAGGCACAACATTCATCGGGAGTCCCTGTTGAAGAACATCGTATGGTAACATACTTAGCAATGAAGTTTAGCTTCAAAAATAATGTATGGAAAAGATGCATTGAGGACAAATAGTAAAAATCTTACCATCCTTCCTAAATAGATGTGACCGTAGCTCATTACGAACACTATTGGTCGCACGTTTTCAGTACTAACATTTCTAAATCCAGGAAGAAAATTTGTCTTGACAGTATCAAGATCCTCAAGCCATGAAACATAATGACTTAGCTCCTCAGATTTAGTTCAGCCTCGGGACAGTAGTAGGTCCCGTCTACCAAGCTACCGGACATGTTTGCTTGCACCGAAATAAGTCGACAATACAAATTAGTTGTCAACTATTTTTGAATAAACAATATCAAAGACCTAAATATGGTTGAGAAATTTACATAATGGTATAATCGAGGCGTCACATCGACCCAGATGTCGGTATTACCTTCAATATCATCTTCCGGACGAATATCAAAGGTGATAACCATATCAGGCTCAAATGCATAAGTCTTGCATAGTGCTCGCCATGTTTTGCATCCAAAATAGGTGTAGTCGTCTGAATTGTATAATTTTGCATGGAAAATATAACCATGCTCGGTCTTCAAATAAACTTTCTTTACCTCCGTAGTATGACTGAAACCTATCTTATCCAATACAAAAACTCTTGCATGGCAGGGGATACGGTAGTAGAATAGTAAAAAAATATAAGTTGAAGCAAATGAAGCAGATGTCATGCTTAATTACGAAAAAGACTTGTCGTTATGACTTACTATATCCACTTCGAAGTTCTCATCCAGCTTGATGATGAAGCGCCTATCATCATCTAGGAAGATTCCGTCGCCGCGAGCGCTCGTCTTCACAAGATTTGCAAATACCGAAATCCTTTTAGGTAAATCGGACATTTCCTATGTTCATACTTAAAACATTAATTGAAAATCGATCGAAGACAACTACAAGGATACTCAACACACAAATCCGGGCTCGATATTTCCTACATAGAATCTGGCACAAGTCATGCCAAAATTCACGGAAAAATCCGCATGACCTTTGCTAAAATAGGACATATCGAGCGCCTGAAATTTGCCGAACGGAAATGAATCAACACTCCGCAAAACATAGGCCACTCGGAGGTGTAACCTGCAAACATGACCGCCACTTGGATATTGAGCAACACAAGATATACATTTCAAAGTATCTTATAGGACTCAAATTAGCATGCATTCAATAAGCAAAAGTAAATCATCTCATGCGTCCGTACATCGTCGAATATTATCACTAATACATCACGAATAGTGTCATACATATAACATCACTAATACAACTAAAACCCTAGCACACGACGGGTATCGGCGCGAGGCGGTGGACACCCAGAGAAGGAACCATCACGGGATCATAGCTCCAAAGTGAGATCCTCGGAGAACCTGCCAGGTATTGGAGAACTTGTGCTCCAACGCAAACAAGTAGCGACGGACGTGCGCGTCTGCTCACCGACACGGTGACGCACCACCTCCGCTGGAGTCCTCGAGCCTCTGGACCGTCATCGCCCAGGCGACCGCCACCAAAGAAGGTTCGGGTCAACGATAGGCTGGCTCTTCACCAACCTGCGCCCCCCGGTAGGTAGCGCCTCCCAGTACCACCCCGGCGGAGCCCAGTCCCGGACATGGCCCATCTGATCAAGCAGGTGTCGTCCTCCGCCGACTCGACGACGAGGATGCGGGGATAGGCATCGTCTACATCGATGCGGGAAAAATTGCTTTAACTAAAAAATAACAACAAGTTCTTACTAACTAGTTCTATTAATTCAACTAGTTCTTACTAAAAATAAACTTACTATAAATAAAAATATTCTAATACCTAATTAGTACCTAGTTCTTACTAACAAATTAGTACCTAGGAACTACTGCCCTAATTACCATCTAATTTGATGAACCTATAGGGGTGGAAACTGGTAACGGATATTCCAATTATCCAACTATAAAGTGAAATAAGTGGTCAAATTTTACTCGTTTTATGATTCATATTAGAAATTTGATTCGTTTCCACCCTTACATGAACCCTAACTCATTTGCCGCATCCGCATCCAATTTGTTTCCACTCTTACATGAACCCTAACTAATTTGATGCAACTAAAATATAAAAAAAACCTAGGCAGAGGTAGGGGAGAGGGAGGAGCAGGCGTGCTCACCTCGGGTGCCTGCGACGAGGGAGGGGCAGGCGGCGTCGAGGTCGGGGTCGGGGCTCGGGCGCGCGGCGGATGGCGGCGTCGAGGTCGGGGTCGGGGGCAGCGTCGGGCGGCGTTGAGGTCAGGGGCGGGCGGCGCTGAATCTGGGTCGGGCGGCGTAGAGGGTGTCTGGAGAGGCGGCCGACGGCGACAGGCGGCAAGCGAGGAGTGTGGGACAGTTGGATTTGGGGAAGTGGCCGTGGGGAAGGACGAACCCGTGGTTAAGTCAGAGGTAGCAGATGGCTGCGTTCGTGAAGAGCGCTACTGCTAAGTTAGCTACAACGCTTTCTGGGATAACGCTACTGCTACTCCTTTCTCTTTTTCCCTTTTTCATTTAGTTTTCTTCACATTTTATTTTTATTTTCCTTTCACATTATTCTATTTCTTTCATTTTCAGTTACCTTTCTATTTGCTTTACATTTAATTTTATATCCTTTAGCCGCAGCGAGTTTAAAATAAAACGCGCTGCTACAAAGAATGTAGCGGTAGCGCGGTTCGATATAGGTCGCTACTACTATGTGAAGCCTATCGGCTAAGCCGTGGGAATTCTAGTAGTAACGTGTTTAGGGCAGCACGCGCTACTGCTAGAACTTTATTTGCAGCGCGGTTTGGCCAGGCGCGCTACTGCTAGTTAGCACCAGCGTGCTTTTTTGACCCTCTGTGCTGCTAAAGTTTTGTGTATAAGGTTTTCCCTAGTAATGTAGCCTCTTCGGTACCGTGCATTGCCCTTTTCTCACCTTGAGAGTTGGTGCAAACTTCGCCGGTGCATCCAAACCCCGTGATACGATACGCTCTATCACACATAAACCTCCTTATATCTTCCTCAAAACAGCCACCATACCTACCTATCATGGCATTTCCATAGCCATTCCGACATATATTGCCATGCAACTTCCATCATCATTATTATGACACACATTACTTTTGTCATATTGCCATTGCATGATCATGTAGTTGACATCGTATTTATGGCAAAGTCACCATGCATCATTTTCCATACATGTCACTCTTGATTCATTGCACCATCCTGGTACACCGCCGGAGGCATTCATATAGAGTCATATTTTGTTCTAAGTTTCGAGTTGTAATTGTTGAGTTGTAAGAGAAATAGAAGTGTGATGATCATCATTATTAGAGCATTCTCCCAAGTGAGGAAAGGATGATGGAGACTATGATTCCCCCATAAGTCGGGATGAGACTCCGGACGAAAAAAAAGAAAAAAAAGAGCAAGACCAAAAAAAGGCCCAAAAAAATGAGAGAAAAAGAGACAAGGGACAATGCTACTATCCTTTTACCACACTTGTGCTTCAAAGTAGCACCTTGTTCTTCATGTAGTGAGTCTCGTATATTGTGCTTCAAAGTAGCACCAAGATCTTCATGATAGTGAGTCTCATAAGTTGTCTTTTATACTAGTGGGAATTTTCCATTATAGAACTTGGCTTGTATATTCCAATGATGGGCTTCCTCAAAATGCCCTAGGTCTTCATGAGCAAGCAAGTTGGATGCACACCCACTAGTTTTCTTTTGTTGAGCATTCATAGCTCTAGTGCATCCGTTGCATGGCAATCCCTACTCCTCATGTTGACATCAATTGATGGGCATCTCCATAGCCCATTGATTATCCTCGTCAATATGAGACTTTCTCCTTTTTTGTCTTCTCCACTCAATCCCCATCATCATATTCTATTCCACCCATAGTGCTATATCCATGGCTCGCGCTCATGTATTGCGTGAAGGTTGAAAAAGTTTGAGATTATTTGAGTATGAAACAATTGTTTGGCTTGTCATCGGGGGTATAGAAGTTGGGAACATCTTCGTGTGACGAAAATGAAGCATAGCCTAACTATATGATTTTGTAGGGATGAACTTTCTTTGGCTATGTTATTTTGAGATGACATAATTGATTAGTTAGTATGCTTGAAGTATTATTATTTTTGTGTCAATATGAACTTTTGTCTTAAATATTTTGGATCTGAATATTCATATCACAAGTAAGAAGAATTACATTAAAATTATGCAAAGTAGCACTCCGCATCAAAAATTCTTTTTTATCATTTACCTACTCGAGGACGAAAGGTGAATTAAGCTTAGATGCTTGATACGTCTCCAACGTATCTATAATTTTTGATTGCTCCATGCTACTTTATCTACTGTTTTAGACAATATTGGGCTGTATTATCCACTTTTATATTATTTTTGGGACTAACCTATTAACCAGAGGCCCAACCCAGATTTGCTGTTTTATGCCTATTTCGGTGTTTCGAGGAAAAGGAGTATTGGACGGAGTCAAAACGGAACGAAATCAACTGGAGAAGTTATTTTTGGAAGGAAACCCACTTGATGGACTTGGACCCCATGTTAGAAGATACGGGAGGTGCTCACGAGGGTGGGGGGCGCGCCCAGCCCCCCGGGCACGCCCCCTGCCTCATGGGGCCCCCGTAGCTCCACCGACGCATTCTTTCACCCATATATACCTACGCACCTAAAACTTCTAGAACAGAAGATAGATCGGGAGTTCCGCCACGACAAGCCTCCAGAGCCACCAAAACCAATCGGGACCCCTTTCCGCATTCACGGAGGGGGGGATCCTTCACCGGTGGCCATCTTCATCATCCCGGCGCTATCCATGACGAGGAGGGAGTAGTTCACCCTCGGGACTGAGGGTATGTACTAGTAGCTATGTGTTTGATCTCTCTCTCGTGTTCTCTCTCGTGTACCCTCTATGGCATGATCTTGATGTATCCCGAGCTTTGCTATTGTAGTCGGATCTTATGATGTTTCTCCCCCTCTACTCTCTTGTGATGAATTGAGTTTCCCCTTTGAAGTTATCTTATCGGATTGAGTCTTTTATGAGAACACTTGATGTATGTCTTGGTGATCAACTTGCGGGTTTCGTGACATTGGGAACCTATGCATAGGGGTTGGCACACGTTCTTGACTCTCCGTAGTACCTTTGGGGCACTCTTTGAAGTACTTTTATGTTGGTTGGATGAATCTGAGATTGTGTGACGATATCGTATAATCATGCCCATGGATACTTGAGGTGACAATGGAGTATCTAGGTGACATTAGGGTTTTGGTTGATTTGTGTATTAAGGTGTTATTCTAGTACGAACTCTTTTATAGATCGATCCGAACGAATAACTTTGAGGTGGTTGAGTACCCTACCATAATCTCTACGTTTGTTCTCCGCTATTAGTGGCTTCGGAGTGACTCTTTGTTGCATGTTGAGGGATTGTTATATGATCTATCTATGTTATTATTGTTGAGATAACTTGCACTAGTGAAAGTATGAACCCTAGGCCTTGTTTCCCATCATTGCAATACCGTTTACGCTCACTTTTATCGCTTGTTACCTTGCTGTTTTTATTATTTCAGATTACAAATACCTTTATCTACCATCCCTATAGCACTTGTATCACCATCTCTTCATTAACTAGTGCACCTATACAATTTACCATTGTATTGGGTGTGTTGGGGACACAAGAGACTCTTTGTTATTTGGTTGCAGGGTTGCTTGAGAGAGACCATCTTCATCCTACGCCTCCTACGGATTGATAAACCTTAGGTCATCCACTTGAGGGAAATTTGCTACTGTCCTACAAACCTGTGCACTTGCAGGCCCAACAACGTCTACAAGAATAAGGTTGTGTAGTAGACATCAGACACCTAGATCGGAAATGAACTCTTTCATCCAGACTCCTTCATTTGCTGCTTCTGAAGCAGCTATGTACTCCGCTTCGCATGTAGATCCCGCCACGACGCTTTGTTTAGAACTGCACCAACCCAGCTCCACCGTTCAATATAAACACGTATCCGGTTTGCGATTTAGAATCGTCCAGATCAGTGTCAAAGCTTGCATCGGCGTAACCATTTACGACTAGCTCTTTGTCACCTCCATAAACGAGAAACATATCCTTAGTGCTTTTTTGGTATTTCAGGATATTCTTGACCGTTGTCCAGTGATCCACTCCTGGATTACTTTGGTACCTACCTGCCAAGCTTATCGCTAAGAACACGCCAGTCTGGTACACAACATTGCATACATGATACAGCCTATGGCTGAAGCATAGGAACATCTTTCATTTTCTCTCTATCTTCTGCCGTGGTCGGGCATTGAGTCTCGACTCAACTTCACACCTTGTAATACAGGCAAGAACCCTTTCTTTGCACGATCCGTTTTGAACTTCTTCAAAACTTTATCAAGGTATGTGCTTTCTGAAAGTCCAATTAAGCGTCTTGATCTATCTCTATAGATCTTGATGCCCAATATGTAAGCAGCTTCACCGAGGTCTTTCATTGAAAAACTTTTATTCAAGTATACCTTTATGCCATCCAGAAATTCTATATCATTTCCAATTAACAATATGTTATCTACATATAATATCGTAAATGCTACAGAGCTCCCACTCACTTTCTTGTAAATACAGGCTTCTCCAAAAGTCTGTATAAAACCATATTCTTTGATCACACTATCAAAGCGTTTATTCCAACTCCGAGAGGCTTGCACCAGTCCATAAATGGATCGCTGGAGCTTGCACACTTTGTTAGCACCTTTTGGATCGATAAAACCTTCTGGTTGCATCATATACAACTCTTCTTCCGGAAATCCATTCAGGAATGCAGTTTTGACATCCATTTGCCAAATTTCATAATCATAAAATGCGGCAATTGCTAACATGATTCGGACAGACTTAAGCATCGCTACGGGTGAGAAAGTCTCATCGTAGTCAACCCCTTGAACTTGTCGAAAACCTTTCGCAACAAGTCGAGCTTTGTAAATGTTACATAACCATCAGCGTCAGTCTTCTTCTTGAAGATCCATTTATTTTCTATGGCTTGCCGATCATCTGGCAAGTCAACCAAAGTCCATACTTTGTTCTCATACATGGATCCTATCTCAGATTTCATGGCCTGAAGCCATTTTGCGCAATCTGGGCTCATCATCGCTTCCTCATAGTTCGTGAGTTCGCCATGGTCAAGTAACATGACTTCCATAATAGGATTACCGTACCACTCTGGTGCAGATCTTACTCTGGTAGACCTACGAAGTTTGGTAGTAACTTGATCTGAAGTTTCATGATCAGTATCATTAGCTTCCTCACTGATTGGTGTAGTTGTCACAGGAACCGGTTCCTGTGATGAACTACTTTCCAATAAGGGAGCAGGTACAGTTACCTCATCAAGTTCTACTTTCCTCCCACTCACTTCTTTCGAGAGAAACTCCTTCTCTAGAAAGAATCCGAATTTAGCAACAAAAATATTGCCCTCAGATCTATGATAGAAGGTGTAACCAATAGTCTATTTTGGGTAACCTATGAAGACACATTTCTCCGATTTGGGTTCGAGCTTATCTGGTTGAAGTTTCTTCACATAAGCATCGCAGCCCCAAACTTTAAGAAACGACAACTTTGGTTTCTTGCCAAACCACAGTTCATAAGGCGTCGCCTCAACGGATTTTGATGGTGCCCTATTTATCGTGAATGTGGCCGTCTCTAAAGCATAACCCCAAAACGATAGCGGTAAATCAGTAAGAGACATCATAGATCGCACCATATCTAGTAAAGTACGATTATGACGTTTGGACACACCATTTCGTTGTGGTGTTCCGGGTGGCGTGAGTTGCGAAACTATTCCACATTGCTTCAAATGTAAACCAAACTCTTAACTCAAATATTCTCCTCCACGATCAGATCATAAAAATTTTATTTTCTTGTTACGATGATTTTCCACTTCACTCTGAAATTCTTTGAACTTTTCAAATGTTTCAGACTTGTGTTTCATCAAGTAGATATACCCATATCTGCTCAAATCATCTGTGAAGGTGAGAATGTCAGGACCCCGATTCCAAGTCACATCGATCTAGCCGGTAAAACCTCATATCACTTTGTGGCCTCACGCACGGTATTCCCACGGGTGTCGCCTTACCATGGCCCGGGACCGTTTGCGCCTTTCGGCTCACGTATATGATAGTGTCGCTAGCATCCATATGACAGAGAACCCGGGCGACATGGCTAGTCGTGAACCCAAAGCGGCACTAACCCATGGGGACAGGCATACATGAATCACATCGAGCATGTCGGTCAAGAGCGTGTGAATCCGGCCAGCACTGGGCTAACAGGACTCGATAACCCGGCTGTAGCAGGCTAGGCAGGACTCGGATGTCACCGCGTGACATTTCCCGAAGGACAGACATAGGAACGAAGTGAAACACATGCCGGCCAGTCAAGTGTCCAAAGCGGTAGTCTTTGGGCTAGCAGGACTCCCGTGAACCGGGCTATAGCGGACTACTATCGCTCAGAAGCACTAGACTACATTTCCCCATATGAGAGGCTGCCAAGGATAAACAACTAGATTGTCGGATCCCACACATACCAAGCATTTCAAACATACACACAATATGCTCAATATGTGTAAATACAACATGACATCACAACATAACTCTACGACTCAAATATTTATTCATTAGGCTCCGAGGAGCGAGATATTACAAACATGGGTCTCATGACCCAACATTCAGAGCATACAAAACAAAGCACACGCGGAAGCTTAACATGTCTGAGTACATACATCTACAAATGAAAAAGGGCTGAGAAGCCTGACTATCTACCAGATCCTGCCGAGGGCACAAGATCGTAGCCGAGGTAACAAGCTAAACGTCGAAGTCCACGCGGAACTACTAGCGAGACTGACGTCTCTCTGCAAAAACATAAAATAGGCAAACGTGAGTACAAACGTACTCAGCAAGACTTACATCAGAACTAACTACATATGCATCATTATCAACAAAGGGGGGGGGGGTGGGTGGTGGAGTTTGACTGCAGCAAGTCAGCTTTGACTCGGTGGCTATCCTGAACTGCGACTGCAAGTAACTCTTTTGAGGTGGCGCACACGAGTCCACATATTCACCATATCAATACACCACTATGGATCCGCTCCCGTCTTCCTACGAGAACGCCAACCATAGCACTCACGCTTATCTTGCGCATTTTAGAGTATCCACTTTCACTTGTCTATGAACTGATATAGGCAACCCAGAAGTCCTTTTTCGCGGGCACGGCTATTCGAATAGATCATATTAACCCTGCAGGGGTGTACTTCTTCACACATGCTCTCAACACTTACCGCCGTTTACACAACATGTACTCGGCAACCTTCAAGCAGAAGCCCAGTGAGGGTGTCGGCCACGACCTACCTAAACATTCAAGTCTCTAGTCCAGGTTTATCGCCTATTCGGGTTCCATCCGCAGGGAGTCCGGCCGAGGTTTCCACTAACGGCCCCGAACGTTGTGTGCAGGGTTCCCGAGACACCAAACGGGCGAATCGGTACACCGGGCCACGGTGTATCTACCGCATCATAGCCCACCCCTAGGTTCAGCGCTACGCACGGCCTCCAACACATATCCTACAAACACCAGAAACTAGTTGCAACTCCTGGACATAGAACAAGGATGGTTAAGAAGTCGAGAGGGGCACTTAAGCATTCCAATGCGTGGTAGTAACTAGTCATGGATCACAAACACAGAACTCAGTTCCTGAGGACGGCTGCAATGAGACAACCCACCATGTACTCCTACATGGCCTCTCACCGCTACCTTTACCAAATCGTGTTCACACACTTAGCTCACACACGTGAGGACATGTTCACACACCTCGATTCATCCTCGATGAACCGTAACCCGACTCAACTCTAAGCAAAGAGTGCATGACAAACAAGCATGAATGAGTAGGCACAACAGGGCTCAAACAACTCCTACTCATGCTACCGGGTTTCATCTATTTACCGTGGAATGACAGTCATGCAGAGGATAAAGGGGTTCAGCTACCGCAGCAAGTAAATGTATGAATCGTTGTTGTCCTAGTGCAGTAAAAGAGAGCAGGAGAGAGAGAGGGATTATATCGGAATGAACAAGGGGTTTTGCTTGCACGGCACTTCTGAAGATAATATAGTTCTTCATCGGTGTCATCGAACTCATCGTCAGACGCCGCTCATCGAGAGGGGACAGTCACCGGCAAGAGAGGAAGAACACAATCAATGCAATGCGACAATATGATGCATGATCATGACATGTCAATATGCTGTGATTTGAGCTAATGTAGCTAGCAATGATTTAAATGGAGTTGGTTTGAACGCAAGATTCAAATTCAAACTCCACATAAGGCATTTCAAATGCCATTAATTCAAATTGTCATATACAGTAGCTTTAGGTTGCTCAAAAATGCATGAAAATGCCATAAACAGATTCTTTGGATTTTTCTGATAATTTTTCATATATAAATCATTTCAATCTGAGTTACGGTTGAATTTATATGAATTTTGGAAGTTTATAACATTTTCTGGAATTTCCTGGCTATTTTAGAATTAAACTAATTCCAGAAGAGAGTTTACTGTGTCAGCATGACATCATGATGACGTTAGCAGGTCAACGGGCGACCCAGGTCAAAATGACAGGTGGGTCCCCCGTGTCAGTGATAACCTAACTAACTTGGTTAATTGGCATTTAACTTAAACTAACCAGGGTTAATTAGGCGGGCTGGGCCCGCATGTTACAGAAACCAGGAGGTCAAACCCTGGTCAAGAAGGTCGAACTTCACGGCGGCTCGACGCCGGCGACTACAAGCGTGGTCGAGGAGCCCTGAAAACACCCACAGGGCTCGGTTTTGAACGCGGACTGCAGCTACGGGACGCGGGGACTCGCGCGCGTTCGACAGTGTAAGCGGCTTCATCGGAGGTGGCCGGAGTTAAGGCGTCGTCAGGTTAGCGGTGGCGGAGCCACGGGTTTGAGCGGTACGGGCTACGGAGCGAGGTGCCCATATGAGGGGGTTCACGGCTCCCTTGGGGTCCCTGTGAGCACGGAGGGCGACAGAGCAGAGCGGGAGGAGCTCGACAGCAAGCAGGGCAGCGGCCATGGCGGACGGCTGTGCTCGGGCACACGGGCGAGGGTGCAACAGCACGGGAACGAGCAGAACGAGGGAGGGGAAACGGGCAGGAGCTCACAGGGACCCGGAAGAACAACCCGGGAGCCTCGGGGACGGCGTGGCGGCAGCGAATCCATCGGGGCGTTCATGCGGCAGGAGGTTGAAGATGACGCCGATGGAGGCTCCACAGGGCGTCCGGAGACGGACGGCTTGGCGGGGAGGACAAGGGCTACGACGCGGAGCTTTTGGACTAGTCAGAGAGGCGTGGGGGTAGTTGTGGCCGTGGTGGTGACGTGCAGCGACGGCGAGCTCCGCTCGGGGAAGAAAGCAGAGGAGCAAGGGGAAGAGAGATCCAGAGAGCGAGGAAGAAGCAGAGGGGGTCCAGGGGGGTCCAGAGCGGCGCCGAGGAGGGCTTCGAGGCGCCTTGGTGAGGCAGGCGAGCAGGGAGGAGGCGTGGCGCCTTGCGGCGTCGTGCCTTGTCTCCCTCCTCCGCCTCTTGGCGAGGTAGGCGATGACTGGCACGGGCCAGGTGGTGGGCCGGGCCAGCTACAGGGGTTTGGCTAGGTAAGTGGGCTGCCAGGTAAACCCTCTCTCTCTTCATTTCCTTTTTCTATTTTCTGTAATTGTGTTTGGCTTTATTAAAATGCGGGCATTTCCGTAAATCACGGAACTGCTCAATGTCACTGCTTGGAATATTTCCAACAGCAAACATTTTAGTTTGTGATTATTTGAGCATTTAAAATATTAATTAGAATTTAAATGCCCAAATGCAAATATCATATGATTTAATTCAAAAATCCAGAATGGCCTGGAAAAATGTGCACCATTTTTGGGAGAGGTTCTAGACCAATTCAAAATGATGAACTTTTGTGAAGGGCATTTTGGGTTCATTGAAATGTTTTTTCAGTTGAACTGGTATTTTCGTGGTGGTGCTAGGGTTTGTTGATCCCCATTTCAGGTTTAAGAGAAATTTAGACATGATGCAACACAAGACTAGCTAACCCAGAGCAGACCAGAACTAGGGATGTGACAGAGAAAATAACGATACCCGCCGCGAGCCTCAATATTCATTGGACCACATACATCAGTATGTATGATTTCCAATAAATCAGTTGCTCGCTCCATAGTTCCGGAGAACGGCGTTTTGGTCATCTTGCCCATGAGGCACGGTTTGCAAGTACCAAGTGATTCATAATCAAGTGATTCCAGAAGTCCATCAAGATGGAGTTTCTTCATGCTTTTACACCGATATGACCTAAACGGCAAGTGCCACAAATAAGTTGCACTATCATTATCAACTCTGCATCTTTTGGCTTCAACATTATGAATATGTGTATCACCACTATCGAGATTCAATAAAATAGACCACTCTTCAAGGGTGCATGACCATAAAAGATATTACTCATATAAATAGAACAACCATTATTCTCTGATTTAAATGAATAACCGTCTCGCATCAAACAAGATCCAGATATAATGTTCATGCTTAACGCTGCACCAAATAACAATTATTTAGGTCTAAAACTAATCCCGATGGTAGATGTAGAGGTAGCGTGCCGACCGCGATCACATCGACTTTCGAACAATTTCCCACGCGCATCGTCACATCGTCCTTAGCCAATCTTCACTTAATCTGTAATCCCTGTTTCGAGTTGCAAATATTAGCAACAGAACTAGTATCAAATACCCAGGTGCTACTGCGAGCATTAGTGTAACACCCCAAAAAATTTAACCTTGTTTTATTAATTAAAATTTTTCCAGGAAGCTTAAACTTTTGTTTTCTGGATTTTCTTTTGATTTCAGAACCATTCTTCCCTTTATTTTTATGGAGTTTTTACCTCAAGTGAAAAAAAAACTTCCCAAATTTTATTGGACTCTTTTACCCTCTCAAATAAAACAATTCTTTTATCAGTAGGATTATTTATATAATTATTTTTCCCCTGAGCTTTATTTCTCTAATTTGGTTTTTCATAAGTTTAGGGCCCCATTTGTGCTGCAACCCTTTTATAAAGTCATTCAAAAATTCCACCAAAATTTGGGGATGCCATGTGATGTTTTTAAATCACTTTTATGCAAAAAGATATTTCATTCTTTGGATATTTTGAGTTCTACACCTAATTTTCAAATCAGGTCAAATCTCACTTTTGCACTACGACCTATTTAAATATTTCTTTAATACTTCTACCAAAATTTTGGGATGTCACTAGGAGCATATTATTCAACTTTATGCAAAAACCCAGCTATGTTCTTTGAAAATTTGAGTGGATCAACCTCAGTTCCATTATGGTCCAACTTGATGATTTGTACTACAACTATATTTTAACTTGCTCCTTTTGCCGTGATTCTTTTTCCTACTTGTAGTCCTCCCTGCAAAACCCTTAAGTCCAAGAGCATGAACCCATTGGGAGATTTTTGGTCCATGCATTGATGCCATTTACCTCCTGTCGAGAACTGAAGATTTGCAAAACTTGCACTAGCAAGTTTCTTCTTTTGCCCAAATGACCTTACCACCCTCTCATTCATCTAAAGAGACCCCACTCTGAAAGATTTGACCGCTCCAAGAACTGCCTAGGTGCCTGTGGCATTTTGTCAAACACCTTGAGTGCATGAACAACTTTGACATGACTTTTGTCATTGCACCGTGACCTTGCACCTCTGGGAAAACTAACATGTCCACTAAGCCTCTAGATGACTTTAACTTAGGTCTGTTAAATCCCAACCTCACCCGAGACCTCTAGCATGCCCTGGCATTTTGTCGAGCACGTCCCGTGCATGCTCAGGGCGCGAGCAGAGCACGCGTTTTGCACGCGTCATGCCTCGAGCCGCCGCTGTCGCGCCTGGTTTTGCCCACACACAGCAGAGGCGTGCCACACACTCTCCCTCTCACCGTAACACGCCAAGCAGCCCTCGCCACGCCTCCCAAGAAGCCAGGAGCTAGCCGCCACGGCCGCCCGACAGCCCCTGCTCAGGTCGGCGCCGCCCGAGCCTCTCCCGCTCGCCACCTGCCCTTGGGGTAGCTCAGACTCATCCACAAGCGCGTCCTCTAGCCTCGTCGCCGCCATGTCCTCCTGCAGCAACAAAGAGGCGGTTCGCCGATGATCCTATCCACGGGCGCTGCGAACCAACATGGCCATGCTATATAAGAGGCCCCCGAGCACGTCCCGTTCCCCAGGCAGCCTCAAAACACTCCCCTAGTTCCCCTGTGGCAGCCAATTCGACCTGTGGAGGTCTTCTTCCCCATCTCCGCAAACCGCAGCCGCCGCCATCGTCTCCGCCATTCCGGCACCACCAGGGCCTCCCCTCTCCACTCATCGCACCAACAACATCCTGCAAAGCACCCATGAGTCCATCCCCATGCCCGATTTTGGTCTGGAACCGCCGAGTCAAAGCCCACTCGCCCGACGACCATCATCATTGCGGAGCTCGCCGCCGGCAGCTCCGTCCACCCCAGAGACCAAAGCGACCACCGGAGTGACCACCTCGACCCCCTGAGCCCGCGGATGGCCTCGGTTTCCCGAACGGTGCCGCCGTTCGCCGGCGAGCATCGCCGGAGTCCCGCCTCCGCTCGGGCAGTGGAAGAGGAGGGAGGAAAGACCAGTCAAACCTGACCAGTGGGCCCCCTGGACCCACTCGGTGACCAGCCGTCCACGGAGGCGTAAGTGGAAACGTATTTCAGATTACGTCTTCGACGTGTATCGCTTCTTTACTTTTTTCTGCTTTTATTTAAAACCGTAATACCGACTAAACTTTGACCGCTATAACTTTTAAATATAACTCCAAATGAATTGATTCTTTTTCCTACCTCTCTCAAATTTAATCTAGTTTATTTTAAGATTTATTTGAAAAAAATTCAAACAACTTTCTTGTGCTGTTTTGAAATTGTGTGTTAATTCAAATTTATTTAAAATAGGACTTTGTAGAGAGAGAAGCAAACTTTCAAAAGTTGTGGAGAGCACCTCACCCCTCCACAACTTGAAGGCATGCATTCTGAACCCTGGCATAATATTTTTCATGCATTGGTTGACACGATTATGACACCACCTCGATACGTAAAACTCGTTATCTTATATGGAGATGTGATCATTTGCATGAATGCTTATTGGAAATTTCCTTGCTGTTGGAAATGGACATGCTTGTGATAATGATCATCCTCGTATGCCTTTCGTGCCTACCGGAAGGAAAACGGGAAAGTCTCATCTTGGGTAGACCCGAGCTTGTCCCTAGTTCCTCGTCGAGACGAGTGTGTCCCATGGCATGAGGGGTATGATGAGTGGTGATTCATGCATTGGATGAAATATATTCGTTATGCTAATCATGCAGGGAATACTCAAACCTCCCGAGTCGACCATACATCGAGTCTTGTTCCAATAACCCCATACTTGTTTCAGACTACCACTTGTCTCTACAACAAGTAGGGTACGCAGTTCAAGAAGTCGTCAACCCCTTTCTAGCACACACCGCATGTGAGAGGCCATGGTGGAAGATACCGGTTGTAGCTGGTAGGCGTGCCACCTGGTCCGGGGCATGGGTGTTTCCGGTTGAGACCGAGAGGGAGGCCACCCCTTAGAGCGCCATGATATAAATTTGATCCCATGCTACGCGAGGTTGTAGCCTCCCACTTAGAGTTTTGCTTAACAAGTGTCGTGGGTGATTCCTGCACACCGTAAGTTAAGCCGGTGTGTGCAAGTTAGGTGTGTTTTCAACTAAAAGGTCAGAGACGGAATTAGTCCCGATGGGCTAAAGGAATCCGTTACTCGTGGGTAAAGAGTACACCCTCTGCGGAGTTTAAACCTATTCAATAGCCGTGTCCATGGTTAAGGATTACATGCAGGACGGGTCAAGTGTCGGTCTTAGTGTCGGTCTTCGGAGGAGAAACTGTTAAACCAGAACTGGGATCATGACTTGTGACTTGTGATGATCATGATTACTATTTGTTGTGGACTAACCCGTTATATTATTTGAATTATTGAGTATCCCTGGGATGGTTCTACCTCCTGGGTATTCACCGTGATTATTTATAAGCCCTTTATGTGGTGTCGCTGAGACGCCCGACTGTGGCATGCTTGTTATTCATTTACTTTATAAGCCCTTTATGTGGTGTCGCTGAGACGCCTGACTGTGGCATGCTTGTTATTCATTTACTTTATAAGCCCTTTATGTGGTGTCGCTGAGACGCCCGACTATGGCATGCTTGTTATTCATTTACTTTATAAGCCCTTTATGTGGTGTCGCTGAGACGCCCGACTGTGGCATGCTTGTTATTCATTTACTTTATAAGCCCTTTATGTGGTGTCGCTGAGACGCCCGACTGTGGCATGCTTGTTATTTATTTTTACTTTATAAGCCCTTTATGTGGTGTCGCTCAGACGCCTCGAATCGAGGCATGCTTGTTATTTACCATCAATTCGAGACGTCGCTTCAGACATCCGAATGGTGCATTTTATTCCTACTCTGTCATTACATATTCATTGTTACATATTAATAACCTGCCTGCATGCATCAAGGAATTTATTTTTATGACTGACGTTGTGATCATAGAATATTTTCAGAGCATGATTATCGGTTGTTATATTATAACTGTGTTCTTAATGTTTGCGAGTACATTCAAAGTACTCACTGGCTTGTCCCTGGCTATTGTCTTGCCAGATTTCTTATGTGGAGAGGAGCGTTGCGATGACAGCCCCGGAACCTACGCAATGGTGATAGCAGCCTCGCGAAGATAGGAGTTATCCTGGTCAGCTGTTCCTGTGGGAAATGGAGTCCCATAGACGCTGATGATCCACAAACCGCTTCCGCCATCAACCACTAGAAACCATTTGTTGTACTCTCTGGCCAGAATGGTCTTGTACTACATATTTTGTATTTTTGCTTGGAATTTCTGTATCAAGTTGGTGCCTGAAAGATCGTGGATGTCGCCTAGAGGGGGGGGGGGTGGTGAATAGGCGCTTTAAAATAATTACGGTTGAGGCTTGAACAAATGCGGAATAAACCTAGCGGTTAATTTGTCAAGCACAAAACCTACAACAACTAGGCTCACCTATGTGCACCAACAACTTATGCTAAGCAAGAAAAACTACTTAGGTGATAGCAAGATATATGACAAGAAACAATATGGCTATCACAAAGTAAAGTGCATAAGTAAAGGGCCTGGGTAAGAGATAACCGAGGCACGCTGGAGACGACGATGTATCCCAAGTTCACACCCTTGCGGATGCTAATCTCCGCTTGGAGCGGTGTGGAGGCACAATGCTCCCCAAGAAGCCACTAGGGCCACTGTAATCTCCTCACGCCTCGCACAATGCAAGATGCCGTGATTCCACTAAGGGACCCTTGAGGGCGGTCACCGAACCCTGCATAAATGGCAACCCTTGGGGCGGTCACCGAACCCGTACACTTTGACAACCCATGGGGGCGGTCACGGTACCGCTCAAATTGCTCAAGCGATCTCCACAACCTAATTGGAGACCCCGACGCTGTCTTGAGCTTTACACCACAATGATTGAGCTCCGAAGACCACCAACCGTCTAGGGCGCCAAGGCACCCAAGAGGAACAAGCTCTAGGGTGCCCAAACACCCAAGAGTAATAAGCTTCTCAAACTTCACTTCCACGTATCACCGTGGAGAACTCAAAACGATGCACAAAATGCAATGGCAAGGGCACACGGAGTGCCCAAGTCCTTCTCTCCCAAATCCCACCAAAGCAACTAATGCTAGGGAGGAAAATGAGAGGAAGAACGAAGAAGAACACGAAGAACTCCAAGATCTAGATCCAAGGGGTTCCCTCACTTAGAGGAGAAAGTGATTGGTGGAAACGTGGATCTAGATCTCCTCTCTCTTTTCCCTCAAGAACTAGCAAGAATCATTGGAGGGATTGAGAGTTAGCAAGCTCGAAGAAGGTCAACAATGGGGTAAGAACACGAGCTAAAAAGGATTGGGTCTCAATGGGGAAGAAGACCCCCTTTTATAGGTGGGGAAAAATCCAACCGTTATGCTCACAGCTCAAGACGGAGCGGTAGTACCGCCGACATCACGGCATTACTCGCTAGGGGTAGCGGTACTATCGCTAAGGATAGCGGTACTACTGCTATGAAGCGGTACTAAAAAACTACATCCGTGCCTACCACCGCTGGACTTGTGGACGAAGTTTTTGGTCCCGGCGGAAGTAGCTACGAAGTACCGCAGTAGTACTGCTCCAAGCGGTAGTACCGCTCCCAAGAGCGGTAGTACCGCTCCCAAGGGCGGTAGTAAAAATTACTTCGCTCCTACCATGTGTAGTACCGCCGCAGCCTTTTCGTAACACCAAAACTACTATAACTTCTGCATTCGGACTCCGAATTCAACGAAACCAAGTTTGTTGGAAAGCTAGAGACAAGGGCTAACACAATCTTGAGAGAAATACCAATAATAAGCAAATGAGAAAAGGCCCAAAAGAAAATGGTGAGAACCCTTCCTCGAAAAAGACCGGTAAAACTTCCAACACCGAAAACATCATAGAAGACGCATGCAAACTCCATTTTCGATGAACTCAAGCTTGTCATAAAGATGACCATAAGCTCTAAGACTCACAAAGAGAACCAAACAAGAACCAAGAAACATGATGCAAGGATGCAATGGTTTGAACTCTCGATGAACGATACGATCAAGCTACTCACTTGAGAGCCCCCCTTGATAGTACGGGCTATCGATCCTATAACCCGTCTCCCAACTACCACCATGAGACCGGTAAAATAGAAAACCTATCAAGGCCAAACCTTTGCCTTGCACATGATCCACTTGAGCTAGATGATGACGATCTTGTCCTCCTCAAGATGGACCACCTTTCTTGATTGTGTTGGGTCGATGGAGACTAGATGATTGCTCCCCATACTCCACTATGGGTGAGCCACTATTCGCACATCTTCACAAGTCCATTGACACCACAATGGATGGCAAGCTTCAAGCACTTGATCTCTTCGTGATGCTCCACTTGAACTTGCACACGGCAATCTTGATGACGATCACCACTTGATGTCATCCTTTCCATGGGTTGTATGATATCTTCCTCTTGACGCAAGCCCATGGACACGTACCTAACCCCACATAGAATCTCACATAGACCATGGGTTAGTACACAAAGAGTAATGGATAATGCTTACCATACCATGGGATCACTTGATCCCTCTCGGTACATCTTCTACGCTTTGTGAGTTGATCAACTTGATTCACTCTTGACTTAGTCTTGATCAACCTTGAATCTTTCCAACTCTCTTCGTTTGGATGATGTCTTGAAGGTAAACATGAATGATCACACAATCTTCTTCTTCAAGACATGCTTGCAATAAGCTCAACACTTACATGACCAATCTTTGGATAATTCCTTAATAGCACCTTGGTCAACACATAAACTCCTTGAAACCAACACATGGACTTCAAGAAATTCCTATGGACAAATCCTTCAAATATAACTCAATGCAACCATTAGTCCATAGAGAATGTCATCAATTACCAAAACCACACATGGGGGCACCGCATGTCCTTTCAGTGCCTCATCAGCTAATAGTAATCCTGGGGCTGGTGAGCACAACGGACATTTTCTGGAATTTAGTACTCGGAAAAACCGGTCGCGACAAACTTGGTATCAGAGCCAGGCTGACCATTGGCTAATCCTATCTTAGCCGGGTTAATAAACCTAGGTAAGCCAAACCACCATGCCTTAACCTAAACCCAGCCAAGCTTCTCGTGCAAGATAGCCACACAGTGACCCCGACACTTTTGGCAGTCGGTGCCCAACCTATCAACCTAGCCTGTCAATCACGCGCCAGTGACCGACGCCTATGATGTCTCATTCGCAAGCGTGCGAAGGAAGACTTCATCCCCTTTTACTATAAAAAGGACACGCTCGCCTCAACCCAGCACAGCACAACCTCTACCCCAAACCCAGCCATAATGCCTGGCCCCGTCGTGCACAATGAGACCACAGCAACCAACCTTGGAGGTTTTGTGACCATACTCGCAAACCTCACCCGTCGTGCCTATGCGTTAGAAGAGCCTCCCGAATATGTTGTGTACCAAGGGTCCATGAGCGGTGAGAGCCGTCAATTCTGGGCCACTGTACACATCTACGGTAGGGGTCTATCGCCAGAACGTCCCTACAGGTTCACCGGAACGACAACTTCCTTCGAGCCACAAGCCATCCAGCTAGCTGCTCGAGAGGCTATAGTTCAATTCAGGCAGTTGTCGCCCAGAGTTAACTGTCGCTCGTTCTACTACTACCCCAGACGCGAAGGGTATGGTAGACCGCCCCAGGTTGCCAACGGAGATCACGAGACGGATCCTGCATTGTTGCACCTAGTACGCTATGTAGGTGCCCTAGAGGAACTGTTCGATCAAATCACCATTGATCTGATCGCAGCTCGTGGAGAGCTGGTTTGTCGAGCCCCGGCGAGAAGAGAAGATGAGCCTGAGGCCGATAGCCCGGTCGTACTGTTCGGACAACCAATCGAGACCTTGAGGTCACCCCCAGCCATCAACCAAAGTGCTTTGATGACCCCAGAAGTGCTTCGTCGCCTTTTGGGAGCACACTCCAACGGGATTGTGGCCAACAATCCCCGTGATGGTCATCATCGCCACCCCGACCCTGCAGTCCCTCAACCACCTCCAGCTAATCCCGACGGTGAGACCCGTGGAGAAGCCTCGACATCCACAAGGCAAGCCCGCTTGGATATAAACGAGGTAGACTGAATCACTCGTATAGTACCAAGTCTGAGTATATGCACACTTTACAGTCATGCGACCTTGTAAATTAACGCAGCCTGTTGTTGTGCCTCTATTTTAGATAGTAACCTTGCATAATTATGTCAGCACGCAGTTGCGTATTTTTCCGGGCACAACTACCAAACCACCCGACAAACCCACAGGGATACGTCACCTTAGTGAGATATGTATCTGTGGCTTTGACCCCGACCCTTGGAGCTGAGCTGGCAAATTAATTACTCTTCACCACGGTAAAATGACCCAGCTCCAGTGCTATAAAAAGGCCACCTCGTGACCTTGCCAAGCACCCTCACCTTGTGCACCACCCTCACAGCCATTTCTTGCCATGCCGAGCCCTAGTATTTATCTGAGAACCCCAGATGCAACCCCGGGTAGTTTTGTCAAAATATTGTGGGATTTTACCTGCAGTACCATGGGTTCTACCCAGCCACCCCAGTACGAGCTGTTCAAATCGAGAATCACCCCATCCACCTCGAAATATTGGGCAGTAGTACACATCCCTCCCGTGAACCCAAACCAAGACCCAACGGAAGTTTCCTTCGTGGGAAAATCTATGCCGACCCCACTAATGGCCATAGAAGCGGCTGCACACGAAGCACTCGCTCGCCTTCGATTCGCGGTACCCTATGCCAGTGAAAGAGGATATTATTACTTTCCGAGCCGTGCAGCACCCGGAGAAGTTACATCTTTTCCCGATGGACGGATTGAGAGAGACCCAAGATCGCCAACCTGGTCCAAGACGTCATCGCCAAGAACATTTGACCAAGTAGTAATGGGTTATCTCCAGAGTCTCGCGGATTTAAATCCTCAGATCGCCATCGGTAGACCACTGAGGCCCGACCAGGAGAGACACATTCATCGGCTGGTCAATCCGCTTTCCCCGATAGAAGAGGAATGCATCCCGATGCAGAGACGTTTTCTGGGACCCCGCCCCGATTACCGTTTGCATTATAGACGTTGCTGATGTGTTTATTATCGCAACATTTATTTATACATTGTAACTTATGCGTGGTACCCCGAGTTTGTGCGGCGAGTAAATTACTTAGTTTCTATTAATATGAGTAGTTCTGTTGCGGTTTGACTCTAATATATTACTATTGTTCTCTCGCAAAAAGTACTGGAGTGAGATTTCTTTTCCCTGAATTGCTGCATCGTATATCTTCTCACGACATGGATTATATTTATTCACGCAGCACCACAACCGCTCAAACACATACACTGCTTGTAAAAACGCGTAATCATGGAGTATTGTGTTTTTCAAAACAGCTCTTAACAAATCTCGAGGACGAGATTTTTTTCTTAAGGGGGTAAGTGTTGTAACACCCCAAAATTTTTAACCTTGTTTTATTAATTAAAATTTTTCCAGGAAGCTTAAACTTTTGTTTTCTGGATTTTCTTTTGATTTCAGAACCATTCTTCCCTTTATTTTTATGGAGTTTTTACCTCAAGTGAAAAAAAAACTTCCCAAATTTTATTGGACTCTTTTACCCTATCAAATAAAACAATTCTTTTATCAGTAAGATTATTTATATAATTATTTTTCCCCTGAGCTTTATTTCTCTAATTTGGTTTTTCATAAGTTTAGGGTCCCATTTGCACTGCAACCCTTTTATAAAGTCATTCAAAAATTCCACCAAAATTTGGGGATGCCATGTGATGTTTTTAAATCACTTTTATGCAAAAAGATATTTCATTCTTTGGATATTTTGAGTTCTACACCTAATTTTCAAATCTGGTCAAATCTCACTTTTGCACTAGAACCTATTTAAATATTTCTTTAAAACTTCTACCAAAATTTTGGGATGTCAGTAGGAGCATATTATTCAACTTTATGCAAAAACCCAGCTATGTTCTTTGAAAAATTTGAGTGGATCAACCTCATTTCCATTCTGGTCCATCTTGATGATTTGTACTACAACTATATTTTAACTTGCTCCTTTTGCTGTGATTCCTTTTCCTACTTGTAGTCCTCCCTGCAAAACCCTTAAGTCCAAGAGCATGAACCCATTGGGAGATTTTTGGTCCATGCATTGATGCCATTTACCTCCTGTCGAGAACTGAAGATTTGCAAAACTTGCACTAGCAAGTTTCTTCTTTTGCCAAAATGACTTTACCACCCTCTCATTCATCTAAAGAGACCCCACTCTGGAAGATTTGACCACTCCAAGAACTGCCTAGGTGCCTGTGGCATTTTGTCAAACACCTTGAGTGCATGAACAACTTTGACATGACTTTTGTCATTGCACTGTGACCTTGCACCTCTGGGAAAACTAACATGTCCACTAAGCCTCTAGATGACTTTAACTTAGGTCTGTTAAACCGCAACCTCACCCGACACCTCTAGCATGCCCTGGCATTTTGTCGAGCACGTCCTGCAGTGCTCGGGCGCTGAGCAGCACGCTGTTTTGCACGTGTCGCGCCTGAGCCGCCGCGTCAGCGCCCTGGTTTTGCCCACACCGCAGCAGCCACACACTCTCCCTCTCACCAGAACACGCCAAGCAGCCCCTCGCCACGTCTCCGGCAAGCCAGGAGCTAGCCGCCACGGCCGCCCAACAGCCCCTGCTCAGGTCGGCGCCGCCCGAGCCTCTCCCGCTCGCCACCTGCCCCTGGGGTAGCTCAGACTCATCCACAAGCGCGTCCTCCAGCGCTCATCGCCGCCACGTCCTCCTGCAGCAACAGAGAAGCGGTTCGCCGGCGATCCTATCCGCGGGCGCTGCGAACCGACATGGCCATGCTATATAAGAGGCCCCCGAGCACGTCCCGTTCCCCAGGCAGCCTCAAAACACTCCCCTAGTTCCCCCGTGGCAGCCAATCGACCCAGGGAGGTCTTCTTCCCCATCTCCGGCAACCGTAGCCGCCGCCACTGTCCCGGCCATTCCGGCACCACCAGGGCCTCCCCCTCTCCACTCACCGCACCAAAAACATCCTGCAGCACCCATGAGTCCATCCCCATGCCCGATTTTGGTCAGGAACCGCCGGAGTCAAAAGCCCACTCTGCCCGACGACCACCGTCCGCTGCGGAGCTCGCCGCCGGCAGCTCCGTCCACCCCAGAGACCAAAGCGACCACCGGAGTGACCACCTCGACCCCCTGAGCCCGCGGATGGCCTCGGTTTCCCAAACGGTGCCGCCGTTCACGGCCGAAACATCGCCAGTCCGCCTCCGCTTCGGCGGTGGAAGAGGAGGGGAGAAAAGACCAGTCAAACTGACTGATGGGCCCCTGGACCCACTGTCATGGGTGACTGCCGGTCCACAGGCGTAAGTGGAAACGTATTTCCAGAGTACGTCTTCGACGTGTATCGTTTCCTTTTCTTTTTTCTGTTTTATTTAAAAACCAGAATATTGACTAAACTTTGACTGGCTATAACTTTTAAAGTATAACTCCAAATGAATTGATTCTTTTTCCTACCTCTCTCAAATTTAATCTAGTTTATTTTAAGATTTATTTGAAAAAATGTCAAACAACTTTTTTGTGCTGTTTTGAAATTGTGTGTTAATTCAAATTTATTTAAAATAGGACTTTGGAGAGAGAGAAGCAAACTTTCAAAAGTTTTGGAGAGCACCTCACCCCTCCACAACTTGAAGGCATGCATTCTGAACCCTGGCATAATATTTTTCATGCATTGGTTGACACGATTATGACACCACCTTGATACGTAAAACTCGTTATCTTATGTGGAGATGTGATCATTTGCATGAATGCTTATAGGAAATTTCCTTGCTGTTGGAAATGGACATGCTTGTGATAATGATCATCCTCGTATGCCTTTCGTGCCTACCTGAAGGAAAACAGGAAAGTCTCTGTCTTGGGTAGACCCGAGCTTCTCCCTAGTTCCTCGTCGAGAAGAGTGTGTCCGGCATGGCATGAGGGGTATGATGAGTGGTGATTACATGCATTGGATGAAATATATTCGTTATGCTAATCATGCAGGGAATACTCAAACCTCCTGAGTCGACCATAGATCGAGTCTTGTTCCAATAACCCCCATACTTGTTTCGTACTACCACATGTCTCTACAACAAGTAGGGTACGGTTCAGTAAGTCGTCAACCTCTTTCTAGCACACACTGCATGTAGAGGCCATGGTGGAAGATACGGTTGTAGCTGGTAGGCAGTGCCACCTGGTCCGGGGCATGGGTGTTTCAGTTGAGACCGAGAGAGGAGGCCACCCCTTAGAGCGCTGCGATATAAATTTGATCCCATGCTACGAGGTTGTAGCCTCCCACTTAGAGTTTTGCTTAACAAGTGTCGTGGGTGATTCCTGCACAAGTTAAGTTGTCGGTGTGTGCAAGTTAGGTGTGTTTTCAACTAAAAGGCCGTAGACGGAATTAGTCCCGATGGGCTAAAGGAATCCGTTACTCGTGGGTAAAGAGTACACCCTCTGCGGAGTTTAAACCTATTCGAATAGCCGTGTCCATGGTTAAGGATTACAGTCTGGGACGGGTCAAGTGTCGGTCTTAGTGTCGGTCTTCGAAGGAGAAACTGTTAAACCAGAACTGGGATCATGACTTGTGACTTGTGATGATCATGATTACTATTTGTTGTGGACTAACCCGTTATATTATTTGAATTATTGAGTATCCCTGGGATGGTTCTACCTCCTGGGTATTCACCGTGATTATTTATAAGCCCTTTATGTCGTGTCACGAGACGCCTTAATCGTGGCATGCTTGTTATTCATTTACTTTATAAGCCCTTTATGTGGTGTCATTTGAGACGCCTTGATCGTGGCATGCTTGTTATTCATTTACTTTATAAGCCCTTTATGTGGTGTCGCCGAGACGCCTCGACCGTGGCATGCTTGTTATTCATTTACTTTATAAGCCCTTTATGTGGTGTCGCCGAGACGCCTGAATCGTGGCATGCTTGTTATTTATTTTTACTTTATAAGCCCTTTATGTGGTGTCGCTCGACGCCTCGATCGAGGCATGCTTGTTATTTACCATCAATTCGAGACGCCGCCTTTACATCCGAATGGTGCATTTTATTCCTACTCTGTCATTACATATTCATTGTTACATATTAATAACCTGCCTGCATGCATCAAGGAATTTATTTTTATGGTAGACGTTGTGATCATAGAATATTTTCAGAGCATGATTATCGGTTGTTATATTATAACTGTGTTCTTAATGTTTGCGAGTACATTCAAAGTACTCACTGGCTTGTCCCTGGCTATTGTCTTGCCAGATTTCTTGCGTGGAGAGGAGCGTTGCGATGACAGCCCCGGAACCTACGCAATGGTGATAGCAGCCTCGCGAAGATAGGAGTTATCCTGGTCAGCTGTTCCTGTGGGAAATGGAGTCCCATAGACGCTGATGATCCACAAATCGCTTCCGCCATCAACCACTAGAAACCATTTGTTGTACTCTCAGGCCAGAATGGTCTTGTACTACATATTTTGTATTTTTGCTTGGAATTTATGTATGAAGTTGGTGCCTCATCAGCTAACAGTAATCCTGGGGCTGGTGAACACAACGGCCATTTTCTGGAATTTAGTACCCGGAAAAACCGGTCGTGACAATTAGTAAGGTACACATCAATAACATGTATATCACATATACCATTTTTCACCTTGCCATCCTTCTTATCCGCCAAATACTTGGGGCAGTTCTGCTTCGATGTCCAAATTGGCTTGCTTAGAAGCACTCGATTTCAGGCTTAGGTCCAGACTTGGGTTTCTTCTCCCGAAAGCAGCAACTTGCTTGCTGTTCTTTTTGAAGTTCCCCTTCTTTTTCCCTTTGCCCTTCTTCTTGAAACTGGTGGTCTTATTGACCATCAACACTTGATGCTCCTTCTTGATTTCTACCTCCGCAGCCTTTAGCATTGCGAAGAGCTTGGGAATAGTCTTGTCCATCCCTTGCCTATTATAGTTCATCACGTAGCTCTTGTAGCTTGGTGGCAGTGATTGAAGAATTCTCTCAATGACACTATCATCAGGAAGATTAACTCCCAGTTGAATCAAGTGATTATTATACCCAGACATTTTGAGTATATGTTCACTAACAGAACTATTCTCCTCCATCTTACAACTATAGAACTTATTGGAGACTTCATATCTCTCAATCCAGGCATTTGCTTGAAATATTAACTTCAACTCCAGGAACATCTCATATGCTCCATGACGTTCAAAACGTCGTTGAAGACCCGGTTCCAAACCGTAAAGCATGGCACACTGAACTATCAAGTAGTCATCAGCTTTGCTTTGCTGCATCGTTCTTAACGCCGTCGGTTGCATCTGCAGAGGTTCGCACCCAACGGTGCTTCCGGGACGTAATTCTTCTGCAGCAATGAGGATAATCCTCAAGTTACGGATCCAGTCCGTAGTTGCTACCATCATCTTTCAACTTAGCTTTCTCAAGGAACGCATTAAAATTCAACGGAACAACAAAGACGAGCCATCTATCTACAACAAACGGAGACAAGCAAAATACTATCAGGTACTAAGTTCATGATAAATTTAAGTTCAATTAATCATATTACTTAAGAACTCCCACTTAGACAGACATCTCTCTAGTCATCTAAGTGATCACGTGATCCAAATCAACTAAACCATGTCCGATCATCACGTGAGATGGAGTAGTTTCAATGGTGAACATCACTATCTTGATCACATGTACTATATGATTCATGTTCGACCTTTCGGTCTCCGTGTTCCGAGGCCATATCTGTATATGCTAGGCTCATCAAGTTTAACCTGAGTATTCCGCGTGTGCAACTGTTTTGCACCCGTTGTATTTGAACATAGAGCCTATCACACCCGATCATCACGTAGTGTCTCAAAGACGAAGAACTTTCGCACGGTGCATACTCAGGGAGAACACTTCTTGATAATTAGTGAGAGATCATCTTAAAATGCTACCGTCAATCAAAGCAAGATAAGATGCATAAAGGATAAACATCACATGCAATCAATATAAGTGATATGATATGGTCATCGTCATCTTGTGCTTGTGATCTCCATCTCCGAAGCACCGTCGTGATCACCATCGTCACCGGCGCGACACCTTGATCTCCATCATAGCATCGTTGTCGTCTCGCCAATCTTATGCTTCTACGACTATCGCTACCGCTTAGTGATAAAGTAAAGCATTACAGGTGTCACATCCCTAGCTTCTGGCAATGCACTAGTGCTAGCCTTTGGTGATGCATCATGTTTACTTTTTACAGAAAGTTGAAATGGGGATTGCCTAAACCCTAGCATTAAAGGAATTCACTAGGTTCACCTAAAATATTTTCAGTAAGTCCAAATGGCTTACAAAAATGTTCATCATTTCCGGATAATGCTGGAAACAATAACCAGAGGCGTCACAAATTTTTCGATGACATATTTGGGCTCTGAATTAAATCATACTCTATTTGCATTTGGGCATTTAAATGCTATATAATATTTTAAATGTCCAAATAATTCTGAACTTAAGTGGGGGCTGTTGGAAATATTCCAAACAGAGCCCACAATTATTTTCAGGGTTTTTGAAAATTCCTTAGCATTTATTTAAGTCAAAACAATTGCAGAAAAATAGAAAACAGAAACAATTTAGAAAGGAAAGGAGAGTACCTAAGCCACTTACCTGGCCTGCCCTGTGCAGCCCACCACTGCTGCAGGCCCAGCCCACCAGGGGCAGCACTGTCTTCCTCCTCCTGCCAGGAGGAGAAGCAGCTGCGTTCCCGGCACACAGTCGAGCCGCGCCAGCCCCTGCTTGCCACCTCACGGCGTCTCGACGCTTCCAGCCGCGCCACGGAGATGCCCTCGTTTTCCCTCTGCCTCTCTCCTCTCTCACATTCCCCTCTGACCCTCTCTCTCGCACATCCGAGCGCCACCGTCGCCGCTGTCATACCGAGCCACCCTCGTCTCCCCGACGCATCCACTGCTCCATTGCGTCACTGATGCTCTCCGCCCGGTACGACGCTGAAGCCCCGTATCTTCGTCCCCGACCTCGTCTTAAAGCTCCGGCCGCCGGAGATCGCCGTCGTTGTTCCGGCCACACCAGATCTTCCCCGAGCCGCTGACGATGCCCTCGAGATCGCTGTGAGCTCCGCCGCCTTTCCCCCTCCTCCCTGAGCTCGTTCCCGTCCTCTAGCCGCACCTTCCACCGAAGCCGTGAGCTCCTCGCCACCGGCGATGACGCAGATGCAGCCATGGGCACTGCAGCCCGTGTCCGAGAACACCAGTGTGCTCAGCGCGTCTCCGCGAACCCGTAGCCACCAGCAGCCCCCCATGCTCTCTAGCCCCGAAACCATCTGCTCCCGAACTTCGGCCACCGCCTCGCTCGCCACCGCCGAAGCTACAGCTCACCCCCAGCTCCTTTAGCTTGCTCCTTTGGATGCGCGCGAACCCGAGGAACCCGTAGGAGCAAACGGCGAGGCAAATGGTTGCCCATAGCTCGATCCCGATGAACATCCGTCGTCGGATGTGCTCGCCGGTGTTCAACTCCGGTAAGATGACGTGGCGTCATTAGCTTGAGGCTAATTACCGCATTAATCTCGCCCTGTGCCGCTGACAGACAGGCCCCACCCCCCTAATTAACCACGGGGTTAAGTTTAACCTAACCATAGTGGACCCCACAAGTCAGGTTTGACCTGGTCAGCCGCAGTTGACCGGCTGACATCACACCTATGTCATGCTGATGCAGTAACTTATTTTGTGGATTTATTCTTATACAGGAAATTCCATAAAATAACCAAAACTTCTAAAATTCATAGTAAATCAACCGTAACTCCAAATGAAATAAGATATATATGAAAAATGATCAGAAAAATCCAATCTATCCATCTGTAACATTTTCATGCATGATAGAACAACTTATGGCTGCTTTTTAGGCCAAATCATATAAATGGCATTTTAACCTTCACATATGTAGTTTGAATTTGAACCTAGGGTTCAAACCAGCTTCATTTAACCTGCTGCTAGTTGCATTAGCTCAAACCACAACATATTGCCATGTCATGATCATGCATCATATTGTGCATTGCATTGATGGTGCTTCCTTCTGTGTTGCCGATGTTTGTCCCCTCTCGATAGACGTGGTTTCGACGATGAGATCGATGACACCGATGAATAACTATATTATCTTCAGAAGTGCCAGGCAAGAAAAACCACCTTGTTCATTTCAATACAATCCCACTCTCTCGCTCTTGCTCTCTTTTACTGCATTAGGACAACATCGATTCAACTGTTACATGCTGCGGTAGTTGAACCCCTTTCCTCTGCATGACCTGTCATTGCCACAGTAAATAGATGAAACCCACTAGCATGAGTAGGAGTTGTTTGAGCCCTGATGTGCCTACTCATTCATGATTGTCTCATGCCTGCCATCGCTTAGAGTTGAGTCCAGTCTGATTCATCGGGGATGAATTGGAGGTGTGTGAACATGTCCTACTGTGTGTGAGCTAAGTGTGTGAACACGATTTGGTAAAGGTAGCGGTGAGAGGCCATGTAGGAGTACATGGTGGGTTGTCTCATTGAAGCCGTCCTCAGGAACTGAGTTCTGTGTTTGTGATCCATGAACAGCTAGTACCACACATTGGAATGCTTAAGTGCCCCTCTCGACTTATTAATCAACTCGATCTCCGCCCGTGAGTTGCAACTAGTTTCTGGTGTTTGTAGGATATGTGTTGGGGGACGTGCGTAGCGCTAACCCTAGGGGTGGGCTATGTTGCGGTAGATACACCGAGGCACGGTGTACCGGGACGCCCGTTTGGTGCCTCGGGAACCCTGCTCTCATCGTTTGGGGCTGTGAGCGACATCCCGCCGGATCTCCTCATGGATGGAACCCGAATAGGCGATAAACCTGGACTAGAGACTTGTGTGGTTAGTCAGGTCATGGCCGACTCCCTCGCCAGGCATCCGCTTGAAGGTTGCCGAGATACACGACGTGTACATGGTGGTAAGTGGCGAGAGCGTGTGTGAAGAAGTACACCCCTGCAGGGTTAACATCATCTATTCAAATAGCCGTGTCCGCGGTAAAGGACTTATGGGTTGCCTGTACAGTTCATAGACAAGTGAAAGTGGATACTTTAAAATGCGCAAGATAAGCATGAGTGCTACGGATGGCCTTCCCGTAGGGAGACGGGAGCAGATCCATAGTGGTGTATTGATTTGGTGAATATGTGGACTCGTGTGCGCCACCTCAAAAGAGTTACTTGCAGTTGTAGTTTAGGATAGCCACCGATTCAAAGCTGGCTTGCTGCAGTTAAACTCCACCACCCCTTTATTGATACCGATGCATATGTAGCTAGTTCTGATGTATGTCTTGCTGGGTACATTTGTACTCACGTTTCCCTATTTTATGTTTTGCAGAGAGATATCAGTCTCGCTAGTAGCTCCGTGTGGAATTCGACGTTTAGCTTGGTACCTCACCACGATCTTGTGCCTCGGCAGATCTGGTAGATAGTCGTGCTTCTAAGCCTTTTTCATTTGTAGATGTCTCCACTCGGACATGTTAAGCTTCCGCATGTGCTTTGATTTGTATGTTTCAATGTTGGGTCATGAGACCCATGTTTGTAATATCTCGCTCCTCGGAGCCTAATGAATAAATACTTGAGTCAGTAGAGTTATGTTGTGATGCCATGTTGTATTTACACATATCGAGCATATTGTGTGTATGTTTGAAATGCTTGGTATGTGTGGGATCCGACAATCTAGTTGTTTATCCTTGGCAACCTCACTTATGGGGAAATGTAGTCTAGTGCTTCCATGAGCCATAGTAGTCCGCTACAGCCGGTTCACCGGAGTCCTCGCTAGCCCAAGACTACCGCCTCGGAACACTTGATCGGCCGGCATGTGTTTCACTTCGTTCGTGGTTCTGTCCTTCGTGGAAATGTCACGTGGTGACATCCGAGTCCTCGCCTTAGCTCAAGCATGCCCGGGTTCCCGAGTCCTGTTAGCCAGTGCTACAGCCCGGATTCACATGTTGGCAATCGACATGATCGAAGTTGATTCATGTATGCATGTCCCCATGGGTTAGTGCCGCTTTGTTCACGACTAGCCATGTCGGCCCGGGTTCTCATCATATGGATGCTAGCGACACTATCATATACGTGAGCCAAAAGGCGCTTAAACGGTCCCGGGCCATGGTAAGGCAACACTGTGGGAATATCGTGCGTGAGGCCGCAAAGTGATATGAGGTGTTACCGGCTAGATCGATGTGACTTGGAATCGGGTCCGACAGCTTTGGTATCGTGAGCCGGGCTGCTGTGGGATTACCAAGCCAAACCGGTCGGGTTGTGTCTAGAAATGCTTTAGTTATGTAAGGAATTGATTGTGGAAGGAACGTAAGGCTCTTTTTACTCCTTATACCTCATGGCCTTCTGATCTGAGTCATCCTCTTCTCTTCTACGGGGTTCAAGAACTAGGCTTCTCATCTATCTATCAGGATGACGTGTTACTAATCCATAGACTTATAGAATTTATAGTTTCAAATCTCAGTTCAGTTTTTACTACTTCCGTATGTTCATAGCTGGTCTCAGAACCTTGATATTGTGATGTTGAGTGGTCATGCCACTATTTTGCGAGATGTCTCAAATCATTTTGAGCATTTACAGCCGTTATGTCAGTCCGAGTCATCCTGTGTTTCTAAATAGTCCGATGCATTTGCAAATCCTTTCTTTCCGTTCGATGTCGTTTTTGGTCAGAATAAGCACACTAACCGGTGCGTTGAGGTAATTTATTGCCTTGACATATATGTTGGAGCTATTATTATGACCCTAGGTGTATTAGGGAGTCACCTAGTAATCCAGCCATGTTTTGTGTTCCCGGTGTGATGATTCTGGCCACCATTCTCGAAAGCATCCCCTGATACCATTTAGTAGTAGGTATTCTATTCCTGGGTTTTGAACCCGAGATTCACCCTACTTACGTCATGTTGATAGTGTTCGCTAGTTCCTTTAGGATATTAGTAACCTTGCAATAGTCCTCGAGGTCCGTGGTATTTCCTTCTTCCAAATACCATGAACTGCTTATGGCAGAAGTTCTTTGAGCCAAAAGATCACAACCAGGGTGCTCTTGAGGAGTACTCCATTCTATATTGCGACTCTGCCAGTTCTATTTTTCTGCATAGGTTATCCGGAAGAAACCTGTTGAACTTGATTCGACATATTAACCTATGCATCCACAACTCAGAAAGTTATATGTTCCTCGAGTTGTTCCTCCTTAGTTGTATTCTCGACCCCGTCTCACAATTGATAGTCGTGGAGTAGTCGTGCATTCGTCATCGATGCCTATTATTCTTGTGGTCTGTCAAGCCATTCTATTCTGGAATGACTTGGAGAAACAAACTCCAGTACCTCATCCATATCCAGGATTTGGTTAAAGCAGTTGTAATCCGCAGATCAAATGCAATCAAGCTTTTGATTTTGTTCCATCTTGAAGTATTACCCACTTTATGTCAGGAACGTCATGAGAATTGCACCTTCTCTTATGAATTCTTGATGCAGTGATACTCTCGCCATCATCGTTCATTCCTCGGTCCCGTGTTGTTGCAACCGGAATGCTGACAAGTGAACCATGATGTGTGAAAAGAATTTATACTCCTAGCAACCATGTTGCTTGGTAGTTCATGGACAATATTCTCATTCTTAGCGTGTTGATTATTAAATCATCATCATAAGATTGATCGTGCTACCTAGTCCTTATTTCTGGTGCACTCTTTGATCAATGAGTTAGGATTGTGTCAATTCCTCACTCTTTTGATCCTATCATCTTATACTGAAAAGCGTGATTGTTCTCGAGCTTAGTAACATATCGGTGGTTCGTGATTTTCCGAATATCTTCTCGGAAGTATTACCAAGGTTGTCCTGACTGTTATGTTGAGCTCGTGATCACGTTGGTTTCTTGTGAACCACCCTTTCTCCAAGAATCTGTGTTGGATACCCCTGAGCTAGTTGGTTGAGCTAAACAACAACTTGGAGAGTTGGAAGATAAAAGCTTGCCCGACTTAGTTCATCACTAAGGGATATCCTTGAGTATGCGTGTTTGTTGAAGAAAGATGATATCTCCATCGGTTGGTCCTCGTGATCAGTTGTTGGATCTATTGCCTTGTCAAAACTTTGATTTGAGTATGGGCCATCGTCAAGTCAAATGAGAACCAACGATGTTCGTAATGTTGTCTTACTCGTGGTTGATCCCTCGAGCATACACCATTACATCTTTTGGTCTGACCAATGCTATCACCGTGTTCACATGATGGTGGAAGTCCAGTGATATGGAAATTCCGATGAATTGTTGTTAAGCCCATCTGCAGCATTTTGTCTCCCCCATGATTCATGTTGAACATCAACCTAGTGTTGGAAACTTTGTAAGAAATGCCTTCGTGTTCTGTTCATGAAGCTTATGCTTGGATGGAAGAAGTGGCTTGCTCTACTTCACGTGCATTAGGTGTAAGTTGCCGCCATGAATTTGAGAAAGGTTTGTTTTGTTTCCCTTGGAATCATCCCAAGTCAGTCATGCAAGTGCGAAGTATTCTATGGTTTGGTAGATTAATTACCTCCACTCCATATGTGTTCCTAGCACACCAAGCCACTGATTGATTTGTTCAAGGAGAAGAAGTTCCTTCACAAGAGCTAATCATATGACTTATGCAAGGGCTTCGCTCTCCGCAATGATGGTTCCCAACCAGAACTCGGCAGTGTTTTGTTGTAAGACTACTATGTGGTCATGCTTGTGTGGGACAGCGTGTTCACATGTATGTAGCAGAACCAGCTCATGTTTTGGAGCTTGCTATCGTAGTTCACTCCCCGAGAATCTCATAGCGTCATCTAAATCGATTTGTGTTGCAAACCTTCATTTTTCTTTCTAGACTTGATGAGTCCGGAATATCCCGACACCAACCAGATCTGAATCTCGTGCAGATATGATGGTTGGAACATTCCCAACAGCTTGCATTTTGTTCCCAGCTTGCACCGCCATTGTGCCATCCAACCAAGGACTACCCTTCTCGGTAATTTCTGGTCGATCGCCTTCAACAAGTGGTCCTACCATGGGTCCCATCCATTTCCGATGATAAGCAAAATCATCCATCGCGTTGTCTTCAACAAGGTAGTCCACATCATCCATTCGAATCCGGATATGCCATTCCTTTGAACTCTGCCAAACGATCGATTGTGATTGCCTTAGGCTAGTATAAAGAGTTTCAATGATCTCTGAATCAAAAGTAATTCTTTTTGCCACTTAAGGGAATATTTCTGCGAGTCACCTTCCTTAAGATGTCCCGTTATGGTAGCTTGGCAACTCAACTCCTCACTACGTTGACAACCGTTCACCACCTTCTTAAGTGTGGAATTGTGTCCATGTAGTGAACCTTCGTCATCTGTTACACTTCATCCCTCTGGATGTATGTTTCATGTCTCAGCTCGAGAAATGTTCAATGTCTCATTCCGTGAGTTGATCGTCAGTTGTCCGATCTTCGAGAAGATCGATCCTTCTAGAGTTTTCTTCCTCTCGTTGTCATGATAGCTGGAGTTCTCAGAGCAAGACGTCGAGACAAAGATGGTGATCGAATCAACGTTCTTATGAGATGCAACCTGGATGGTGAAGATTGTGTTAGTTTGCGTACCCCTTTCATCTTACCCTACGCTTGAATCTCGGGACGAGATCCTTGTTTAGTGGGGGTGAGTTGTCACAACCCTAGCTTCTAGCAATGCACTAGTGCTAGCCTTTGGTGATGCATCATGTTTACTTTTTACGTAAAGTTGAAATGGGGATTGCCTAAACCCTAGCATTAAAGGAATTCACTAGGTTCACCTAAAATATTTTGATGAAGTCCAAATGGCTTACAAAAATGTTCATCATTTCTGGATAATGCTGGAAACAATAACCAGAGGTGTCGCACATTTTTCGATGACATATTTGGGCTCTGAATTAAATCATACTCTATTTGCATTTGGGCATTTAAATGCTATATAATATTTTAAATGTCCAAATAATTCTGAACTTAAGTGGGGGCTGTTGGAAATATTCCAAACAGAGCCCACAATTATTTTCAGGGTTTTTGAAAATTCCTTAGCATTTTATTTAAGCCAAAACAATTGCAGAAAAATAGAATACAGAAACAATTTAGAAAGGAAACAAGAGTACCTAAGCCACTTACCTGGCCTGCCCTGTGCAGCCCACCACTGCTGCAGGCCCAGCCCACTGGGGCAGATCTGTCTTCTTCCTCCCGCCAGAGGAGAAGAAGTCAGATGCCCCGACACACCGAGCCGCCACACCTTGCCACCTCACGGGGTCTCGGCGCTTCCAGCCGCGCCCTGGAGATGCCCTCGTTTTCCCTCTGCCTCTCTCCTCTCTCACATTCCCCTCTGACCCTCTCTCTCACACATCCGAGCGCCACCGTCGCCGCTGTCGCGCCCTGAGCCACCCCCTCGTCTCCCGACGCATCCACCGGCTCCGCTGTGTTGCCCTGAAGCTCTCCGCCAAAGAATACGACGCAGGAAGCCCCGTATCATCGTCCCCGACCTCCACTTGAAGCTCCGGCCGCCGGAGATCGTCGTCGTTGTTCCAGCCACACCAGATCTTCCCCGAGCCGCTGACGACGCCCTCGAGATCGCTGTGAGCTCCGCCGCCTTTCCCCTCCTCCCTGAGCTCGTTCCCGTCCTCTAGCCGCATCTTCCACCGAAGCCGTGAGCTCCTCGCCACCGGTGATGACGCAGATGCAGCCATGGGCACTGCAGCCCGTGTCCGAGAACACCAGTGTGCTCAGCGTCTCCACAACTCCGTAGCCACCAAAGAGCCCCCATGCTCTCTAGCCCCGAAACCATCTGCTCCCGAACTCCGGCCGCCGCCTGGCCACCGCCGGCTTCTGACTCACCCCAGCTCCTTTTGCTTGCTCCTTTGGATGCGCGCGAACCCGAGGAACCCGTAGGAGCAAACGGCGAGGCAAATGGTTGCCCGTAGCTCGATCCCGATGAACATCCATCGTCGGATGTGCTCACCGGCGTTCAACTCCGGTGAGATGACGTGGCATCATTAGCTTGAGGCTAATTACCGCATTAATCTCGCCCTGTGCCGCTGGCAGACAGGCCCCACCACCCTAATTAACCACAGGGTTAAATTTTAACCTAACCATAGTGGACCCCACACGTCAGGTTTGACCTGGTCAGCCGCAGTTGACCTGCTGACGTGACACCTATGTCATGCTGACGGAGTAACTTATTTTCCGGATTTATTTTTATACAGGAAATTCCAGAAAGTAACCAAAACTTCTAAAATTCATAGTAAATCAACCGTAACTCCAAATGAAATAAGTTATATATGAAAAATGATCAGAAAAATCCAATATATCCATCTGTACCATTTTCATGCATGATAGAACAACTTATGGCTGCTGTTTAGGCCAAATCATATAAATGGCATTTTAACCTTCACATATGTAGTTTGAATTTGAACCTAGGGTTCAAACCAACTTCATTTAGCCTGCTGCTAGTTGCATTAGCTCAAACCATAGCATATTGCCATGTCATGATCATGCATCATATTGTGCATTGCATTGATGGTGCTTCCTTCCTTGTTGCCGGTGTTTGTCCCCTCTCGATGGACGTGGTTTCGACGATGAGATCGATGACACCGATGAAGAACTATATTATCTTCAGAACTGCCAGGCAAGCAAAACCCCCTTGTTCATTTCGATACAATCCCACTCTCTCGCTCCTGCTCTCTTTTACTGCATTAGGACAACATCGATTCAACTGTTACATGCTGCGGTAGTTGAAACCCTTTCCTCTGCATGACCTGTCATTGCCACAGTAAATAGATGAAACCCACTAGCATGAGTAGGAGTTGTTTGAGCCCTGATGTGCCTACTCATTCATGCTTGTTTGTCATGCCTGCTCTTTGCTTAGAGTTGAGTCAGTGTCCGATTCATCGGGGATGAATTGGAGGTGTGTGAACATGTCCTACTGTGTGTGAGCTAAGTGTGTGAACACGATTTGGTAAAGGTAGCGGTGAGAGGCCATGTAGGAGTACATGGTGGGTTGTCTCATTGAAGCCGTCCTCGGGAATTGAGTTCTGTGTTTGTGATCCATGAACAGCTACTACCACACATTGGAATGCTTAAGTGCCCCTCTCGACTTATTAATCAACTCGATCTCTGTCCAGGAGTTGCAACTAGTTTTTGGTGTTTGTAGGATATGTGTTGGGGGACGTGCGTAGCGCTGACCCTAGGGGTGGGCTATGTTGCGGTAGATACACCGAGGCATGGTGTACCAGGTCGCCCATTTGGTGCCTCGGGAACCCTGCTCTCATTGTTTGGGGCCGTGAGCGACACCCCGGCCGGATCTCCTCGCGGATGGAACCCGAATAGGCGATAAACCTGGACTAGAGACTTGTGTGGTTAGTCAGGTCGTGGCCGACTCCCTCACCAGGCTTCCGCTTGAAGGTTGCCGAGATACACAACGTGTACATGGTGGTAAGTGGCGAGAGCGTGTGTGAAGAAGTACACCCCTGCAGGGTTAACATCATTTATTTGAATAGCCGTGTCCGCGGTAAAGGACTTCTGGGTTGCCTGTTGTCGGTGTCAAAACCGGCGGATCTCGGGTAGGGGGTCCCGAACTGTGCGTTTAGGCGGATGGTAACAGGAGACAAGGGACATGATGTTTTTACCCAGGTTCGGGCCCTCTCGATGGAGGTAACACCCTACTCCTCCTTGATTAATATTGATGATATGGGTAGTACAAGAGTAGATCTACCACGAGATCAAGGAGGCTAAACCCTAGAAGCTAGCCTATGGTATGATTGTTGTACGTCCTACGGACTAAAACCCACGGTTTATATAGACACCGGATAGGTTAGGGTTACACAGTCGGTTACAATGGTAGGAGATCTACATATCCGTGTCGCCAAGCTTGCCTTCCACGCCAAGGAAAGTCCCATCCGGACACGGGACGAAGTCTTCAATCTTGTATCTTCATAGTCTTGGAGTCCGGCCGTGATGATAGTCCGCTATCCGGACACCCCTAGTCCGGGACTCCTCGGTAGCCCCTGAACCAGGCTTCAATGACGCATTTAGTCCGCGCGCATATTATCTTCGGCATTGCAAGGCGGGTTCCTCCTCCGAATACTTCATAGAAGGTTTTAAACACAAGGATAGTGTCCGGCTCTTCAAAACAAGTTCCACATAACACCGTAGAGAAAATAACTTTTGCAGAGATCTGCTGACGTATTCCACGGCGTGACATCACACCACGGCCAGGCCTTTATATGAATCATTTTTTATCGTTTCACCTTAGCGCGTTTAGCGAGGCGGTTTCCCTGGCACGCCTTATCAAAGCATAGATCGTGCCCCCCTTATTCCGGGATTCTCATCAAGACGGACGTGGGTAACCCAACCGTGCCCGTTGGCACGCCTCCTCTATCAAAGGCGAGTCCTAATCGACCACGGGGTGGGCTCTTGGTATTCAACCTCTTTATAATGAGACCAAGGCCCTCTTCTTTTACACCCTCCATCGAAGTTCGCCTCACGCTTGAGTTCCAACACCCAAAGCTTCAGATTCAGACGCTTCGGACTTTCGACGATGTTCGGCTCCCGACCCGGCCTGGCCGATGGATGTCTTCCTCCGTCACGTAAGAAGATGTGCTAAAGCTGCGAGACGCCAGTATCTAACCGCGAGATCTCGCAGAGGCTGCCTGCTCCGAGGCAGGTCATTCCCACTCCGAGCCCGGGCGAGAACGTGGTGTTCAGTGTCTCACTTCCGTCGGGGTTTAGGCTTCCAGCGGATCCCTTTGTGCGGGGGCTCATGTTTTATTATGGGCTTGATTTTCATGACTTGAATCCGAGTCCATCCTCCATATCTCGTCATTCATTGTCGTATGTGAGGCCTTCCTCCATTACCCCCACTTTGGATTGTGGCTCAAGACCTTCAAGGTGGAGCCAAAGATGATCGAGGGCAACAAGCAGAGTGCGGAGGGGCGGTCATAAGCAAATGTGCTGATGCTCCGTGGATCGAGGGCTCTTTTCAAGAGGAGCTTGGTTTGTGGCAACGGGAGTGGTTTTATATCACCGCTCCCAGGGGCACCAAATGGGCGGCGCTCCCTGCCTTTCGCTCAGGTCCACCACAGCGGCTGGTATCATGGGTCAACAAGGGGCTCGACTGGGGCCGTCCAAGGAAGTTCCCTTGCTGCAGGGCGTGTTCGAGACCTCCAGAAAGAGGGATCAATCTGGTTGCGATGGCGCAGGTTATGGTGATCCGGCGCCTTCAGCCCTGGCGTCGCCCCCTCCGCCTGTGGGAATTCAATCCGGAGGGACCACAAGCTCTCCAAAATTTTATGGGCACGACGCCCATGGAGATGTATAAATTGTTCTTCGGATCACAAGAGAAGTGTCCGGACTTGACAGAGGACGCAGGACTGAATCGCCCAGATACTCAAGTAAGTAGTCATGTAACCGGACAAGCTGTTCATTCATTTATTTCATATATATGCCCTTTAAAGGAGCCGTTTCTTGAACAGGAGTGGATAGCCAAGGCAAAGTTAATAAGGTGTCGGGCTCCCCTCCCAGAGACCACGCCGGATCCCATGCTGACCAAGATGTTGAAGGTCGCGCCTTTTGAAGAAGGCGAAGGGGAGCGGGAAGCAACCGCCTCTATGAAGGAGGCTATCAAGGAAGGAGGGATTAAAAGTCCGTCTTTTCGAGGAGAGAAGAGGACTGCTTGGAAGATCCGGAGGTCAAGGCCTCAAAGAGGGAAGGAATCTTCGTCGAAGAGTCCGCTGAGGGAGTAACCCAGCCGCACTATTTCCCCAAGGGATCAGCCCTCCAATGAGCCGTAAGTAAAAAGGAAGGGGTCTTGTAAATAAGGAACATCCTGTATTTATTTATGAAGATAACCGAAATTGTACCTTGTAGTTCGGACCTCAGCCCTTCTCAGTGAGCTCGTCTTCGGGGATCTTCTTCCAAGATGATGGAGAGCGAACGCCTCCACTGTCGCACCCTCATGTGAAGCGGACGACCCGGAGGTGTCGTCGCGGAGGGTTCCCCAAGTCCGGCGGGTCGGAAGGTCCAGCGCCAAGTGGTGTGCGGTCGGAGGAGTCAAGGATCTGCTTTCGAAGCGGCTATCTCAGAAGATCACCGTGATCTAATGGGTACGGTGATTGAAAGAATTGCATCCGCGGAGAGCGGATTGCACGAAGCCGTCAGAAGCTTACTGACAGGGGCTTGAGGTACGCAAAAAAAATAATGTACCTTCTGACAGTTATGCATATAAAATGCGCCCTGTATAGATAGTAGCCCCTGAGACTTGGTATGTTGGCAAAATTGACAACGTGCCGAGGATCAAATTCTCAGTTATAACATATTGCCGCTCCTAAAAAGGTGGCGGGGCGTCCGGAGGCCAGCCGGACTGATGAATATGCTGAACTAAAGCGGCAACTTGATGAGGCGGATGCGGACATCGCGCTGGTCAATAAACGGTTTGACGAGTCACAAGGTATGCGACTTCTATGCGGACACCTGGTAAGGGAGCTTGACGCCCATGTCTCACTATTTGTATGCTTAATGCAGATGGTGCCGGCTTTGTGGAAGAGCTGCGGGCGGAGCTCGCCCGAGCGAAAGAGCAAGCCAGAATAGTAATGTCGGCCGCCTTGAAGGCGTCAAGAGCTAGAAGCCGAACGGGCTGCTCACCGCCGAAGCAAGGAGGAAATGGCCGATATGGCGTAAAGTTGAGGAATACTATCGATCGCTGCGAGGTTCTTGAAAAAGAACGTCAAAGCGGAACAAGAGGGCTCGAGAAAGGCGCGCCACGAATCAAGAATGCCCGGTCGGCTTTGAGAGCTGCCAAGGAGGAGCTGAGTCCGGCCGGGGCAATTGCGGTGGAAAACCGTTTGCTGCGGAGGAAGTATACGGATCCAAAGTATGCTCGATTGGATAAGTTGTGGAGTTCGGAGGATGCTTATCTGGACTTGGCGGCGAAGCGCCATGACGCGGTTGAGCACTTCCGGGGCCGTAAGGTACTGTAAGGGAAGAGCTATATTGGTCGCATTCCATAGTCCGGGCGTCCTCTGCTGACCGATCGGTTGGCCGAATGGGCCGAGCTGAATCGATTGTCCGGATTTGCCATGAAGCATGTCTTGACTCACTTATGGCGGGCGGACCCAGAAGAGCTATTTTGGTTTAGTGCAGTAGTTCCTTGGTGCCGTATCGCGTGTCGGCGCAATGAAGCGATCGGCGTGTATTGAGGCCGCGGATGGCTCGCCCGTGCCAAGACATACTTGGCGTAGATGAAGGCCACCGACGTTGCATCCCAAGATTCGGACAGCCGAGTACCTGCCGAGCACTACTTTGAAGAAGTCTTGCATGGCGCTCGTTTAATAGAGACGCAGTGCTCGAAGGATATTATGTTTAAATGACATGTATGATTTGTGAAAACAATGTTTCAATATAATATAAGAGCTTTTTTATACTTGTGCGTTCAAGTAGTAAACTACTCCCTGTGCGGCCGTTTATGTATATGTAAATATAACCTGAAAGATGGCAGTCCTTGGCTTCAGCCCCCACGCACATAGTGCGGGGTGTTTGCAAAGAAAGCGCTTTTTCACACTTAATCCAACATCTTGGTCCTGTTAAGGAGGTGATAGCGTAGCAAACCAGGCAACTGGACTATAATGCTTTATCACTTTCACTTAGCCATGGGAGTTCGAGGGTGGGGCTACTATATAGCCCTCGGGGCACCGCACTCTCCCGAATTGGGTGCGTATATGCTGACCGAAAACCGTCCTTCGTTAATGCGGAGGAATCCTAAACATTCCAGAGTCATCGAGTGGTTGACCCGATCTCGCTATATCATGACAGTCAGTTTTGGCTTTCTCTCGAGGTGCTCGCCCGGCGAACCGGGGCACAATCGCGATAGTTCTCCGATGTCGTTAGCTGTGAAAAGCGGGCGTAAGGCAGCAAAACACAGGAGCCGGGCAACCCAATATTTGACCAAAGACATGATTCGAGCTGATGCATATAAGGCCTAACTCGAGACGCCGAATACTCCCTAAGGTATTCGGTCTTTCTGAAAATGGGCAGAATAATGCCCTAAGCCCCACAGTGTCCAGTGCACGCATAAAAATTATGGTGCGGCCAATGCCAAAATGCCAGCCTCCTCCTCGGTTATAGTAAGGAACCGGGATGTATATCAACAAGAGACAGTAAAAAGGTTTACGCAGGGTCTTAATCTGAAAAGAATCCTTGCAACGGGTCCCTACTGCATGTCTGCGCCTGTGTCTCCGTTGTGCCATATCCTGGACGGGTGTAGCACGTTGTTCATCTGTAAAAGAGAGGAACTTAGTTTAAAATAAAAAGGATCGTGTGAAAGATGTACTTAATATTAAATAAACAGAGTACGGTTCGAAGAAGTGAATAAAATTGAGCTTTATTGTCTCTTGTTATACATGCAAGCAGCCCCTCGTATGGGGGTATGCCTCTAGTAGGCGCCGGACTCGTCTAGCCGTGTCCGGGGTTTGAATGACCAATTCAGGTTCTTTGCCTAGCAGAGCCGGATAGCTGTGGGGCTGTCAAGGCAGTCTCCCGTTCTTCCGTGCTCGAGTAACACTTAATACTTCCTTTTAACGAGATGATGCCGCGTGGACCGGCATTTTAAGTGTTAGAGATGCATAATGCGGTATTGCGTTAAAGCGGCGAAAGCTTGGCGTCCCAATAGTGCTTGATGGCTACTTTTAAGCGGGCGACATGGAAGATTAACCTATCGCGACGGAAGTTGTCGGATGAACCGAACACAACATCTAGCAGTATGGAGCCCGTACAATGGGCATATGGGCTGGCATAACTCCTTTAAAGGAGGTGTTGCTGCTGCGAATTTTGGTTGGGTTTATCCCCATCCTGCGGATTGTGTCCTGATATATCAGGTTTATGTCACTGCCGCCATCCATGAGGACTTGTGTAAATTGGAATCCGTCGATTATAGGATCCAATATCAAGGCAGTCCATCCTGCGTTCCGGATACTTTCGGAATAGTCCTGATGGTCGAAGGTGATTGGTTTTGACAACCAGTGTGCGGCGCGCCTTTTAGTGGGCGCCGCTCTGTTTTTCCCTTCGATCACGTGAAGTGAGTTTACTGTTTTAACCTCTTGTGGGAAAGTCTTTTGTTTTCCGGGGCTCTTCTTGTGGTGCTCGTCGTCATCTTCGCTTGGTGTGTCGAGCCCCTTGTGTTCGGCGTTCATTCTGCCGGACTGTTTGCAGACCCAACAATTTCTGTGGGTATGGTTAGCAGGCCTTCCAGGAGTACTGTGGATTTTAAATATCTTGTCCAAGATTTTGTTGAAGTTGGATAGCTCATCGCTATTGTCCTTAAGGGGCAGTTTTTTGTTATTCTGCCGTGAGCTTTTGAATCCGGCGTTGACCGCCACGCTCTTTTGACCGTTCCCCTTAATCCCGGCGTTGGTCCTTGTTGCGTCGTGGTTTCCCGTTTCCATCCCTGACTTCGGATGTACTTAGGTCGCTGGTACTGCATCTTGCTAGCCAGCTGTCCTCTCCCGTGCAAAAGCGGGTCATGAGGCTTGTTAATACGGCCATTGTTCTTGGTTTTTCTTGGCCGAGGTGTCTGGCGAGCCATTCGTCTCGGACGTTGTGTTTGAAAGCTGCTAAGGCTTCAAATCCGGACAATCGACTATTTGGTTCTTTTTAGTAAGGAACCTGTTCCAGAAATTTCGGGCTGACTCTCCGGGCTGTTGAGTTATGTGACTTAGATCGCTCAGATCCGCAGGGCGGACATAGGTCCCCTGAAAATTTGCCCGAAACGCATCCTCGAGCTCTTCCCAGCTTCCAATGGTATTTTCGGGAAGGCTTTTAAGCCAATGCCGAGCTGGCCCTTTGAGTTTAAGGGGTAAGTATTTTATGGCGTGGAGATCATCTCCTCTAGCCATGTGTATGTGGAGGATGTAATCCTTTATCCAGACTCCAGGGTCTGTTGTTCCATCGTATGCCTCTATGTTTACGGGTTTGAATCCCGCAGGAAATTCATGATCCAGTACCTCATCGGTGAAACATAGGGGGTGTGTGGCGCCCCTATATTTGGGTGTGCCGTGATCTTCGGAATTTCGGCGTGTTGCATTGCTTTGACGAGCCTGCTTTCTTGGCCCATAGATGGACCTAACTGGGCCATCCTTTTGATGTGAATCCTTATGCGGATCGCATATTGGCTTGTGTGTGGTGCCATTTGCCGCTCTCTTTTTGCCCTCGGATCGTCCATCCGACCAGGTGGCCTTCTTACTTTTTAATTGTGGGGGCTCTAAGGCCTCCTCGTCGAATTCGGGCAGTAGCTTTCTTTTCGGGTAGCTCTTAGTTCGGCGACTGTCGCCGTATTTGTCTGCGGTGCTGAATACTTTGCTCCATCTGATCCTGAGTGCATCTTCCGCTGTTTTGAGCTTCCGCTTCTGCTTTTCCAGGCTACGCGCAGTGGCGACGAGCCTTTTCTGGAGGTCATTTTGCTCCAATAATTTGTCCGGCGTGAGATTGTCCGGACTGTTGTCTTCGTCGGGGACGGATTGTTTATTCAAGTTGTCTTGTTCGGACGATTGCTCGACAACATGTTCGTCGTCCACCGGTTCGCCCTGCTCTATGGCTGGGTCTCTGTTGAGGCGGGAATTGGTTCGGCGTTTACGTTGCCGTTTTGACTGCTTTTCGAGGGATTTATCCTTCGTGGCGTCCCGTTGTTCCTCGTCTTCATTTCCTTTAGGTGTATCCACCATGTATACATCATGGGATGAGGTGGTTGTCCAGATCCTATAGGTGTTGGTTCATTGTTGTCTCCTACATCGTCGTCCATACCGTCGATGTCTTGAGTCAAGTCGAGCACGCCGTGTAAGCTTCGGACGGTGGCTACGAAGTGGGTGGTGGGTGGGCGTTGAATTTCTTCGTCGTCCGTATCCCAACCTTCCTGACCGTAGTCCGACCAGGGCTCTCCGGATAAAGAGAGAGACTTTAGTGAATTCAGGATGCTGCCAAAGGGCGAGTGCTGAAATATGTCCGCGGCTGTGAACTCCATAACGGGCGCCCAATCGGGTTCGATTGGTAGGGGCGCGGAGGGTTCGGAGTCCGGAGAGGAGTCCGACACCCTAGAGTCAAGGTCTTCGCAAAGGATAGGGATAGAGTTCGGCTCAATCGCCGAAGAGATTGTAGCCCCCGAGGCGGTGTCCAACCACTCGTCCTCGATCGGGGAATCCGGCTCCGGATTAAGGGTCGGAGCGGATCTTTGATGCGACCTCGAGGCCTTTGTTCGGCAGAGCTAGATCATGCCCATCGAGACAAGGCGGCACGCTTGGCTGCGGCTCGAATCCGTCGAAGATCAAGTCTCCGCGGATATCGGCCGTATAGTTCAAACTTCCAAATCGACCGATGGCGGGCGTAGCTTTCGATCTGCTCCGGATGGTCAAGCGAATTGGCCGCGGTGCAAAGCCGCCCGAATACGAAGATCTGTCCGGGGAGAAAAGTCTCACCCTGGACCGCATCGTTGTTGATGATCGAAGGAGCCATCGGGCCTATCAGTGACGACACAGAGGAACTAGCAATGAAAGCACCAATGTCGGTGTCAAAACCGGCGGATCTCGGTAGGGGGTCCCGGACTGCGTCTAGGCGGATGGTAACAGGAGACAAGGGACACGATGTTTTTACCCAGGTTCGGGCCCTCTCGATGGAGGTAATACCCTACTCCTGCTTGATTAATATTGATGATATGGGTAGTACAAGAGTAGATCTACCACGAGATCAAGGAGGCTAAACCCTAGAAGCTAGCCTATGGTATGATTGTTGTTCGTTGTCCTACGGACTAAAACCCTCCAGTTTATATAGACACCGGATAGGTTAGGGTTACACAGAGTCGGTTACAATGGTAGGAGATCTACATATCCGTATCGCCAAGCTTGCCTTCCACGCCAAGGAAAGTCCCATCCGGACACGGGACGAAGTATTCAATCTTGTATCTTCATAGTCTTGAAGTCCGGCTGTGATGATAGTCCGTCTATCCAGACACCCCCTAGTCCGGGACTCCCTCACCTGTACAGTTCGTAGACAAGGGAAAGTGGATACTTTAAAATGCGCAAGATAAGCGTGAGTGCTATGGATGGCCTTCTCGTAGGGAGACGGGAGCGGATCCATAGTGGTGTATTGATTTGGTGAATATGTGGACTCGTGTGCGCCACCTCAAAAGAGTTACTTGCAGTTGTAGTTTAGGATAGCCACCGAGTCAAAGCCGGCTTGCTGCAGTTAAACTCCACCACCCCTTTATTGATACCGATGCATATGTAGCTAGTTCTGATGTATGTCTTGCTGGGTACATTTGTACTCACGTTTGCCTATTTTATGTTTTGCAGAGAGATGTCAGTCTTGCTAGTAGGTCCGTGTGGACTTCAACGTTTAGCTTGGTACCTCAGCTACGATCTTGTGCCCTCGGCAGGATCTGGTAGATAGTCAGGCTTCTAAGCCTTTTTCATTTGTAGATGTCTGTACTCAGACATGTTAAGCTTCCGCATGTGCTTTGATTTGTATGCTCTGAATGTTGGGTCATGAGACCCATGTTTGTAATATCTCCCTCCTCGGAGCCTAATGAATAAATACTTGAGTCGTAGAGTTATGTTGTGATGCCATGTTGTATTTACACATATCGAGCATATTGTGTGTATGTTTGAAATGCTTGGTATGTGTGGGATCCGACAATCTAGTTGTTTATCCTTGGCAGCCTCTCTTATGGGGAAATGTAGTCTAGTGCTTCCATGAGCCATAGTAGTCCGCTACAGCCCGGTTCACCGGAGTCCTGCTAGCCCAGCACTACTGCTCCGGAACACTTGACTGGCCGGCATGTGATTCACTTCGTTCCTGTGTCTGTCCCTTCAGGGAAATGTCACGCGGTGACATCCGGAGTCCTGCCTAGCCTGCTACAGCCCGGGTTCCCGGAGTCCTGTTAGCCCAGTGCTACAGCCCGGATTCACACGCCAATCGACATGCTCGAATTTGATTCATGTATGCATGTCCCCATGGGTTAGTGCCGCTTTGGGTTCACGACTAGCCATGTTGGCTCGGGTTCTCATCATATGGATGCTAGCGACACTATCATATACGTGAGCCAAAAGGCGCAAACGGTCCCGGGCCATGGTAAGGCGACACCCGTGGGAATACCGTGCGTGAGGCCGCAAAGTGATATGAGGTGTTACCGTCTAGATCGATGTGACTTGGAATCGGGGTCCTGACAACAGGGCGATTGCATTGCATACAATAAAGCAACAACCATATGGCTCCTGCCAGTTGCCGATAACTCGGTTACAAAACATGATCATCTCATACAATAAAATATAGCATCACGTCTTGACCATATCACATCACAACATGCCCTGCAAAAACAAGTTAGACGTCCTCTACTTTGTTGTTGCAAGTTTTACGTGGCTGCTACGGGCTTAGCAAGAACGGTTCTTACCTACGCATCAAAACCACAACGATAGTTCGTCACGTTAGTGCTGTTTTAACCTTCGCAAGATATGGGCGTAGCCACACTTGGTTCAGCTAAAGTTGGAGAAACTGACACCCACTAGCCACCTCTATGCAAAGCACGTCAGGAGAACCGGTCTCGCGTAAGCGTACGCGTAATGTCGGTCCGGGCCGCTTCATCCAACAATACCGCCGTACCAAAGTATGACATGCTGGTAAGTAGTATGACTTGTATCGCCCACAACTCACTTGTGTTCTACTCGTGCATATAACATCTACGCATAAAACCAGGCTCGGATGCCACTGTTGGGGAACGTAGTAATTTCAAAAAATTTCCTACGCACACGCAAGATCATGGTGATGCATAGCAACGAGAGGGGAGAGTGTTGTCCACGTACCCTCGTAAACCGAAAGCGGAAGCGTTATAACAACGCGGTTGATGTAGTCGTACGTCTTCAAGGCCCGACCGATCAAGCACCGAAACTACGGCACCTCCGAGTTTTAGCACACGTTCAGCTCGATGACGATCCCCGGACTCCGATCCAGAAAAGTGTCGGGGATGAGTTCCGTGAGCACGACAGCGTGGTGACGATCTTGATATTCTACCGTCGCGGGGCTTTGCCTAAGCACCGCTACAATATTATCGAGGAGAACTATGGTGGAGGGGGCACCGCACATGGCTAAGAGATCTCAAGGATCAATTGGTGTATCTCTAGGGTGCCCCCTGCCCCCGTATATAAAGGAGCAAAGGGGTGAGGTGCGGCCGACCAGGAGGAGGCGCGCCAGGAGGAGTCCTACTCCCACCGGGAGTAGGACTCCCTCCCTTCCTTGTTGGAGTAGGAGAGGAGAGGGAAGGAGAGAGAGGGGGAAAGGAAAGGGGGGCGCCGCCCCCCTTCCTTATCCAATTCGGACTTGGGGGGGGGGCGCGCGGCTGCCCCTTGGCCGCCTCTCCTCTTCCTCCACTTGGGCTCATGAGGCCCATTAACCTCCGGGGGGGTTCCGGTAACCCCCGGTACTCCGGTATATATCCGTAACTCCCGGAACCATTCCGGTGTTCGAATATAGTCGTCCGATATATCAATCTTCATGTCTCGACCATTTCGAGACTCCCCGTTATGTCCGTAATCACATCCGGGACTCCGAACAAACTTCGGTACATCAAAACTCATAAACTCATAATATAACTGTCATCGAAACCTTAAGCGTGCGGACCCTACGGGTTCGAGAACTATGTAGACATGACCTAGAACTGTTTCCTGTCAATAACCAATAGCGGAACCTGGATTCTCATATTGGCTCCTACATATTCTACGAAGATCTTTATCGGTCAAACCGCATAACAACATACGTTGTTCCCTTTGTCATCGGTATGTTACTTGCCCGAGATTTGATCGTCGATATCCAATACCTAGTTCAATCTCGTTACCGAAAGTCTCTTTACTCGTTCGTAATGCATCATTCCGTAACTAACTCATTAGTTACATTGCTTGCAAGGCTTATAGTGATGTGCATTACCGAGAGGGCCCAGAGATACCTCTGCGACAATCGGAGTGACAAAACCTAATCTCGAAATATGCCAACTCAACATGTACCTTTGGTGACACCTGTAGAGCTCCTTTATAATCACCCAGTTACGTTGTGATGTTTGGTAGCACACAAAGTGTTCCTCCGGCAAACGGGAGTTGCATAATCTCATAGTTATAGGAACTTGTATAAGTCATGAAGAAAGCAATAGCAACATACTAAACGATCAAGTGCTAAGCTAACGAAATGGGTCAAGTCAATCACATCATTCTCCTAACGATGTGATCCCGTAAATCAAATGACAACACATGTCTATGGTTAGGAAACATAACCATCTTTGATTAATGAACTAGTCAAGTAGAGGCATACTAGCGACTTTAAGTTTGTCTATGTATTCACACATGTATCATGTTTCCGGTTAATACAATTATTGCATGAATAATAAACATTTATCATGATATGAGGAAATAAATAATAACTTTATTATTGCCTCTAGGGCATATTTCCTTCAGTCACTCCCACTCCTTTTTGCTCTGCTCCCGGAACGGATCGAGAGCTCCCCGCCGGCGACCATGGCGGAGCCCGCAGGAGCAGGAGCTGCGCCTCTCCTCCCAGGCCTGCCGGACGAGATCTCCGTCTGGGAGATCCTCGTCCGCGTGCCGCCCAAATGCATCCTCCGCTGCCGCGCGTCTGCCCCGCGTGGCGCCGTGCCACCTCCGCCCGCGACTTCCTCCTCGCCCACCACGCCCGCCAGCCCGCCACCCCCTCCTCTACGGCTACAACTACGTCGGCGATGGCATCGGGTCCCTAGACCTCGTCGTCGCCGCCGTCGACCAGCTCCATCCCGTCGCTCAACTTGCAAACGACTCCTACCGTCTTGATGACCGCTTCATTCTCGAGGCATGCTGCGATGGCCTCCTCGCCCTTTCTGCCCACTACCCGCCTAAGCTCTCCATCTGCAACCCGGCAACTCATCAGTACGCTCCCCTTCCGCAGCTTGATGGCTTCATGACCTTGGGGATGTACCCTCACCTCCCTACCGGGGAGTACCGACTACTGCTAAACCCCCCCCCCCCCCCCCCCTAAAGCTCAAGGTGGCTCCTACATCTTCACATTGGGATCCGACCAGCCGCCGAGGCACATAGGGTGCCCTGAGGCCAAGGAACTGATGCGCTCCTCCGTGCCTGTCCTGTTCCGTGGTAGCCTGCATTGGAGCACAGGCAACCTGATGATGGCATTTGACACCACCGCTGAGTCGTTCCGGCGGGTGCGCTCTCCGGCTGGTCCTGGCTACTCTAACCTGATTGAGATGGGTGACATGCTTGGCATCTCCAGTCTTAGTGGCGCAGCAGCAAGCGTTAATATCTGGGTGATGCATGACTATGAAGCCGAGGTCTGGACCTTCAAATACCGGGTTAAGTTGCCGGTCGCAGAGATCAGGGAGCAATTTGGAAAGTCTGACAATTATTGGAATGTTGTAGCTGTGCCTTGGGATGGAGATGTGCTCTTACTCGTCAACTTTGATGACTGTCTTCTTCAGGTTGACATTCATGGCAAGTTGGTTTCCAGTTTCCGTCGTAGAGGCCTTGGTCGTACAAATCTTCGGATCAAGCAAACTCTTGTTCAACATGCCTTCTTTCCGACACCAGAGGATTATGTTGTGAACTCTTCGCCTTTCGTCTGATAGAGTCAGTTGTGGTTCTGAACAGCCCAACTATCAGTATTCTCATGAGCTGCAATATGTATGCCTTGGGTCCATTATGAGCCGGTTAATTTCATTTTGATGTATGCAAACTATGATCAAGAAGTTCTGACCCTTTCATGGTTTCAAGAAATCTGTACTTGTGTGAATATCCTTTTGGGCTGAAGTGGCTATCCTGCATGTTGATGCTAAGTTTACAAGTCTCTGCTTATTTAACAGCAGAATCAACTCTTCCTTTGATACAGGTCTTCATTTTTACTAATTACCCGGTGCTCTTCTTAATATTAAATATTTAGAAAATGTACATTTGATTTCTGTTTCTATGTTTTGTTTTAGCTGACGATGAAATGAAGCAGATTATCTTCTTTTCATTATATGATCAACATTTCAGTGAGATGTTCTGTTCCAGTTCATTCTTCTTCATGGTTCCATTGCATCTGGTTAGGTGTTGAAACATACTGTTATAATTCTGCCTTTGCATTGCATCGTTTGGAATTATATTTATTACTTAACTTTGTCTCCCAACATTTTAAGGGCTGGAGAAATGAAACATGTATTGATAAGAAGAAGAAAGGTTAGTGTGGCCAGGCTCAGGTCCCAGATTGTGTTTCCCTTTCAATTCTGTAACTGCCAACCATGTTATTACTTTTTCTGTGACCAGCGCAATGCGTATGAATTGGGTCCAGCATGCGCCGGCTAGTTTCTTTGATTGTTATGATCAAGAAGCTCTGACTGTTTCATGGCCGCATGAAATTTTTGTGTGTGAATATCCTTTTTGGGCTGAAGTGCCTAGCATGCTGATTCTAAAAACAGTTTTCGAGTTGTTTTGGCCAGCTTTTGAGATAGTTGCCAATTGATCCGTCAGTGTCTTAATTTCCCTTTAAACTGAAGAATTGGCTTGGTTTTTTAATCGATATTTTCTTCTTTCTTAAAGGTCATCCAGTGGTTTCTTCATAGTATTAAATATTTAGCGGGTATACACTGGTTTCATGTTTCTAAGTTCTATTGTAGCTGACGATGAAACGGCCTAGCTTTTAGTATCAGCATGAGCTGCAATATCAAAGTTCGAGCCCGCGGGCTTCTCTGCTGATGCATATAAATTTGTGATCATGAAGCTCTTGTAAGAAGTCCTGTGTTTTCAACTACATGTCACTGCCAAAAAATCATTGGAGTGATGCTGGTGCTGTGAAGAATACTTGTCAGAATCATTTGGTTTCAAAGGACTCCTCTCATGGCTGCTTTTATCGCATATACCGAGTACCCGTGTGAGTCATGGATTAAAAAAATTGGAGTTCATAATTACTTGTTTGCTGATCTGTTCTTGTTTGGACCCGGAAAGAAAGAAAAAATATCTGTTTATTTGTGAGATTATTAAGAGTTGAGGGTGGATGTGATGTTTTGTTAAATAAAATCTCCTTTATGTAGGAAAACTATTAAGCGTCAAGAGTTGCGGAAATCTTGGTAACAAAGCTAGATTTGCAGCTGTAGATTCATTCATCACTGAAAGAAATATGTGCATATGCATAGACATACACCGGAATGCTTATGAACAATGATTTATTATTTCTTCTTCTCCGAATTGCTCCCTGATCAGCATCAACACTATCATACCGGAGACCATCCACTTCGCTATTGTTTTCTCGAGCCAACAAGAATCGTCATATGTCGCTGAAGAGGCATGTTGTGCATTCTTGATGCGTTTCTTCTTTGCTCTTGCAGCTATCTTGAGAGCAAAGGAATAGATACCAAATTTTCAATCATGGTCTAGGTCTGGATAGATGGAACTTGCCGTCACTAGTTTATAAAACTCTCAATTCCTCGTGGAAAAGAACCGACAGAGTTGATTGATCATCCCATGGAGATGGAGGATTAAAATCTCGCAGATGGTGCTCCCCTTCTCATCACGCCATCTCTGCACAAGACGAGATGAAGAGAAACTACATCCACTCGGAGAAGAAGACCAGATGAATTCAGTAGAACAACAGCAAACAAAGAAAAGAAAATCTGCTTCTTGTTGAAATAGGGAAGGCACATAACAGTTCTCAGCTCCAGCATAAAATCAACACTTCCAGGTCCTGTGAAACATCAAACGATGTAAAGCTTATGAACAAATTTTTTTGAGAGAGAGAGAGCTTCTACCTTCAAAGAAATAGAGAGGCAAGCTCTGTCAGAAAGAAAGAAAGAACAAGAGGATAGAGACAAGCCCAGCCCATTTCCATCTCAACGAGATGGGCTAAGCCCAGTCCAAATGCATCTTTGTTGTTTCTAGGTCTTCCACCTCTCTCCGCCGTCACCCACTCCACTGCTTCAGCGGGGCGGGGGGGCAGGGCGGCGGGGGCACCGAGGGCCGCAGTGGCGGTTGGGGCGGTGGATCGACGGGGCGGCGGAGCGCGTGTGGTGGTCGTCGGGGAGGAGAGAGAGAAACAGATAGAGGGGGCCGGGGCGGGGCGCGGCCGTTAGTTAAGTTAAACTTTTGTCGTCTGCCACGCCTTTGCCATCTGCCTTTTTGCTCTTTCCCGTATGCTAGGGCCGTTAGGTTTTGCTATAAGTAGCTCGTTAGTGGGGTCAACCCCCCTCTTTGTGGTCCGCTAGATGACCACAAAGCTTCTTTGTCGTCCGCTAGCAGACGGCAAAGAACTGGCTGATGGCAAATCCTCTGATTCCAGTAATGTATTTGGGGTGAATAGTATTTGACACTATACACATCTGATTTTGTCTTTTTGGAGCTGGTTGATGGCAAATCCTCTAAGTGTAGTTCCAATTAGGAGCTGAAACTTTTTGAGCTTGTACATCACACATCAATGTGTGTCTCTAATTTTTTTTAGAAATTTTTAACATGTTTTGTGTCTTCAAAAAATTTGATCTCATCGATCTCACCTAAGGACAGATCCTATACAAGTCTTTCCCGAAAATAAAAGCCCCCAAACAAGACTCGTCGCCTCGGGTAGGTTCAACAGGACCAAGCAAAGAGGGGAAGCAATACAAGAAAAGATGATCGCATAAGCCAGAGTGAGTACTAAGGAAGAAGCCCAGCTGCATGTCCTCCTTGCTCGCACTCCTCATCTTCACCAAGCGACCCGCATAAGTTCTCCTCTTCGATGATCAAGCGCTTACGAAGTAGCGACGACTGATCACTCGAGCACAATATCTTCGATTGATGGATCATGGCACTCACTTTGTCCAGAAGGGTTTTTGTACTGCTCCAGGTCGCGCCCTGAAAACACAAGTCATCATGAGTAGTCCATAAGCTCCAAATTCCCGCAATACAAGCAACACTGGTTACTTACTTCTTATTGTTAACGCCTCACAAGGTGGCAAAATCACACATGTTGCAAGGAAAACATAATCCAAAAATATTAGCAATAGCAGACCAAGTTTCTCGGTGTGAAACCGATCCAAATTCACAGCAGAAAAGGCAAGTCTTATCATCTACTTCTTGTCTTTACTCAAGTTATCTCGGGTTAAAATCTTGTTATGGAAAGCCAGCCAAATGAACACTAAGTATCTACGAGGGGCCATAATTTTCAAAAAGTTTTTCCAGATCAGGGTATGAACCCCACCCCAATTGACAGAAACTAGTTGGTGTCACTGAGCCAAAAGGTTAGCATCCACACACACTTCCTAAATGTGAGTTTCAGCATTTGCCCATCCCACAACTAAGCTACACTGCAATCTTGTTGTTGGCGGATAGCAAAAATGCCCCAAAATTAGGTTTTTGGAGTAGTATCTCCAACCCATATATCATGTCAAAAAATTATATGAGCCTCATCCCCCAAAACCCATCTGTAGAAAGGCCTGACCCAGAGAGCGCCCAAGTAATCCCTTTATAGAAGGGGAACCAACATTGAGTTTGGACCAGGAAGTTCAAAAACAAAACAAAAAATGCAAGTTCAAAAGCATTAGGTTTGGACCACAAGACATTAGGTTTGTTGGTGGTGTACTTAGGGCATCTCCAATGCTGACCTTGCCCGCATACGTCCGAAACGCGTGGTCCAGACGTGTTGTGACATCCAACATGGGCTTGTATCTATTTGCCGAGCCATCCGGACGAAGTTTCTCCCGTAAACCGGAGACAAACATGAGAGGGAAGGGCTTTGCGGGCGTGCGGAACATTGCCACGCCTGCGTGTGTCCACCCTGCCCCGACCAAACCCCCTCCCTCAGTAGCGCGCGCTTCCCGCCCGAAACGTTCAGCGCCGCTCCATAGCATCAGTGTCGCATACATGCCCGGCTAGAGCAGACGCGACCTCTCATTGGCACCGGCATTGAAGTGGCGCGCCTGCCGAGAGAGCGTGCCTGCGTTGCTTCCCGGTGCATGCGACTGCTCTGTGTTCAAACGACACCACGGTCGTCCGTCCATCTGTCTTTCGCACACATTATGACATGCGATTGCCGAGGAACCTACTCCGACGCCACACGTTATCCCTTTGCTGCCCACCGTTGTCGCCTCCTCCACTATATAAACTGCAGCCCCAACCATAGTCGCATTCATCCTCCTCCGGCCCTTTCTTCTCTATTGCACCACTCCCGTCATGGGCTCCTCGCGCTCCAAAGCTCTCTGGGACGAATTGTCACCGGAGCGTAGGAGATGGCCGGCATTTCTACCAGCTGGCAGGCTGGAAGGACGGAGGCCGATGACGTCCCAATGGAGGATGCGACCGAGGATGAGTCGGCGCCACCCTTCTCGTCGTGTAGTGCACCATGACCGTCGACGAGGACCGTGCCCATTACATGGACATGATGCGGGAGGAGCAGTTCCGGGAGGCACGGGCCGACGCCACCTACAACCTCTAGCTCCTCCAGGAGCACCAAAAGGCGGAGGAGCAGCTCAACGCCGGCAAGGAGAACATGGCGGACGTAGACGTGGCGGAACAGGCGGTGCTACTCGAGTGCTACCGTTCTGCCCACGAGATCCGCCTCAGCCCACAGGCAGTACCACCAACGTTAGGCAGAACTGGAGGCCGCCTACAAGGAATTCAACAAGGTGTGGGGCATATCGAGGAGGAGGAGGACAACGTCACGACCACGAAGTCGGCACGTCCGCGGTCGCCACCGACAGCAAGGAAGAGTAATACATGGTAGGTCGCCACCGATTGGGTCTCAAGAAGGTCACCGCTCCTCGCCTCCCGTTTAAGCCAAGCTCGGTGGGCTGAACACCATCGGTCGATTAGCCGCTTGGCAGCAACGTGGAGGCGGACAACTTCACTTCTCGCGGCTCCGGAGATAATGGTTACTGAGGCGGAGCTCGAGAGCGCCGAGGCAGAACTTGAGAAGGCGAAGCTTCAGTTCTCTGGGCTCATGGCCGAACATGGGGAACGGGTGCCGACGATCATTTAGTTGAGGTATTATACCTTTAGAGTCGGACGAGCTCCGCTTTTAGTTGAAGTATGTTCGAAATGTAATGAATTTCATTATTTTTGTATGAAATCCACCATGTTTGCATGAATCTCTTTCAATTTATATAAAAATTCACCTCATTGGCAAAATTTTTGTCTGATTGGCTCAAATAGTTGTTAAAATATGTGGGCAACGTCGGATGGCGGCCTCCGGCATGAGCTCAAGAGACCTAGCTCTTTTTGTGAGGATGCTTTATGATTTCTTGTTTTTAATTAACTATAGGCACTGGTATTTCTCATGAGAATTTTAGTTATCTTTCTCCTGGCAGGTTGAAAGTGGGTCGGGCATGCTGTCGATCACCGTACCGGCTGCACACAAACCCCTCAATTAATTGATTATCTCTACTCCTATAAGTGACTCAGTTGGTGATGATGGTGTATCTATCATCCGTTATTTCTGATCATTAGATCCGCGTCTAACAACCGCGAGGTAAGTTGTGGCATTTTTGCAACAATAACCCGCTTCTCTGCTCCAATTTGCAGAGAACCCCTCCTGCCTGGGCCGGCCCACGCAATAGGGACCTCCTATATGGCCCTCTGCGTGTTGAGAGAAGATTTATGCATGTTTGGTCCGGCCCATTTGTTTGCGGCCTGTTTTTTCAGTTTGCTTTTTATTTCTCTTATTTCGTTTCATTTTTCTTTACTTTCCCAATTTGTTTTCTCTACATTAAATAAATTGGGGCTTCAAAAAAGTTTCGGAAGTTAAAAAAAATCAGAATTTTAAAATTAAATGTTGAATAAATCATAAAATGTTTGTGGATTCAAAAAATGTTAGTGATTTTCTTTAAAAATATTCACGATTTAGACAAAAATATATTCAAGAAATTTTGAAAAGGTCAAGATTTTGAAAAAAGATCGTGTATTAAAAACTGTGAATGAAATTGAATAAAACGTTTGTCAATTCATAAAAAAACAATGAATTAAAAAAATGTCCTAAAAATTCAAAAAATGTTCGTGAATTACAAAATAGTTTACTGATTAAAATATTCGCTGATTCAAAAAAGATCATGCATTTTATAAAATATTCATTAAATCCAAAAAATATTCAGGAATTTCACAAAAAATCCACCAATTTCCAAAAAATGTTCGTCGATCCTAAAAATGATCGCTGATTCAAAAATAAATAAAAAATGTTCACAGTTTTATAAAAAATTGCAAATAGTAAAAAATGTTGATGACCTAAAAAATCGCAAATTTGAAAAAATATTCATGAATTTTAAAAATGGCCACACGCGTTCACGACGCCCGGATGTTGCCTTCTGCTACCTAAAGTTAGTACAAAATCCGGTCATCTATTTTGGAACGGAGGAGTATGAGCGTATATTTATTTCACCTGAACATAGGAGACCCTATTTAACTCGAAAACAAATCCTGTGTCCGAGTCCGACTGCAGCTCCCTTTCTTGTCTGACCGCAGCTCGGCACCCTCCTTTTATAAGTACTCCCCTGCACCGCTTATAGGCTTACTAGAGGCTTACTAGGGACATGGTGTTGTCTATGTACCCACACATGTATCTGAGTTTCCTATAAATACAATTATAGCATGGATAATAAACGATTATCATGAACAAGGAAATATAATAATAATAACTAATTTATTATTGCCTCTAGGGCATATTTCCAACAAACACCCCTCGAGTTACAAGTCGAGGGTGGACTTGCAACTAGGGCAACTATAAAAACTACACCCCCCGACTTGCTTGTCGAGGGTGGACTTGCAACTGGGCCGACAAAAATGCCTAGTTGCAGGTCTAATTGCAACTACCATGAAACAAGAATAAAAAACAAAACACCCCTCGAGTTGCGAGTTGAGGGGTGGACTGGCAACTAGGGAAACTACGAAACTACACCCCCGAGTTATGGGTCGAGGGTGGACTTGCAACTAGGGAACTACAAAACTATATCTCCGAGTTGCGAGTACATGGTTAACTTGCAACTGGGCGATTACAAACTACATCCCTCGAGTTGCAAGTGGTGGGTGGACTTGCAACTGGGGTGAAAACCAAAACAACACCCCCGAGTTGCGAGTCGACAGTGGACTTGCAACTGGGGCGATTACAAACTACATCCCTCGAGTTGCGAGTGTCGGTGGTAGACTTGCAACTGGGTGATTACAAACTACATCCCTCGAGTTGCGAGTCGGAGGTGGACTTGCAACTAGGCCAATTAGTAAACTACATCCCCGAGTTGCGAGTACATGGTTGACTTGCAACTTGAAAACAAACAACACCACTCCTCCGAGTTGCTAGTCGAGGATGGACTTACAACTGGGCCAACAGAAACCCCTAGTTGCAGGTCGAGGGTCTAATTGCAACTGCCATGAAACAAGGAGAAAAAGACAACACCCCTCGAGTTGCGAGTCTGGTGGACTTGCAACTAGGGCAACTACAAAACTACATCCCGACTTGCGAGTACATCGTTGACTTGCAACTGGGGCAATACAAAAATACAGCCCTCGAGTTGCAAGTCGGAGTGGACTTGCAACTGGGGTAATAACCAAAATAACACCCCCCGAGTTGCGAGTCGAGGGTGGACTTGCAACTGGGCCGACAGAAACCCCTAGTTCCAGGTTGATAGTCTAACTTCAACTACCATGAAACAAAAAGAAAAGACAACACTCCTCGAGTTGCGAGTTGAGGGTGGACTTGCAACTAGGGCAACTATAAAAATACACCCCCGAGTTGCGAGTCGTGGGTGGAATTGCAACTGGGCCGATAGAAACACATAGTTGCAGATCAAGGGTCTAATTGCAACAACCATGCAACAAAAACAAAAGACAACACCCCTCGAGTTGCAAGTCGAGGGTAGACTTGCAAACTACACCCCCCGAGTTGCGAGTCGATGGTGGACTTGCAACTGGGCCGACAAAAATCCCTAGTTCTAGGTCGAGGGTCTAATTACAACTACCATGAAACAGGAATAAACTGGACCAAAAAGGGTCGTGAGAATGGTCCATGAAAAGCAAAACATGTCGAACAAAAATGAGCCTAAAAAGAGTGCGTCGACACGAGCGACACGATAAACTAGACATCGGAAGACTTGGCCTAAAAATAACGCAGCGAAATGGGCTGCGAGCACGCCGTGATAAATGTGTCGACAATAGTGAAGGCAAACTGGCCAACAAAAAGATGTGCGACAAAACAAATAGTCGCCAGGGAGGCGAAGGATCGAGCGCTTGAATGAAATCTACAAACACTAAATTGAATGGTGGCAAACTTAGATGAGACAACATTTCGTATGAATATATATATACATATATATATATATATATATAGAAGGTGTTTTTTATAAAAATATTCACAAATTTGAAAAAAATAAGACAAAACGAAAAATAAATAAATAAAATACAAACTGACACAAAAGAAAAATGAAAAGGAGAAACAGATAGAAATAATAGTGAAAATAAAGAAATCTAAAAATAAAATAAAAAGTTGATAACGAAGGAAAGAGAATAGAAGATAGAAGAGAGTGACAATAGAGAGTTAGAGGAAATCGCGCTCTTAGTTTACACGGGTTGGCCGGTAGACTTACAAATCTCACAAGCCAACAAAAAAGAATAAAAAACAGAAAACAAGCCGGGCCCATCCTCAGAACGGCTACATAACAGGTTGACAGACAAAACAAACGAGAACAATTCAAAACAATGACCGAGACAAAGCACACTACAGAACGATGTGAATCGTAGTTGCACGAGATTTACATCATCAACAGATCAAACAGGCCAACAACTTAGATGTGAGGTAAGTATCTCACATCTAACACAAAAATTTATTTTGTTTTTATTTATTTAAAACAAAGACTGATGCAAGTCCACATGAGATGGAGAGAGTGGAGAATGCAAAAGATTGCAAATACGTTGTGTATTCCCATCTATTCCCTACAAGTCTCGTAGCAGCCCATTAGATAGACTAGCAAATATGCCCGTGCATTGTAACGGGAGACAAAAAATTATAGCTAACCAAATGAGTCTAACTCAATATCCTGATATATGAGCGTACTCTATTTAACACAGTGGCTCACCATATTGCCATTTATTAATTTTCTCACCCTAGCCGATGATGGTCACGATGTCCACGAGATCACAATGCATTCGACGCGGTAAATCCCAAGGATATGAGTTTATCAGTGCATCTCACACTTGTCATTATGTTGCGCAAGGGAACGTTTAAAACTTTATAAGCAAATCTCATTTACCACGAACTACTCCCAACGCCAAGACATATAAATACTTCCGAAATACTAATCAAATCCTAGACATAAAATACTTTTGAATCAGTGAAGAGTTTTACAAATTGACAATTTTGTTTGAAATTTTTTATTTTCTCAACAAAATCATGAACATTAGTTTGTTTACAAAAATTTTTAAATGTATGAACCGGTTTCTAATTCATTAACATTTTTTTAATCAACAAACATTTTTGAATCTATGAACTGTTTTCTAAAATTGGGGAACAAATTTTAAAAAACAAATATTAATTTTTATTTCTGTGAACATTTTCTAAAATGTCATGGACAGTTTTTTTTAGTTCCCCAAATATGTTTTAAATACACAATCATTTTTTCAAAATCATGAACATGATTTTAATTCCTACAATTTTTCCAAATTGTGATTTTTTATAATTGTACGAACAGTTTTGCAAAACCGCCAACATTTTTGAATCTACAAAAATTTTATGTTTTTTAAACATTTTTTAATTCACATATATTTTATGATTTCTCAAACATTTTTTAAAACTCGCAACTTTTAAAATATTAAAATCCCGAATTAATTTAAAGAAGAAAGAAAACAGAATAAGAAAAGAAAAGACAAAAAAGTAAAATAAACAAAACAGGGGAGTAGAGCCCAGCACATGGGCCGGCCCATGAATGCATACATGGGTAGGACATGCGTGAGAAAAGAAAGATAGAAATTGCGGAGGCTGGGGATCAAACCCTGGTCTCGTTGCTAGAGTAGCCATCAACCTACCACCATGCTACGCACCGTCTATGATTTCTACTGTCGTGCCTCTCTAAAACAACCAAAAAGGCAGCGATTTTGGTCCAAAAAATTCAAACATTTTCTCACTTACGAGTGGCATTGGTGGGTAAATTTTACCAATTTAAAGGATAATTTTAATGACGGACGATAAAAAACAATAGCCGCTTTATTAATAGGTAAAGATAATGCAAAGATAAAAGCAGGCCCAAGCCCAAACGCAAGGACAACAGGCCACACAACAAGACAACTAAGGAACAAAGCTACATACGCGGGAGACAAAGGATCGATGCCGGCATGCCGCAACGCAGCCAACTATGCGAATCAGAGCGCACGAAAAAACAAACAACAAAAAAGATCCAATGATGATGGACTTAGATGTGAGATAGCTATTTCACATCTACTGAAACCAATTATTTCACCTGTTATTTCACCTGAACATAGGAGACCCTATTTAACTCGAAACCAATCCTGTGTCCGAGTCCGACTGCAGCTCCCTTTCTTGTCTGACCGCAGCTCGGCACCCTCCTTTATAAGTACTCCCTGCACCGCTTATAGCAACACAAATTACAACAAGAACAACAACAAGCGATCGAGATCGAGATATGCAGCGTGGACGCATCGGCGTGAACCCGGCCGCCGGCAAGTTCGCCATGTTTCCACCGCCGCCGCCGCGCTTCAAGTTCAACCACATGTTTCCCGTGCAGGCGCAGCTCCCGCCGTTTGCCTACCACGCTGCTCCCCTGCCGCCGGTACAGCCGCAGCTGGCCGTCCAGGTGCGTCCAGTGTGGGCGGGGAGCTTCAACGAAGAGTGGGCCTACCTCCAGAGCTTCGCCGCGGGCGCCCGCTACGTCGCTGTCGACGTGCACTACCCGGGACTCGTCCACGCCGCCGGACAGGACCTCAGCAGCCTGACGGTGGAGCACCGCTACGCGCTCATGAAGGCCAACGTGGACGGCCTCAAGCCGCTCCAGGTCGGCATCGCCGTCTGCGACCACCTAGGCCAGCAGGTCGCCTGGGAGTTCAACCTCCGCGACTTCTGCCGCCTCGCCGACCCGCACGACGACAAGGCCCTCGACTACCTCGCCGCCCGCGGCCTCGACCTCGACACGCTCCGCAACCACGGCGTCGACGCCTACATGCTCGGCGCGCTGCTCATGGGCTCCGGCCTCATCGGCGCCGGACACGGGCGGCCGCTGTCGTGGATCACCCACGCCGGCGCCTACCACGTGGCGTACCTCCTGAAGATGGTCACGGGCGGCGCCCCGCTGCCGCACGACGTGGCCGGGTTCCTTGGCGCTGTGCAGTACTACCTCGGCCAGCAGGTCTATGACGTTGCCACGATGGCAGCCGACTGCGAGGGCATGCCGGTGGGGCTGGACAGCATCGCCGCGAGCCTGCGCATCCATCCTCCGTGGGGGAGCCCTCGCCTCGCAGGCGCCGCCGGCGTGCGCGCGCTTCTGGCCTTCAGGATTTTGAAGGACGGGCAGTTCGGCGGCAATGTGGAGAGGTTCCGAGGCCTGCTTCAGGGCCTGCAGCATTAGATCAGAATCACACACGAGCAACGTCGTTGGTCAAGAATTCGAATGTGCAACGGACTGATGCCGCCCGCTACCGCTTAATTGGCCACTTGCGTCGATCATTGGTCAAGAGTTCAGAAGATTGTTACTCACTACAGTTTTATATAGGTCAAGCGTTTGTTTTCGTCATCGCAGAAAAAAAAGAATATTTGATTTTCTTTTTTTGCATTGTAGTAGTAATCAAAACTTCAAGGTTTTAGTGACGAGTGATGTATTTGTCGTAATAATTACTTGAGCAGTATGTATAAACGTCTAGTCAAGATTTTAGTAGTACTACCTCCGTATCAAAATATAAGACGTTTTTGTAGTTCAACTTAAACTGGAAAAGCGTCAAATATTTTGATATGGAGGGAATATGTATTTGTCGTAATTTGATAAGTAATGGTTTTGTCAACTGTCTATATTCTATGCTTTTTTTTGGAAAAGGAAGATCACCCCGAACTCTGTATCTGAATGATGCATTTTCTTAGGGCGTCTTCAACTCGGATATATTATTTGTCTGTGAACGTGTCCATGAACAGTGGTACAAAGAGCCGGTCATCCAATGCTTGCCATAAACCTTCATCTGTAATACAAATGGACTCAGACATAATTCATGCAAACGGACATAAATTTAATATATTTTATATACAAACCGAACGATATTTCATCTGTTCAGCTAAAACCTAAACTAATTTGTAACGGATGGTGACCTCGTACTCTTGGTCGGGTTGGCCGGCGGCACCAAAGGGCACAGGGACCCGACAACTCTGCCTAGCGGCCACCTGGTGTTCGTCGAGAAGCCGCTCCGCATCCTCCTACGTCGTGCGGAGGGACGCCTCGGCAACCACCGACTCTAGCCGGGGAGCCCTGCCCTTGCCTTTGTCGGCGGCAACGGAGGTGTCCCCAGCCGTGACGAGTTCCCCGTCAAGGCAACGTAGTCGCTGCATGGACATCTCTATAGCGGTCATTGACAGGTCACGGGTCTAGGCCTCCGCAAGGTTGGGGCCCGTGGTGTTGGACTTCGTGAACGTCGCCTTCTGCGCCGCTCCCGTCGTGCGCGCCTCCTTGGATGCCTTCTCCTATGTCGAGATGATGCTCCGTGATGAGGTGTGGCGCTGGTTCCGGGCAACTCCTTCACGGCCATGGCGCTTTAGCTGTGACGCGACGGCAACGCTGGCGCCTCCTTCACGCGACATCTGATTAGAAACGTTTCAAAATCGCTTATAGAAAAATAACATGAAGTTTTTCGGGGCCAAGGACGCCCTCCTGTCACTATTATTAGGCCAGCCCAAGTAGCTTCCTGCATGTTGGTTCATCTTTCATCTTTTTTTCTGTTTTGTTCATATTTTGAAAATATTCTAAATACACACATTTGAAAATGTTAAATTACTTAAAAAATGTAAAACCGTGAATTTGAAAAATGTTAATGAATGTAAAAAAATGTTAGCGTAGTTATAAAATATGTGGATATCGCTCAAAAATTGTATGTAAAATTTAAAAAGTGTTCATTTCAAAAAGATGTACGTGAAATATTTTATAGTGCAAAAAATATGCTTGTGTAATAAAAAAAATCTTCCGTACTGTTCAAACATAAGGTAAGTTACGGCCGGCGGCGGCTCCTAGCTAGCTCGCAAATTGGAATTTTGGAAGACGAGGGGAGGTGCCGTACGGCATGGCTGGCCGGTGCCGGAATTTTGGAAGAGAAGGAGCTCGTCGGCGGCGAACGGGAACGGCGGAGGGCGAAATTAACTGGGGCTGAGATTGATGACGCGAGCGTACGGTTATTTATTTTTATTTATATGGAATGGAGCCGCTGAGCCCGAGCTAGCTAGCGGTGGATCCTGAAGTAGTGGAGCACGTCCTCCCTGCTGGCGGCGGCGGCGGCGCTGTAGGCCTTGATGAACTCGCTGAACTCGAACTCCTCGAACTTCGCGGGTCCCGTCGCCTCGTTCACCATCTCCGGCGCCGGCCCGATGCGGCACTCCATCTTGGGCATGATGAGGGTCACCACCGACAGCCTCACCGTGTCGGTGTTCGTGACGGCGCGGTGTTCCACGCTGGCCAGGAGCCCGTTGGTGATGATCTCCATCTGGTGGCCCAGGTTGACGACGAAGGCGCCGGGGACGGGCGTACGAGGAGCCACCGCCCGCCGTGCCTCGCCTGCAGCCCGGCTACGTCGCCCTGGGAGAGCACGGTGAGGAGGTGGCGGTCGCAGTGCGGGAGGAGGCCCAGCGTGAGGCTCGGGTCCGGGCACGGCGGGTAGTAGTTGACGTTCATCTGGGTGCTGCCGCCGCTGAGGTCGCCGGCGAAGAACACAACGTCGAGGCCGAGCCCCTCTGCGATGAGCCGGAGCAGCGTCTGTGCAAGCTCGTGCACTGCCGTGGAGTACTCCGCGAGGGAGCTCCTGAAGCTTCCCGGCTTGTCCGGCCACTCTCGGACGTGCTCGTCGGTGACAGGGTGGCAGTTGATCTTGAGGTAGTCGAGCCAATAGCGGTCCCCGTTCCGGTCATAGGGGGTGCTGGACGACACGCGGAAGTGCTTGCTCAGGTCATCGGAGCGGTACGGCAGCTTGTCCTCCGCCGGCATCGTGAAGAACCCCGCCGCCGCCTCGCGGAACCCCTGCACCACATCCTCCGCCACGCCGTGGTTCACCACCTATATATATATATATGGAAAGATCGACCAATTCAAATCAGCTAGCTCAGCTAAAGCAACACACCTTCCATACCTAACCTAATAGTGTGAATCAACCGACGCGCATGCCTGGAAGATGCCGAACTCCTTGCTGGCCTTGATGATCTCGGCGGCGACCAGGTGACGCAGGCTGTCGTCGGCGCCGTGGAGGTCGATGACCGGTATGGCGACATCGGAGCTGGGTTCGTCGTCGAGGAGCGAAGGGCGCTTCTCCGGGGGCAACACGTACTTGTCCGGCACGGACGTGTGCACCGGGCAATCGGACAGCAGCTCCATCTCCGTCTCCGATCGATCAATGGACCTTCTCTTCTGGCTTGCTGCTGACTGTTTAGAAGAGTATGATATATAGAGGGGCGTGCTTCGTACATCCCCTTCGAAATATTAGAAATGGATCGCATGACATATGTAGGTTTTCTTTTTCTTTTGCGGGGGCATGAAACATGTGATTAGCAAGAGCACAATCCACAAAAATATTGAAAAGGAATATTTCATCCAATAAAAAACATACCTAATTGTTTTAGTCTTCGCAGTCCTGATTTTTTTATAACAGATATTCGATCCTAATTTGGTTGCATCTTCTATTTTGTTGACTTGTTTGTCAATTTTGCATCATGTATATGTGCTGGCCAGTAGCCATCATGCAAGTTGAGAAAAAGGGTTTTCTCCCGCTTTATATTATAAAGCAAATCTCCGATACATCCAGCACGCTGGGGCGGCAACACAGATAAGCCCAAAAGAAAACAAAAGAAAATGAAAGAGAAATGAATGCCGACACCGGCAGATCAACGACGAAAGGAAGACCGGCAACCGCTGCACCCTCCGACGAAGTGCCACCGCGCTCCCAAAGATCTCGGTTACCGCACCAAGCAACACCTTCAAGAAGGAATGCGACGCCGCCGCCGTTGTTGCCCGAACAAGTTCTAGGGTTTCCCCCGGTACGCGAGGGATGGTGGGGAAGAGATATATCCGACGCCCCTCAGGAGGGTCCAATGGCGCCCGCAAGCGTCACCGCGTCGGTGCTGGACAAGCCGACAAGGATTTCTCCCGATCCACAACCACTACTATCACCCGAGGCACTTCGAAATGCACCACCACAACAGCCGCCCACCAGCCTGTGCCACCACAGTTACCGGACACCCCCGCCGCCTCTCTGGAGCTGCCAACATGAGGCCTAGCTCGGGCAAGGAGACCCCAGCCACGGGAGCAAGCACAACTCAGACGGGGGAGGGGACAACCTCCACCGCCGCAGCGGAGCCGACCGGACACGGCGACGAGGACTTGCCGGGCCTCGACGGCCCGGCCAGGTCCACTTGGACCCGGACAATCATGTCGCCACGTTGCAGCTCGCCGACCGACGAAATCCTCACCACCCGAGACCGCCGCCACCATGCCATCACCAGGAAACGACGCCGCGGAACATCGAGCCACCGGCCCACCCAAACCCAGACGGGGCCCAAAAGGGCCTAGATCTGGGCTTGGCGGGCGCCGCCAGCCACCAGCGCCACTGGTCAGCCCCCACGCCAACGGCCGCACCGCCACAAGCACCACCGAGGCACGCGGCATCACCACCGACGGGCCACACCGACGCCGGCTGAGGAGCACCGCCGCTAGCCCCCACCGGCCGGGCATGGGGGCCGCGACGGGAAGGACAGTTCGCCGCCAAAGACCACGCTGCCGAGGCTCGCGGCACACGCTGGTGGCGGCGGAAGGAAGGAGATGCGAGGAGAGAGCCTGAAGAGGAGCGGCGGAAGGGCCCCGCCTCGCCCGGGAGGCGACGCCGGGTACGAGGAAGGGGAGGGCGTGGGAGGGTGGGGGAAAAGGGAGAGGCGCCTTGGCGACAGCTGGCTCGGCCATGCTGACTCACATGGGAGCCGCCGGCGGCGGCGCAAGAACCCTAGGCGGAGGAGGGAGCTCGGGGTTCCAGCCATCATGCAAGTTGTGCCGTTAGAATAAGGAAAGCTAGTACACGTTAAGGTCAAGTCATTAATTCAATTAGTGACTAGATGAGGCCCACTAAAAATAGATAAAGATTTGATAGCAAAGCATTGAAAAACTAAAGAGTTGGAAAACTGCAATAATCTAACTTGTAGGTACAAGATACCACAGTTTTAACATTACAAAGAATTTTAAAGTATTGGGAAAACTATGGACCTGTTTGACTAAAGCTTGTAGACACGCTCATTGCTAGCTAGCTAGACCTTGCGAGCTGGTGAACGGCCATGCACAAACTAGTACAACCATGCACTAGCTGAACAACCAATCTGAATGCACTATACACTAGGTCGATGTTACAGTGATAAAATGGAGTAGGTTGTTTTTTTTTTCGAAACGGAGGCAAAAGTTTTACCTCATCAATTAATTAAGAAGAAGAGAATTGCCCGGTTAATTTATGGAAAACCGGGCGAAAACCAATACAAACGAAGCACGAACAAACTACTCCCAAGACATGAAACCCCACAACCGCTCAGGCGGCCCGCCAGACTCTCCAAAAACACAACATCCACAAACCCCTTCACTGCTACTACGCCAAGTGACTCCCCACGAGAACACCTCGACACAAGACATCAAGCACCTCCCAACCCACAACGAGAACCCAAACAAAAAGGACAAGCCGAGAGACCAAAGATCATCCATCAAGCAGCCATAGACACCTTGCTGTTGGCATCATTTTTGCCTTTGCCGGCCTTTCTTTGTTTGCCCCTTATTGGCGTCCCCGTCAGGAGACAAGCAATTGACCTGCCCAAACCCGGTCTAGCAACCTCCACGCTGGCTAGCAAATCACAGAGTTCCTTAGCGAAAAAAGCATTTGGATTTGGAGTAGGTGCCAACACAAGTGGCTCAATGGTCATGCCACTCACAGGCATCACCTACTCGACGGTCGCGGACGAGGGAAGGGCAGCAACATCTAAAACTCCATGCTCCACGATGCTGAGAGATAGGTTGTCTGACCCCTGACAAGGCTCCACGGGTGGTGGTGAGGGCACCAAGTCCACCTCCGAAGCCTGACAAGGCTCCACGGGGAGTGGTGAGGACACATGGTCCACCTTTGAAGCCTGGAGAGAGCCCAACTTGAGCTGCTCCATCGACACAGACGAAACATGTTCCCCACACAACACCTGCAACTCAGGCATGATTTGCAGCACCGGAGACACAACCTCGGCGGATGCCTCACCCACGGAGTCCGGCAACACAAGGGGCGTCGAACTAGACCCAACACGGGCGAGAAGCTACCAAAGAGCTCCAGATCCGCCTCATCCATGAAGCCAACAGAAGACTCAACCACGGGAGCCTGTGCAAGAGGGAGCCTTTGCGGAGTAGCCTCCGCGCCTGTAAAGCTCCCAATACGCACCATCCAGCCTTGCAAGGAGTCGGCGACCTCGCTGAAGCGGCTTAATTGCCTCCTCCATCTGTGAGGAAGTCATGCAATGAAGATCAGATCCTAGCAACTTCGAGTGCACCCTAGAGCAGACCGGAGCGCCACATCTATCGGGACGTATGAGTCTTCATGTTGGATGGGGCTCATGTTTCTCAGATGTTGATGAAGGCGCAACGATCGAAGCCCAAGAATGAGCCAGCCGTCAACAGAACTTGCGTATAAGGCTGCGGCTGCACCGGCTTGCATCCATCCGTGCACGGTGTCCCGGCGAAAGCATTGGTTGCACCGGATTGGATCCTCGCGCCGGTCGCCGCCGATGACCTTTTTCCGGCAACGAAAACATCTATTCCAGAGCCACGCTGGCGGCCGGGGCGCTGATGAGGCATGAAAGCCGAAGATGGCCGAGGTGCCAGCGCACGTGCGGCGGGATCGACAAGCTTCCAGCCTGCAGCGCCCTCCACGAGCCCCACGCATGCCGCATCCGCCCGACGAGGAAGTCTGCGTCAAGGCTCGCACGCAGACCAGGGGCCGGAGCTCAACAGGCAGCAGGTGACCGCCGCCGCCGCCCTCCACGACGACGCCCTCGTAACACAAACGTGGCTCCGCGGCGGGATACAGTGCCCCGATCCATATCAGCCGGGCGGTTGGGAGCTTGGCGACGAGCGAGGAGGCCGGAGGGCGCCCGGGCCGGCCGGAAGAGGCACCGACAAGGAGGACGGGACGGTTGGCGAGGAGGCAGACCGGCGGCACCGATGGCGTGCATGGGAGCTTGCGCGAGGCGGAGAAGCATCCCCGAACGGCCGGATCGGCCTTGCGGGCGGCGAGGGAGGCCGCAGCGAGCGTGATGGCCGTGGTCGGAGGGGCCGCCGTGAGCATTGGGCCGCCACGGGCGCCGAGCGCATAGCCGACACAGCCTGCCGTCATGGGGCGGACCTTCAAGGGCGTAAGAGAGGGCGCCGTGGTGGTTCCGGATCTGGTCCCGGTGGCAGCAGGGGACGCCGGAGGAAGGAGATCGGGCGGCGCCGCCGGAGACGCTCACCCGATGCGAGGGCCCATGAGCGGCAGCCTGCTTTCTTTTACTCGTGTGGATCCTAGTAATGGAGTAGGTTGTCGAAGTACACTATGGAGTAGGTTGTCGAAGTACACGCCAACACGTGCAATAAGGACCTGACCAGTCCATCACAACCTGGCAACTCTAGCATACATAGGCCCTGTTTGGTTCAGTTTTTATCGACGGATTCCGCTGCCGCGCAGCAGAATCTGAACCAAAGGACGAACCTAGCAGAATCCGATTTTAGAAATCCGCTGCCAAAATCTGAACCAAAAGCGGAAGCAGCCCAGGGCGTGTTTTTCAAAATCTGATTTCGCCGCGGGTCAAAATCTGAAAAAGCTGTGTCAGCTGGTTGCCAAATGACATACATCTTTTTCACATCAAATTTTCCACAGTTATTTTTCCACAGCAGATTTTTCACAGCTGCTTTTAGAAATCCACAGCCGAACCAAACAAGGCCATAGCAAAACGAAACAAAATCCCAACACACCTTCACTAGACGAGGATCTGGTAATGTAGGAGATTGGGAGGAGATGACTTCACTAGACGATAACGCCGAGGAGGGCGGCGTTGTCGTCATCGACAGCGACGATGAGGGCGAGGCCGGGCCGTCAAGTGCCCCACCACGTGTCGGCGACCCCGGCGAGGGCTGCAGCAGGGACGCCGCAGGTGAGGCGCGCGGCGACGACGACGGCGGCGACTACACCCGCTTCTACAGGCTTCTCGGCATGTAGACGACGGCGGCGGCGATCGCGACGGCTGCGGCTAGGCTTTTTAGTTCGCTTTTAAGTTATTAGGCGTAGTTCTTGCATGTTTCTAAGTTTTTGTACAAATTTCGACGAAGTATGGCTGAGTTCCTGCAAAAGTCGCCGAGTTTGCAAAAAATTGAAACGAACTTCACAGAGCCCGTGGCGACCGTGGGCCTATGACTGGGAGCGAACCGAATCCCAAGGGCCAATCTAGCGCCGGTTCGTCCCCAGACTGCTCTTTTTCGGCGCCCTGGGGGGCCGAACGGCTGGAGATGCTCTAACAATATCTAGCCCGAACCGTTACGCCACGTTGTAAAAAATAGACCCCGAATGTCATAACGAGGTTAAAATGCCCAAAGCTACAGATCAGTGCTTTTTGCAAAAAGTTAAGCTCGGAATCAGTGTTTTCTGGCAGAAATTTGTAGAAGAGCTTTTTCTGCAAACGTATGCTTCAATGTGGTGGTTTTCTGCAATTCACTCGAAGCAGCAGCAACGCGGGCAAAAATGGGTACACGAACTATTGGCATCCATCACAGGCACCGATCAAACAAACAGATTTGACTTCTTATTTACGACTATATAAGTAGATCAGTACTCACTACAACACACATCATATTTCACAGCGACTTTTAACCAAACTGCAGAGGTAAAGGGCTCCCAACACGAGTCTGGGTTTGCTTGATTACTGTGCCCGTCATGAATGGTACTATGATGAAACGCATGTGTGTGTTATTCGTTTCCATTTACTGTCCGCACCCCCACACGTGAAATTTTTTGGTTCTCGACTGTACCCATTAACAAGTGTTACCAGATCATGGAACATATTTAGAGCAAGGTTGGTAGCACAACCAACAATTGTCTACTCCCTTATTGCATGAGTGGGTCCATACCGAAGGCAATCAGAACTGAGGCCATGCAGCTGCCGCCGGGAAGCACAAATCTCCGGCACGGCAAGGGCTGCAGCAAACGACGCCGACGCGCGCGTCACCCAAGTCGCCGGGCAGAGGTACGAGCTCCTCGGCAAAGCGGGCAAATGGGTGCAGGAACTATTGGCATCCATCATAGGCACCGATCCAACCAACAGATTTGACTTCTTATTTATGACTATATTAGCAGACCAGTACTTACTACAGCACACATCATATTTCACAGCGACTTTTTAATCAAACTGCAGAGGTAAAGGGCCCCCAACACGACATGTTTCACTAGAAGTATTCCTAGATTGCTGGACAAAGCACGAAACGGAGCCTACGATTGTGACGCCCCTGATTTAATTTTATATTAATTATACATACAAACGTGGACGATCAAGATCATGGATTCATGAGAAGATATCACAAAACAACTCTAAAATAAAATAAGTCATACAAGCATCATCATACAAGCCAGGGGCCTCGAGGGCTCGAATACAAGTGCTCGATCATAGACGAGTCAATAGGCTAATAATATCTCGAAAGATGCATATAAGTTAAACAAGTTTGCCTTAAGCGCTAGACAAACCCATACAGATCGAAAGAGACGCAGGCCTCCTGCATGGGATCCTCCTAAACTACTCATGGTCGTCGTCAGCGGCCTGCACATAGTAGTAGGCACCTCCGGTGTAGTAGGAGTCGTCGTCGACGGTGGCATCTGGATCCTGGGCTCCAATGTCTGGTTGCGGCATCCGAGAAGAAAAGGAAAGAGGGGGAAAAGAGGGAGCAAAGCAACCGTGAGTACTCATCCAAAGTACTCGCAAGCAAGGATCTACACTACATATGCATGGATATATGTGTAAAGAGGCAATATCGGTGGACTGAACTGCAGAATGCCAGAATAAGAGGGGGATAGCTACTCATATCGAAGACTGCACTTCTGGCAGCCTCCGTCTTGCAGCATGTAGAAGAGAGTAGATTGAAGTCCTCCAAGTAGCATCGCATAGCATAATCCTACCCGGCGATCCTCCCCTCGTCGCCCTGTGGGAAAGCGACCACCGGGATGTCTTTGGAACTTGTCTGGGTGTGTTTTATTAAGTATCCGGTTCTAGTTGTCATAAGGTCAAGGTACAACTCCGGGTCGTCCTTTTACCGAGGGACACGCCTATTCGAATAGATCAACTTCCCTGCAGGGGTGCACCACATAACCCAACACGCTCGATCCCCTTTGGCCGGACACACTTTCCTGGATCGTGCCCGGCCTCAGAAGATCAACACGTCGCAGCCCCACCTAGGCACAACAAAGAGGTCAGCACGCCGGTCTAAATCCTATGCGCGCAGGGGTCTGGGCCCATCGCCCATTGCACACATGCATGTTGCGTGGGCGGCCGAAAGCAGACCTAGCCCCCTTAATACAAGAGCAAGCTTACGGTCCACCGACCAGGGCCAGGGCCACCTCTCGCCTAGGTGGTCTCAATCTGCCTGCCGCCTCCGCCACGGCAATGTAAATGGGGCCGGGAACCTGTGCCCATCTCTATCGGGATGGAGCCACCTGCCCTTCAGCCCCCATCTCCTAACAAGATCATAAGTAATGTAACATTATAAAGTTTATAGCATATGCCCGTGATCACCTCCCGAGTGATTACCGCCCAAAGAGTATAGCATGGCGATTTGACAAGAATGTAGGACCACTGATGGAATATTAGCATCCTATACTAAGCATTAGGATTGCGGTGTAAGGGTAACAAATCAGAGCAACAATGACAAAGCTATGCAATGTAATAGGAGTAACCGAACAAAGAATATGCTACACTACTCTAATGCAAGCAGTAGAGAGAAGAATAGGCGATATCTGGTGATCAAGGGGGGGGGGGGGCTTGCCTGGTTGCTCTGGCAAGAAGGAGGGGTCGTCAACTCCTAGTCAAACTGGGGGTCGCCGGGCAGTCTCGGGGTCTACCGAAAAGAAGTAATGGAGGGGGAACACAATAAATAACAGAGCAATCAAAGCATCACAAAGCGTAACGTGGCAATACGCGGTGCTAGGTGTGCACTAACGCGGTAGTAGATGATACTGACGAAGGGGGGAAACATCCGAGAAAGTATCCCAGGTGTTTCGCGTTTTCGGACAAATGAACCGGAGGGGGAAATGGTCGTGTTCGCTATGGTAGGGATGTGTGGCGGATGAACAGGCTACGTATCCAGATTCGTCTCGTCGTTCTGAGCAACTTTCATGTACAAAGTTTATTCATCCGAGCTACGGATTATTTTATATGACTTTTCAAAGTTTTATTGCATTTTCTACATTTCTTCTATCTATTTCCTTTAATTACTAAATAGGCAGATACCTTTTACACCTACTATGGGGCTAACCATGTGTATGACAGTGGGGCCAGGGGTGGTCCAGTCAGCAGGGTCAATAGCAGTTGACCAGTCAATATTGACTGGTCAACTGGGTCAAGAGGACCCACATGTAAGTGTCACATAAGGTAATAAAAGTAGCTAGACTAAAACAATCTAGAAGGGGCCACATGTCATCTACACATTTGACTAATTAAACGAATAAACTAACCTGATCTATTCCTAGACTAATCTAACTCTAGCCAAATACGTCGGCCAGAGGCACAGCTGGTTGTGCAACATACGCACGGACACAGGAGGCGCCGGCGGCCACAAGCATCAGCAACACTTGGCGGCAACGACGCATGCAGCAACATCAAAACAGCAGCGGCGGCGGCTAGCCGATTAGCAGCAGGAAAGCCGGAGCAGCATGCGAGTAGCAGTAGCACAGCAGTCGCAATTCGCGGAGTAGCGGCGGCAGCAGTAGTGAGCAGCCGCGGGAAGCAGCCGCAGCACCTAGGCGCGGCGCGGCGCTAGCTGCAGAAGCAGTGCCGGCAGCAGTCCATGAGGAGCAGCCAGCAGCGACCACAGTAGCAAGAAGCGGCAGTAGGAAGCAGGCATCAGTAGCAGAGTTTCAACGACAGCAGCAGGTAGTGGCCGCGAACAGCAGTAGTTGCAGGCACGCACGACCAAGGGCGGCTGCGGACGCAACGCACGATGACGGGAGCGGCGGGGTGCGGCCAGGGGACGGCCGATGCGCGGCCGGTCGTGGTCGGACGCGGACAGGGGGCGCGCACGGGGCGTTGTGGCGCGACGCGCGGGCGCGGGCCGCGGCAGGCAACGGCCGAAGCTTGGGCGGCGCGGGGCGGTGACAAACGGCATCGGGGAGAAGGGAAGAAAGGGGGAACGGGCGGAGGCTTACCCGGGGAGGCCGTGGACGAGCTCGGCGTGGCCGGGAGGCGCCGGCCTGGCTAGGCCAGGGCACAGTTGGGCTGAGGGAATTCTTTTATCTTTGTCTTTTTTTTTAATGTTTCCCTTTTGTTTATTTTCTTTCTACATATTTTATTCTTTCCTGTTTTATCTTAGTTGCAATTTATTTTAGTAAAATATACAGTTAGTATCTAAATTAGTATTTCAACTTAGTCCACAGTCACAAAAAGTCTAGACCCCAAATAACTTAGTTTGACATTTTATTAATTATAAAAGGTATTCCAATAATCGTTTTTGCAACTGTTTTACTTAATATAGTGCACTTATATACTTTACAGAAGTGTGGTTTCTTCACCAATTTTTAGTATGGAATATTTGCCACAACCCAAACATTTTTGTTTTATTGTTTGAAAACTTTTGTTGTTTGGTTTTACTTTATAATTTGAAATTTAAACTGGGTTTCGAACTGACGCGAGTTTATCAACAGTAACCAAGGTGACGTGGCATCATTAGCGGAGGTTCACTGTAGCTTCATTACCCGGGCGTCACAACGATATTCTAGGATGAGCCAACGCAAGCGGATCCATGGCACTAACAGAAGCGGTAAAGTACAGGTCATACCCAGCGTAGTGCAAATACTTCAGCAAAAGAAAGGTGGAACATCCGACCACTTCCATCGCAACATCAGGATGGAGTTCATTCACTTCATAAGCATACGCATGCCCCCGAGAAGCATCCTCGCTTCATCATCAAGCTCGTCCTCGGACACGCCATCAAGGTAGCCAGAAGGATCGCAGTAGTTGTTGTAATCTTCCGAGCCAGGCTCGTATTCAGAATCAGATCCACATAATCGCCCAGAAAGGACTCTGAATTCCCCCAAATAGGGCTCTTGACAATGAAGTCGTAGAGGCTGGGCTATGGACAAGATTGAGCAAAACGACATGATGTTCATGTGACCTATCATGCATTGATAGTGCGGAGCAAAACTGGGCAATGTTCATATGGACTTGTTTCTCCTCCTAGAGTTTCTCTATATGAACCATCAGAAACAAATTGAATATCAAAGGAAATTATCCCCTCCCACCAGGAAAAAAAACCCTATGAGACTGTTGCTGCTGCTGCACAACTCAACAGTGGCCATTTCTATCAGGGACTTCATCCTGTTCTGCTGAGGTCCTGAAGCTGCAACGTGGGTGGTATGCACCACAGGCACAGGCACCGATCAAACATATTGGGTTCTTTTTTACAACTAAGCAAAGCAGTGCTTACTACAGAGCATATTTCACAGCGACTTCAACTAAACTGAAAAGGTAAAGGACTCCCAACACACCACATGTTTCTGTCAGCAGCCCGATCATCGACACTGAAGATGAAGCCGTCCAGGAAGACGCGCGGGAAGAGAGTAACTCAAATCTGGGCGGCAAAGCCGCCCATCTGCAGCAAGAAGGTTCCCGAGTGGCTTGCAAGCCCAAACTAGGCCCGCTAAGCGGGTGTAACGGTAGTGAGTGTTTAAATACTGTCGATCGTCATCAGTAGTGGACAGGAAGGAACGGGAGGCTTCGGCCTGACGCGGTGTTGCGTGTGTGGCTTGTAATTCGAATCGCTTTGTGGGAGGTTGGGAGGACAGCTAAACCAATTCAAACCTAGATCTCGTTCATGGAGGTAGTAGGTTCCTCACATCTGGTACTCAGAGCTTTTTGATCCTGGAGATTCCAAGCCACGCCCACGCCCACGCCGCTTCAAGCTCCATCAACGGAGCGCCGCCATGGACAAGCTCGTCCGAGGGGCAGCAGATCCGTGAGCTGCTGCGCGCATTTCGCCGAGGTGCTGGATCAACGCTTCAAGGCGCACGGCGAGGAGATCATCAAGTCCGTCGGCAACATGCTCAAGGAGACGACGATGTCGCTCGACGGCCTCATCACGGCGCGAATCGACGATGCCAGGTCCGAATTCAACCTCGACGTCGAGCAAATCCGTGCGGATCTCGAGTGCGGCAGCAAGGAGGACGCCCTGCAAGCAAAGCGAGCCCATCGACCAGCAAGGAAGTTGGGGGCAACCGCGATTCGACAGCGGCTGATCCCCTTGGCTTCGACAAGTTTCACCGGGGGAAAGCACATCAGGTTTATGTGCCTCCTCCGGTCAGAGGTGCGCACGATTCCGTCTCGCCCCGTGAAAATTTTTCCCCTCGTGATTTCGCTGCTTTAGACGTCTCTGACCTGTACCAATCTGCTCCTCGTGTGGAACTACCACGTTTCGATGGCTCGAATCCGCGGTTGTGGCAATCGCGCTGCGAGGATTGTTTCAAGCTATGGGGTACCCCAGCAACAAGGTGGATTTCCTACGCCACGTCCCAATTTGATGGTGCGGCAGCCAGATGGCTCGAGGCAGTACAACGCAGATCGCCGAACTTATCCTCGATGTAGTTTTGTTAGTTGTCACGAATGATTTGGTCGCAACCAACATCGCACTGGTGAGACAGATGTTCGTAATTGCTCAGAATCGCCGCGTCAGATTATGCGGAGCGATTTGCGGAACTGTATGACCAGCTCTCAGCTTATGAAGATGTGCCTGACAGTTTGTACTATACCACTCGCTTCATTGATGGCCTCAAGTCGGGTGTAAGGATGTCAGTTGCCTTGCAGAAACCCCAGGATTTGGATACAACTTATGACATAGCTTTGCTCCATGAAGAATTAAGTGATACAAACTCCTCTCAGTTTCAGTTCAAGAAGACAACGACAACAGTTTCAACTGTTCAGAGATCTCCAGTTGCTGTTGACAGGAGACTAGTCGAGAACAACAAGAGTGTTCCTTCAGAGGATAAGTGGAGCACCTTGCGCACCTACAGGAAATCAAAGGGTTTATGTTTCACTTGTGGAGAGAAGTGGTCCAGGGACCATCAATGCAAATCTTCTGTTCAACTCCATATAGTGCAGGAGATGATTGAACATATCCAAAATACAACATCATTCTGTCAGGAGTCGTCTGATAGTGACTCTGACAACCTTATGTTACTGTCAGCGGCTGCATGTTCAGCTGAATCGTCACCATTAACAATGAAACTACAAGTTACCGTTTGTGGCCAGGCTTTCACATTTCTGATGGACTCGGGTAGCACTCATTCCTTCCTCAATTCTTCTCTGGCTGCATTGCTGCAAGATGTGCAAGAGGTTCGACCTATAACAGTAACAGTAGCAGGAGGTGCTAAGTTGTACTGTTCCTAGATTGTTAAGCAATGTAGTTGGTCTTGTCAGAACAATGAATTCAAATCAGACTTCAGACTTCTTCAGTTAGGTAACTATGATGGAATTTTGGGACTTGACTGGCTGGCAAACCATAGTCCAATGGTCATAGATTGGGATCAAAAATGGTTTTCATTCTAGTCCCAAGGAAAATGGATTACATTACATGGAGTATTACCTGATGACTGCAAGTTTATAGTTATGAGTGTAGAACTGAGTGAACCAGAAGACAAGGAAACCAGTTCTCACATCCCCAAGTACAAGCATTGTTAGAAAAATTCTCTTACATTTTGAGGAACCCAAGGGATCGCCACCTAGGAGACAAGATGATCATACTATTCCACCGATACCAGGTGCAACACCAAAGGGTCGTCAGACCTTATAGAGTGGCTCCCCACTTAAAAACAGAAATGAAAAAACAAGTTAACGAGTTACTGAAAAATGGTATGATCAGACTCAGTCGAAGTCCTTTTTCCTCCCCTGTATTGATGGTCAAGAAGAAGGATGGCACTTGGCGCATGGTAGTCGACTACAGGCACTTAAATGCTATAACTGTGAAGGGTCCTATACCTGTGATAGATGAGTTGCTGGATGAATTGCATGGCGCTTGCTGGTTCACTAAATTGGATTTAAGAGCAGGCTATCATCAAATCAGAATGGCCCTAGGAGAAGAGTTTAAAACTGCATTTCAAACTCATGAAGGTCATTATGAGTTCTTGGTTATGGGTTTTGGATTGTCTGAATCTCCTGGTACTTTCCAAGGTGCTATGAATTCTGATCTACCTGCACTCAGGGAATTTGTTCTGGTATTCTTCGATGATATCCTGATTTTCAGTAAAACCTTGAAGGAACATCTGTTACATGTGGAAAAGGTCCTCAGTACTTTGCAAGAAAAGCAATGGAAGGTCAAATTGAGCAAATGTTCTTTTGCGCAGCAGCAAATTGCTTATTTGGGTCATGTCATCAGTGACAGGGGGGTTTCTACTGACCCTTCCAAAATTTTGGCAGTTCAGAACTGGCCCACTCCTGTCAATGTAAAAGAAATTAGAGGTTTTTTGGGTCCCACTAGGTACTACAGAAAGTTCATAAGAAACTATGGTGTGATTAGTAAACCTTTGACTGAACTGTTAAGAAAAGGTACACTGTTTGTGTGGACTCCAGCTGCTGAAACTACTTTTGTCACTCTCAAGGAGGCCTTGGTACAAGCTGAAGGAAATATGCCCTAGAGGCAATAATAAAGTTATTATTTATTTCCTTATTTCATGATAAATGTTTATTGTTCATGCTAGAATTGTATTAATCGGAAACATAATACATGTGTGAATACATAGACAAACAGAGTGTCACTAGTATGCCTCTACTAGACTAGCTTGTTAATCAAAGATGGTTATGTTTCCTAACCATAGACAAAGGAGTTGTCATTTGATTAACAAGGTCACATCATTGGTTGAATGATCTGATTGACATGACCCATTCCATTAGCTTAGCACCCGATCGCTTAGTATGTTGCTATTGCTTTTATCCATGACTTATGCATGTTCCTATAACTATGAGAATATGCAACTCCGTTTACCGAGGAACACTTTGGTACTACCAAACGTCACAACGAATCGGGTGATTATAAAGGAGTACTATAGGTGTCTCCAAAGGCAGATGTTGGGTTGGCGATTTCGAGATTAGGATTTGTCACTCCGATTGCTCGGAGAGGTATCTCTGGGCCCTCTCGGTAATACACATCACTAAGCCTTGCAAGCATTACAACTAATGAGTTAGCTGTGAGATGATGTATTATTACGGAACGAGTAAAGAGACTTGCCAAGATGCGAGATTGAACTAGGTATTGGATACCGACGATCGAATCTCGCAAGTAACATACCGATGACAAAGGGAACAACGATGTTGTTATGCGGTCTCGACCGATAAAGATCTTCAGAGAATATGTAGGAGCCAATATGGGCATCCAGGTCCCGCTTATTGGTTATTGACCGAGACGTGTCTCGGTCATGTCTACATTGTTCTCGAACCGTAGGGTCCGTGACGCTTAAGGTTTTGATGACGGTTATATTATGAGTTTTGTGTATTTTGATGTACCGAAGGAGTTCGAGTCCCGGATGAGATCGGGGACATGACGAGGAGTCTCGAAATGGTCGAGACGTAAAGATTCATATATTGGATGATATGTTTAGTCCAAGGGGTCAAGCCCATGAGGATTTAGGTCTGTGCAAAAGGAGTTTTTCGGAGGCCAGGGGGCCAAACGACGGAGACCCCGGGCGTCTCGCCCGGGCCGACGCCGAGGCCCATGGCGTCTGGGCCAGACGCCAAGGATTGTGGCGTTTGGTCCTGAGTCCGAGTGGGACTCTTGCCTTTCGGGCAAAAACCGACTTTGAGGAGGATTTTGCTCCAAGTTTCACCCCGGCTCAACATATAAATAGAGGCGTGGCTAGCACCAAAGAAACAACAATTGATCTCTTGGATCTCTTAGCCGTGTGCGGTGCCCCCTCCACCATATTCCACCTCGGTCATATCATAGCGGTGCTTAGGCGAAGCCTGCGTCGGTAGAACATCAAGATCGCCACCACGCCGTCAGGTCGACGGAACTCTCTCCCCGGAGCTTTGCCGGATCGGAGCTCGAGGAGCGCCACCGAGCTGAACGTGTGCCAAGAACTGGAGGCGCCGAGTAACGGCGCTGGGATCGGTTGGATCGCGAGGAGAACGTCGACTACTTCCTCTACGTTGTGATCGCTTCGCTTGGTCTCACGAGGGTACGTGAGACAACACTCTCCTCTCGTTGCTATGCATCACCATGATCTTGCGTGTGCGTAGGAAATTTTTGAAATTACTACGTTCCCCAACAAAGGGCATCCGAGCCTAGGTTTTTATGGTTTGATGTTTTGCACGAGTAGAACACAAGTGAGTTGTGGGCGATACAAGTCATACCGCCTACCAGATGTCATACTTTGGTTCAGCGGTATTGTGAGATGAAGCGGCCGGACCGACATTACGCCAGACGCTTACGCGAGACTGGTTTCACCGCTACGAGCACTCGTGCTTAAAGGTGGCTGGCGGGTGTCTCTCTCTCACTTTAGTTGAACCGAGTGTGGCTACGCCCGGTCCTTGAGAAGGTTAAAACGGAGTCTATTTGACGGGTATCGCTGTGGTCTTGATGCGAGGTGAGATTGGTTCTTGCTTAAGCCCGTAGCAGCCATCGTAAAATTTGCAACAACAAAGTAGAAGACGCCTAACTTGTTTTTGCAGGGCATGTTGTGATGTGATATGGTCAAGACGTGATGCTATATTTTATTGTATGAGATGATCATGTTTTGTAACCGGTTATCGCAATCGGCTGGAGCCATATGGTTGTCGCTTATTGTATGAAATGCAACGCCTCGTAATTGCTTTACTTTATCACTAAGCGGTAGCGATAGTCGTAGAAGCAATAGATGGCGTAAACGACAACGATGCTACGATGGAGATCAAGGTGTCGCTACCGGTGACGATGGTGATCACGACGGTGCTTCGAGATGGAGATCACAAGCACAAGATGATGATGGCCATATCATATCACTTATATTGATTGCATGTGATGTTTATCCTTTATGCATCTTATTTTGCTTTGATTGACGGTAGCATTTTAAGATAATCTCTCACTAAAATTATCAAGTAGTGTTCTCCCTGAGTATGCACCGTTGCCAAAGTTCGTCGTGTCGAGACACCACGTGATGATCGGGTGTGATAAGCTCTCGTCCATCTACAACGGGTGCAAGCCAGTTTTGCACACGCAGAACACTCAGGTTATACTTGACGAGCCTAGCATATGCAGATATGGCCTCGGAACACGGAGACCGAAAGGTCGAGCGTGAATCATATAGTAGATATGATCAACATAAGATGTTCACCATTGAAAACTACTCCATCTCACGTGATGATCGGTTATGGTTTAGTTGATTTGGATCACGTGATCACTTAGATGACTAGAGAGATGTCTATCTAAGTGGGAGTTCTTAAGTAATATGATTAATTGAACTTTAATTTATCATGAACTTAGTCCCGTAGTATTTTGCAAATTATGTTGTAGATCAATAGCTCGCGTTGTTGCTTCCCTATGTTTTTATATGTGTTCCTAGAGAAAATTGTATTGAAAAATGTTAGTAGCAATGATGCGGATTGGATCCGTGATCCGAGGTTTATCCTCATTGCTGCACGTAAGAATTATGTCCTTAATGCACCGCTAGGTGATGCACCTATTGCAGGAGCAAATGTAGACGCGTTATGAACGTTTGGCTAGCTCAATATGATGACTACTTGATAGTTTAGTGCACCATACTTAACAGCTTAGAATCGGGACTTCAAAGACGTTTTGAACGTCATGGACCATATGAGATGTTCCAGGAATTGAAGTTAATTTTTCAAGAAAATACCCGAGTTGAGAGATATGAAATCTCCAACAAGTTCTATAGCTAAAAGATGGAAGAGAATCACTCAACTAGTGAGCATGTTCTCGCATTGTCCGGTACTTCAATCGCTTGAATCAAGTGGGAGTTAATCTTCCAGATAAGATAGTGATTGACAGAATTCTCTAGTCACCAACACTAAGTTACTAGAACTTCGTGATGAACTATAGTATGCAAGGAATGACGAAAACGATTCCCGAGCTCTTCGTGATGTTGAAATCGACGAAGGTAGAAATCAAGAAAGAGCATCAAGTGTTGATGATTGACAAGAACACTAGTCTCAAGGAAAAGGGCAAAGGGAAGAAGGGGAACTTCAAGAAGAACGGCAAGCAAATTGCTGCTCGAGTGAAGAAGCCCAAGTCTGGACCTAAGCCTGAGACTAAATGCTTTTGCTGCAATGGAACTGGTCACTAGAAGTGGAACTACCCCAAGTATTTGGCAGAAAAGAATGATGGCAAAGTGAACAAAGGTATATTTGATATACAGATTATTGATGTGTATTTTACTAGTGTTCGCAGAAACCCCTCGTTATTTGATACTGGTTCAGAATAGTAACTTGAAACGGGTGTTGCAGAATGAACAGAAACTAGTTGAAGGGGAAGTGACGATGAGTGTTGGAAGTGGTTCCAAGATTGATATGATCATCATCGCACACTCCCTATACTTTCGGGATTAGTATGGAACCTAAATAAGTGTTATTTGGTGTTGCGCATAAGTATGATTTGATCATGTTTATTGCAATACGGTTATTCATTTAAGTAAGAGAATAAATTGTTGTTCTGTTTACATGAATAAAACCTTATATGGTTACACACCAACAAAAATGATTTGTTGGATCTCGATAGTAGTGATACACATATTCATAATATTGAAACCAAAGATGCAAAGTTAATAATGATAGTGCAACTTATTTGTGGCACTACCGTTTAGGTCATATTGGTGTAAAGCGCATAAAGAAAGTCCATACTGATGGGCTTTTGGAATCACTTGATTATGAATCACTTGATGCTTGCAAACCATGCCTCATGGGCAAGATGACTAAAGCTCGCTTCTCCGGAACAATGGAGCGAGCAACAGATTTGTTGGAAATCATACATACTGATGTATGTGGTCCGATGAATATTAAGGCTCGCGACAAGTATCATTTTTTTTTGATCTTCACAGATGTTTTTGAGCAGATATGGGTATATCTACTTGATGAAACATAAGTCTGAAACATTTGAAAAGCTCAAAGAATTTCAGAGTAAAGTGGAGAATCATCGTAACAAGAAAATAAAAGTTTCTACGATATGATCGCAGAGGTAAAATATTTGAGTTACGAGTTTGGTCTTCAATTAAAACAATGTGAAATAGTTTCACAAATTCATGCCACCGGAACACCACAGATAATGGTGTGTCCGAACATCATAACCGTACTTTATTGGATATAGTGCAACTATGATGTTTCTTACCGATTTACCGTTATAGTTTTGGGGCTATGCATTAGAGACAGCTGCATTCACGTTAAAAAGGGCACCATCTAAATCCGTTGAGACGACACCGTATGAATCTGTGGTTTGGCAAGAAACCAAAGTTGTTGTTTCTTGAAGTTTGGAGTTGCGATGCTTATTTGAAAAGTTTCATCCTGATAAGCTCGAACCCAAATCGGAGAAATGCGTCTTCATAGGATACCCAAAATGTTGGGTACACCTTCTATCACAGATCCGAAAGGCAAGACATTCAAGGTTAAGAATGGATCCTTTCTAGAGAAGGAGTTTCTCCCAAAGAAGTGAGTGGGAGGAAAGTAGAACTTGATGAGGTAATTGTACCTTCTCCCTTATTGGAAAGTAGTTTATCGCAGTAAATCAGTTCCTCGTGACTACTACACCAATTAGTGAGGAAGCTAATGATGATGATCATGTAACTTCAGATCAAGTTACTACCGAACTGGTAGGTCAACCAGAGTGAGATCCGCACTGCAGTGGTACGGTAATCCCATTACGAGGTCGTTACTTGACCATGACGAACCTGCGAACTATGAGAAAGCGATGATGAGCCCAGATTCCGCAAAATGGTTTGAGGCCATGAAATCTGAGATATGATCCATGTATGAGAACAAAGTATGGACTTTGATGGATTTGCCTGATGATCGGCAAACCATAGAAAATAAATGGATCTTCAAGAGGAAGACGGACGCTGATAGTAGTGTTATCGTTCTACAAAGCTAGAATTGTCGCAAAAGGTTTTCGACAAGTTCAAGATGTTGACTACGATGAGAGTTTCTCACTGTTTTATATGCTTAAGTCTGTCCGAATCTTGTTAGCAATTGCCGATTTTTCTGAATTCTGGCTAATGGTTAAACAAATCTGCTTTCCTTAATGGATTTATTAAAGAAGAGTTGTATATGATGCAACCAGAAGGTTTTGTAAATCCTAAAGGTCCTAACAAAATATGCAAGCTCCAAAGGATCCATCTATGGACTGGTGCAAGCATCTCAGAGTTGGAATACATGCTTTGATAAGTTGATCATAGCATATAGTTTTATACAGACTTGCGGTGAAGCCTGTAATTACTAGAAAGTGAGTGGGAGCACTACAGCTTTTCTGATAAGTATATGTGAATGACATATTGTAGATCGGAAATAATGTAGAATTATTCTGCAAAGCATAAAGGAGTGTTTGAAAGGAGTTTTTCAAAGAAAGACCTCGGTGAAGCTGCTTATATATTGAGCATCAAGATCTATAGAGATAGATCAAGACGCTTGATAAGTTTTTTCAATGAGTACATACCTTGACAAGATTTTGAAGTAGTTCAAAATGAAACAGTCAAAGAAAGAGTTCTTGCCTGTGTTACAAGGTGTGAAATTGAGTAAGACTCAAAACCCGACCACGGCAGAAGATAGAAAGAGAATGAAAGTCATTCCCTATGCCTTGGCCATAGGTTCTATAAAGTATGCCATGCTGTGTACCAGATCTATTGTATACCCTACACTGATTTTGGCAAGGAGTACAATAGTGATCTAGGAGTAGATCATCGGACAATGGGTCAAAATTATCCTTAGTAGAATAAGGATATGTTTCTCGATTATGGAAGTGACAAAAGGTTCGTCAGTAAAGGGTTACGCCGATGCAAGTTTTGACACCGATCTGGATGACTCTAAGTCTCGATCTAGATACATATTGAAAGTAGGAGCAATTAGCTAGAGTAGCTCCGCAAGTAGCATTGTAGACATAGAAAATTGCAAAATACATAACGGATCTGAATATGAAAGACCCGCTGACTAAGATTCTCTCACAAGCAAAACATGATCACACCTTAGTACTCTTTGGGTGTTAATCACATAGCGATGTGAACTAGATTACTGAATCTAGTAAACCCTTTGGGTGTTGGTCACATGGCGACGTGAACTATGGGTGTTAATCACATGATGATGTGAACTATCGATGTTAATCACATGGTGATGTGATCTAGATTATTGACTCTAGTGCAAGTGGGAGACTGAAGGAAATATGCCCTAGAGGCAATAATAAAGTTATTATTTATTTCCTTATTTCATGATAAATGTTTATTGTTCATGCTAGAATTGTATTAACCGGAAACATAATACATGTGTGAATACATAGACAAACAGAGTGTCACTAGTATGCCTCTACTAGACTAGCTTGTTAATCAAAGATGGTTATGTTTCCTAACCATAGACAAAGGAGTTGTCATTTGATTAACAAGGTCACATCATTGGTTGAATGATCTGATTGACATGACCCATTCCATTAGCTTAGCACCCGATCGCTTAGTATGTTGCTATTGCTTTTATCCATGACTTATGCATGTTCCTATAACTATGAGAATATGCAACTCCCGTTTACCGGAGGAACACTTTGGTACTACCAAACGTCACAACGAATCGGGTGATTATAAAGGAGTACTACAGTGTCTCCAAAGGCAGATGTTGGGTTGGCGATTTCGAGATTAGGATTTGTCACTCCGATTGCTCGGAGAGGTATCTCTGGGCCCTCTCGGTAATACACATCACTAAGCCTTGCAAGCATTACAACTAATGAGTTAGCTGTGAGATGATGTATTACGGAACGAGTAAAGAGACTTGCCAAGAACGAGATTGAACTAGGTATTGGATACCGATGATCGAATCTCGCAAGTAACATACCGATGACAAAGGGAACAACGTATGTTGTTATGCGGTCTCGACCGATAAAGATCTTCGTAGAATATGTAGGAGCCAATATGGGCATCCAGGTCCCGCTATTGGTTATTGACCGGAGACGGTCTCGGTCATGTCTACATTGTTCTCGAACCGTAGGGTCCGCACGCTTAAGGTTTCGATGACGGTTATATTATGAGTTTTGTGTATTTTGATGTACCGAAGGAGTTCGAGTCCCGGATGAGATCGGGACATGACGAGGAGTCTCGAAATGGTCGAGACGTAAAGATTCATATATTGGATGATATGTTTAGGCTAAGGGGTCAAGCCCATGAGGCTTTAGGTCGGTGCAAAAGGAGTTTTATGAGGCCGGGGCCAAACACCGAGACCCTGGCGTCTGCCCCGGGCCGCACGCCGAGGCCCATGGCGTTCGGGCCGCACGCCAAGGATTGTGGCGTTTGGTCCTGGAGTCCGAGTGGGACTCTTGCCTTTCGGCAAAACCGACTTTGAGGAGGCTTTTGCTCCAAGTTTCACCCCGGGCTCAACATATAAATAGAGGGGCAGGGCTAGCACCAAAGACACAACAATTGATCTCTTGGATCTCTTAGCCGTGTGCGGTGCCCCCTTCCACCATATTCCACCTCGGTCATATCGTAGCGGTGCTTAGGCGAAGCCCCTGCCGGTAGAACATCAAGATCGCCACCACGCCGTCTTGCCTTGTGGAACTCTCTCTCCCGGAGCTTTGCTGGATCGGAGCCTGAGGAGCGTCACCGAGCTGAACGTGTGCCAAGAACTCGGAGGCGCCGGAGTAACGAAGCTGGGATCGGTTGGATCGCGAGGAGAACGTACGACTACTTCCTCTACGTTGTGATCGCTTCCGCTTCGGTCTACGAGGGTACGTAGACAACACTCTCCTCTCTCGTTGCTATGCATCACCATGATCTTGCGTGTGCGTAGGAAATTTTTTGAAATTACTACGTTCCCAACACAAGCACCTGTCCTAGCTCTTCCTGATTTTTCCCTGCCATTTGTACTGGAGACTGATGCTTGTGATACTGGTATAGGAGCAGTACTTATGCAAAAAGGGCATCCTCTGGCATTTGTCAGCAGAGCCTTGGGTCCAAAGAACAGAGGGCTGTCTGTTTATGAAAAGGAATATCTAGCTATTCTCCTAGCAGTGGAACAGTGGAGGCCTTATTTGCAGTTTCAAGAGTTTGTGATTGAAACAGATCAGAAAAGCCTGACTCACTTATCTGATCAAAGGCTGCATACACCTTGCCAGTAGAAAGTGTTCACCAAACTCTTGGGCCTCAATTATAAAATTTTATATAAAAAGGGCACAGATAATTCTGCTGCAGATGCCTTATCCAGAAGACCTCACCCTACCTCTCAGCTCATGTCCATCTCCTCTTCTCAACCCTCTTGGTTGCAAGAAATAGTGGACAGCTACTAGCAAGATCCTAAAGCTCAAGAGTTGTTGCAGCAGTTGGCTGTGGATCCAACATCCAAACCCTCATATACCTTGGTTAATGGATTAATCAGGTACAAAAACTGTATATGGATTGGCAATGATGTGCAACTGCAAGCTAAGATCTGCAATGCTTTCCATGCTACTCCAGTGGGTGGGCATTCTGGTTTCCCTGTGACTTACAAAAGGATTCAAGCCCTGTTCAAGTGGTCTGGCATGAAGGTTGTCATTAAGGAGTTTGTGCAGTCTTGTATCACTTGCCAGAAAGCTAAGCCTGAGAGGATTAATTATCCTGGGTTGTTATCCCCCTTACCTGTTCCAAACAAGGCCTGGGAAACAGTAACTATGGATTTCATTTCTGGCCTTCCTCCTTCTGATCATTTTGACTGCATAATGGTTATCATTGATAAGTTCACTAAGTATGGCCACTTTATTCCAGTCAAGCACCCTTACAATGCTCCTAAGATTGCTGAACTCTTCTTGGATAACACCTACAAATTACATGGCATGCCCTTGTTTGTTGTGTCAGATAGAGACCCTGTGTTTACTAGTCGGCCTGCAAGTTCTTACAAAAGGACCGGAGTAACCTTGAACATGAGCACCGCCTACCACCCTGTAAATATATGGTCGACCGAGAGAGTGAATCAACAAATTGAATGCTTCCTCGGATGCTTTATATCAGCTCATCCCAAGAAATGGAGCAAGTGGTTATCTCTTTGTGAATTCTGGTACAATACAAATTGGCACTCTTCCTTGGGGAGATCTCCATTTGCAGTTCTGTATGGCCAAGAACCTAGGTATTTTGGTGTTACAGCTCAAGACACTATAGCCCCTCAAGATGTCCAGCATTGGCTTGATTCCAGAGCTGTGGTGCAAGCTTCTGTCAGACACCATTTGCTACGTACTCAGCAGAGAATGAAGATGCAAGGTGATAAGAAAAGAACTGATCGAGTGTTCGCCGCTGGTGATATGGTTTTTTTGAAATTTCAACCTTATGTGCAACAATCTGTGGCTTCTAGAACTAACCAGAAGTTATCTTTTCGGTACTTTGGGCCATTTCAAGTATTGGAGCGCATTGGTGAAGTGGCGTATCGCCTGGATCTTCCTCAAGACAGCAAGGTACACCCCGGTGTTCCATGTTTCACAACTAAAATAGTTCATTTCACCCAAGTACACGGTTCAGCAAGTACTTCCTGCACCTGAGCATGCTCTGCGAGTCCCCGTGCGAGTACTGCAACAACGTATGCGACGCAAGAACAATCGATCTATTGCCCAGGTCCTGGTGGAATGGAGTGGTGAACCTCAAACAGCGCCAACTTGGGAAGACAAAGATGCTTTACGCCAGCTATTTCAAGGCGTCGGCTTGGGGACAAGCGAATTTCAAGAACGGGGGGATGTCAGCAGCCCGATCATCGACACTGAAGATGAAGCCGTCCAGGAAGACGCGCGGGAAGAGAGTAACTCAAGTACTGGGCCGGCAGGCCGGCCCATCCGCAGCAAGAAGGTTCCCCAGTGGCTTGCAAGCCCAAACTGGGCCCGCTAAGCGGGTGTAACGGTAGTGAGTGTTTAAATACTGCCGATCGTCATCAGTAGTGGACAGGAAGGAACGGGAGGCTTCGGCCTGACGCGATGTTGCGTGTGTGGCTTGTAATTTGAATCGCTGTGTGGGAGGTTGGGAGGACAGCTAAACCAATTCAAACCTAGATCTCGTTCATGGAGGTAGTAGGTTCCTCACAGTTTCACTACCAAAAGCACGAAACGGAGCCTGCGATATTCTAGGGCAAGTCAACGCTGAAGCGGATCCACGGCACTGACAGAAGCAGCAAAGTACAAACCATGCCTAGCGTTGTGCGGATACTTCGGCAAAAGAAATGAGGAACATCTGGCCACTTTGATCGCAACATCGCGATGGAGCTCACTTCATAAGCATACGCATGCCCCTGAGAAGCATCCTCGCTTCCTCATTAAGCTTGTCCTCATACACACCATCAAGATAGCGGGAAGGATCGCAGTAGTCGTCGTAATCATCTGAGCCAAGCTCGTAGTCAGAATCAGATCCCACATAATCACCCAGAAAGGACTCTGAATTCCTTCAAATAGGGCTCTTGACAATGAAGTCGTAGTCATCGGTTGAGTCATTCGGAAGCCTCAGTATGCTTATTCAGTCTGAAGCGTTTCAGCTGTGGGCATGCTTTGCCGATAACCCCAAAGACACCACTGTCATCCACATTTGGACACACCAAAAGCTCCAGCTCCTCAAGCAAAGGGAACTTCATTTGGGCTATCTTTACGAAATGTGTTGGAAACTGCATGATTCCTACAGACAGAAATTTCTACCGAATTTTTCCGCAGACAATAAATGAGACCAAAAGAAGGTGCACATACATTACAGGAAACAAGGAACAAAGTAAAATCAGGCGAAAAACAAACCTGCCACAAAAGACCTGGGTTAGTGAGGATTAGGAGGCACGCCGCCCCTAGTGAGGATGGGTTGCGTTCGCCGGCAATCTCGCGCCTCCGCCGGCCAGCGAGCCACGCCAGTTCGCCGCGCCTCTCTCCCTCCCCTCCCCACATTCCTCTCTCCCTCTCCTTCTACCGCCAGTGAGGAGGGAGCGTTTGCCGCCGATCTCGCGCCAACGCACAACGGGAAATGAAATTAGTTTCCTTTGTAAAACAGAAAATGTAGACGGAAATACCAATCTATTGCTAATCTTGTTGGGGCCACGCCGTGGCTCACGAGCGGAGCAAAGCCACTGTTGGCCATCTCCATCTGCAACTCGCTAGCCCATTACCGTCGTCAATGCCGTGCTCGCGGCCAACAGAAGAGTGACGGCCATCATGCTCTGCAGGCTCCTTCTGCTCTTCATCGACCTCGCCTCCTCTCCTCGCCCAAGTCCTAAGTCGCATGCGCTTCTCGCACGCGGATGAATGACTACTCCTAGTATATATAGAGATGTCACGGTGAAGACAAGGACAAGACCATGGTGCCACGGATCAATGAGGTTGCGCAAGCTAGACCTTTGATGGCTTGTTGGTGGGCGTTTCCTAGATTTTTTAATGAAGTAATGATGACAATAGTAGGGGCACAACTATTTCCATGTTCTAGGGAAAATGGATGATTAAGAGCATCTTCAGCCGTTCGGCCCCCCAGTGCGCATAAAAATCGCCCCCTGGGGGCGAGCCGGCGATTTGTTCGGCGCTGGGGCGGTTTTATGCCCAAATGTCAGCCCCAGTCACGATTTTGGCCCACTTTTGAAGCCCCATTTCGGCGAAAAAGGCCCATATGAGCGAGAATAGGCCCATATTCGGCGTGGTTCGCCGTAGCTCGGCGTTCAATTATCAACATAAATATTTTTTATCACATGTTTCATCATAGAAAATTCAAATACTTCAACAAAAAATAGTACAACAACAAATAGTTCAATACAAATTATATAATTCAACAAATAAAAACTCATATTTCATCACACGTCGTGTCCGGTGTCGCCCTTGAACCTCCATAGGTGCTCTATCGGTGAAGGGCGGCAGGGCGGCGCCGGGATATACCTAGTGGCGGCCGAGAGCGCGGGGGGTGGGAGGCGAGTCGGGGAAGAAAATTTTGACTTATCACCTGACGGCGTGGGCCAGCCGCGCTTTTCCCTTGCGCCTGAGCCCCCAAGCGCCCCCAGCGCGGGGGGTTCGGCCTGCGGCCTCCGGGCGAAAAAAAGGGCCGAACCGGCGCTTTTCGTCGTCCTAGGGACGCGACTGGGCCGTTTTTTGACGCCGGCGCCGAAAAAGTCGCCCGGGAGGGTCTGTTGAGGGCGCGGCTGGAGATGCTCTAATTGGCACGGTTTCCTCGCGGCTATTCTCCTACACCGATTCCGATACATGCGCAGTAGTGTGGAGTATATATAGGACCAGTACCGCCGTTGGGCTCGAACTCTCCGTTTGTAGGAAGATTACCGGATCGTTGAATTGAGCAACATTTTCTATTTTACGTCAATCAATCAAATTAAAACCAATTCCACACAACCAAAGTGACTGTTGTCCAAATACCTAATTGCAGCCACTAAGCAGGTCTTCAACTCCACCTTGTCATTCCTAATATTTCATTTCACCCACTACTCTAGAGATACTTCTCGCCACCATCTTATCATACAGCCAAAAAGTTGCAAGTACACTTTACATAGATGGAATCACATAATTTAAACACAACTCTTGAGGTGACAGACAAATCTTCCGATCATGCATAGCACTCCAGCACATCAAACATAAAAAATTGGAGTTCATAATTACTTGTTTGCTGATCTGTTCTTGTTTGGACCCAGAAAGAAAGAAAAAAATATCTGTTTATTTGTGAGATTATTAAGAGTTGAGGGTGGATGTGATGTTTTGTTCAATAAAATCTCCTTTATGTAGGAAAACTATTAAGCGTCAAGAGTTGCGGAAATCTTGGTAACAAAGCTAGATTTGCAGCTGTAGATTCATTCATCACTGAAAGAAATATGTGCATATGCATAGACATACACCGGAATGCTTATGAGCAATGATTTATTATTTCTTCTTCTCCGAATTGCTCCCTGATCAGCATCAACACTATCATACCGGAGACCATCCACTTCGCTATTGTTTTCTCGAGCCAACAAGAATCGTCATATGTCGCTGAAGAGGCATGCTGTGCATTCTTGATGCGTTTCTTCTTTGCTCTTGCAGCTATCTTGAGAGCAAAGGAATAGATACCAAATTTTCAATCATGGTCTAGGTCTGGATAGATGGAACTCGCCGTCACTAGTTTACAAAACTCTCAATTCCTCGTGGAAAAGAACCGACAGAGTTGATTGATCATCCCATGGAGATGGAGGATTAAAATCTACAGATGGTGCTCCCCTTCTCATCGCGCCATCTCTGCACAAGACGAGATGAAGAGAAACTACAGCCACTGGGAGAAGAAGACCAGATGAATTCAGTAGAACAACAACAAACAAAGAAAAGAAAATCTGCTTCTTGTTGAAATAGGGAAGGCACAGAATAGTTCTCAGCTCCAGCACAAAATCAACACTTCCAGGTCCTGTGAAACATCAAACGATGTAAAGCTTATGAACAATTTTTTTTGAGAGAGAGAGCTTCTACCTTCACAGAAATAGAGAGGCAAGCTCTGTCAGAAAGAAAGAAAGAAAGAACAAGAGGATAGAGACAAGCCGAGCCCAAATAGAGACAAGCCCAGCCCATTTCCATCTCAACGAGATGGGCTAAGCCCAGTCCAAATGCATCTTTGTTGTTTCTAGGTCTTCCACCTCTCTCCGCCGCCGTCACCCACTCCACTGCTTCAGCGGGCGGGGGGGGCCGGGCGGCGGGGGCATCGAGGGCCGCAGTGATGGTGGGGCGGTGGACCGACGGGGCGGCGGCGCGCATGTGGTGGTCGTCGGGGAGGAGAGAGAGAGAGAGAGAGAGAGAGAGAGAGAGAGAGAGAGAGAGAGAGAAACAGATAGAGGGGGCGGGGCGGGGCGCGACCGTTAGTTAAGTTAAACTTTTGCCGTCTGCCACGCCTTTGCCATCTGCCTTTTTGCTCTTTGCCGTCTGCTAGGGCCGTTATGTTTTGCTATAAGTAGCTCGTTAGTGGGTGAGGGAGTCCTGGATTAGGGGGTGTCCGGATGGCCGGACTATGACCTTTGGCCGGACTCCTAGACTATGAAGATACAAGATTGAAGACTTCGTCCCGTGTCCGGATGGGACTTTCCTTGGCGTGGAAGGCAAGCTTGGCGATACGGATATGTAGATCTCCTCCCATTGTAACCGACTCTATGTAACCCTAACCCTCTCCGGTGTCTATATAAACCGGAGGGTTTTAGTCTGTAGGACGAACAACAATCATACCATAGACTAGATTCTAGGGTTTAGCCTCTCTGATCTCGTGGTAGACCAACTCTTGTACTACCCATATCATCAATATTAATCAAGCAGGAGTAGGGTTTTACCTCCATCGAGAGGGCCCGAACCTGGGTAAAAACATCGTGTCCCTTGTCTCCTGTTACCATCCGCCTAGACGCACAGTTCGGGACCCCCTACCCGAGATCCGCCGGTTTTGACACCGACATTGGTGCTTTCATTGAGAGTTCCTCTGTGTCGTCATCTTTAGGCCCGATGGCTTCTCCTATCGTCAACAACGATGCGGTCCAGGGTGAGACTTTTCTTCCCGGACAGATCTTCGTATTCGGTGGCTTTGCACTGCGGCCAATTCACTAGGCCATCTGGAGCAGATCGAAAGCTACGCCCCTGGCCATCAGGTCAGATTTGGAAGTTTGAACTACACGGCTGACGTCCCGCGGAGACTTGATCTTCGACGGGTTCGAGCCACAGCCAAGCGCGCCGCACTGTCACGATGGACATGATCTAGCTCTGCTGCCGAGCGAGGCCTCGAGGTCGCGATTGTCCGGCTCCGACCTCTAGCTCGGAGCCGACTGCGCCAATCGAGGATGGGTGGCTAGACACCGCCTCGGGGGCTGCAATCTCTACGGCGATCAAGCCGAACACTAGCCTTGTCCTTTGCGGAGCTCGTGACTCCAAGATGCCGGACTTTTCTCTGGACTCCGAACCTTCCGCGCCCCTGCCAATCGAATCCGATTGGGCGCCGATCATGGAGTTCACCGCCGCGGACATCTTTCAGCACTCGCCCTTCGGCGACATCCTGAATTCACTAAAGTCTCTCTCTTTATCAGAGGAGCCCTAGCCGGATTATGGTCGGCAAGGTCGGGATGCGGACGACGAAGAAATTCAAAGCCCACCCACCACCCACTTTGTAGCCACTGTCGATGATTCAACCGACATGCTCGACTTCGACTCCGCAAACATCGACAATATGGACGACGATGTAGGAGACGAACAGGAACCAGCGCCTATAGGCCACTGGACAACCACCCCATCTCACGATGTATACATGGTGGATACACCTAAAGGAAACGACGACGAGGAACAAAGGGACACAACGAGGGATCGTTCCCTCGAAAAGCAATCAAAGCCGCTCCAAACCCCACCTCGATAGAGAAAGCAGCCATACAGACCCAGCCATAGAGCAGGGCGAACCGGCGGACGACGAACATGCCATTGAGCAACCGTTCGAACAGGGCAACTTGGATAAACAACCCGTCCCCGGCGAAGACAACAGTCCGGACGACCTCACGCCAGACAAGTTGCTAGAGTAGAAGAACCTCCAAAAAAGGCTCGTCGCCACTGCGCGTAGCCTGAAAAAGCAGAAGCGGAAGCTCAAAACAGCAGAAGATGCACTCAGAATCAGATGGAGCAAAGTACTCAACACCGCAGAAAAATACGGCGACAGTCGCCACACAAAGAGCTATCCGAAGCAAAAATTACTGCCGGAATTTGATGATGAGGCCTTAGAGCCTCCGCAATCAAAAAATAAGGAAGCCACCCGGTCGGACAAATGACCCCATGGCCAACACAGTGCGGCAAAGGACGCCGCACATTAAGACGGCACGCGATCCGCATAAGGATTCAGATCAAACATATGGCCCCGCCAGATCTATCTATGGGCCAAGGAAGCAAGCTCTAGTAAGCAATGCAACACATCAAATATCCGAACATCGCGGTACGCCCAGATATAGGGGTGCCGCACACCCCCTATGTTTCACCGATGAGGTGCTGGATCATGAATTTCCAGCGGGATTCAAGCCCGTAAACATAGAGGCATACGACGGAACAACAGACCCTGGAGTCTGGATTGAGGATTACATCCTCCACATACACATGGCTAGAGGAGATGATCTCCACGCCATAAAATACTTACCCCTCAAACTCAAAGGGCCAGCCCGGCATTGGCTTAAAAGCCTTCCCAAAAACACCATCGGAAGTTGGTAAGAGCTCGAAGATGCTTTTCGGGAAAATTTTCAAGGGACCTATGTCCGACCTCTAGATGCAGACGATTTAAGTCACATAACTCAACAACCCGGAGAGTCAGCCCGGAAATTCTGGAACATGTTCCTTACTAAAAAGAACCAAATAGTCGACTGTCCGGACGCCGAAGCCTTAACAGCTTTCAAACACAACGTCCGAGACGAATGACTCACCAGACACCTCGGCCAAGAAAAGCCAAGAACAATGGCCGCATTAACAAGCCTCATGACCCGCTTTTGTGCAGGAGAGGATAGCTGGTTGGCAAGATGCAGTACCAGCGACCCAAGTACATCCGAAGTTAGGGATGGAAACAAGAAACCACGACGCAGCAAGGACCAGCGCCGGACCAAGGGAAACAGCCCGAAGAGCACGACAGTCAACGCCGGATTCATAAACTCTCGGCAGAATCAGAAAAAGCTGCCCCTCAAGGATAATAGGGATGAGCTATCTAACCTAAACAAAATCTTGGACAAGATATGTCAAATACACAATACTCCCGGGAAGCCTGCAAACCATACCCACAGAGATTGTTGGGTCTTCAAGCAATCCGGCAAACTCAATGCCGAACACAAGGGGCTCGACACACCAAGCGAGGACGATGACAAACCCCACAAGCAGAAAGCACCGGAAAATAAAAGAACTTCCCACAAGAAGTCAAAACAGTAAATTCACTTCACGTGACAAAGGGGAGAACAGAGTGGCGCCCATAGAGATACGCCATACGGCCTATCCTGAGGAGTCCCGCCACTGGTTGTTAAAACCAATCACCTTCGACCATCAGGATTACTCTAGAAGTATTCGGAATGCAGGCTGGACTGCCTTGGTATTAGATCCGATAATTGACGGACTCCACTTTACACAAGTCCTAATGGACGGCGGCAGTGATTTAAACCTGCTATATCAGGACACAATCCGCAAAATGGGGATAGACCCAACAACAATTCGCCATAGCAACACTTCCTTTCAAGGGGTAACACCAGGCCCAGATGCCCATTGCACGGGCTCTCTCATGCTAGAAGTTATGTTCGGCTCACCCGACAACTTCTGCCGCGAAAAGCTAACCTTCCACATCGCCCCATTTACAAGTAGCTATCAAGCACTACTGGGACGCGAAGCTTTCGCCCGCTTTAACGCAATACCGCATTATGCATCCCTTATACTTAAAATGCCCGGTCCACGAGGCATCATCTCATTAAAGGGAAATATCGAGTGTTCCTCGAGCACGGAAGATTGTGCGGCTGCCTTAACAGCCACACACTAAACCGGCTTCACTAATCAAAGCACCTAAACAGGTCGTTCAGACCCCGGACATGGCTAGACGAGTCCGGCGTAAACATACAAGGGCTTACTAGCCGCATACCCCCGTTCAAGGGGCTCCGCGCATGTACAACAAGAGACAATAAAGCTCAATTTTATTCATTTTTTAAATTGTACTTTGTTTATTTAATATAACGTACATTTTCGCACGGTCTTTTTCAACAAAGTTCCTCTCTTTTACAGATGAACACCGTGCTACACCCGTCCAGGATACGGCACAACGGAGACACAGGCGCAGACGCGTGCGATAGGGACCCGTTCAAGGATTCTTTTCAGATTAAGACCCTGCGTAAACCTTTTTCTTGTCTCTTTTTGATATACATCCCCGGTTTCTTGCTATAACCGAGGTGGAGGCTGGCGTCTTGGCATTGGCCACGTCGAGGATTTTGCGTGCACGGACACGTGGGCTTATTACTAAGGCGTTGTTCAGCCCGTTTTCATAAAGACCGGATACCTTAGGGAGTGTTCGGCGTCATGAAGTTTGGCCTTATATGCATCAGCTCCGAATCATGTCTTTGGTCAAATGCTGGGTTTGCCCGACTCCTGTGTTTTGCTGCCTTACGTTTCGCTCTATCGGCTAAGGCGGCACCAGGAGAACTATTGCGATTGTGCCCCGGTTCGGCCAGGCGAGCAGCTCAATAGAGAAAGCCGAAAACTGACTGTCATGATATAGCGTGAGACTGGTCAACCACTCGATGACCCAGCGGAATCTTTAGGATTCCTCCGCATTAACGAAGGGCGTTTCGGTCGGGCACACACGCATACGAATTGGCGGCGCGGTGCCCCTAGGGGCTATATAGTAGCCCCACTGTCAAAATCCTATGGCTAAGTGAAAGTGATAAAGCATTATAGTCTGGTTGCCTAGTTCGCTGCGCTATCACCTCCTTTATAGGACCAAGACGTTGGATCAAGTGTGAAAATGCACCTTCTGCGAACACCCCCACATTATATGCGTGAAATTTGAAGCGAAGACTGCCATCTTTCAGGTTATATACACATATACATTAATGGCCGCACATGAGGTATTTTAATTCTTGTAGGCACAAGTATAAAAAGCTTTTATATTCCATCGAAACATTGTTTTACAATAATACATGTTATTCGAACATGGTATCCTTCGAAACCTTTGCGTCTCTATTAAACGAGCGCCCTGCAGAACTTCCTGAAAACAGTGCTCGGCAGGTACTCGGCTCCCGTCCGAATCTTGGGATGCAACGTCGGTGGCCTTCATCTCCGCCGAGTATGTCTTGACACAGGCAAGAGCCATCCGCGCACCCTCTATGCATGCTGACCTCTTCATTGCATTGATATGTGGCACCGCACCAAGGAACTGCTGCACCAAACCAAAATAGCTCTTCGGCTCGGGCCTTTCCGGCCACAGATGACTCACGACATCCTTCATGGCGAGTCCGGATAACCTATTCAGCTCCACCCATTCGGCCAAACGCTCGGTCAATGGAAGTGGGTGCTCTGGATTGTGGAACTGCGACCAAAAAAGCTTTTCCACTTCGTGATCCTGTTGATCTCGGAAGTGTTCGCCGCGTCTCATGCACTTGCCACCAAATCCAGATAAGTATCCGCCGCACTCCACAGCCGGTCCAATCGAGCATATTTAGGATCCCTGAACTTCATCCGCAGCATAAAGGGCTTTCCACCGCGATATCTCCTACCGACGTAGCTCACCTTCATGGCTCTCATTGCAGAGCGAGCATCCTTGGCCTCGGTAGTGGCCTTCTCCGAATCCTTTTGTTCCGCCCGATCTTCTTTTTCAAAAAGCTTGCAGCGGTCGGCAGCATCCTTCAACTTCACAACCATCTCGGCCATTTCCTTCCTGGCAAATGAGCAGCCTGTTCGGCTTTCGGCTCTTCGCCGCCTTTAAGGCAGCCGCACCACTTTTTCTGGCTGCTCCTTGGCTCAGCGAGTTCCGCCCGAATGTTCTCCATGGCAGCGGCACCGCTCGCATCAAGCATACATGTTGTAAGGCATCGGCATCAAGCCCCTTACCAGTGTCCGCGGAGAAAGGGCATACCTTGTGACTTGTCAAGCCGCTTGTTAACAAGCGCGATGTCGACATCTGCCACGCGTCAAGTTGTCGCTTAGCTCGGCAAATTCATAAGTCCGCTAGCCACCGGACACTTCGCCACCTACGTAGGAACGGAGACATGCTATACAGGACTATGATCCTCGGCGCCATCATTTTTGACAACGCATCGAGTCTCGTGGGCTACTATCTATACAGGGCGCATCTTTTATATGCGGAACTGTCAAAAGGTACATCATTTTGCATACCTCAAAACCTGTCAGTAAACTCCTGACAGCCCCGTGCAACCCGCTCTTCGTGGATGAAATCCTTCAAATCACCGTGCCCATCAATGCACGGTGTTCTTCTGAGATAGACGCTCGCCTGAGCAGATCCTTCAGCTCCTCCGACCGTGCACCGGATGATGCCGGACTCGTCCGATGGCCTTTTTCGAAGGCCGGACACGGAGGGCTTTGGGGAGCCATACAATCGCTTCGCCCCTGCGGATTCGGAGAAACCCTCCGCGACGACACCTCAGGTCGCCCGCCTGCAAGGCGGTACGTCGAGAGGATGCGTTTCGCTCTCCATCATCTCCGGAGGAAGATCCTCAAGATGAGCTCTGCTGAGAAGGGCTGAGATCCGAACTACAAGGTAAAAATTCAGTTATCTTTCTCGTGAATAGAATAGGGATGTCTCTTATTTTAAAACTCCCCTCTCTACTTACGGCTCATTTGGAGGGCTGATCCCTTGAGGGCAGTCAGTGCCGAGGCACCTCCCGGCGCAGGACCCTCTGACAAAGATTTCTTCCCCCGCTTTGAGATCATGGTCTCCGGGTCTTCAGAGGCGGTCCTCTTCTTTCCCTGGATGGAGGAATTCTCGATTCATCCTTTCCTGACAGCCTCCTTCGGGGAGACGGTAGCTTCCTTGTTCCCCCCTTCGCCTTCTTCCAAAGGCGCAACCTCCAAAGATCCTGGTTAACACGGGATCCGGCGTGGTCTCGGGGAGGGGCGCCGGACACCTGATTAGCTTTGCTTTCGCTATCCACTCCTGTTTAAGGGACAACTCTTTTAAGGGCAATTTTATGATGAATATACGGATAGCGTGTCTGGGTACAGGGCTACTTACTTGAGTATCCGGGCGATTGCTGCTCAGCCCTGCGTCCTCGGTCGAGTCTGGACACATTGCTTGTGATCCGAAGAACAATTTGTACATCTCCATGGGCATCACGCCCGTAAAGTGTTGGAGAGCTCGTGGTCCCTCCGGATTAAACTCCCACAGGCGGAGGGGGCGGCATTTGCAGGGCAAAGTGCGGCGAATCAACATGACCTGCGTCACTACGGCCAAGTTGATGTCTCTTTCCAGGAGATCTTGAATGTGGCCCTGCAACAAGGGCACGTCCTTGGACGGCCCCCAGTCGAGCCCTTTATTGACCCATGACGCCAGCCGCGGGCGAGGGCCCGAGCGAAAGGCAGGTGGCGCCACCCACTTGGTGCCCCAGGAGCTGTGATATAAAACCACTCTTTGCCATAAGCTGAACTCCTCTTGAAAAGAGCCCTCGGGCCATGGAGCGTCAGCATTCTTGCTTATAACAGCCCCTCCGCACTCCGCTTGCTGCCCCTTGATCATCTTCGGCTCCACTTTGAAGGTCTTAAGCCACAATCTGAAGTGAGGGGTAATGCGGAGGAAGGCTTCGCACACGACAATGAACGATGAGATGTGGAGGATGGACTCCGGATCCAAGTCATGAAATTCCAACCCATAATAAAACATGAGCCCCCTCACGAAGGGGTCCGTCGGGAAGCCTAGCCCCCGAAGGAAGTGAGACGCGAACACCACGCTCTCACCAGGCTTGGGAGTGGGAATAACCTGCCCTTGAGTAGGCAGCCTATGCGAAATTTCGCCGGTTAAATACATGGCATCTCTTAGCTTTAGCACGTCTTCTTCTGTAACGGAGGAAGGCATCCACCGGCCTTGAAGGTCGGAGCCGAACATCATCAAAGGTCCGAAGCGCCTGAATCTGGAGCTTTGGGTGTTGGAACTCGAGGCGAGGGGCGGATTCGATTGAGATTGAAAGAAAGGAGTAGAGCCTTGGTCTCTTTATAAAGAGGTTGAATACCAAGAGCCCTCCCCGTGACCATTTGGGACTTGCCTTCGATAGAGGAGACGTGCCAACGTGCACGATTGGGTTACCCACGCCCATATTGATGAGAATCCTGGAATAAGGGGACACGATCTCTGCTTTGACAAGACGTGCCAAGGAAACCGCCTCGCTAAATGCGCTGAGGTGGGACAGTAAAAATGATTCAAATAAAGGCTTGGTCGTGGTGTGATGTCACACTGCGGAATACGTCAGCAGATTGGATTTGTGCAAATATTATTCTCTCTAGGTGGTATATGGAAATTATTTTGCAGAGCCCGACACTATCCTTGTGTTCAAAATCTTCTATGAAGTATTCGGAGGAGGAACCCGCCTTGCAATGCCGAAGACAATCTGCGCGCCGGACTCATCGTCATTGAAGCCTGATTCAGGGGCTACTGAGGGAGTCCTGGATTAGGGGGTATCCGGACAGGCGGACTATAACCTTTGGCCAGACTGTTGGACTATGAAGATACAAGATTGAAGACTTCGTCCCGTGTCCGGATGGGACTTTCCTTGGCGTGGAAGGCAAGCTTGGCGATACGGATATGTAGATCTCCTCCCACTGTAACCGACTCTATGTAACCCTAACCCTCTCAAGTGTCTATATAAACCGGGGGGTTTTAGTCCGTAGGACGAACAACAATCATACCATAGGCTAGCTTCTAGGGTTTAGCCTATCTGATCTCGTGGTAGATCTACTCCTGTACTACCCATATCATCAATATTAATCAAGCAGGAGTAGGGTTTTACCTCCATCGAGAGGGCCCGAACCTGGGTAAAAACACCGTGTTCCTTGTCTCCTGTTACCATCCGCCTAGACGCACTGTTCGGGACCCCCTACCCGAGATCCGCCGGTTTTGACACCGACAGTGGGGTCAACCCCCCTCTTTGTCGTCCGCTAGCTGACCACAAAGCTTCTTTGTCGTCCGCTAGCAGACGGCAAAGAACTGGCTGATGGAAAATACTCTGATTCCAGTAATGTATTTGGGGTGAATAGTATTTGACACTATACACATCTGATTTTTTCTTTTTTGGACCTCTAAGTGTAGTTTGAATTCGGAGCTGAAACTTTTTGAGCTTGTACATCACACATCGATGTGTGTCTCTAATTTTTTTTAGAAAATTTTAACATGTTTTGTGTCTTCAAAAAAGTTGATCTCATCGATCTCATCTAAGGACAGATCCTATACAAGTCTTTCCCGAAAATAAAAGCCCCCAAACAAGACTCTCTGCCTCGGGTAGGTTCAACAGGACCAAGCAAAGAGGGGAAGCAATACAAGAAAAGATGATCGCATAAGCCAGAGTGAGTACTAAGGAAGAAGCCCAGCTGCATGTCCTCCTTGCTCGCACTCCTCATCTTCACCAAGCGACCCGCATAAGTTCTCCTCTTTGATGATCTAGCGCTTCCGAAGTAGCGACGATTGATAGCTCGAGCACAAAATATTCGATTGATGGATCATGGCACTCACTTTGTCCAGAAGGGTTTTTGTAATCGCCTGTGTCGCATACGAAAACACAAGTCATCATGAGTAGTCCATAAGCTCCAGATTCCCGCAATACAAGCAACACTGGTTACTTACTTCTTATTGTTAACGCCTCACAAGGTGGCAAAATCACACATGTTGCAAGGAAAACATAATCCAAAAATATTAGCAATAGCAGACCAAGTTTCTCGGTGTGAAACCGATCCAAATTCACAGCAGAAAAGGCAAGTCTTATCATCTACTTCTTGTCTTTACTCAAGTTCTCTCGGGTTAAAATCTTGTTATGGAAAGCCAACCAAATGAACACTATGTATCTGCGAGGGGCCATAATTTTCAAAAAGTTTTTCCAGATCAGGGTATGAACCCCACCCCAATTGACATAAACTGGTTGGTGTCACTGAGCCAAATAGTTAGCATCCACACATACCTCCTAAATGTGAGTTTCAGCATTTGCCCATCCCACAACTAAGCTACACTGCAATCTTGTTGTTGGCAGATAGCAAAAATGCCCCAAAATTAGGTTTTTGGAGTAGTATCTCCAACCCATATATCATGTCAAAAATTATATGAGCCTCATCCCCCAAAACCCATCTCAGAGAAAGGCCCGATCCAGAGAGCGCCCAAGTAATCCCTTTATAGAAGGGGAACCAACATTGAGTTTGGACCAGGAATTCAAAAACAAAACAAAAAATGCAAGTTCAAAAGCATTGGGTTTGGACCACAAGACATTAGGTTTGTTGGTGGTGTATTTAGGGCATCTCCAATGCTGACCTTGCCCGCATACGTCCGAAACGCGCGGTCCAGACGTGCTGTGACATCCAACACGGGCTTGTATCTATTCACAGTTTCTCCCGTAAACCGGAGACAAATATGAGAGGGGATGGCTTTGCAGGCGTGTGGACCATTGCCACGCCTGTGTGTGACCGCCCTGCCCCGACCAAACCCCCTCCCTCAGTAGCGCGCGCTTCCCGCCCGAAACATTCAGCGCCGCTCCAGAGCATCGCTGTCGCATACATGCCCAGCCAGAGCAGACGCGACCTCTCATTGGCGCCGGCATTGAAGCGGCGTGCCTGCCGAGAGAGCGTGCCTGCGTCGCTTCCCGGTGCATGCGACTGCTCTGTGTTCAAATGACACCACGGTCGTCCGTCCATCTGTCTTTCGCACACATTATGACATGCGATTGCCGAGGAACCTACTCCGACGCCACACGTTATCCCTCTGCTGCCCACCATTGTCGCCTCCTCCACTATATAAACTGCAGCCCCAACCATAGTCGCATTCATCCTCCTCCAGCCCTTTCTTCTCTATTGCACCACTCCCGTCATGGGCACCTCGCGCTCCAAAGCTCTCTGGGACGAATTGTCACCGGAGCAGAAGGAGATGGCCGGCATTTCTACCAGCTGGCAGGCTGGAAGGATGGAGGCCGATGACGTCCCAATGGAGGATGCGACCGAGGATGAGTCGGCGCCACCCTCCTCGTCGTGTAGTGCACCATGACCGTCGGCGAGGACCGTGCCCATTACATGGACATGATGCGGGAGGAGCAGTTCCGCGAGGCACGGGCCGACGCCACCTACAACCTCTAGCTCCTCTAGGAGCACCAAAAGGCGGAGGAGCAGCTCAACACCGGCAAGGAGAACACGCCGGACGCGGACGTGGCGGAGCAGGCGGTGCTGCTCGAGTGCTACCGTTCTACCCACGAGATCAGCCTCAGCCCACAGGCAGTACCACCAACGTCAGGCAGAACTGGAGGCCGCCTACAAGGAATTCAACAAGGTATGGGGCATACCGACGAGGAGGAGGACAACGTCACGACCACGAAGTCGGCACGTCCGCGGTCGCCACCGACAACAAGGAAGAGTAGTGCATGGTAGGTCGCCACCGATTGGGTCTCAAGAAGGTCACCGCTCCTCGCCTCCCGTTTAAGCCAAGCTTGGTGGGCTGAACACCGTCGGTCGATTAGCCGCTTGGTAGCAACGTGGAGGCGGACAACTTCACTTCTCGCGGCTCCTGAGATAATGGTTACTGAGGCGGAGCTCGAGAGCACCGAGGGCCGCAGTGGCGGTGGGGCGGTGGACCGACGGGGCGGCGGCGCACGTGTGGTGGTCGTCGGGGAGGAGAGAGAGAGAAACAGAGAGAGGGGGGCGGGGCGGGGCGCGGCCGTTAGTTAAGTTAAACTTTTGCCGTCTGCCACGCCTTTCCCATCTGCCTTTTTGCTCTTTGCCGTCTGCTAGGTCCATTAGGTTTTGCTATAAGTAGCTCGTTAGTGGGGTCAACCCCCCTCTTTGTCGTCCGCTAGCTGACCACAAAGCTTGTTTGTCATCCTCTAGCAGACGGCAATGAACTGGCTGATGGCAAATCCTCTGATTCCAGTAATGTATTTGGGGTGAATAGTATTTGACACTATACACATCTAATTTTGTCTTTTCTGGACCTCTAAGTGTAGTTCGAATTAGGAGCTGTGTAAGTGCATCTAGTGCCCCTTAGTGATTTTGGTGTATTGAAGACTTATAGGTTAAGGGTCTAATGCGTTTATGAGTGTACACAGGTCTATAAGTCTATGAGGAGTTTGATATTTACAGTGAAAGTCGACCCCTAAAAATGAAGTTCTTCGATTGAAGACTTTGGTATTCTGAAGACTTTCTGAAGACTTTGAAAGTGAAGAAATTGGTGTGACCTTGAAGACTTGGTATTCATTTGAGGAACTTGAAGCGTGAATAATTTTGTTTTCGTAGTTTCGTTTTCTCTTTCTTGAGTCATAGGAAACACCGTACTGTTAAAGGGGGTCGAGGAAAATACTAAGGAAAAATTTCATTGTGATGCTCAACTCAAAATCCTACACCTACCAATCCCTTCGAGTGAAGCCTTTGGAAATCTCATACAGTTCAGTCAATTTCTTCAAAGGATGAGACGAAGTTCTTCCGTCACGAGAATTTGTCCTGACTGAGGAGTTAGGAATTCGCCAGTGCGGATGGCCTACACAGTGAGGAACATGATAGCCCTGAGGAATTTGAGAGTCAAATTTCCGACCGTTGTTGTGCTGCGCGCCAGCTGTTCCAAAATATCTTATCCACCTAACGGTCATATCATTGAAGGACATTTATGTCTTATCATGTCGGGCTGCTCCCTAGGCTATAAATAGACGCCCCCTACAACCACTAGCTGGTTGGCTGCTCCGAGAGAAACTGACACTTGTCATTTGAGAGCATCCCATCCTCCGAGGACTTTGAGCGAAAATCATCGAGTGAGGAAAACCCAAACCCAAACACCTACAAACCCAAAGTGATTGAGCATCATCAAGAGATTGATCCTGCGTGGATCCGACGCTTGTTACCTTTGAAGACTGTCTTTGCTTTCAGACGGTTAGGCGTCATGGTCTAGAGCATCCAAGAGGAATTGTGGATCGCCGAATGACCGAGTCTGTGAAGGTTTGGAAGTCGCTCAAGACTTACCACGAGTGATTGGACGAGGTCCGTGTGACCTTAGTTCAAGGAGAATACGGTGAGTACTTGGTGTCCTAACTGCGTGCTTTCGGCCGACCGGGTGTCCGGGACTATGTGTCCTCGAGTTTAAATACTCAGCCGCTCCAACCAGACGTACAACTGAGACAGCAGTTGGAACTGGTCTACCAAATCATTGTCTTCACCAAGCTTACTGGTTCTATTTCCTCAACTCTTTCATTTCCTCATTACTGTGTTGAGTGTTTGTTCATATCTGTGTTTGAAGACTTTGACTGAAGACTTTCTCAATTTCCTCAGTTCAATTTCTTCAGTGTGTTTGTCTTCGTATTGTGTTATCCTGTGATTACACTTTCTGTACTATGTGATTGTCTTCATTTCATCATGATGACCATGCTTGTATTCTGTTATGCTCACTCTTGAGTACTTATTCCGCTGCAAGTAGTTCTTCGCTAAGGAATTTCCTCACCGGCAAATTCCTCAGTGAAGAATTCATAAAAATCGCCTATTCACCCCCCCTCTAGTCAATATAACGCACTTTCAATTGGTACCAGAGCAAGGTACTCCCTTGTTCTGTGTGATTTTGGTTTAACCACCTGGAGTTTTAGTTATGTCGACCGCAGGTAGGAAGAAAGTGACATGCCCTACCTTTGACGGTCATGATTATCCCAAGTGGAAGGCCATGCTGAGGAAGCGCCTCATGGCAATGAACAACGAGCTATGGACCGTCACTGAGATTGGTCTTACCGATCTATGCAAGAAGGCGGGCGCTGATGACATTCACAAGTACACTCGACTTGACATCATGGAGAAGGACATCATCTGTTCCTGCCTATCCAGAGATGAATTCAAGCGCATTATGCATCTTTGCAATGCGAAGCTTATCTGGGACCGAATCTCTGACGTCTATGAAGGTCATCGAACCCGTCATGATCTTTGGTTTGAGGACTTCAAGTAATCTCTCAAAACGATGACTTTCGAACCAGATCCATCATCTTCTGCACCATGCCTCATGGCAAACGGTGTCAAGGAAACCGAATGTTCCTCATCCGAGTTTAGTGACGATGAATCTGATGATGATGTTGAACCTAGTTATACCAAACTTTTTTGCATTGCCATTAAACAACAAACGGCCTTGGAAAAGGTTCAAAACATGCTAGACAAAAGTGATGATATGTTGGGTGAAGAAATGGATCGCACTAAAGCCCTGACTGAAAATCGTCAAAGACTTCAGTCTAGGTTTGACAGCCTTCAAGGTCATCATAACACTCTCTTGTCTGATCATGACAAGTTTTCTTATGAATTTCTTCAAAGAAAGCAAGATCTTGAGAAGCTAAGAGTGAGTTATGAAGATCTTCAGAAGGAGCAGGATTCATTACTTGCTCAACAAATCAGCGCGGCTCAGGAAGAATTTGTTCCTCCATGCTTAAAGTGCATTGAACGTGAATCTGCTAATTCTTCACCTGAATGTTCAAATGCTTCAATTGTTACAAATTATTCTCCTGCCTCTGCTATCACTAATTCCTCATCTGAGGACATTGCTAGTATCACTGACGATGCATGGCTGAAGGAATTGTACATGACATGCATGTACAAAAGCCTCAAAGGGCATCAGACTCTTTGTGATGTGCTTAACAACCAGATCCTCAAAAGGAACCCTAGGAAAGAGGGTATTGACTTTGAGAGAAGACTCAATGCTGATGGAACATATTGGAAGCCTTAGCAGTACCCCAAAACCTCATGGGTTGCTGCAAAGGGACCTCCAGTTGATCCATCTAACTTATCTGGCTTTACATGTGAATCTCCTCATTCTTCTGATGAGTCATTTGACTCCAACTATAAACTGTTCAAAAATCGTAATGGTGAAGTATTTGCTAGATATGTTGGCACTAATCGGCAGGAACGGTTCTCCTATGAAGAAAATCTGGGTTCCCAAAAGTTCCTTGAAAGTCTTCAGTGAATGTCCTCATGACACCACACATGAAGAATAGGATCCCCAGATCAAACTCTTCATATGGATCCAAGTCCTCATACGGACCAAATTCCTCACATGGATCAAATTCCTCAAAAGGATCAAAGTCCTCATATGATTATCAGCATGCTAACAACTCTGTTTCGCAGGGTAGAGCTAAGGGCTATGAATATGAGCATTATTCTTCAAACCATTATGTTCATAAGTCCTCGAAGAATTTCTCTGCTTATTCATATGCTTACCCTAACCCCTCTTGTGTGAAATGAAATGGATTGGCTTCTATGCCACCATTCTCATATGGAGCTCATAGACTGATGAACTCTTTTCCACCCCTTTAGATGTGGGTGGTGAAGAAAAAGAACTAATCTCTTCTGCAGGGTCAGGTCTCCAGACGTGCTTTAACGTCTGAAGAATTTGCTGGGGGCCTGACAAAATTGCCTGAAAATACGCAGGCTAATCATGAAGAAATGAACTTTCATTTCACACGTCCTCCTACTACTATATCTATTTTACTGCTTGATGAAATTCATCTGATGAATTTGATATCATATTCTTCACTGATGAAGTATATGAGTTCGTAAGCTGCACTAATTCATCTACAGGATGATCTTCCCAAAGCCTCTGAGTGGGTCCTCGATAGTGGATGTACAAATCACATGACTGGTGACAAGAATCTATTGATGGATGCTCCCTTATCACCATCACATCTGAAGCATATCATCTTTGCTGACAAAGGCAAAATGCAGGTATTGGGTCTAGGTAAGGTTGCGATCTCTAAGGACATACACATGGACAAAGTCATGCTTGTTGAGTCCTTAGGATACAACCTCATGTCAGTCTCAATGCTTTGTGATCTTGATATGGTTGTTGTCTTTGGCAAGTATCGTTGTGTTGTGATTATGGAAGCTGACCATTTCAAAGTCTTCGAAGGATTTAGGAGAGGAGACTTGTATATTGTTGATTTCTCTCTGAGGACCACAACCAGCCGTGTGCCCTCTTGCCAAAAGCTTCGTAAGGCTGGCTATGGCATCGACGACTTGGTCACGCAGGCATGAGGAATTTGCTGCACGCTTGCGAAGAAGAAGCATGCCATTGGCATTGAGAATGTCAAATTCCTCAAGGATCACTTGTGTGGAGCCTGTGAAGCTGGAAAAATGAGCAAGGCCAAGCATCCAGCAAAGACTATCATGACCACTACTCGACCATTCGAATTGCTTCACATGGACCTCTTTGGTCCTAATCATTACTTAGCAGTCACTAATGATGCATCTCTATATGGCTTTGTTATTGTTGATGATTACTCTCGTTACACATGGGTACACATTGTTACTTACAAACATGAAGTGCAGGAAGTCTTCAAACGATTTTCCTCGAGGGCTTCAACCAACTTTGGTGTGAAGATCAAGCACATCAGAGTGACAATGGAACTGAAGTTCAAGAATTCGGTCTTGATGACTATCTTGATGAACTTGGTATTACTCATGAGTTAGTTGCTCCCTATACTCCTCGGCAAAATGGGCGTCGTGGGCGCAAGAACGAGAACTCTTGCCGAGATGGCTCGCACTATGTTTGATGAATACAAAACGCCTAAATGCGTTTACGGATTGATGCAATTGATACTGCGTGCCACATCATCAACAGAGTATATCTTCAAAAATACTTCAAAAAGACTACCTATGAACTCCTCACTACCAAGAAACCCAATGTGAGTTATTTCAAAGTCTTCGGTGCTAAATGTTGGATTAGAGATCCTCATCACAATGCTAAATTTGCACCCAATGCACATGAAGGTTTTATGCTTGGTTACGGAAAGGACTCGCACACCTACAGAGTCTTCAACAATGTTCTTCACAAGATTGTTGAAACTGTAGATGTGCGGTTCGACGAAACTAATGGCTCGCAAAGAGAGCACCTACCTTCCGTGATAGATGAACTAGCACCGAGGATTCTATCAAGTTCAAGGCGTCGAGGATGTCATTCCTCTTGAAGAATCTGTGAAGAATTCATTCGAGCGTGAAGAACGTCGAGCTGATGCACTGAAGATAATTACGAAGAAAATGGTGCTTTGAAGAAAATCTTGATCAAATTCCTCGACGACAACCAGCTCATCCTCGCGTTGCAAAAGAAGTGCAAGTTGAAAAGATCATCGATGACATTGAAGCACCGGGTCCTCTCCTGCGCTCAAAAGCTTCACATTTATCTAACTTTTGTGGGCACTATGCTTTTGTCTCTATCACAGAGCCCACTAAGGTAGATGAAGCATTCGAGCCCGAGTGGATTCGTGCCATGCAAGAAGAATTACATCGATTCGAGCTCAACAACGTGCAGGAACTGGTCAAACGTCCAGATCCTCGCAAGCATAATATCATTGGCACAAAGTGGATCTACCATAGCGAACAAGATGAAAATGGCCTTATGGTGAGGAATAAGAGGCACGACTTGTAGCTCAAGGCTACACACGTTGAAGGAATTGATTTCGATGAAACTTTTGCACTGTTGCTAGACTTGAGGCTATTCAAGATATTACTTGCTTATGCTAACCATCATGATATCACTTTATATCAAATTGATGTGAAAAGTGCTTTCCTCAATGGTAAGCTTGAGGAAGAAGTATATGTTGCTCAACCCCCAGGTTTTGAATATCCAAAGAATCCTGACAAAGTCTTCAGACTCAACAAGGCCCTCTATGGCCTCAAGCAGGCCCCTCGGGCGTGGTATGATACTTTGAAGGAATTCCTCATGAAGAATGGCTTCACACCCGGTTCACTCGACCCTACTCTCTTTACTAAATCTTATGATGGTGAACTGTTTGTGTGCCAAATATACGTTGATGATATTATCTTTGGCTGTCTTGACCAACGTTATAGTGATGAATTTGCCTATATGATGAGTGAAGAATATCAAATGTCTATGATGGGAGAGTTGAAATTCTTCTTAGGTCTTCAAATTAAATCAAAGTGCAATGGCATATTCATATCTCGGAGAAATACCTCAAGGATGTTACGAGGAAATTCGGCATGCAAGATTGCAAAGGCGTCAAAATTCCTATGCCCGCAAATGGCCATCTATGCACTGATGAAAATGGTATTGACTTCAATCACAAGGTATACCGCTCCATGATTGGTTCTTTATTGTACTTATGTGCATCTAGGCCAGATATAATGCTTAGTGTTTGCATGTGTGCCCGATTTCAAGCTACACCAAGGAATCACACCATAAGGCTTTGAAGCATATTCTTCGATATTTAGCTCACACACCAACACTAGGATTATGGTACCCCAAGGGCTCTGCTTTTGATCTCATTGGATATTCTGACTCTGACTATGCTGGTGATCATGTGGACCGCAAGTCAACATCTGGTACTTGTCATTTCCTCGGACAATCTTTGGTCTGTTGGTCCTCGAAGAAACAGAATCACGTATCACCTTTCATCTCTGCGGAAGTCGAGTACATTGTTGCTGGTTCTTGCTGTGCTCAATTGATGTGGATGAAGCAAACTCTCAAGGACTACGGCATCAACGTGAAGAATGTGGCTCTCTACTGTGACAATGAGAGTTCCATCAAGATTGCTCACAACCCAGTTCAGCACTCGAAGACAAAGCACATTCAGATTCGTCATCATTTTCTTTGTGATCATGTGTTGAAGGGCGACATCTCCATCGAGCATGTGAAGAATGAAGAACAACTAGTCGATATCTTCACAAAGCCCTTGGATGAGAAGAGATTTAGCAAGTTGTGGTGTGAGCTAAATATCTTAGAATCATCGAATGTTCTTTGAAAAGGACACTCATCCTAACACTTATGCAAAATTGATGACTTAGATGTGGAACACATGAAGAAACGTTTTTCTTCAATCAATGAAGAACAACACTCTAAGTGTGAAGAAATTAATGAAGAATTTGATTCTCAGAACCCTCGACAATTGTATGCGCGGTGTCTGAAATCATCATTCTTATCTGATGGGTCACGCCACCACCAAAGTTGAAAATCTTCAATTTGAGTTTTTCCTCGGTTTGAAATTCTTGATTTTCAAATTCTTAAACTTTGCAAAATCTTCACTGTTTCCGTCGTTTTCCTTCATTGGCTATATATATATATATATATATATATATATATATATATATATATATATATATATATATATATATATATATATATATATATATATGGGTTTATGTCCTCTACAACATTCACTTAAGGCTATTTCTTCAAGTTGCATTTTCTGCTAAGTGAATGTGATCAGACCCTTCCCCCTCTATGCACGTCCTCTACAACATTCACTCAACCCAAACTCGTTCAAAATCTTCACCGTGTCCTTGTCAGCTGAAGAAATTGCGAATGCAACTTTAAAACTAATCTTATCCAAATTTTCGGCTTTGCCACTCATACCGTTCCGCTTCCTACGATAGACCTATCTATTCACCCACGATCTAACACGATCTCCACTTTTCAGTACGTGGGTGACACATGTCAAGCGAATGAGAAGGGTCAGAGCACGTTAAGTCCCTAAATCTTGAGCGAACAGTTTTTCACTTCGACTATAAATACCCCTCTCCCTTCCTCACTTCCTTTACTTGGCTCGACCGCTCTCTCTCCCGCCGAGCTTCTCAAACCCTAAGCGCGCCGCTTCTCCATCGTTGCGGTGAGGAGGAGCTTCACCGCCTCGACCTCGTCGCCCGTTGTACTCAGCGCCGCGGAAATCTTCACTCCACCGCCAGAACTGTCTTCCTCCGCCGAGTTAGGGCGTGGAAGATCTGAACTGACGAGCTTCAAATCTACACCTCACAGTTCGTCGTGTTCTTCATCCAGGGTAATTAAAAGTTACTTTTACTGCCCTCTTTGATTCAAATTTTCTCTACAAAATCTTCAAAGGTGTTTTATTCTTCAAATCCTCACACACAAAACACCTCACTTGTCATCTGTTCTTGATTCGCTCTCTAAGCATCATTTTTCTTCAAGATTCCTCAATTGTGTGGATCCTCGATCTATACAACTCTGGAACCTAAGACAAAGAACGCTTAGTGAAATTCTTCAAACTCGTCTGGTCAAATTCCTCAAACTTGTTCTTTTGAAAAACCTTACGAGAACACATATGACCTCTCCAAATTCCTCGCAACTATACTCTGTTCACGGTACTCATGTCCTTCTTTGAATCTCTAGGTTCTCATCAACTTAACTCATTTGCAACATTACTCAAGAAAAGTTGCATACGTCTTCGAAGAATTCAATTGTTCAAATTCCTCAAGCTGAAGAATATGGCGACGGTAAGAAGCCACGTAAAGGAGGAAAGAGGCCTGAGGTCATGACTGCTTTTGAAATACACGAGGACGTCTATGCTGACTATTGCACACTGATGAGGCCAAGTTCGAAAGGAGAACAAAAATCAGCGCAAGGTGCGCATACAGGAGGATTGAAAGGAGATGGGCAAGAGAATGGAAGGAGTACAGATATGTAACTCCAAAGTATATGAAGAAATTCGCACTAAATCCTCCATGCCCAAGAGCTCCATTGGCACCTGGCCAAGAAGCTGACCCCACCAGCATCAAGCGTGGTGAGGATTTTCCTGAAGAATGGGCCAAGCGCCAAACCAAGTTGGCGAGACAAGCCAAAGAAGCAGTGAGGAAATTCAATGAAGAGTTTGCTACTGCTACTGCCACTGAGGCCCCTGTCAAGCCCAGAAATCAATGGCAAAGAAGCCCGCGCACAAGCCAAGTGCTTCACCAACTGTGCCCTCACGACCAAGTTCCTCAGCAATGCCCTCACGGCCAGAATCTTCAAAGCCCTCACGGCCAGTTCCTCATGCTGCTCCTGCTCCTCCAAAATCCTCAGCTCCTCCTCCAAAGTCCCCGATTTGCTCGGCAAAGTCCTCGGCACTGTGCATCTGCCACGTGCCAAGGACTGCGAGGCATCTCTATTGCCTCTGGTGTCTTAGCGAGTTCCTCGGCTGCACCAAATTCTTCATCGAGCCCCACTCTGCTGAAGACAAAGGCAACGGCAATTTGACGTCCTCGGCCAAGTCCGAAGAAGAAGCGAGTTGCCTTCCAAGTGCCATCGACGATGAAGGCGATGATGATGAACTTGCGTAAATCATCGAGATGCATAAGAAAAGGCCGCTAGAGCCAAAGGCACACTTGTGCCACTGCTTTTGGATCCTAAGATGATCCTCGATTACATTGATCTCTGGCACAAGGATCCAAACACCCCTTTGCCTGATTTTCATTTGACTCCTGGCCAAAGTCACACACTGACCCATTTCATCTCTGAAGAGAAATGGAAATTTGAGAAGGCCAGACAGATCAAGAAAGCTCAGTTCAGGAAAGAGAAGTTCCTAAGGAAAAACGTTGTCAAAATGACAACTGATGAACTCATCAAAATTCAGTCTGAAATCAAAGCCCTCAGCGACAACTTCAACGCCTACTATGCTGATTGGTGATACGTCTCCAACGTATCTATAATTTTTTATTGCTCCATGCTACTTTTTCTACTGTTTTAGGCAATATTGGGCTTTATTTTCCACTTTTATATTATTTTTGGGACTAACTTATTAACCGGAGGCCCAGCCCAGATTTGCCGTTTTATGCCTATTTCAGTGTTTCGAGGAAAAGTAATATCAGACGGAGTCAAAACGGAACGAAATGAACTAGAGAAGTTATTTTTGGAAGGAAACCCACCTGATGGACTTGGACTCCACGTCAGAAGACACGGGAGGTGCTCATGAGGGTGGGGGCGCGCCAACCCCCACTGGGCGCGCCCCCTGCCTCGTGGGGCCCCCATAGCTCCACCGACGTACTCCTTTCACCCATATATACCGTTGTACCCTAAAACTTCCAGAACATAAGATAGATCGGGAGTTCCGCCGCCGCAAGCCTCCAGAGCCACAAAAACCAATCGGGGCCCCTTTCCGGTACCCTGCCGGAGGGGGGGATCCATCTCCGGTGGCCATCTTCATCATCCCGGCGCTCTCCATGACGAGGAGGGAGTAGTTCACCCTCGGGGCTGAGGGTATGTACCAGTAGCTATGTATTTGATCTCTCTCTCTCTCTCTCTCGTGTTCTCTCTCGTGTTCCAATCTATGGCACGATCTTGATGTATCCGGCGTTGCTATTGTAGTTGGATCTTATGATGTTTCTCCCCCTCTATTTTCTTGTGATGAATTGAGTTTCCCCTTTGAAGTTATCTTATCGGATTGAGTCTTTTATGAGAACACTTGATGTATGTCTTGGTGATCAACTTGCGGGTTTCGTGACATTGGGAACCTATGCATAGGGGTTGGCACACGTTCTTGACTCTCCGGTAGAAACTTTGGGGCATTCTTTGAAGTACTTTTATGTTGGTTGGATAAATCTGAGATTGTGTGATGCATATCGTATAATCATGCCCACGGATACTTGAGGTGACAATGGATTATCTAGGTGACATTAGGGTTTTGGTTGATTTGTGTCTTAAGATGTTATTCTAGTACGAACTCTTTTATAGATCGATCCGAAAGAATAACTTGAAGTGGTTTCGTACCCTACCATAATCTCTATGTTTGTTCTCCGCTATTAGTGGCTTTGGAGTGACTCTTTGTTGCATGTTGAGGGATTGTTATATGATCTATCTATGTTATTATTGTTGAGAGAACTTACACTAGTGAAAGTATGAACCCTAGGTCTTGTTTCCTATCATTGCAATACCGTTTACGCTCACTTTTACCTTTAGTTACCTTGCTGTTTTTATTATTTCAGATTACAAATACCTTTATCTACCATCCATATTGCACTTGTATCACCATCCCTTCGCCGAACTAGTGCACCTATACAATTTACCATTGTATTGGGTGTGTTGGGGACACAAGAGACTCTTTGTTATTTGGTTGCAGGGTTGCTTGAGAGAGACCATCTTCATCCTACGCCTCATATGGATTGATAAACCTTAGGTCATCCAGTTGAGGGAAATTTGCTACTGTCCTACAAACCTGTGCACTTGCAGGCCCAACAACATCTACAAGAAGAAGGTTGTGTAGTAGACATCAAGCTCTTTTCTGGCGCCGTTGCCGGGGAGGCTAGGTAAGTGAAGGTATATCTTTAGATCTTGCAATCGAATCGTTTTTTCTTGTTTTAGCACTAGTTAGTCTATAAAAGAAAACTACAAAAAAATGGAATTGAGTTTGTCTCATACGCTTCATCATTTTAATATCTTTCGTGAGTATGATGGAAAAGAAAATTGTGCCAAAGTGCTAGAAGAAGAATTACATAGAATGCTTGGCATAAAATATGTGAATGATGAGCATTATTGCAATGTCGTTAGTATGAATTCCTTGAATATCCATGATGCTAATGATATGCAAAGCCACAAGCTTGGGGAAGCTATGTTTGATGAAGATGATATTTTTTGTCCCCCAAGCTTTGATGAGCAAATTTGCTATGATGAAAGCATGCCTCCTATCTATGATGATTATTGTGATGACACGTATGCTTTAAAGAATAATGATAACCATGAAACTTGTCATCTTGATCTTAATTCTCAATCATATGATAGTTATTTTGTTGAGTTTGCTCCCACTATTATTCATGAGAAGAATTTTGCTTATGTGGAGAGTAGTAAATTTTCTATGCAAGTAGATCATGAAAAGAATGATTTAGGTGCTGGTTATATTGTTTAATTCATTCATGATGCTACTGAAAATTATTATGAGGGAGGAATATATTCTTGTAGGAATTGCAATAATGTCAAGTTTCCTCTCTATGTGCTTAAAGTTTTGAAGTTATGCTTGTTTTACCTTCCTATGCAAGTTGATTCTTGTTCCCATAAGTTGTTTGCTCACAAAATCCCTATGCATAGGAAGTGGGTTAGACTTAAATGTGCTAGTCATATTCTTCATGATGCTCTCTTTATGTTTCAGTTCTTATCTTTTATGCGAGCATCATTGGAATCATCATGCCTAGCTAGGGGCGTTAAATGATAGCGCTTGTTGGGAGGCAACCCAATTTTATTTTAGTTTCTTAATTTTTGCTTATTTTTAGGAATAAATAATCCATATAGCCTCTGTTTAGATGTGGTTTTATGTTTTAATTAGTGTTTGTGCCAAGTAGAACCTTTGGGAAGACTTGGGTAAGTCTTTATGATCATGCTGTAAAAAACAGAAACTTTAGCGCTCACGAGATTAGCTTTAACTTTTTACTGGAGACTGATATTTAGTTGATTCTTTTTGCAGATGATTACTAGAAAATTCCTTAGGTCCACCAATTTATTTTAGAATTTTTGGAGTTCCAGAAGTTTGCGTTAGTTACAGATTACTACAGACTGTTCTGTTTTTGACAGATTCTGTTTTCATTGTGTTGTTTGCTTATTTTGATGAATCTATGGCTAGTAAAATAGTTTATAAACCATAGAGAAGTTGCAATACAGTAGGTTTAACACCAATATAAATAAAGAATGAGTTAATTACAGTACCATGAAGTGGTGTTTTGTTTTCTTTCGCTAACGGAGCTCACGAGTTTTCTGTTAAGTTTTGTGTTGTGAAGTTTTCAAGTTTTGGGTAAAGATTCGATTGATTATGGAACAAGGAGTGGCAAGAGCCTAAGCTTGGGGATTCCCAAGGCACCCCAAGATAATATTCAAGGACAACCAAGCGTCTAAGCTTGGGGATGCCCTGGAAGGCATCCCCTCTTTCGTCTTCGTTCATCGGTAACTTTACTTGGAGCTATATTTTTATTCACCACATGATATGTGTTTTGCTTGGAGCGTCATTTTATTTTCTTTATCTTTGCTGTCTGTTAGTTAGAATAATGTTTTGCATCTTTAGTTCCAATAAAAAATTCAAGGATAGCCTTTGCCATGCTTATTTTGCTAAGTATACATGTTGCTGTTTGAAAACAGAAAGTTTACCGCTGTTGCAAAAATTCCCTAGAAAAGTCAGAGAGTGGTATAATGATGAATCTTTTTGCATATTGAGATCTGATAAATTTAATACAGTGGGAATTTTGTTTCATAATTTTTGGAGTTAGGGAAGTATTGATACTCTTGCATTCTTTACAGACTGTACTGTTTTGGCCACTACTAGAAAAAAGGCTATAGATGGGATTGACACTAATGGCGCACCAGACAAGCGGTGCGCCATTAGTATATACTAATGGCGCACCACCTTCTGATACGCCATTAGAGTTGAAACTACTAATGGCGCACCTGGCCCAAGGTGCGCCATTAGTATAAAAAAATTTGAACTAGTGCGCCTGTCCAAACATACTAATGGCGCATCCACACTCAGTGCGCCATTACTAGTTGTAACTAGTAATGGCGCACCTATCGAAAAGTGCTTGTAACTAATGTTGTTTTTTATTGTATTTTTATTCCTTTTTTTGCAAAACTACTAATGGCGCCTTTGTTCACCGTGCGCCATTACTAGTTTAAACTAATGTGCGCCTTTGTGGAGCAAAGTGCGCCATTAGTATATTTTTTTGCAAAACTACTAATGGCGCACCACCAGAAGGTGTGCCATTAGTAACCTGGATTACTAATGGCGCATTTAGAGTTGGTTCGCCATTAGTAAGTGGGCAGCAACAAGATATTTTGGACAGCCTCTCCTACCCACACTCACTTTCTCCTCACTTCATTCTCTCCACCTCCTCCGTGTCTCGGTGCCTCCTCTTTTTCACCTCATTTCCACCATAGATTCATTCAAATTAAGTGGTTAAATTACCTTGTTTTGATAGGTAAGTAAGGGGAAGCTATATTTATGTTGTTCTCCCTACACAATGTGCACATGCACTTTTTATGGCTTAGCTAGATCTATGTATGTTCGTGGTGTTGCATATGTTTGTGGTGTTGCATATGTGTTTGTGTTTGGAGGTGTACCGTATTTGAAATGCGATAGTTGCCAATATTTTGTCGGAATGTTGATTCATTTCCGTTTCGGCGAGAATTTTGGCATTAAGCATTCTTTTTGGTCCTATTTTTAGGGAAAGTCATGCCAAATTTTTTCTTGGTTCTAAAATATCGTTTTGCTCTACCCCGCAGGCGACCATGGTCCGCACGATGACCAAAGGCATCGTGAATAGGTTTTTGAGGTCCGCGAAGGCCGAGATGCTTCAAAAGAACGAGACAGAGATAAGATGTCCGTGTCGAAGATGCAAGCTGAAGAGCCTTATTGCGCACCCGGATTCCGGGCAGGTCTTGGGACCACCTGCTCTTGCGTGGTTTCATGGATGGCTATCGGTGGCAAGGTGATGAAGATGACTACGAAGTCGTCCATGGGGGCGGGCAAGAAATGAGGAAGGGCAGCAAGACAACCACTGCGGCTCGGTAGGCGAGAAGACGAAGAATCCCGAGGAGATGATCACGACGGTGATCTTGTACCACGATCATCATGTAGAAGATGCAGGACATGATGATGAGGAAGATGCGGAGCGGGCAGACGGGCATGATCATGAAGATGATGATGCCGGGCGGAGCGACGACGCTGGACCATCGATGGGCTGGGTGCAGGACCCTCATATTCGGTAGCTGCTTCTCAAGCGGGGCCGGATAACGCAAGAGCTGCCGCCGAGAGAAAGCCAAGATGGATCAACTTGAGTTAGACGCGGTTACTCCATTGTATGAAGGATGCAGGCCGAGGATACCCGCTTTGAAAGTAACGCTCATGGCTCGAGATGAAGGTAAAACACAAAATGACCGGCGCATGCCGGCGAGAACATGTCATTACAGCACGAACGTCTTCCCAAAGGGGAACAAGTGCCCGACCAGTTTGGAGGAGGCGAAGAAAATCGTGTGTACTCTGGATTTAACGCACGTGAAAAACCATGTGTGCATGAAAAAATGCATCATTTATCGGGACGAGCACGAGGAGTCTACCATATGTCCGTGTCTTGGCGTCACTCGATACAAGAAGAGGAAGAAAGCTCCACGAAAAGTGGTGTGGTACTTTACGATCACTCCTCATCTGCAGCGGTATTTCGCGGACCCTAAGGTAGCAAAGCTCCTGCGTTGGCACGTGGATAGGGAGGAGAAGAAGCGAGAAGATGACGCAAATGATCCGGAGATAGATAAAAAAGACAAGATGCTGAGTCACCCTAAGGATGCGAGCCATGTGGCGTTGAACTTCAAGACCTAGAATTTGGGAGCGATCCAAGGAACATTGTGTTTGGCGCGAGCACCGATGGAGTCAATCCGTTTGGCAGCCAGAGAAGCACACATAGCACCTGGCCTGTGTTTGTGTGGATGTACAACCTTCCCCCCTGGTTGTGCATGAAGAGGAAGTACATTCACATGAGGATGCTAATTGAAGGGCCGAAACAACCAGGGAACGACATCAATCTGTATCTGGGGCTCCTGAAAGAGGAGCTTGACACGCTGTGGAAAATGCCAGCCAATACGTGGGACGCCGTAGAGAAAGAATATTTCCCTATGAGAGCCGCACTGCTCACGACGGTGCACGACTATCTCGGTTAGGGATATCTCATGAGCGGGTAGTCCACGGATTTTACGGATGCGTAAGGTGCATGGAAGATACAACGCATCGCCAGCTAGATAGAGATCCCGGATCTTGAAAACCGTGTTCATGGGACATCAAAGGTGGCTTCGCGGACGATGACCCGTGGAGGAAACGCAAGGATCTGTTCGATGGTGAAACCGAACCCCGAAAACGCCTGTCACGAGAGCGGCGAGGAAATAGACAAGCTGTTGAAAAATTGGAAAGACTGCCCACCGCCGAAAGAAGCAAAAGGCGCCAGAGCCGAAAGAAGCGAAAGGCGCCAGAGCCGCTGCTGAAGGTATTGAAAAGCGAGGTCCGTTTTACGGGACTTGCCGTCTTTGGAAGATCCACCGTGTGCCTCACAGCCTTGATGTCATGCATATCACGAAGAACGTGTGCGAGAGTCTGCTTGGTACCCTGCTCAACATGCCGAGAGGACCAAAGATGGGCGAAAGCAAGGGCAGACTTGAAATCAATGGGCATCGTGCAGGAGCTTCACGCTAATGATGATGATGATGATGATGATGATGATGATGATGATGAGGCAAAGCAGGACCACGATGAAGTCGTCGCCAAAGGCAAAAAGGCCAAGAAGACCGGAAATGACTACCCTCCGCGTGCTTCACTCTAAGTCGAGGAGATCGAGCAATTTTTCACCTGCCTCCTAGGAGTAAAACTTCCCTTCTGATTCTGGGGGAAGATAAGCAGATACCTAGACCCAATGAAGCGAAGTTCGATGGGATGAAGTCTCCACGGTATCACGTCTTGATGACGCAGATACTTCCGATTGCAATCCGTGGGATCATGGGCCAGCGCACGTCCGTGAAACGCTATTTGGCCTATGCAACTTTTTCGGCGTCATCTCTCGGAAGTCGATTGGCGTGAGGCAACTCGAAGGCTACAGGAAGAGATCGTGGTGATACTATGCGAGCTTGAGATGTACTTCCTGCCCGCATTCTTGACGTTATGGTGCATCTGCTGGTCCATATAGTGGAGGATATCATCCAACTCGGCCGACGTTCTGCACAGCATGATGCCGTTCGAAAGGATGAATGGTGTCATCAAAGGATACGTTCGCAACATGTCACGTCGAGAGGGAAGTATAGCCAGGGCTTTCTAACCGAAGAGTGCATCTCCTACTGCATTTAATTATCTAGGCATCGAGAACCCCGTTGGTCTGCCGTCAATAGGCACCTCGGCAGGCTCATTTGGATGGGGTAACCGTGAGGGTCGCCCTTGAAATGCATGTCGACTTAGAGGGTCGACTCGCCGACTTTGAAAGAGCAAACCTAGTCGCGCTACAACACATAGACGTGGTCGATCCTTGGGTGGTAGAGCACAAAACCTTTATTAAGAAGACGTACAATGACCGAGGCCAACAGAGGACGGACGGAGATATAATCAAAGAGCACAACTCATGTTTCACGCGTTGGTTCAAGCAGAAGCTTCTGTCTTACCCTTTACATGAGTATTCTTCCGCGGAAGAACAACTCATATTCGCCTTGTCACAGGCCGAGCACAACCTGATGACCTATGAGGCGTCATTTATATCAACGACTACACATTCTACACCGAGGCCAAGGACATGAAGAGCGATGGTTATCAGAACTCCGGGGTAACAATGGAATCCTACACCGGTAATTACAAGGACAGATACTACGGAAGGATCGAGGAGATCTGGGAGCTGAGCTACGCAGGAGAGAAGGTCCCGATGTTCCGTGTCAGATGGGCGAAGAGCGTCCTAATAGAAGACCGGTATTTCACCACCATGGTTATACCAAGCCAAATCCAAGACCGCAGCGCAAACGTCACCGAAAAAATGAGCCATGGGTACCGGCTTCCCAAGTTGACCAATGCTTCTTCATTACCGACCCACAAAGCCCAACGTGTTGTCGTGAGGAGAGGCAAAAGGAAGATCATCGGAATGGATGGAGTAGCCAATGAGCAAGACTTCGATAAATCTGGCGACCCGAGGATCGAACATGACGACGATGATGAAGTAGCAGCATACACCACAAGAAGAAGCAGGACCACCCTACCTAAAGGACGTCTGCTCCACGGAAGAACTCCATTTGCGAAAAAGAAGGGCAAGAAGATTGTGAACAGATAGCTAGCTAAGATCGATTGTATTTAAATCGTAGCCTTCATTTCTCGATTGTATTTCATGGGCACTTTTGAACTATCATGAATATTTTTAAATTTCATGGACACTCGATCTCGATCCCCTCCATCTCGATCGCTATCCCACCTCGCCAGATCTGGTCCCCCTCGCCGAAAGCAACCCTAGTCCACTGCCGCCCGCCGCCTTGACCCCCGCACCCTCGATTCCCCTACTCAACCGCCGCGCCGACCCCGCACCCTCCCTACTCAACCGCCGCCGACCCCCGCACCCCGCACCTCCCCTGCTCCACCGCATTACTTTGTTGATGATATTTTAAAAAATTATTACTGTCTTATAAAAAATATTACTGTTATGATTTAAACAAGTTTGAACATATTTAAACACAAATAAGTATCAAACAGCATTTTAAATGCATAAAAAATTGTGGAGCCAGGAATCGAACCCAGGACCTCCTGATGTGAGAACTGGCTGCTGACCGGTCGAGCTAGTAGAGGGAACTTGATGTGGATCAGGTCAGGTGGAAGATAACCTGTTGGCTCGAGCAGAAATCAAAAAAAAATACTAATGGTGCACCAGGGTGAGGTGCGCCATTAGTATGGATGTACTTATGGTGCACCGAGGGGTGGTGCGCCATTAGTATTGTGCCGCCCCCATCCATATTTCCTCCCCGGCCCAAACCTATCCCCTGTCTCTCCCTCGCCTCACCCTCGATCCCTTCCCTCTCCTCTCCGGCCTTGCTGCCCATGCCCGACGCCCGCCAGCCTCGGCCTCGACGCCTCGATGCCGCTGCCCCACCGCCTCGACGCCCCTATGCAGGTAGCTTTACCTGAAAAAATGATGAATTTAATTTCCCTAAATCAGCCGGCCTCACTTCAGGCATCGAGCAAGATCAACTTCCCCCCAACACATTTACCATTTTTAACTGTACATGGTTGTTCTCTCTGAAAAACACTAGTAGGTCTTGGAAGCGGTTGTGTATAATTCAGCAGTTACATAGTTTATAGTTTCTGAATTTCTCAAATCTGGTTCTTTCTGTTTGTGTTTTGGTATTACGTATAGTTTCAAAGCTAGCCATTGCGATTAAGGAATATACTTTGAGAAGAACAAACACCAGTTATAAAAATTGTTTCATTGCGCCGTCAATGACGGGTGAGATGGCAGCACCCATGGAGTTCATTTGGTTCAGTTTCTATAGTGCAGTTAAGAGTATTAGTGCTTACCGTTATTGAGTAAAAAAAGGAAAAGACAAGCAATGTGAAAGAATCAGATTACGTGTGGTAGAGAGAAGTTCCTTCATTTTTTTCTAAGCGCACTGCGGTACTTGTTCCTTTGCGGACCATAAGTAAAACTAGCTAATTTTATGAAAATGTATCATGTCACTGTCCGTGACTCTCTCTTTTTAAGTCCACATTCTGTTGGTGGCTCGGTTAACTCCTAGGGTTTTAGCAGTTATGTATAAAAAACATAGAAAATCCTGGTGGAATTAACTTCGGATTTTCTGCATTTAACTAAAAAACCCATAAAGAGTACAGTTCATTATTGAATAAAATGAAATGGCAGTTTATTTATAAATTTGGAGCAGTTGTTCTATGGTTTTTTTTAGCACAAAAAGTCTGATTATATAAGCAAAAACAATTGTTAGCTTTTAGATGTTGTGGTGGTTCACTTGGGGGTATGTGTAGCAGTTAGCAAAAAGCGAGAGGACTAAAGTGCTCTGTTTTGGCAAACCAGTGCATGCATTCCTTTTTTCTTCTTCATTTTTTTCACCGACGAATCTTAATGCTGGAACTCGACAAAGCTAGCTAGCAGGTGTTCCTTTACAAGCATAGTAGAGCATAGTATGGATTCTAATGTTCTACTCGACTAAACAGGTTACATAAACGGTCTTTTCTTGCACTTATTTGAAGAAGTAGGCGTCTGCTATATCCTGCACTTGAGGTGAGTTGTGTTCTCAGGTTTACATTGCAATGGGCACTCTTCTTGTAAACACAAATTCAGATTTATATACTATATGCTGGCATGACTGTTTTATTAGGCGGGGCGGTGCAATGAGTTGATGTATCTTGGGTTGATTATAAAGTTTCTTGGGTTTAATATTACCCGGCATGATGATGTATCAATGTAGCGTTAGCATATGATCCAAGTGCTAGTACTGCTAGTAAATAGCTAATACAGTTAATGAAGAAGAAAAAACTGCTAGTACAGTTAATGAAGAAGAAAAAACTGCTACTACTGCTAGTAAATAGCATCGTAATCGAATGTCTTTTATATATATGGCCAATACAATTGATGGACAATAAAGTTATTTAAGAAGAAAAAAAACTGCTAGTACTGCTAGTAAATAGCATCGCATGAATGTCTTTTATATATGGTACCGCTAGTAAATAGCTTCTTCTATATACTAATTTGCATCAAAGTGTAGAACAAAGCATCGATCGCATAACTAATAGTGGGTAATTAACCTAACTATTCATTTTTCCTTAGGTTAATATTAAAATGTCCGGTGTATATATATTTGAAAATGATTGCTGCTAGATGTTAATTTCTTTGGTACTAGCTAGAATATGGCCTTTGAAAAGCAAAAGCAAAAGCTAAAGCTAATTAACTGCTGGGTAATAGCACTGGTACTAGGTAGCTAAAATATGTGTTACGAAACACCGAGAGCGTAAACACTTACTACATACATATGCTCAAGAAACACTTACTAACGAGAAAAGGTTTTGACTTGGAATGTTAATAGCACAGAGAGCACCACAAGTTAAACACCTCAAAGCTGTTAGTATTTGTCTGCATTTTCTCACATTCTTCTTGTATCGATCCGATTATTTCTTGTAGTGGTTTGTCCAAAATGTTGAATGATACTGCTTGGAGATGCATATATTGTTTCACCTCTTCACATGCCAATGTATTTTCCATGTTGTGATGGAGGCCTTTTGCCTTGTCCACCCGAGAGGCCCTTGAGTTTGCTGGAATGTCGATTAACTTCCGTTCCGGCAAATTGAATTACTCCATATGTCCTATTTTCAGCAAAGGTCATGCTGAAATTTTCCGTGAATTTTAGCATGACTTTGCTAAAAATAGGACATATGGGGTACTTGTGACTAATGCATGGGCGGGTACTTGTGACTAATGATGAAAGCTTAGGCTTTTAGGGTGCCTCGGCGTCGAAAAACCCTCAATGATAAAAGCTTAGCTTTTAGCATGCCTCGTGTCGACAAACCCTAAATGATGAGACCATGATCTTGTTCCTTGACAATAACCAACTTTTTGACCAAACTTTGTTCCTATTTAGAGAGAAACATGGCCAACAACGATGAGGCCGGGGGTTCAGGCAGCAAGGCATTCTGGGAGCTGTCCCAGGAGATGGAGGAACAACCTCACTTGTATGAGGACGCCGCCTTCCCCACCGATCCGAGACCACCGATGGTACCGCCGAGGATGACCCCACCGATGCCACCACCGATGGAAAGTTATCGAGGATGCCACCACTGATGATGCCGGTGCATGCACAGATGGTAGCCAACCGAAGAGGCAACGGAAGGACCGGCGCCCGACCATGCTCCGCACCCTCAAGGAGCAAGTTACTGAAGTGGACTCCGACGGGAATCCAACGGCGCCCGAACGAATAGTCAAGGGGTACTCGCTTCAGCTCGGGTGCATTCTCCGGAGCACCGTCTCGATCAACACCGAGAACCCGAGGCATCCTGACCGAGGGAATTTGCAACCTCCTCTTCACGAAGCTGCCTGAGCGATACAAGTTCCCGCTGAATTTGAAAACACAAGCCTCAAAGGGAATAAAGTGAACAATGCTGCCCTCACGAAGATGAGCAAGGCCCTGTCTACTTGGAAAAGCAATGTGAAGAGAATGATCGAGAAAGGTGAGAGTTATGAGAAGATCAAGGAGAAAAATCCTTCGATCACCGAAGATGACTACAACGACTTCAAGATCAATTGCTCGAGCACCACAAACTCCCAATCAAGTCAGTGGGGGAAAGAAATGCGGGAGCTGAACTTAGGGGAACACACACTCGGTCACGGCGGTTACAGAGTGGCGGAGCCTATATGGGACAAGGAGGAGGCGGACCGTGCCGAGCAAGGCCTACCGCCCCTCTTCGATAAATACGGTGACAAGCAGCCAAGGAACTTTGTCAGGGCCCGGTACAAGAAGGACCCGAAAACAAAGGAGCTTACCACAGAGCCGAAGACCAGGGCGCTTGAGCTTGTTCTGGTAAGGAATACACCCCCGCGTAATTAGCTCCATATGGTTGCATTCTAATTAATGAAGCCAAATTTCTAAATGGTTCACATTCCTTCCGCAGGCGACTGAAAGCAGTAGCGCAGGGTCGACTAAGAGCAACCCTTGGGACACCACTCTAAATAGGGCGTTGAATGTAATGAAGAACAAGGATAAGCTCGATGGCCGACGTCGGTGGTCGTGTGGCGGCAAAGGCTTGTCGACAAAATGGTCGCCATACTATAACAATGGTGGGCGAAAGGAGAAAAAGACCAACTCGGAAAGCCGGTAGCGCGAGGTTCAAGAACTCAAGGCACGGTGGCGCGGATTCGGAGATTGTCCAAGAGCAAGTGCAACAACAACTCGGGCGACGATCACCGCCATTGTGCCTACCTTGATCGAGGGGTTGAGTGCGTGGATTGCGGGCGGCCAGGCCGCCCGATTCCTAGCTTCACGGCCAGCAACTCACGAGAATGCGATGGCGGGGCCATTGGTGTCTCCGGCGGAGGCGGCATTGGTGTCTCCGACGCCGCACGGGAGCTTAATGCACCGGGTGTACGCCCGGCGGCACCTCTGCAGCAAGCGGCCCCTCCGTCAGCTGCCGCCCGCCGTTGGAGGTGCCCGACATTAGCCGAGCTCGGCGCTATCATCACGGTAATTAATTAAGCCTCTCTCGGCCGAGGACTTCATCTCCTTGCCTTTGATTGGGCATCCCCGATGCCCTACATGTTCGCGGTAGCGCCGACGATCCGTGCACTCTCCTGCGCCGTGAACAACGAGTTGGTCGATGTCGCCAAGGGCAAAATCGTTCAACCGGCAACCCTTGTTCCACGGTACCCGGATGCCACCCAACTTGTTTAGGGTTCAAGCTGGTTCGGTGCTGCCAGGCTGCGACGAGTTGTTACCTCCGATTCGACCCGTCGGGGCCGACGATGATGACGTGATGACCCTCGGCCTTTGCTGGTGGCCCTGCTTTGGCCAAAGAGCGGATTCGTTTGGGGCGGGGACACCACCCCAAAGACAAAACCACCGATCGTGTCGACGCCAAGTCGGCCCCATGGCAAGACCGCCGCATAGCGGTGCGGACATCCCTATGCCATCGATCCAAACATGCATATGGCACGAGGATCGAGCAGCGGCGACAACGATACATTTGGCAACGTCGATCAAGACTTTGTCGATCATGGAGTACGATGGCGACTTCATGGGGCCTCCTTCTCAAGAACCCAACCCAACAAAAGGCGTCGCGATCTAGCTGGTACCGGAGAAGCCAAGTTGCAACAGCGTCGTAAATGCGCGTTCAGCTCTCGAGAGACGCCTCCATTGCCGACTTCACCGAGCCTCAATAGGCGAGGTGCGAAATATTATCAGCCCCAACACACTCAAGAAGGCGGTGCAGTGAGCAGAACTCGGTCCCATTACGATGAGAAGAAGAAGGCACGCATAAAGAAAGACTAACAAGGGTGCGAGCCAGCCGGCACCGAGTACGATCCATGCTCAAGACGGGCCACCTTCACCTAAGGATATCTCGAGGAGGGTGCATGTGGCGGGTAGGGCGATGCTACCGACAAATATGCTCAATGCTGCAACCGGTGCTATGCGGAGTCTGCATGACAGTGTTCTTTCTTTGGAGAAGCGGCGTCTCAGAGAAGGATGTGGCATACCCGGTTTTCGCGGCCAAGGTGCGGAGGGCAAGGGCTTTGTGGATAACTCCATCGGGCGTCACGATCGTCCTGCGGTTTGATGACATCCACGCTATGTTGAACCTTCATCCGCTGCACTACACCTTCGTTCGGCTATTTTCGCTGAGTATGGAGATGCGGATCATTCGCGACAAGACCCGGACATCGTGATAGTCGACCCCTTCTACATGCGTGCCAAGATCTTGGGCAGCGCTGGGACCTGCAAGTCGCGAAGTTCTTACCTCGAAGGCGTCATTCGGCAAACCAAGATAAGGATAACTTCCTCGTGCCTTACTTTCCGAGTAAGTCCTCCTCAACCGCCCGTAAAATATGAATTCTTAGATTTCGATCGTTTTTCTTTTAACATTCCGTGTTTTCTGAAGTGACACACATTGCATGCTCATCCTCCTAAGCCCCAAATATTCCATGGCCACGTATTTCGACCCGGACCGTCAGTCGAACATAGACTACACAAATGTCAAGAAGGTTCTTCATGATGTTCTCCCCGACTACGCCAAATCTGGAGGCACCTTCACCAGGACTATTCGTAAGTACGGCAAGCACGTGTTCTCCCACAATACGACGTTCTGCTGCGTCAAGCAGCCGCTGGCGGTCGAAGGGTGCCTACTCGCCATCCATCACATGCGAGCGATCGTGCGGGACCATCATCAACTTCTGCTACCGAGTAAACTCAAAGATTGGGCCGCGGCGTGTCGGCAATCCAGACGCGGACATCGGACAAGAATTCTTTCGCATCCGATGGAGTTTGCGGAAATCATCCATCAAGATGTCGCCGTACCTCGGGGCAGTTCTACCTCGAAATCAACCGTCCAACGGTGACATCGACACAATGCTAGAAATGCGGCTGACAACACCCGTTATTTCATGACTCCCACGATGAGACGGCGGCTTCATCCATGCTCCGGTCCCTTGAGTCGAGTCGAAAGCGGTGATGTTGTGTCTAGTTACGAAACATCGATTGGCTCATGTTGTAATTAAACTTTAATGAACTTGTAGTATGTCTCTTTGGTTTTGAGAGTCGTTCAACTTAGATGTAATCGATGCTATTAATGTCTTGCTTTTCTCTTCCGATCGTTACATTGCATACTTATATATTGCTTATGTATTGTCTGTGAATTGGTACTAACGTTTACGTCTGGCTAGTGCATAGCGATGCCGTCGTATGTCATGTACAAGGGTAAGGTTCCCGGAGTCTCACGACGGGAGGAGTGTCGGAGACAGGTTCACCGATTCAGCGGTAACAGTTGCAAAGGGTACACCACTAGGGCCGAGGCCGAATCTAGAATCGCCCGCTATCTAGCGGGAGAGGGAGGGCGTTGGAGGAACCGGATGAAGACGAGTTTCATCGTGATGATGCTCATCGTGATGACCGCAGCTCTCTTCTATGTGATGGTAGTTTAGATGATCGATATCGACTTGTAATGTGAAGACAAACTCGCTACTCGCGGTCTCGAGACTTGTAATATAATGTACTATCTTTGTTCGGTCTTTTCAATTCGGAGACTAATATGATGAATTGTATTAGGAGACTAATATGATTAATTGTATTCAGAGACTAATCTTCTATTGTATTCGATGAATCTGTTGTTGATGTGTGCTGTCTATATATTGTCCAATAATACATTTTGTAACCTGTGCAAAAACAGAAAATTAAAAATAAAAACACCTAATATTCATACTAATGGCGCATCACATCACGATGCGCCATTAGTATGCCAAAGGATACTAATGGCGCATCATTAAGCGATGCGCCATTAGTATGCCGAAGTTACTAATGGCGCATCTTGTTGTTGTGCGCCATTAGTATGCCAAAGCACAGGTATACATGGCCCCCCTGGGAATATACTAATGGCGCCTTTGTTGTGTATACTAATGGCGCATCCGAGGTCCACCATTAGTATACCAGATACTAATGGCGCACCAGTGGTGCGCCATTAGTAAAATATACTAATGGCGTGGCATTAATGGCGCACCACTAATGCGCCATTAATGGCCAAATTAGGTGCGCCATTAGTAGGCCTTTTCCTAGTAGTGGGCAGATTGCTGTTATGTTTGCATTGTTTGCATATGTTTGCTTGTTTAATGATTCTATTTAAGGATAGGAGTATTAAATATGCAGAGGCATTTAGTATGCAATGTTGAATAATAATTTTAGTGATTTGTCACAGTAGGAAATGATTGTTTTGCATTGGTTTATACTAACCTATCTCACGAGTTCTTGTTGAGTTTGTTGTGAATGAAGCTTTTTGATAAAAAGAGGAACCATGATATGAGAGGAATTAAGGAGACACAAAAGCTCAAGTTTGGGGATGCCCAAGGCACCCCAAGATATTATTTCAAGAAGTCTCAAGCATCTAAGCTTGGGGATGCCCCCGTTGGCATCCCACCTTTCTTCTTCAACAACTATCGGTTAGTATCGGTTGAGCCTAAGTTTTTGCTTCTTCACATGAGTTGTGCTATCCTTGCAATGTCATTTTATTTTGCTTTGCTTGCTGTTTGATACAATAACAAGATCTGAAATCCTTAAATGGGAGAGTCTTCATATAGTTGCATAATTATTTAGCTACTCATTGATCTTCACTTATATCTTTCGGAGTAGTTTGTCATTTGCTCTAGTGCTTCACTTATATCTTTTATAGCATGGTGGTAGTTTTATTTTGAAGAAATATATGAACTCTCATGCTTCACTTATACTATTTTGAGAGTCGTTAATAGCATATTAATTTTCTTAAAATTAATATACTTGGTATTCAAGATATGTGAAACTTTCTTTTGAGTGCGTTGAATACTAAGAAAAGTTTGATACTTGATAATTGTTTTAAGATATGGAGGTAGTGATATTAAAGTCATGCTAGTTGGGTGATTATGAATTTAAAGAATGCTTGTGTTGAAATTAGCAAGTCCCGTAGCATGCACGTCTGGTTAAAGTTGTGTAACAAATTTGAAACATGAAGTGTACCTGGCTTGTGCATCCTTATGAGTGGCGGTCGGGGACGAGCAGTGGTCTTGTCCTACCACTCTATCCCCTAGGAGCATGCGCGTAGTAATTGATTTTGATGACTTCTAAATTTTTGCAATAAGTATATGAGTTATTTTGACTAATGTTGAGTCCATGGATTATCGCACTTTTACCTTTCCGCCTTTGCTAGCCTCTTGATGCCGTGCATTGCCCTTTCTCACCTTGAGAGTTAGTGCAAACTTCGCGGTGCATCCAAACCCCGTGATATGATACGCTCTATCACACATAAACCTCCTTATATCTTCCTCAAAACAGCCACCATACCTACCTATTATGGCATTTCCATAGCCATTCCGAGATATATTGCCATGCAACTTTTCACCATACTGTTCATCATGACACATACATCATTGTCATATTGCCATTGCATGATCATGTAGTTGACATCGTATTTGTGGCAAAGCCACCATGCATTATTTTTCATACATGTCACTCTTGATTCATTGCACCATCCCGGTACACCGCCGGAGGCATTCATATAGAGTCATATCTTGTTCTAATTTCGAGTTGTAAACCTTATGTTGTAATCAATAGAAGTGTGATGATCATCATTACTAGAGAATTGCCCAAAAAAAGAGAAAGGCCAAAAAAAGAAAGGCCCAAAACAAAGAGAAAGGCCAAAAAGAAAAAAAAGAAAGGCCCCAAAAAATTAAATAAAAAGGGCAATGTTACTATCCTCTTTCCACACTTGTGCTTCAAAGTAGCACCTTGTTCTTCATGTAGTGAATCTCATAAGTTGTCTTTTTATACTAGTGGGAATTTTTCATTATAGAACTTGGCTTGTATATTCCTACGATGGGCTTCCTCAAATGCCCTAGGTCTTCATGAGAAAGCAAGTTAGATGCACACCCACTAGTTTTCTTTTGTTGAGCATTCATAGCTCTAGCGCATCCGTTGCATGGCAATCCCTACTTCTCATGTTGACATCAATTGATGGGCATCTCCATAGCCCATTGATTATCCTCGTCAATGTGAGATTTTCTCCTTTTTTGTCTTCTGCACACAATCCCCATCATCATGTTCTATTCCACCCATAGTGCTATATCCATGGCTCACGCTCATGTATTGCGTGAAGGTTGAAAAAGTTTGAGATTATTTAAGTACGAAACAATTGCTTGGCTTGTCATCGGGAGTATAGAAGTTGGGAACATCTTTGTGTGACAAAAATGAAGCATAGCCTAACTATATGATTTTGTAGGGATGAACTTTCTTTTGCCATGCTATTTTGAGAAGACATGATTACTTTGATTAGTATGCTTGAAGTATTATTATTTTTGTGTCAATATGGACTTTTGTCTTGAATCTTTCGGATCTGAATATTCATATCACAAGTAAGAAGAATTACATTGAAATTATGCCAAGTATCACTCCGCATGAAAAATTCTCTTTTTATCATTTACCTACTCGAGGACGAGCAGGAATTAAGCTTGGGGATGCCTAATATGTCTCCAACATATCTATAATTTTTGATTGCTCCATGCTACTTTATCTACTGTTTTAGGCAATATTGGGCTTTATTTTCCACTTTTATATTATTTTTGGGACTAACCTATTAACCGGAGGCCCAGCCCAGATTTGCCGTTTTATGCCTATTTCAGTGTTTCGAGGAAAAGGAATATCAGACGGAGTCAAAACGGAACGAAATCAACTGGAGAAGTTATTTTTGGAAGGAAACCCACCTGATGGACTTGGACTCCATGTCAGAAGATACGGGAGGTGCCCACGAGGGTGGGGGGCGGGCCCCCTGCCTCGTGGAGCCCTCAGAGCTCCACCGACGCATTCTTTCACCCATATATACCGTCAGCCCTAAAACTTCCAGAACAGAAGATAGATCGGGAGTTACTGCCGCTGCAAAGCCTCGAGCCACGAAAAACCAATCGGGACCCCTTTCCGCACTTCGCCGGAGGGGATCCATCTCCGGTGGCCATCTTCATCATCCTGGTGCTCTCCATGACGAGGAGGGAGTAGTTCACCCTCGGGGTTGAGGGTATGTACCAGTAGCTATGTGTTTGATCTCTCTCTCTCTCTCGTGTTCTCTCTCGTGTTCCAATCTATGGCACGATCTTGATGTATCCCCAGCTTTGCTATTGTAGTTGGATCTTATGATGTTTCTCCCCCTCTACTCTCTTGTGATGAATTGAGTTTCCCCTTTTAAGTTATCTTATCGGATTGAGTCTTTTATGAGAACACTTGATGTATGTCTTGGTGATCAACTTGGGTTTCAGAACATTGGGAACCTATGCATAGGGGTTGGCACGTTCTTGACTCTCCGGTAGAAACTTTGGGGCATTCTTTGAAGTACTTTTATGTTGGTTGGATAAATCTGAGATTGTGTGATGCATATCATATAATCATGCCCACGGATACTTGAGGTGACAATGGAGTATCTAGGTGGCATTAGGGTTTTGGTTGATTTGTGTCTTAAGGTGTTATTCTAGTACGAACTCTTTTATAGATCGATCCGAAAGAATAACTTTGAGGTGGTTTTGTACCCTACCATAATCTCTACGTTTGTTCTCTGCTATTAGTGGCTTTGGAGTGACTCTTTGTTGCATGTTGAGGGATTGTTATATGATCTATCTATGTTATTATTGTTGAGAGAACTTCCACTAGTGAAAGTATGAACCCTAGGCCTTGTTTCCTATCATTGCAATACCGTTTACGCTCACTTTTACCTTTAGTTGCCTTGCTGTTTTTATTATTTCAGATTACAAATACCTTTATCTACCATCCATATTGCACTTGTATCACCATCTCTTCGCCGAACTAGTGCACCTATACAATTTACCATTGTATTGGGTGTGTTGGGGACACAAGAGACTCTTTGTTATTTGGTTGCAGGGTTGCTTGAGAGAGACCATCTTCATCCCTCGCCTCCCACGGATTGATAAACCTTAGGTCATCCACTTGAGGGAAATTTGCTACTGTCCTACAAACCTGTGCACTTGCAGGCCCAACAACGTCTACAAGAAGAAGGTTGTGTAGTAGACATCAATTGGCAAGGAGCCAAAGTCAGGTTTGTTAAACTGGCTGAGAAGTTCACCAATGTTGCAGCTCCAACGCAATAAGAAGTTCCTCAGGCTGAAGCCTCTGCTCAGCATACTGAAGAACATGCAAGCACTGTTGATGACTTTTAGACTGCTGAAGAGAATGCTAGTTCCAGGGCTGATGACTCCATTCCAGCCGCTGAAGAAACTGCCAGGGCATCCACTAGTGGTGCACCTGAAGAAAATGAAGAAGTCAGGGAAACTGCATCACTTGCGCCTGTGGCAAATCAACCAGATTCCTCAGCTCCTCCTGCGCCTACACCAACTCCTATCCTTCCATCTGCATCAGATGTGAAGAAGACCAAGGCTGCAGAGCGAGCTGCAATGAAGCCTATGACCAGCTCGTTTGAAAACCCTATTGATGTTGTTCCGATCTCCACCATGCCATCAAAGGACCTTGTTCCTTTTGGTGAAGAATATGTGATCCCTAGCGGATCTGATGAAGAAAATCATTCTACTGCTTCGTCAGAGCAGATTGATGAAGAAATTGAAGTGGATGCGATCCCTTCACCACCAGTTGTTTCCTTGACACTGCCTCAGTTCACAGCTGAAGAGGCTGGCGTTGAAGAAATTGAAGATGAAGACGTGCATATTGGATGCACTACGCCAGTGATGAATGACGACTTTTGGGAAAGTCAGCACCCCAATTCTCCACTCTTCACCCCAATACAACAAATACCTCAGTCCCCTGCACCAACCGTTAAAATGGGCTCTGAAGAAACTCACCCTACCTCACATATGCATGAAGAAATTCCAGCCACTAGTGCTGAAGAACCTGCTGCTGCTGATCACATGACAACGCAGACTGCCACTAAAGAGGAACCAGAAATTTCCTCAGCCTGAAGAACCTGAGATTGCGATTCCTGAGGTTGTGATGCAACTCACTGACACTCCTCTGCCCAAACCAAAAGATCCATTCTCAAGCAAGCAAAAGTTCAAGGCTGAAGATTTCTTCAGCGAGCATGTGTTCTTCACTGACTACAACCCATATGACTCTGCTCGCATAAGGAAGAGGCGTTTCTGGACTGCTAGTCAAGCCATTTTCTATTCCTCAGTGCTATTCAACAAAGACAAAGTCTTCGACCATGCACACATTCCTCACGTGGACATGGAATCTCTATCGGGCTTCGAGCCAGTCCTTAGTGTTCTTCATGATGCTGGATTGCTAAATTTCTGCACTGACATATGTGATTGGAATGAAGAACTCATTCTTCAATTCTATGCGACGATGCACATCACAGGAAATTCTGAAGATGTGAACTCATGGGTGCTGGACTGGATGTTAGAAAATACTCACTACAAGGCACCAAAGAATCGAATTGCGTCGTGCCCTCCCACTCGATCCTCCCCTTGAAGGTGCTCGTTGCGTCTACAATGAACCTGAGCTTACAAATCATTACATGCAAGTGTTGATGAAGCCTTTGAAGCTGTGGCAGGCCCATCGAACCAAATTCCTCGTCAAGGAATTATCAGATGTGCCTCGGATCGTCTATCGCATTCTGACGAAGACAATGAGTCCTATCAAAGGCCAAGACTCAAATGATGAAGAAGTCGTTGGCATCATGAAGAATATGCTTTTCAATATCGTTCATGGCGTTCCCGTCAACTTCCATGATTTCTTCATGAGGAGGACTCTGGCGAATATTGCTATGTCGCCATTTGAGCTGAAGCCTTATGCACCATGGATTATGAGGTTCATCAGGACAAGGTCTTCACTCAATTACAAGGCTGATACTCTGAACCACTGCAGCTATTTGCCTCCGATTGAAGTCCTCAAACGGACATTTTCCTCAGCTGATGACAGAGGCAAGGCAAATGCTGTGATAGATGAAGGCATTCGTCCATTGGATGTTCCATTTTGCAAGGCTGCATCCTACTCCACCAATGATGACTCTGCCACACATGACTCTGCCGCCAACAACTCTGCCAAGCAAATTCCTCAAGCCACAGCACTCAGGGTGATGACTGATCGTGAGTTACTCCTCAGTCTTCATCAGAAAGTTGATCGCAATCATAAATGGGTCAAGCGTCAGTTTGGTTCAATTCTTCACAACATGACCTCAACACACAATGCAAAGAAGAAAAACCAATACTACCTCCATGAAACATTCAACCGCACTGGGTTGTTACATCTCATGTCTACAGCAAAGAAGATCTGAAGAAAATGGGTCTGAAGGAAGAATTTGACTGGTCTGCACCTCCACCGAAGAAATACAAGAAGGTCAAGGTTCCTTCCTTGGCGGCCAGCTCCTATTCAAAATGAAGACTTGGACGACACTGCGGCAGGCCCTACTACGACAACCGACCCCGACAACACTGGCTCCTCCATCTACTTGATATTCTTCAGGGGCGTTAGTCCTCAGTTTCGATCCTTTTGGTCGTTCGATGACAAAGGGGGAGAAATTTTGAGTTAGTCTTCAAGCGGGTCTATTATATGGGCGTTTTTTTTGCTAAGTTACAACTCTCGCTCTTCTGAAACTTTTATTGGATCGAGTTGTAATCTTAAACCCGATGGTGCTCTGATACTTTTGATGTGTTCCTCTGCATGCTTATTCCTCATTATATGTTAATACACGCATGCTGAATTACATCAGTCACCATATTTCATCACGCATTTCAAATTCTTCATATTATATGTCAAATGCGTGTATGAATTACAAGATATAGGGGGAGATCTCCATGATTCAACTCTTCAAATGTGCATTGCCTCAAAAGCAAATTCCTCACTATGCACATTTTCAGGGGGAGTTCTTCTATATCTTGCAATCAAACTCCTCAATATCAGTATTTACACTTCATATGTTTATCCCCGTTGAAAACTTAACCTATATTGTCATCAATCACCAAAAAGGGGGAGATTATAAGTGCATCTAATGCCCCTTAGTGATTTTGGTGTATTGAAGACTTATAGGTTAAGGGTCTAATGCGTTTATGAGTGTACACAGGTCTATAAGTCTATGAGGAGTTTGATATTTACAGTGAAAGTCGACCCCTAAAAATGAAGTTCTTCGACTGAAGACTTTGGTATTCTGAAGACTTTCTGAAGACTTTGAAAGTGAAGAAATTGGTGTGACCTTATATACTTGGTATTCATTTGAGGAACATGAAGCGTGAAGACTTTTGTTTTCGTAGTTTCGTTTTCTCTTTCTTGAGTCATAGTAAACACCGTACTGTTAAAGGGGGTCGAGGAAATACTAAGGAAAAATTTCCATGTGATGCTCAACTCAAAATCCTACACCTACCAATCCCTTCGAGTGAAGCCTTTGGAAATCTCATACAGTTTAGTCAATTTCTTCAAAGGATGAGACGAAGTTCTTACAGTCAATGAGGAATTTGTCCCGACCGAGGAATTAGGAATTCGCCGGTCTGGATTGCAGCAAAGTGAGGAACATGATAGCCCCGAGGAATTTGAGAGTCAAATTTCCGACCGTTCTTTATCTTGCACGCCAGCTGTTCCAAAATATCTTATCCACCTAACGGTCATATCATTGAAGGGCATTTATGTCTTATCATGTTGGGCTGCTCCCTAGGCTATAAATAGCCGCCCCCTACAACCACTAGCTGGTTGGCTGCTCCGAGAGAAACTGACACTTGTCATTTGAGAGCATCCCATCCTCCGAGGACTTTGAGCGAAAATCATCGATGAGGAAAACCCAAACCTAAACACCTACAAACCCAAAGTGATTGAGCATCACTGAAGAGATTGATCCTGCATGGATCCGACGCTTGTTACCTTTGAATACTGTGATTCTTCCAGACGGTTAGGCGTCATGGTCTAGAGCATCCAAGAGGAATTGTGGATCGTCGAGTGACCGAGTCTGTGAAGGTTTGGAAGTCATCTGAAGACTTACCATGAGTGATTGGACGAGGTCTGTGTGACCTTAGTTCAAGGAGAATACGGTGATGACTTGGTGTCCTGAGCTGCGTGCTCGCCGATTCGGGTGTCCGGGACTGTGTGTCCTCGAGTTTAAATACTCTGCCGCTCCAACCTGACGTACAACTGAGACAGCAGTTGGAACTGGTCTACCAAATCATTGTCTTCACCAAGCTTACTGGTTCTATTTCATCAACTCTTTCATTTCCTCATTACTGTGTTGAGTGTTTGTTCATATCTGTGTTTGAAGACTTTGACTGAAGACTTTCTCAATTTCCTCAGTTCAATTTCTTCAGTCTGTTTGTCTTCATCTTGTGTTATCCTGTGATTACGCTTTTTGTACTCTGTGCTTGTCTTCATTTCATCATGATGACCATGCTTGTATTCTGTTATGCTTACTCTTGAGTACTTATTCCATTTGCAAGTAGTTCTTCACTAAGGAATTTCCTCACCGCAAATTCCTCGATTGAAGAATTCATAAAAATCGCCTATTCACCCCCCCTCTAGTCGATATAACGCACTTTCAATTGGTATCAGAGAAAGGTACTCCCTTGTTCTATGTGATTTTGGTTTAACCGCCTGGAGTTTTAGTTATGTCGACCGCAGGTATGAAGAAAGTGACATGCCCTATCTTCGAAGGTCATGATTATCCCAAGTGGAAGGCCATGATGAGGAAGCGCCTCATGGCAATGAACAGCGAGCTGTGGACCGTAACTGAGATTGGTCTTACCGATCTATGAAAGAAGGCGGGCGCTGATGACATTCGCAAGTACACTCGACTTGACATCATGGCGAAGGACATCATCTGTTCCTGCCTATCCAGAGATGAATTCAAGCACATTATGCATCTTTGCAATGTGAAGCTTATATGGGACCGAATCTCTGACGTCTATGAAGGTCATCGAACCCGTCATGATCCTTGGTTTGAGGACTTCAAGGAATCTCTCAAAGCGATGACTTTCAAGCAGATCCATCATCTTCGCACCATGCCTCATGGCAAACGGTGTCAAGGTAACCGAATGTTCCTCATCCGAAGTTTAGTGACGGTGAATCGATGATGATGTTGAACCTAGTTATACCAAACTTGTTTGCATTGCCACTAAACAACAAAGCGGCCTTGGAAAAGGTTCAAAACATGCTAGACAAAAGTGATGATATGTTGGGTGAAGAAATGGATCGCACTAAAGCCCTGATCGAAAATCTTCAAAGACTTGGTCTAGGTTTGACAGCCTTCAAGGTCATCATAACACTCTCTTGTCTGATCATGACAAGCTTTCTTATGAATTTCTTCAAAGAAAGCAAGATCTTGAGAAGCTAAGAGTGAGTTATGAAGATCTACGAAAGGAGCGCGATTCATTACTTGCTCAACAAATCAGCACGGCTTAGGAAGAATTTGTTCCTCCATAGTTAAATAGCATTGAACGTGAATCTGCTAATTCTTCACCTGAATGTTCAAATGCTTCAATTGTTACAAATTCTTCTCCTGCCTCTGCTATCACTAATTCCTCATCTGAGGACATTGCTAGTATCACTGACGATGCAGGGCCGAAGGAATTGTACATGACAGGCATGTACAAAAGCCTCAAAGGGCATCAGACTCTTTGTGATGTGCTTAAAAAGCAGATCCTCAACAGGAACCCTAGGAAAGAGGGTATTGCCTTTGAGAGGAAACTCAATGTTGATGGAACATATTGGAAGCCCGAGCAGTACCCCAAAACCTCATGGGTTGCTGCAGCGACCTCCAGCTTGATCCATCTAACTTATCCGGCTTTACATGTGAATCTCCTCATTCTTCCGATGAGTCATTTGACTCCAACTATAAACTGTTCAAAAATCTGAATGGTGAAGTATTTGCTAGATATGTTGGCACTAAGCTGCGAGAACGGTTCTCCTATGAAGAAAATCTGGGTTCCCAAAAAGTTCCTTGAAAGTCTTCAGGTGAATGTCCTCATGACACCACCTGTGAAGAATAGGAACCCCAGATCAAACTCTTCATATGGATCCAAGTCCTCATACGGACCAAATTCCTCACATGGATCAAATTCCTCAAAAGGATCAAAGTCCTCATATGATTATCATCATGCTAACAACTCTGTTTCGCAGGGTAGACCTAAGGGCTATGAATATGAGCATTATTCTTCAAACCATTATGTTCATAAGTCCTCGAAGAATTTCTCTGCTTATTCATATGCTTACCCTAACCCCTCTTGTGTGAAACGAAATGGATTGGCTTCTATGCCACCATTCTCATATGGAGCTCAGAGGTGATGAACTCTTTGCCACCCCTTCAAATGTGGGTGGTGAAGAAAAGAACTAATCTCTTCAGAGGGTCAGGTCTTGGGGCGTGCTTTAACGGGTGAAGAATTTGTTGGGGCGTGACAAAATTGCACGAAAGGGCCTTGAGCTAATCATGAAGAAATGAACTTTCATTTCACACGTCCTCCTACTACTATATCTGTTTTACTGCTTTATGAAATTCATCTGATGAATTTGATATCATATTCTTCATTGATGAAGTATATGAGTTCGTAAGGTGCACTTATTCATCTGCAGGATGATCTTCCCAAAGCCTCTGAGTGGGTCCTCGATAGTGGATGTACAAATCACATGACTGGTGACAAGAATCTATTGATGGATGCTCCCTTATCACCATCACATCTGAAGCATATCATCTTTGCTAACAAAGGCAAAAGTCAAGTATTGGGTCTAGGAAAGGTTGCAATCTCTAAGGACATACACATGGACAAAGTCATGCTTGTTGAGTCCTTAGGATACAACCTCATGTCAGTCTCAATGCTTTGTGATCTTGATATGGTTGCTGTCTTTGGCAAGTATCCTTGTGTTGTGATTATGCAAGCTGACCATTCCAAAGTCTTCGAAGGCTTTAGGAGAGGATACTTGTATATTGTTGATTTCTCTACAGGACCACAACCAGCAATGTGCCTACTTGCAAAAGCTTCAGAAGGCTGGCTATGGCATCGACGACTTGGTCACGCAGGCATGAGGAATTTTCACACGCTTGCGAAGAAGAAGCATGTCATTGGCATTGAGAATGTCAAATTCCTCAAGGATCACTTGTGTGGAGCCTGTGAAGCTGGAAAAATGACCAAGGCCAAGCATCCAAAGAAAGACTATCATGACCACTACTCGACCATTCGAATTGCTCCACATGGAACTCTTTGGTCCTAATCATTACTCAGCAGTCACTAATGATGCATCTCTATATGGCTTTGTTATTGTTGATGATTACTCGTTACACATGGGTACACATTGTTACATACAAACATGAAGTGCAGGAAGTCTTCAAACGATTTTCCTCGAGGGCTTCAACCAACTTTGGTGTGAAGATCAAGCACATCAGAGTGACTATGGAACTGAGTTCAAGAATTCCGGTCTTGATGACTATCTTGATGAACTTGGTATTACTCATGAGTTATCTGCTCCCTATACTCCTCAGCAAAATGGCGTCGTGGAGCGCAAGAACAGAACTCTTGCTGAGATGGCTCGCACTATACTTGATGAATACAAAACGCCTCGTCGTTTCTGGATTGATGCAATTGATACAGCGTGCCACATCATCAACAGAGTATATCTTCACAAATTCTTCAAAAAGACTGCCTATGAACTCCACTGACAAGAAACCCAATGTGAGTTATTTCAAAGTCTTCGGTGCCAAATGTTGGATTAGAGATCCTCATCACAATGCTAAATTTGCACCGAAAGCACATGAAGGTTTTATGCTTGGTTACGGAAAGGACTCGCACACCTACAGAAGTCTTCAACAATGTTCTTCACAAGATTGTTGAAACTCAGATGTCTTGATTCGTCGAAACTAATGGCTCGCAAAGAGAGCACCTACCTTCTGTGATAGATGAACCAGCACCGAGGATTCTATCAAGTTCAAGGTGACCGAGGATGTCATTCCTCTTGAAGAATCTGTGAAGAATTCATTCCGAGCGTGAAGAACGTCGAGCTGATGCACTGATGATAATCTTTGAAGAAAATGGTCTTTGAAGAAAATGCTGATCAAATTCCTCGACGACAACCAGCTCATCCTCGCGTTGCAAAAGAAGTGCAGGTTGAAAAGATCATCGATGACATTGAAGCACCAGGTCCTCTCACACACTCAAAAGCTTCACATTTATCTAACTTTTGTGGGTACTATGCTTTTGTCTCTATCACAGAGCCCACTAAGGTAGATGAAGCATTTCTGGAGCCTGAGTGGATTCAGGCCATGCAAGAAGAATTACATCGATTCGAGCTCAACAACGTCTCGAACTGGTCAAACGTCCAGATCCTCGCAAGCATAATATCATTGGCACAAAGTGGATCTACCGCAACAAGCAAGATGAAAATGGCCTTGTGGTGAGGAATAAGGCACGACTTGTAGCTGAAGGCTACACACAGGTTGAAGGAATTGATTTCGATGAAACTTTTGCACCTGTTGCTAGACTTGAGGCTATTCGCATATTACTTGCTTATGCTAACCATCATGATATCACTTTATATCAAATGGATGTGAAAAGTGCTTTCCTCAATGGTAAGCTTGAGGAATAAGTATATGTAGCTCAACCCCCAGGTTTTGAAGATCTAAAGAATCCTGACAAAGTCTTCAGACTCAACAAGGCCCTCTATGGCCTCAAGCAGGCCCCTCGGGCGTGGTATGATACTTTGAAGGAATTCCTCATGAAGAATGGCTTCACACCCGGTTCACTCGACCCTACTCTCTTTACTAAATCTTATGATGGTGAACTGTGCCAAATATACGTTGATGATATTATCTTTGGTTGTCTTGACCAACGTTATAGTGATGAATTTGCCTATATGATGAGTGAAGAATATCAAATGTCTATGATGGGAAAGTTGAAATTCTTCTTAGGTCTTCAAATTCATCAACAGTGCAATGGCATATTCATATCTCAGGAGAAATACCTCAAGGATGTTCTGAGGAAATTCGGCATGCAAGATTGCAAAGGCGTCAAAATTCCTATGCCCACAAATGGCCATCTATGCACTGATGAAAATGGTATTGACTTCGATCACAAGGTATACCGCTCCATGATTGGTTCTTTATTGTACTTATGTGCATCTAGGCCAGATATAATGCTTAGTGTTTGCATGTGTGCCCGATTTCAAGCTACACCAAACGAATCACACCATAAGGCTGTGAAGCATATTCTTCGATATTTAGCTCACACACCAACACTAGGATTATGGTACCCCAAGGGCTCTACTCTTGATCTCATTGGATATTCCGACTCGACTATCTTTGGTGATCGTGTGGACCGCAAGTCAACATCTGGTACTTGTCATTTCCTCGGACGATCTTTGGTCCATTGGTCCTCGAAGAAACAGAATCGCGATCATCGCATCATCTGCGGAAGTTGAGTGCATTGCTGCTGGTTCTTCTTTGTGCTCAATTGCATGGATGAAGCAAACTCTCAAGGACTACGGCATCAACATGAAGAATGTGCCTCATCTTTGTGACAATGAGAGTGCCATCAAGATTGCTCACAACCCGATTCAGCACTCAAAGACAAAGCACATTCAGATTCATCATCATTTTCTTCGTGATCATGTGTTGAAGGCGACATCTCCATCGAGCATGTGAAGACTGAAGAACAGCTAGCCGATATCTTCACAAAGCCCTTGGATGAGAAGAGATTTAGCAAGTTGCGGTGTGAGCTAAATATCTTAGAATCTTGAATGTTCTTTGAAAAGGACACTCATCCTAACACTTATGCAAAATTGATGACTTAGATGTGCAACACATGAAGAAACGTTTTTCTTCAATCAATGAAGAACAACACTCTAAGTGTGAAGAAATTAATGAAGAATTTGATTCCGAGAACCCTCGACAATTGTACACGTGTCTGAAATCATCATTCTTATACGGTGGGTCACGCCACCACCAAAGTTGAAAATCTTCAATTTGAGTTTTTCCTCAGTTTTGAAATTCTTTAGTTTTTCAAATACTTCAACTTTGCAAAATCTTCACTGTTTTCGTCATTTTTCTTCATTGGCTATATATATATATATATATATATATATATATATATATATATATATATATATATATATATGGGTTTATGTCCTCTGACATTCACTTATGGCTATTTCTTCAAGTTGCATTTTCTACTAAGTGAATGTGATCGGACCCTTCCCCTCTATGCTATACTCAACCCAATCTATTCACAAATTCTTCATGTGCGTTCTATTTGAAACTTCGTTCAAAATCTTCACCGTCCTTGTCATTTGAAGAAATTGCGAACATAACTTTAAAACTAATCTTATCCAAATTTTCGGCTTTGCCGCTCAAACCGTTCTGCTTCCCTCGATAGACTTATCTATTCACCCACGATCTAACACGATCTCCACTTTTCAATGCGTGGGTGACACATGTCAAGCGAATGAGAAGGGTCAGGCACGCGTTCGTCCTAAATCTTGAGCTAACAATTTTTCACTGCGACTATAAATACCCCTCTCCCTTCCTCACTTCCTTTACTCCGCTCGACCGCCTCTCTCTCCCTCGAGCTTCTCAAACCCTAAGCGCCGCCTTCTCCATAAATCGTCACGGTGAGGAGGAGCTTCACTGCATCGACCTCGTCGCCGTCGTACTCGTGCCGGCCCGGAAATCTTCACTCCACCGCCGCCGTAGCTGTCTTCCTCCGCCAAGTTAGGGCGTGGAAGATCTGAACTGACGAGTTTCAAATCTACACCTCACAGTTCGTCGTGTTCTTCATCCAGGGTAATTAAAAGGTACTTTTACTGCCCTCTTTGATTCAAATTTTCTCTACAAAATCTTCAAAGGTGTTTTATTCTTCAAATCCTCACACACAAAACACCTCACTTGTCATCTGTTCTTGATTCATTTCTCTAAGCATCATTTTTCTTCAAGATTCCTCAATTGTGTGGATCCTCGATCTATACAACTCTGGAACCTAAGACAAAGAACGCTTAGTGAAATTCTTCAAAACTCATCTTGTCAAATTCCTCAAACTTGTTCTTTTTGAAAAACCTTACGAGGAAGCATACGACCTCTCCAAATTCCTACTTAGCGTACTCTGTTCACGGTACTCATGTCCATTCTTGAATCACTAGGTTCTCATCAACTTAACTCATTTGCAGCGTTCCTCGAAGAAAAGTTGCATACTTCTTCAGAGAATTCGATTGTTCAAATTCCTCAACTGAAGAATATGGCGGATGGTAAGAAGCCACAGAAAGGAGGAAAGAGGCCTGAGGTCATGACTGCTTTTGAAATACCTGAGGACATCTATGCTGACTATTGCACTCCTGATGAGGCCAAGTTCGGAAATGAGAACAAAAATCAGCGCAGGTGCGATACGGAGGATTGAAAGGAGATGGGCAAGAGAATGGAGGAGTATGTATGTAACTCCAAAGTATATGAAGAAATTCGCACTTAATCCTCCATGCCCAAGAGCTCCATTGGCACTTTGGCCAAGAAGGCGACCCACCATCAAGCGTGGTGAGCATTTTCCTGAAGAATAGGCCAAGCGCCAAGCCAAGTTGGCAAGACAAGCCAAAGAAGCAGTGAGGAAATTCAATGAAGACTCTGTGGCTGCTGCTGCTGCCACTAAGGCCTCTGTCAAGCCTAGGAAATCAATGGCAAATAAGCCCGCGCACAAGCCAAGTGCTTCACGAACTGTGCCCTCACGGCCAAGTTCCTCAACAATGCCCTCACGGCCAGAATCTTCAAAGCCCTCATGGCCAGTTCCTCATGCTGCTCCTGCTCCTCCAAAATCCTCAGCTCCTCCTCCGAAGTCCTCAGCTACTCCGACAAAGTCCTCAAAGCACTGTGCATCCGCCACGTCTGGAAGGACTGCAGGCATCTCTATTGCCTCTGGTGTCTCAATGAGTTCCTCGGCACCAAATTCTTCATCGAGGCCCCAATCTGTGGAAGACAAAGGCAACGGTGGATGAGGTCCTCGGCCAAGTCCAAAGAAGAAAGCAGTGCGCCTTCCAAGTGCCATCGGCGATGAAGGCGTGATGATGAACTTGCAGAAATCATCAGAGACAGACAAGAAAAGGCCGCTAGAGCCAAAGGCACACTTGTGCCACTGCTTTTGGATCCTAAGATGATCCTCGATTACATTGATCTCTGGCACAAGGATCCGAACACCCCTTTGCCTGATTTTCATTTGACTCCTGGCCAAAGTCACACCGACCCATTTCATCTCTCAAGAGAAATGGAAATTTGAGAAGGCAGACAGATCAAGAAAGCTCGATTCGGAAAGAGAAGTTCCTAAGGAAAAACGTTGTCAAAATGACAACTGATGAACTCATCAAAATTCAGTCTGAAATCAAAGCCCTCAGCGACAACTTCAACGCATACTATGCTGATTGGCAAGGAGCCAAAGTCAGGTTTGTTAAATTGACTGAGAAGTTCACCAATGTTGTAGCTCCAACGCAACAAGAAGTTCCTCAGGCTGAAGCCTCTGCTCAGCCTACTGAAGAACAAGCCAGCACTGCTGATGACTTTCAGACTGCTAAAGAGAATGCTAGTTCCAGGGCTGATGACTCCATTCCAGCCGCTGAAGAAACTACCAGGGCATCCACTAGTGGTGCGCTTGAAGAAAATGAAGAAGTCAGGGCAACTGCATCAGTTGCGCCTGAGGCAATTCAACCAGATTCCTCAGCTCCTCCTGTGCCTACACCAACTCCTATCCTTCCATCTGCGTCAGATGTGAAGAAGACCAAGGCTGCAGAGCGAGCTGCAGCGAGGAAAAGGAAAGCATCGGTGCTTGATTCTTGACTCAAGAAGAAAATGAAGCCTATGACCAGCTTCGTTTGAAAACCCTATTGATGCTGTTCCGATCTCCACCATGCCATCAAAGGACCTTGTTCCTTTTGGTGAAGAATATATGATCCCTAAGCGGACTGATGAAGAAAATCATTCTGCTTTGCCGTCCACGCAGATTGATGAACAAATCGAAGTGGATGTGATCCCTTCACCACAGTTGTTTCCTCGCCATCGCCTCGGTTCACGGTGAAGAGGTGGCGTTGAAGAAATTGAAGATGAAGACGTGGATATTGGATGCACTACGCCAGTGATGAATGATGACTTTTAGGAAAGTCAGCACCCCAATTCTCCACTCTTCACCCCAATACAACAAATACCTCAGTCCCTTGCACCAACCATTCAAATGGGCTCCGAAGAAACTCACCCTACCTCGCATATGCATGAAGAAATTCCAGCCACTAGTGTTGAAGAACCTGCTGCTGCTAATCACATGACAACGCAGACTGCCACTAAAGAGGAACCAGAAATTCCTCAACCTGAAGAACCTGAGATTGCGATTCCTGAGGTTGTGATGCAACTCACTGACACTCCTCTGCCCAAACCAAAAGATCCATTCTCAAGCAAGCAAAAGTTCAAGGCTGAAGATTTCTTCGGCGAGCATGCGTTCTTCACTGACTACAACCCATATGACTCTGCTCGCATAAGGAAGAGACGTTTCTGGACTGCTAGTCAAGCCAATTTCTATTCCTCAGTGCTATTCAACAAAGACAAAGTCTTCGATCATGCACACATTCCTCACGTGGACATGGAATCTCTGCCGGGTTTCGAGCTAGTCCTCAGTGTTCTTCACGATGCTGGATTGCTAAATTTCTGCACTGACATATGTGATTGGAATGAAGAACTCATTATTCAATTCTATGCGACGCTGCACATCACAGGAAATTCTGAAGATGTGAACTCATGGGTGCTGGACCGGATGTCAGAAAATACTCACTACAAGGCACCAGTAACTGAATTGCTTCGTGCCCTCCCACTCAGTCCTCCCCTTGAAGGTGCTCGTTGTGTCTACAATGAACCTGAGCTTACAAATCATTACATGCAAGTGTTGATGAAGCCTTTGAAGCCAGGGCAGGCCCATCGAACCAAATTCCTCGTCAAGGAATTACTGTATGTGCCTCGGACTGTCTATCGCATTCTGACAAAGACAATGAGTCCTATCAAAGGCCACGACTCAAATGATGAAGAAGTCGTTGGCATCATGAAGAATATGCTTTTCAATATCATTCATGGCGTTCCCGTCAACTTCCATGATTTCTTCATGAGGACTCTGGCGAATATTGCTATGTCACCATTTGAGCTGAAGCCTTATGCACCATGGATGAGGTTCATCAGGACAAGGTCTTCACCCAATTACAAGGCTGATACTCTGAACCACTACAGCTACTTGCCTCCGATTGAAGTCCTCAAACGGACATTTTCCTCAGCTGATGACAAAGGCAAGGCAACTGTTGTGATAGATGAAGGCATTAATCCATTGGATGGTCAATTTCGCAAGGCTGCATCCTACTCCACCAATGATGACTCTGCCACACATGACTCTGCCGCCAACAACTCTGCCAAGCAAAATCCTCAAGCCACAACACCCAGGGTGATGACTGATCGTGAGTTACTCCTTAGTCTTCATCAGAAAGTTGATCGCAATCATAAATGGGTCAAGCGTCAGTTTGGTTCAATTCTTCACAACATGACCTCAACACACAATGCAGTGAAGAAAAACCAATACTACCTCCATGAAACCTTCAACCGTGCACTGGGCTGTTACATCTCATGTCTCTGACGAAGAAGATCTCAAGAAAATGGAGTGCGAAGGAAGAATTTGTTTGATCCGCACCTCCACAGAAGAAATACAAGAAGGTCAAGGTTCCTTCCTTGGTGGCCAGCTCCTATTCTTCATCGCGACAATCGATGAAAATGAAGACTTGGGCGACAACTGCGGCGAGCCCTACTACGACAACCGACCCCGACAACACCGGCTCCTCCATCTACTTGATATTCTTGAGGCGTTAGTCCTCAGTTTCGATCCTTTTGGTCATTCGATGACAAAGGGGGAGAAATTTGAGTTAGTCTTCAAGCAGGTCTATTATATGGGCGTTTTTTTTGCTAAGTTACAACTCTCGCTCTTATGAAACTTTTATTGGATCGAGTTGTAATATTAAACCCGATGGTGCTCTGATACTTTTGATGTGTTCCTCTGCATGCTTATTCCTCATTATATGTTAATACACGCATGTTGAATTACATCAGTCACCATATTTCATCATGCATTTCAAATTCTTCATATTATATGTCAAATGCGTGTATGAATTACAAGATATAGGGGGAGATCTCCATGATTCAACTCTTCAAATGTGCATTGCCTCAAAAGCAAATTCTTCACTATGCACATTTTCAGGGGAGTTCTTCTATATCTTGCAATCAAACTCCTCAATATCAGTATTTACACTTCATATGTTTATCCCCGTTGAAAACTTAACCTATATTGTCATCAATCACCAAAAAGGGGGAGATTGTAAGTGCATCTAGTGCCCCTTAGTGATTTTGGTGTATTGAAGACATATAGGTTAAGGGTCTAATGCGTTTATGAGTGTACACAGGTCTATAAGTCTATGAGGAGTTTGATATTTACAGTGGAAATCGGCCCCTAAAAATGAAGTTCTTCGACTGAAGACTTTGGTATTCTGAAGACTTTCTGAAGACTTTGAAAGTGAAGAAATTGGTGTGACCTTGAAGACTTGGTATTCATTTGAGGAACATGAAGCGTGAAGACTTTTGTTTTCGTAGTTTCATTTTCTCTTTCTTGAGTCATAGGAAACACCGTCTTTGTTAAAGGGGTCGAGGAAATACTAAGGAAAAATTTCAAGGTGATGCTCAACTCAAAATCCTACACCTACCAAATCCTTGAGTGAAGCCTTTGGAAATCTCATACAGTTTAGTCAATTTCTTGATGTGAGAGACGAAGTTCTTACGGTCGTTGAGGAATTTAATCTGGCCCGAGGAGTTAGGAATTCGCCAGTGCGGATTGCCTACACGGTGAGGAACATGATAGCCCTGAGGAATTTGAGAGTCAAATTTCCGACCGTTGCTGTTCTGCACGCCATCTGTTCCAACATATCTTATCCACCTAACGGTCATATCATTGAAGGGCATTTATGTCTTATCATGTCGGGCTGCTCCCTAGGCTATAAATAGCTGCCCCCTACAACCACTAGCTGGTTGGCTGCTCGAAAAAAGCCCGACACTTGTCATTTGAGAGCATCCCATCCTCCGAGGACTTTGAGCGAAAATCATCGAGTAAGGAAAACCCAAATCTAAACACCTACAAACCCAAAGTGTTTGAGCATCACTGAAGAGATTGATCCTGCGTGGATCCGACGCTTGTTACCTTTGAAGATTGTGCTTCTTCTAGACGGTTAGGCGTCATGGTCTAGAGCATCCAAGAGGAATTGTGGATCGCCGAGTGACCGAGTCTGTGAAGGTTTGGAAGTCGCCTGAAGACTTACCACGAGTGATTGGACGAGGTCTGTGAGACCTTAGTTCAAGGAGAATACGGTGAGGACTTGGTGTCCTGAGCTGCGTGCTTTCGGTATTTGGGTGTCCGGGACTGTGTCCTCGAGTTTAAATACTCAGCCGCTCCAACCAGACGTACAAGCGAGACAACAGTTGGAACTGGTCTACCAAATCATTGTCTTCACCAAGCTTCTTGGTTCTATTTCCTCAACTCTTTCATTTTCTCATTACTTGTGTTGAGTGTTTGTTCATATCTGTGTTTGAAGACTTTGGTGAAGACTTTCTCAATTTCCTCGATTCGATTTCTTGATCTGTTTGTCTTCACCTTGTGTTATCCTGTGATTACGCTTTCTGTACTCTGTGCTTGTCTTCATTTCATCATGATGACCATGCTTGTATTCTGTTATGCTTACTCTTGAGTACTTATTCCGCTGCAAGTAGTTCTTCGCTAAGGAATTTCCTCACCGGCAAATTCCTCAGTGAAGAATTCATAAAAATCGCCTATTCACCCCCCTCTAGTCGATATAACGCACTTTCAAGATGAAACTTTTTGAGCTTGTACATCACACATCAATGTGTGTCTCTAATTTTTTTAGAAATTTTTAACATGTTTTGTGTCTTCAAAAAATTTGATCTCATCGATCTCACCTAAGGACAGATCCTATACAAGTCTTTCCGAAAATAAAAGCCCCCAAACAAGACTCGTCGCCTCGGGTAGGTTCAACAGGACCAAGCAAAGAGGGGAAGCAATACAAGAAAAGATGATCGCATAAGCCAGAGTGAGTACTAAGGAAGAAGCCCAGCGGCATGTCCTCCATGCTCGCACTCCTCATCTTCACCAAGCGACCCGCATAAGTTCTCCTCTTCGATGATCAAGCGCTTTCGAAGTAGCGACGATTGATCGTTCGAGCACAAAATCTTCGATTGATGGATCTTGGCACTCACTTTGTCCAGAAGGTTTTTGTACTGCTCCAGGTCGCGCCCTGAAAACACAAGTTCTCATGAGTAGTCCATAAGCTCCAGATTTCCACGATACAAGAAACACTGGTGACTTACTTCTTATTGTTAACGCCTCACAAGGTGGCAAAATCACACATGTTGCAAGGAAAACATAATCCAAAAATATTAGCAATAGCAGACCAAGTTTCTCGGTGTGAAACCGATTCAAATTCACAAAGAAAAGGCAAGTCTTATCATCTACTTCTTGTCTTTACTCAAGTTCGCTCGGGTTAAAATCTTGTTATGGAAAGCCAACCAAATGAACACTAAGTATCTGCGAGGGCCATAATTTTCAAAAAGTTTTTCCAGATCGGGGTATGAACCCCGCCCCAATTGATGTAAACTAGTTGGTGTCAACTGAGCCAAAAGGTTAGCATCCACACACACCTCCTAAATGTGAGTTTCAGCATTTGCCCATCCCACAACTAAGCTACACTGCAATCTTGTTGTTGGCAGATAGCAAAAATGCCCCAAAATTAGGTTTTTGGAGTAGTATCTCCAACCCATATATCATGTCAAAAAATTATATGAGCCTCATCCCCCAAAACCCATCTGTAGAAAGGCCTACCCAGAGAGCGCCCAAGTAATCCCTTTATAGAAGGGGAACCAACACTGAGTTTGGACCAGGAAGTTCAAAAACAAAACAAAAAATGCAAGTTCTAAACCATTGGGTTTGGACCACAAGACATTAGGTTTGTTGGTGGTGTATTTAGGGCATCTCCAATGCTGACCTTGCCCGCATACATCTGAAACGCGCGGTCCAGACGTGTTGTGACATCCAACACGGGCTTGTATCTATTCGCCGAGCCGTTCGGACAAAGTTTCTCCCGTAAACCGGAGACAAACATGAGAGGGGAGGGCTTTGCGGGCGTGTGGACCATTGCCACGCCTGCGTGTGACCGCCCTGCCCCGACCAAACCCCCTCACTCGATGGCGCGCTTCCGCCCAAAAGCGTTGGCGCCGCTCCGAACAGCATCGATCGCATACATGCCCGGCCAGAGCAGACGCAACCTCTCATTGGCACCGACATTGAAGCGGCGCGCCTGCCGAGAGAACGTGACTGCGTCGCTTCCCGGTGCATGCGACTGCTCTGTGTTCAAACGACACCACGGTCGTCCGTCCATCTGTCTTACGCACACATTATGACATGCGATTGCCGCGGAACCTACTCCGACGCCACACGTTATCCCTCTGCTGCCCACCGTTGTCGCCTCCTCCACTATATAAACTGCAGCCCCAACCATAGTCGCATTCATCCTCCTTCGGCCCTTTCTTCTCTGTTGCACCACTCCCGTCATGGGCTCCTCGCGCTCCAAAGCTCTCTGGGACGAATTGTCACCGGAGCGGAAGGAGATGGCGGCATTTCTACCAGGTGGCGAAATTTGGAAGGGCCAGGCCGATGGCGTCCCAATGGAGGATGCGACCGAGGATGAGTCGGCGCCACCCTCCTCGTCGTGTAGTGCACCATGACCGTCGGCGAGGACCATGCCCATTACATGGACATGATGCAGGAGGAGCAGTTCCGGAGGCACGCGTGCGACGCCACCTACAACCTCTAGCTCCTCCGGGAGCACCAAAAGCGGAGGAGCAGCTCAACGCTGCAAGGATAACACGCCGGACGCCGGGCGTGGCGGAAGCGAGCGCTCTTGCTCGAGTGCTACCGTTCTGCCCACGAGATCCGCCTCAGCCCACAGGCAGTACCACCAACGTCAGGCAGAACTGGAGGCCGCCTACAAGGAATTCAACGAGGTGTGGGGCATATCGAAGAGGAGGACAACGTCACGACCACGAAGTCGGCATGTCCGCGGTCGCCACCGACAACAAGGAAGAGTAGTGCATGGTAGGTCACCACCGATTGGGTCTCAAGAAGGTCACCGCTCTCGCCTCCCGTTTAAGCCAAGCTTGGTGGGCTGAACACCGTCGGTCGATTAGCCGCTTGGCAGCAACGTGGAGGCGGACAACTTCACTTCTCGCGGCTCCGGAGATAATGGTTACTGAGGCGAACTCGAGAGCGCCGAGGCAGAACTTGAGAAGGCGAAGCTTCAGTTCTTGGGGCTCATGGCCGAACATGGGAAACGGGCGCCGACGATCATTTAATGAGGTATTATACCTTTAGAGTCGGACGAGCCCCTCTTTTAGTTGAAGTATGTCCGAAATGTAATGAATTTCATTATGTTTATATGAAATCCACCATGTTTGCATGAATCTCTTTCAATTTATATAAAAATTCACCCCGTTGGCAATTTTTTTGTCTGATTGGCTCAAATAGTTGTTAAAATATGTGGGCAGCGTCGGATGGCGGCCTCCGGCATCAGCTCAAGAGACCTAGCTCTTTTTGCGAGGATGCTTCATGATCTCTTGTGTTTAATTAACTATAGGTGCTGGTATTTCTCATGAGAATTTTAGTTATCTTTCTCCTGGCAGGTTGAAAGTGGGTCAGGCATGCTGCCGATCACCGTACCGGCTGCACACAAACCCCTCAATTAATCGATTATCTCTATTTCTATAAGTGACTCAGTTGGTGATGATGATGTGTCTATCATCCGTTATTTCTGATCATTAGATCCGCATCTAACAACCGCGAGGTAAGTTGTGGCATTTTTGCAACAATAACCCGCTTCTCTGCTCCAATTTGCAGAGAACCCCTCCTGCCTAGGCCGGCCCACGCAATAGGGACCTCCTATATGGCCCCCTTCGTGTTGAGAGAAGATTTATGCATGTTTGGGCCGGCCCATTTGTGGGCGGCCTGTTTTTTCAGTTTGCTTTTCATTTCTCTTATTTCGTTTCATTTTTATTTTCTTTCCCAATTTGTTTTCTCTACTTTAAATAAATTGGGGCTTCAAAAAAGTTTCGAAAGTTAAAAAAATCAGAATTTTAAAATTAAATGTTGAATAAATCATAAAATGTTTGTGGATTCAAAAAATGTTAATGATTTTCTTTAAAAATATTCATGATTTAGACAAAAACATATTCAAGAAATTTTAAAAAGGTCAAGATTTTGAAAAAAAATTCGTGTATTAAAAACTGTGAATGAAATTGAATAAAAAGTTTGTCAATTCATAAAAAAACAATGAATTTAAAAAATGTCCTAAAAATTCAAAAAATGTTCATGAATTACAAAATAGTTTACTGATTATAATATTCACTGATTCAAAAAATGATCATGCATTTTATAAAATATTCATTAAATCCAAAAATATTCAGGAATTTCACAAAAAATCCACCAATTTTCAAAAAATGTTCGTCGATTCTAAAAATGATTGCTGATTCAAAAATAAATAAAAAATGTTCACAGTTTTATAAAAAATTGCAAATATTAAAAACGTTGATGACCTAAAAAATCGCAAATTTGAAAAAATATTCACGAATTTTAAAAATGGCCACACGCGTTCACGACGCTTGGATGTTGCCTTCTGCTACCTAAAGTTAGTACAAAATCCGGTCATCTATTTTGGAACGGAGGAGTATGAGCGTATATTTATTTCACCTGAACATAGGTGACCCTATTTTAACTCGAAACCAATCCTGTGTCCGAGTCCGACTGCAGCTCCCTTTCTTGTCTGACCGCAGCTCGGCACCCTCCTTTTATAAGTACTCCCCTGCACCGCTTATAGCAACACAAATTACAACAAGAACAACCACAAGCGATCGAGATCGAGATATGCAGCGTGGACGCATCGGCGTGAACCCGGCCGCCGGCAAGTTCGCCATGTTTCCACCGCCGCCGCCGCGCTTCAAGTTCAACCACATGTTTCCCGTGCAGGCGCAGCTCCCGCCGTTTGCCTACCACGCTGCTCCCCTGCCGCCGGTACAGCCGCAGCTGGCCGTCCAGGTGCGTCCAGTGTGGGCGGAGAGCTTCAACGAAGAGTGGGCCTACCTCCAGAGCTTCGCCGCGGGCGCCCGCTACGTCGCTGTCGATGTGCACTACCCGGGACTCGTCCACGCCGCCGGACAGGACCTCAGCAGCCTGACGGTGGAGCACCGCTACGCGCTCATGAAGGCCAACGTGGACGGCCTCAAGCCGCTCCAGGTCGGCATCGCCGTCTGCGACCACCTAGGCCAGCAGGTCGCCTGGGAGTTCAACCTCCGCGACTTCTGCCGCCTCGCCGACCCGCACGACGACAAGGCCCTCGACTACCTCGCCGCCCGCGGCCTTGACCTCGACACGCTCCGCAACCACGGCGTCGACGCCTACATGCTCGGCATGCTGCTCATGGGCTCCGGCCTCATCGGTGCCGGGCACGGGCGGCCGCTGTCGTGGATCACCCATGCCGGTGCCTACCACGTGGCGTACCTCCTCAAGATTGTCACGGGCGGCGCCCCGCTGCCGCACGACGTGGCCGGGTTCCTTGGCGCCGTGCAGTACTACCTCGGCCAGCAGGTCTATGACGTTGCCACGATGGCAGCCGACTGCGAGGGCATGCCGGTGGGGCTGGACCTCATCGCCGCGAGCCTGCGCATCCATCCGCCGTGGGGGAGCCCTCGCCTCGCGGGCGCCACCGGCGTGCGCGCGCTTCTGGCCTTCAGGATTTTGAAGGACGGGCAGTTATTAGGCGGCAACGTGGAGAGGTTCCGAGGCCTGCTTCAGGGTCTGCAGCATTAGTTTTTCGACGGTCGATCAGAATCACACACGAGTTCACTTGCGTCAATCATTGGTCAAGAGTTCAGAAGATTGTTACTCACTACAGTTTTATAGTATAGGTCAAGCGTTTGTTTTCCTCATCGCAGAAAAAAAAAGAACATTTGATTTTCTTTTTAGTAGTAATCAAATTTATTTATTTTGCATGGTAGTAGTAATCAAAACTTCCAGTCAAGGTTTTAGTGACGAGTGATGTATTTGTCGTAATAATTACTTGAGCAGTATGTATAAACTTCCAATCAATATTTTAGTAGTATGTATTTATCGTAATTTGATAAGTAATGTTTTTGTCAACTGTCTATCTTCTACGCTTTTTTTTTTGTTGAAAAAGGAGGATCACCCCCGCACTCTGCATCTGAATGATGCATTTTCTTAGGGCGTCTCCAACGTCGGATTATTTGTCTGTGGACATGTCCGCGAACAGTAATACAAAGAGTCGGTCATCCAACGCTTACCGTAAACCTTCATTTGTAATACAAATGGATTCAGACATAATTCATGCAAACGGACATAAATTTGATATATTTTATATACAAACCGAACAATATTTCAGCTAAAACCTAAACTAATTCGTAAGGCCAACTCCACCGCGCGACCCTATCCTGTCCGCCCCCGTCCGTTTGGGGTAAAAAGGGACAAAAGCGGCCCGGTAGCCTTGTGACCTCAAGCGGACTTTGTCCGCTTTGTGTCGCTTTCGACCCATCCATGGCCCAAGTTTGCGCCCGCTTTTGGGGTGAAACGGACACCTGTGAACGCTTGATCGTCTGCCGTGTCCTCCACAGCCCGCCCGTCGGTGGCACAGGACGGGCCTTTTTCTATCCGCCCCTCCCTCCCTCCGGCCGCATCCACTCCACTCTTCCCCTCTCTTCCCCTCGCCGCTTGCCCGCCTTCGATGCCATTGCAGCCGTACCTTGACGGGCCTTGCCCAACCCTTCCTCTCGTCGCCGCCGAAGCTACCCAAGCACGGCCACCTTGTTCTTGCACCCGTCGGCGGATTTGGGGCGGATCCGGTCGGTCTTGAGCTCGCCCGGCTGTGGGAGGCCGGGCAGCATCATGGATCGCAGAACCTCGCGGAAAAGGCCTGGCGAAGGCCGCAAGGCCACATCTGACGATTGCTCGTCCTCTAGCCGCTCGGATCTGCACCGTCGGTGGCCCGCCCGGCAGATCTGTGAATGGCGGCGGCCGGGCTCGGTGCTTGCCCAAAAGCTCGTCGGCGCACCGCTGTTGCCCCTCATCAAGTGCGGCCCTTTGCCCAAGGGTGGTCGTGCGCCGCGTGTCTACAACGCCGGAGCATCCCGGATGGGTGTTCATCAAGTGCTTAAACGATGGGGTATGCGCTCTTTTAGCTTCGGTTTGTGCTCTTGGATTAGACTAGTGATGCTAACTTTAAGTTTTATTGTGTAGAACGGATGCAAGTTTTGGTATTGGGAAGAAGATGTGACGCCCGGGTAGTTACGCTACAGTAACCCTCCGCCAATGATGCCACGTCACCACGATTAATGTTGATAGTCTTGCGATGGTTCAAATCCCGTTCAAAATTCAAATTTTAAAATAAAAACAAACAACAAACGTTTTCAAACAATAAAGCTAAAATGTTCGGGTTGTGCCAAATATTGCATAGGTAATTATGGCGAAGGAACCACACTATTATATAATGCTTAAAAACTATGAGATGAATAAAACAGTAGCAAAAACTATTATTTAAATACTTTAAATATTACATAATTACAAAACTATTTTATTTTGGGTTAGCAAATTTATGAGGCAGTGGCATAATTAGTAAACATCAATTTAGGTGCCACTTTGGTATTTTGTTATCACTAGAATAAATAGCAACTCAAAGTAATAAAATAAATCAAAGAAAGAAAATACAAAAGGAGGAAACAAAAAAAAAGGAAAAGAAAAGCAAGCACCCCCCGGGCCGGCCGACCCAACTGGCCGGCCCATTCGGCCACCGGCCCAACTGGGCCATGGCCCAGTCGGCCGCCCCCTGGCCTATAGGCCACCCCACACCCCGGAAACCCTAGCCTCCCCCCCACGTCGTTTCCCCCTCCCGATCCAATCCAGATCGGGGACGAGACCCCCACTCGCCCCACCCCGCTTGCCCCCCTCGCTCCCCCCGATCTGGATCGGGAAAACGCCCGCCGCCGCCCGGAACCCGCCGGGCCCGCCCGCCGCCTGCGTCGTTGGTGCCACCTGCGCTTGGTGCCACTGCAGCCGCCTCGTCGCCTCGCCTCATCCCCTTGACCTTCCCAGGCCTCGTCGGCCTTCGTCGTCCCCCATAACAACCTCCCAGCGCCGCCCGGATCAACCTTCGCCATGAGCAGGACTACCTCGCCGGACTGCCTCCCGGCCGTCGTCTCCGTCCTCCGCCCCAAGCCCCCGCCCCAGACCCTACTCCCCCTGGAGGCCCTCTCCTCCTATCTCCCTCGCGTGCAGCGCTCACGCACTGCCGGCGCCCAGCCCATGAGGCCGTGCCCTGCACGCGCCCATCCGCATCGGCACGCTGGCGCTGCACAACTCCGTCCTGCTCCCTCGCCTCCGCCCCTGTTCCCCGACAAGTGCGCCTCCTCTGAACTTGGCGCGGACCCCCTCATGGCTCCCTCACCATGGCAGGAGCCCAGTGATGGCCGCTAGTTGATCCTGTGCCTACTCTCGTTGTCCACGGGCGAGGCCACCAGACGGGCGCCCGCCCGCACCCGCTCGGGCAGTGCCCGCCGCCCGCACCCGCTAAGGCACCTATGAAAAATGGGCCCCACTCCAAAATGTTTTTTAAAAAAAAGCATAAAAAATATATATAATAATAATAAATAAATAATAAAAATAAATATATAATTAATTAACTAATAATTAAAAATAAATAAATAATTAATTAAGTTAATTAATCCTACTTAATTAATCTAATTACATGTTAGTCTAACTAAGCAATAATTAGTTTAACCTAACCATAATTAACTTAACAGTGTATGACAGGTGGGTCCCACTGGACCCACTGGTCAGGTTGACCAGTCAACCCTATTGACTGCTGACGTCAGCATGACATCATGCTGATGTCATAATTCCATTTTTGAATTAAATTAAATAATTAATTAAATTCCAGAAATTAATAAAATCATTAGAAAATCATATCTTTTAATCCGTAACTCGGATCAAATTATTTTCAACATGAAAGTTGCTCAGAACAACGAGGCGATTTAATCCGGATCTGCATCGGTTCGTCGCCACACATCCTAGCATAGCAAACGCGCAACTTTCCCCTCTGGTTCATCATCTGAAAATCACGAAACAGGAATACTTTCCGGATGTTTCCTTCAACTGGTATATCGCCTACTACTGCGTTAGGTCACCCTAGCACCGCGTATTGCCATGATATGCTTTGTGTTGCTTTGATTGCTATATTATTAATTGTGTTCCCCTCCGTTACTTCCTTAGGTGACGCCAGAGGGCTAGAGGTGACCCCTGACCGACTACATTGAAGATGACCCTTCCTTCTTGCGGAGCAACCAGCAAGCCCCCTTGATCATCGAGATATCGCCTACTCTTCTCTATCGCTTGCATTAGAGTAGTGTAGCATATTCTTGCTTCGATTAATCCTATCTTTCTTTGCATAGCTTTGTCCTTGCTACTCTTGTTGTTACCTTTACTGTTATCCTCTTTGCTTAGTATAGGATGCTAGTGTTCCATCAGTGGCCCTTCACTCTTGTCCGTCTGCCATGCTATACTACTGGGCTGTGATCACTTCGGGAGGTGATCACGGGCATATACTATATACTTTACACTATTACATTACCTGTGATCTTGTTAGGAGATGAAATTTGAAAGGACAGGTGGCTCCATCCGGTAGAGGTGGGCTGGGTTCAAGCGGCCCCATTGTTACTTTGTGGCGGGCGGCAGGCAGGTTGTGGCCACCTAGGAGAGAGGTGGGCTGACCACTGGTCGGCGTTCAGCGGATACTTAACACGCTTAACGAGATCTTGGTATTTGATCGTAGTCGGCCATTTGGTCTATACGCACTAACCATCTCTGTGGGGAGTAGTTATGGGTATCCCGTCGTGGTATCGGCCAAGCCTTCGTGGCCTTGTTGGCGGCGCCGCCGCGCCGGATTGGAACGTAAGCCTGCTCTTGTACTAAGGGGCTAGTTACGCTTTTCGGCCGCCCTACTTAGCGTCTTGGTGTGCTAAGAGGCGATGGGCCCCGGAACCCTGTCGCGCTTAGGTTTGAACGGCGTCTTGGCCTCTCTGTTGTGCCTAGGTGGCACTGCGGCGTGTTGATCTTCCGCGGCGGGCATGACCCGAGAATGTGTCCGGCCAAATGGGATCAAGCGTGTTCGGTTATGTGGTGCACCTGCAGTGAAGTTAATCTATTCGAATAGCCGTGATCTTGATAGCAGGCGACTTGGAGTTGTACCTTGACCTTATGACAACTAGAACCGGATACTTAATAGAACACACCCTTCGATTGCGAGATATAACCCGGTGGTCGCTCTCTCTCGAGTTACGAGGAGGATGGCGGGTAGGATTATGCTATGCGATGCTACTTGGAGGACTTGGTCTACTCTCTTCTACATGTTGCAAGATGGAGGCTGCGAGCGTAGTCTTGACGGGATTAGCTATCCCCTCTTATTACGGCATTCTGCAGTTCGATCCACTGATATGGCCCTTTACACATATATCCATGCATATGTAGTGTAGCTCCTTGCTTGCAGTACTTTGGATGAGTACTCACGGTTGCCTTGTTCCCCTTTTCCCCTTTCTTTACCCGGTTCTGCGCGACGAACGATGGAGCCAGGAGCGACGCCACCGTCGATGGCGACTACTACCTCGGAGGTGCCTACTACTACGTGCTGCCTTGGCGGCGACCGGGGAGTAGTTTAGGAGGATCGAGGCGGGAGGCATGCGCCTCTTCGATCTGCATCCCGGTTTGTGCTAGCCTTCTTAAAGGCAAACTTGTTTTAACTTATGTCCGTACTCGGATATTGTTGCTTCCATTGACTCGTCTATGATCGAGCACTTGTATTCGAGCCCTCGAGGCCCACGGCTTGTATTATGATGCTTGTATGACTTATTTTTATTTGTAGAGTTGTGTTGTGATATCTTCCGTGATTCCATGATCTTGATCGTACTGCGTTTGCGTGTATGATTAGTGTATGATTGAATCAGGCGTCTGAGATTGGTATCAGAGCCGACTGCCTGTAGGAATCCCCCTTCCAACTCCTTGGCCGAAGTCGAGTCTAGACTTTACAAAACTTTTACTAACATGGCTGTGCGGCCCATGGGCCCACGTCGCCATTGGGTGGTATTAGGATCTTTTACTCCTCGACCTTTACTCTGGGATTCTGAACTCTCTTCTATTCGGGTTAAACAATTTTTACTAAAATCTAACTTTAGGTTCTCGAAAATACTTTCTACCGTAGAGGCCCTTGATCGAGATGGTCACCGATCGCACCGAAGACTTGAGATACTCTTTGATATTCTCTCGAGACTTTGTGCCCATCACTTTGCTATTCCCGACCACCGATAAATCCTTATGGATAACTACTTACACTTGCCATTCTTACGATCATCCCCCATTGATCTTGTTATTACAAGATACCGAAGTTTTATCTATTGTTCCGAGAATACTTCGTGCCTACCTGCCTAGCAGTTCTTTGCCACATGAATACCCCTGCAAATAACTCCTCGCACTTGGCGAGTATCCGCTCATCCCCAGGTGTTCAGGAGTGTCACAAAAGTCTTCAAAATACTATTCGATCTGCCGAAAATCCTCTGGAGCCTTTGGCTCTTGAAATTCTTGCTTGCTCGCATTATGGTTAATCCCATAAGTCTCGTAGTCTTATTGACATTCCTTGTCATTATCATTTTGGGTCTATTGACTCAATATGTTTGTGAATACACGCAATCATCATTGATCCTTATAAATTACCTTTCCGGCTGAGCTGCCATTCTTTTAACTGGAATTGGTTCTCGACCAATCCAATTGTCGTTGATTGTACCGCTAAGTCTATTCAGCTTATCCATTCTTGATCAGAACATTTTCTCCTGATCCCTTGATTTGAAAATCATAATTACTTTGCTAATTAAGCGTTGAACTATTCAGCTGGTCTATAAACCGATGCATTTGCAATCTTTCTTCCTCTGATTGGGTATCGATACTCATATCAGCCCCATTGTGGATCGTCGTATCCACTGTTGGATTATTATCCGACAGTGTACTTCATAATTAATCACTTTGTGAGTTCATTCTCTGATACATAATGCCTTTGGTAAATTGTATCCTTTCCTTTTGTCAACCATGCTCTGCTTTCGAGCTGGTAATATTTACTCTTGAAGCTTATGGTATATGTTAAGTAGAAGCCCGATGGGATTGAACCAACGCCTTCCCTCATCGGTGTGAACCCGAAGATTTCACGAGTCATACTTATCTGGTATTGCACCAGGTAAAACTTTCAACAACTAATGTCATCTTCGAAATACGAGAGGTGAATGGAAGATTATGCATTGAGGAAGTGGGAGTCGACCTTGAACTTTGTGTCCATGCCCATGGACGCGATGTATATCCTATCATGGAAGCTTCTTGTAATAATAACTATTTCCTTGATAGCTAACATATGGTATCTGTGAATTGATCCCTTACAACCGTGGTTCCAACCATGATTGTTCTTCTTTGATTCCATTTCTCGGACAAGTTAAAACAATTGTCTCCTATGGATCAATACACCATTCCAACCTTTACTTTGATCTAGTGTAGTATTACCCCACGGTATCTCGAGATTATCATGGAACTGCATAACTTCTTATGAGTTCTTCATCAAGTGCTACCTTCCCTTGATTCCAATTTTTCACGGGCTCGAGTTATTAAACACTCAAAGACACCGATAACTGAACCGAGTCCGCTCTACGGTTCAACAACTCTTGATAGCTTCTATAAGTGCGAAGTTTGTACCCGATCACGCCATTCCTAACCTGTTTGGCTATATCATTGTCGTGGCGATTCTAAGCTGTGCTACTGGTCCTTATTCTCGGAGCACCAATTTGCGGCGATAGCTAAGCTTACGTCGATTTTCCTCGTCAGACCCTTTCACCTTAAACAACAAGCTTGAGTTCGAGTTTGTGTCAGAATCTGTGGTTCCAATAACCTCTTGCTTCATCATTCCTTTGACTTGATGTCGTCGCTGATTGACTACATCTGCATGAAATCTCTCGACAATTGTGTCGTGATCATCATCAACCTTATGAGCTCTTCCAGGAATTCAATTGAATTCATGATGGGTAATACCATCCTTGCCCCTCGATGATTCCTGTTCTCATCGACCACTTTATTGCCTTCCTTTCAACACAACTTGTTCGTGTTTTGTATAAACCTTGAGATCCCTGCTACCCAGCAGTTGATCTTCCTTACCTCGGAAGTATTACCATATCTTTTTGTCAAGAATGTGGTGAGAATTTCACCACCTCTTAAGAATTCTTGATATCATAATACTTCTTGCCATCTTCGTTCATTCCTTGGTCCCCGTATTGTTTTCAACCGGAATACCGACAATGGAGCTATGACGTGTGAATTCAAAACTTCTAGCAACCCTATTGCTTTGAAGTGAATGGGCGATAGTTCATTCTAAGTCCTTCGCTAATTGAATCACCATTCTAGCATTGGCCGTGCAACCCAACCCATATTTCGGGTGCACCGTTCAACCAATGTTTAATTATGTATGTTTTCCTCGAGCATATCCCATTATATCATTTGATCTAACAAATGTCATCTTCTTGTTCACATAATTGTGGTAATCCATCTTTTGGAAATCCCAATGAATTTTATTTGAGTTCATCAGTCCACCTCCTCATTCTCTCCTTGGTTTTAATGATGAACTCATGATTGAACTTGCTTCCATAGTTTATTCAGGAAGCTTGCAACCCCATCACGTCAAATTGAGCTGCACCCTTCCTTCTCGGGCATCATGAGTGCAGGGTATCCTGACACCAATCGGATCTAAATCTCGGGTCGAGATATGATGGTTTGAACATATTTTCAGGAGTTATAACATTGGTCTTTATATGGCCCGGTAAGGTGATGTCATGCCTAGCACACACTGGCTGGGGAACCCAATGTTATAATAGCCCTCTTTTCAGCAAGGTTAGTCATTCTTCCATAAGGAAATTGTAAGACTTATTCTATAAGATGTTCCTGATGGATCCTTTGTGAATACAAAGTCTGACCTTTGCTTGAAGACCATGTCAATGCTATCTCGAAGCATGTCTATGGTACCCCGATTTTCAACAAGATCATTTGAAGCCAATGCTAAATGTTTCCTGCTAAATTATCCAAACACCGTTGTATGGGTAATGTCATGAAAATTCTTCCCCTTACCTAAAGAGTTTTCTACATTATATCCTGTCATGGATATCATGCTCTGCTTGTCCTTGGGAAGGATATACCCTTGAAATATGTGTTTAAACACATTTTCCTTTCCATTGTTACATTTAATCTGATAATCTTATTTTCCTTTCCATTGGTTGGTTTAACCTTTCTTGAGGTCTATATAATCTAAGAAGTAATATTCTCCTACTTAGGTAAGCACCTCGTGGTACAACTCTGCCAGTAAGACCCTGTTACTATTGTTGGTGACATTTCGGTAACCACCGATGGACGAGAACTTTGCCTATTGGTCCGCCTCGATGCAACGAGCAGGAAAATGGTTCTCTTCGTCCCTCGCCCTTGGTACCAACGTTGTTGCCGACATAAGCGACATGGTACTCTCGACATGCCTTGCTATCATGACCGTGAAAGATGTCCTTTGCTCCTATTAAAAAAAACACATGGTGGGCCCATAACCCACAGTTCCACAGGATCGAAACCTGACATCCTGTACACCCCCTATTCCCAAAGTTATTCCTGTGGCGTGGACTCGTATGTAATTCACGGGCCCTTTGTCCTAGTGATATATTCTGGTATTAGGCATAATACTTACTGTCGCTACTCTGAACCCCTTTCTCACCCTGGTTCAGGCTTCGAGCAACTATCTATTCTCTTGGAGCCTCTTATGGTACCTTCGTACCTTACTCTCGAGGTATTTCATATGTTCAACTCGAGAGATAATCTTATACTCATTCATGGGTTAACCCTGCATTGTTTCCCTCAAAAGCATTATGTCGTAGTGAGCTGCCCTTATCCTTTCGTGAAATGCGATGGAGTTCGAAGAGATGATGACAAGTTTATCATGATGCATCGGAATAAAGAATTGAAGACATCAACGAAAGGATTAACTTCTTCGAGAAGGCCCGTTAGAAATATCGTAACAGGACCTTTCCCCCTTACTACGCCTCTTAAATCTGGGGCGAGATTTCTTGTAGTGGAGGAGAATTGTGGCCTTGGGTAGTTACGCTCTGATAACCCTCCGCCAATGATGCCACGTCACCACGATTAATGTTGATAGTCTTGCGATGGTTCAAATCCCGTTCAAAATTCAAATTTTAAAATAAAAACAAACAACAAACGTTTTCAAACAATAAAGCTAAAATGTTCGGGTTGTGCCAAATATTGCATAGGTAATTATGACGAAGGAACCACACTATTATATAATGCTTAAAAACTATGAGATGAATAAAAAGTAGCAAAAACTATTATTTAAATACTTTAAATATTAAATATTTACAAAACTATTTTATTTTGGGTTAGCAAATTATGAGGCAGTGGCATAATTAGTAAACATCAATTTAGGTGCCACTTTGCTATTTTGTTATCACTAGAATAAATAGCAACTAAAAGTAATAAAATAAATAAAAGAAAGAAAATACAAAAGGAGGAAACAAAAAAGGAAGAAAAGCAAGCACCCCGGCCGGGCCGACCCAACTGTCCGGCCCATTCGGCCACCGGCCCAACTGGGCCATGGCCCAGTCGGCCGCCCCTTGGCCTATAGGCCACCCCACACCCCAGAAACCCTAGCCTCCCCCCCCACGTTGTTCCCCCCTCCAGTCAATCCGGATCGGGGCCAGAGACCCCACTCGCCCCACCCCGCTTTCCCCTCGCTCCCCCCGATCTGGATCGGGCGAAAAGGCGCCCCGCCGCCGCCCGGAACCCCCATCGGAGCCGCCCCGCCGCCCTTCCGTCGTTGGTGCTACCTGCGCCGCCTCGTCGCCTCGCCTCATCCCTTGACCTCCCGAGGCCTCGTCGGCCTTTCATCGTCCCGCCGGCAACCTCCCCTCGCCGCCCGGATCAACCTTCGCCTCTGAGCAGGACTACCTCGCTGGATCGCCTCCCGGCCGCGTCGTCTCCGTCCTCACTTGACCCATGCCCAGACCCTACTCCCCCTGTGAGGCCCTCTCCTCCTCTCTTCCTCGCGTGCATGTGCTCACCGGCGCCTTGTAGCATGCCCAGGAGCCGTGCCCTGCAGCGCCATCCAGCGTCGGCGCCTGGCGCCCGCCCAGACTCCGTCCCTGCTCCCTCGCCTCCGCCCCCTGTTCCCCATAAGTCGCCTCCTCCTCCCCGAACTTGGCGCGGCCCCCCTCCATGGCTCCCTCACATGGCCGAGCCCAATGATGGCCATTGGTTGATCCGTGCCTACTCCCGTTATCCACAGGCGAGGCCACCAGACGGGCGCCCGCACTTCCCTCGAGGCGTGCGCCGCCCGCACCCGCTAAGGCCCAGTGGCCCTATGACAATGGGCCCCACTCCAAAATGTTTTAAAAAAAAGAATAAAAAATTATATAATAATAATAATAAATAATAAAAATAAATATATAATTAATTAATAACTAAAAATAAATAATTAATTAACTAAGTTAATTAATCCTACTTAATTAATCTAATTACATGTTAGTCTAACTAAGCAATAATTAGTTTAACCTAACCATCATTAACTTAACGATTGTATGTGGTGGGTCCCACTTTGGACCCACTTTGGTCAGTTGACCGATCAACCCCGTTGACTGCTGACGTCAGCATGACATCATGCTGATGTCATAATTCCATTTTTGAATTAAATTAAATAATTAATTAAATTCCAGAAATTAATAAAATCATTAGAAAACCATATCTTTTAATATGTAACTCGGATCAAATTATTTTCAACATGAAAGTTGCTCATAACGACGAGACGAATCCGGATACGCAGTCGGTTCGTCCGCCACATATCCCTAGCATAGCAAACACGCAACTTTCCCCTCCGGTTCATCTGTCCGAAAATTGAACAAGTAATACTTTCCGGATGTTTCCCCCCTTCACGGTATCGCCTACTACTGCGTTAGGTCACCCCTAACCTTTAGCGTATTGACATGATATGCTCTATGTTGCTTTGATTGCTATATTATTAATTGTGTTCCCCCTCCGTTACTTCCTTCCGGTAGACCCCGAGATTGCCGGTGACCCCCTGTTCGACTACATTGAAGATGACCCTTCCTTCTTGCCGGAGCAACCAGGCAAGCCCCCCCCTTTGATCACCAGATACCGCCTACTCTTCTCTATACTGCTTGCATTAGAGTAGTGTAGCATGTTACTGCTTTCAGTTAATCCTATACTGATGCATAGCCTGTCCTTGCTACTACTGTTGTTACCTTTACCTTTATCCCTCTTGCTTAGTATAGGATGCTAGTGTTCCATCGGTGGCCCTACACTCTTGTCCGTCGACATGCTATACTCTTGGCTGTGATCACTTGGGAGGTGATCACGGGCATATACTATATACTTTACACTATTACATTACATGATATCTTGTTAGGAGATGGGGAAATTTGAAAGGACAGGTGGCTCCATCCCGGTAGAGGTGGGCACTGGGTTCCCGGCCTTTGTTGTTACTTTAATGGCGGAGCGACAGGGCAGGTTGTGGCCACCTAGGAGAGAGGTGGGCACGACCTGGTCGGCGTTCATGGATACTTAACACGCTTAACGAGATCTTGGTATTTGATCGAGTCGGCCATTTGGTCTATACGCACTAACCATCTACGCGGGAGTAGTTATGGGTATCCGGCGTCGTGGTATCGGCCAAGCCTTCGTGGCGCCAGGCCGAGCGGCGCGCACCGGATTGGAACGTAAGCCTGCTCTTGTATTGAGGGGCTGGATTACGCTTTCGGCCGCCCTACATAGCGTGCGAGGTGTGCTAAGAAGCGATGGGCCCCACCCCTATGCGCTTAGGTTTAGACCGGCGTGCTGACCTCTCTGTTGTGCCTAGGTGGGGCTGCGACGTGTTGATCTTCCGCGGCCGGGCATGACCCAAAAAAGTGTGTCCGGCCAAATGGGATCAAGCGTGTTGGGTTATGTGGTGCACCCCTGCAGGGAAGTTAATCTATTCGAATAGCCGTGATCTTCGGTAACAGGACGACTTGGAGTTGTACCTTGACCTTATGACAACTAGAACCGGATATTTAATAGAACACACCCTTCCAAGTGCCAGATATAAACCGGTGGTCGCTCTCTCTCAGGGTTACAAGGAGGGGATCGCCGGGTAGGATTACGCTATGCGATGCTACTTGGAGGACTTCAGTCTACTCTCTTCTACATGTTGCAAGACGGAGGCTGCCAGAAGCGTAGTCTTTGACAGGATTAGCTATCCCCCTCTTATTACGGCATTACGTAGTTCGGTCCACGACATGGCCCTTTACACATATATCCATGCATATGTAGTGTAGCTCCTTGCTTGCAGTACTTTGGATGAGTACTCACAGTTGCCTTGTTCCCCCTTTTCCCCTTTCTTTACCCGATTCTTTGTGACGGACGATGGAGCCCGGGGCAGGACGCCACCGTCGATGGCGACTACTACCTCGGAGGTGCCTACTACTACGTGCTGCTGCGGCAGCGACGACCGGGAGTAGTTTAGGAGGATCCCAGGCGGGGAGGCCTGCGCCTCTTCGATATGCATCCCGGTTTGTGCTAGCCTTCTTAAGGCAAACTTGTTTAACTTATATGCGTACTCAGATATTGTTGCTTCCGCTGACTCGTCTATGATCGAGCACTTGTATTCGAGCCCTCGAGGCCCCTGGCTTGTATTATGATGCTTGTATGACTTATTTTTATTTGTAGAGTTGTGTTGTCATATCTTTCCGTGAGTCGCTGATCTTGATCGTACACGTTTGCGTGTATGATTAGTGTACGATTGAATCGGGGGCGTCACAGAAGAGTACATCGATATGTTGATAGAGCGAAATGTATTGCATGTTCGTGCACTTTTAGCTAGCCTAGAGGCTTTAGATGAGACAAGTGCAATTGTTGCTAGATTAGAGGCTAGACACGATACTACGTGCGAAGAAGCAACAAGGCACGATACTACGTGTGAGGAAGCAACGTCGACTTTTGGCTTGAAGAAGAAAGGAGGGTGCAACGCCGTGCCTCCTCCACAGATCAACAATGAGTCCATCGAGAAGGCCCTAACCCAACTCAAGGGAGCATTTATGGAAGTTGGGTATCTTCTCAAATGTATTCTTGTGGTTATCGTTTTCTTTGGCCTTGCTTTACTAGTCAAAATGTGATGATGTATTGTCATGTACCAAAAATGAATGATAAAAAAATTGAAGGACTTGCAAAGAAATATACGCGGACAGGATGGGGCAAATGGATGCGGCCGCGCGCTGGGCGCACGGCCACCGCATCCCAGGACAGGCCCGAACACGACCCCAAATCCCTACCCAAACGGACAGAATCCGGACAAAACGGACGTCCGTTTGGGGTCGCGCGGTGGAGTTGGCCTAACGGACGGTGACCTCGTACTTCTGGTCGGGTTGGCCGGCGGCACCAAAGGGCATGGGGACCTGACAGCTCTGCCTAGCCGCTACCTGGTGTTCGTCGAGAAGCCGCTCCGCATCCTCCTACGTCGTGCGGAGGGACGCCTCGACCGACGCCGACTCTAGCCGGAGAGCCCTGCCCTTGCCCTTGTCGGCGGCGACGGAGGTGTCCCCAATCGTGACAAGTTCCCCGTCAAGGCAACGCAGTCACTGCATGGACATCTCTGTGATGGTCATCGACCGGTCACGGGTCTAGGCCTCCGTGAGGTTGGGGCCCATGGTGTTGGACTTCGTGAACGTCGCCTTCTGCGCCGCTCGCGCCGTGTGTGCCTCCTTGGATGCTTCTCCTACGTCGAGATGATGCTCTGTGATGAGGTGTGGCGCCGCCGCCGTAGCCACCGAGGTAGTGGAGGAGGCGCTCTAGGCAACTCCTTCACGGCCATGGTGCTTTAGCCGTGACGCGACGGCAACGCCGGCGCCTCCTTCACGTGATATCTGATTAGAAAGATTTCAAAATCGCTTATAGAAAAATAACATGGAGTTTGTCAGGGCCAAGGAAGCCCTCCTATCACTACTATTGGGCCAGCCCAAGTAGCTTCCTGCAGGTTAGTTCATCTTTCATCTTTTTTTTGTTTTGTTCATATTTCGAAAATATTCTAAATACATACATTTGAAAATGTTAAATTACTTAAAAAAATGTAAACCGCGAATTTGGAAAATGTTAATGAATGTAAAAAAATGTTAGCATAGTTATAACATATGTTGATATCACTCAAAAATTGTATGTAACATTTAAAAAGTGTTCATTTCAAAAAGATGTACGTGAAATATTTTATAGTGCAAAAAATATGCTTGTGTAATAAAAAAAAACTTTCATACTGTTCAAACATAAGGTAAGTTACGGCGGGCGGCGGTTCCTTGGGTGAAATTGCGCGCGGTGTCTTTGACGATGGCGTGGTCGCCGGCAGGGAGGACGATGGAGCTCGCCTAGGTCCACCGTCCACGTACGATGGAGGACGTAGGTGCTGAGCCCGCGCGCGAGAGAGGAGAGGTCGCCTGGATCGTTGGATGATGTGGTAGCTTCCTCAGCGGCGCGTCCGCGAGGCAGCCATGAATTTGCATGCATGCAGTTGATCTGCACCTTCATAGCGCTCCTAGCTAGCTCGCAAATTGGAATTTTGGAAGACGAGGGGAGGTGCCGTACGGCATGGCTGGCCGGTGCCGGAATTTTGGAAGAGAAGGAGCTCGTCGGCGGCGAACGGGAACGGCGGAGGGCGAAATTAACTGGGGCTGAGATTGATGACGCGAGCGTACGGTTATTTATTTTTATTTATATGGAATGGAGCCGCTGAGCCCGAGCTAGCTAGCGGTGGATCCTGAAGTAGTGGAGCACGTCCTCCCTGCTGGCGGCGGCGGCGCTGTAGGCCTTGATGAACTCGCTGAACTCGAACTCCTCGAACTTCGCGGGTCCCGTCGCCTCGTTCACCATCTCCGGCGCCGGCCCGATGCGGCACTCCATCTTGGGCATGATGAGGGTCACCACCGACAGCCTCACCGTGTCGGTGTTCGTGACGGCGCGGTGTTCCACGCTGGCCAGGAGCCCGTTGGTGATGATCTCCCTCTGGTGGCCCAGGTTGACGACGAAGGCGCCGGGGACGGGGCGTACGAGGAGCCACCGCCCGCCGTGCCTCGCCTGCAGCCCGGCCACGTCGCCCTGGGAGAGCACGGTGAGGAGGTGGCGGTCGCAGTGCGGGAGGAGGCCCAGCGCGAGGCTCGGGTCCGGGCACGGCGGGTAGTAGTTGACGTTCATCTGGGTGCTGCCGCCGCTGAGGTCGCCGGCGAAGAATCCGTCGTCGAGGCCGAGTCCCTCTGCAATGAGCCGAAGCAGCGTCTGTGCAAACTCGTGCACCGCCGCGGAGTACTTGGCGAGGGAGCTCCTGAAGCTTCCCGGCTTTTCCGGCCACTCTCGGACGTACTCGTCGGTGACCGGGTGGCAGTTGATCTTGAGGTAGTCGAGCCAATAGCGGTCCCCGTTCCGGTCATATGGGGTGCTGGAGGACACGCGGAAGTGCTTGCTCAGGTCATCGGAGCGGTACGGCAGCTTGTCCTCCGCCGGCATCGCGAAGAACCCCGCCGCCGCCTCGCGGAACCCCTGCACCACGTCCTCCGCCACGCCGTGGTTCACCACCTATATATATGGAAAGATCGACCAATTCAAATCAGCTAGCTCAGCTAAAGCAACACACCTTCCATACCTAACCTAATAGTGTGAATCAACCGACGCGCATGCCTGGAAGATGCCGAACTCCTTGCTGGCCTTGATGATCTCGGCGGCGACCAGGTGACGCCGGCGGTCGTCGGTGCCGTGGAGGTCGATGACCGGTATGGCGGCATCGGAGCTGGGTTCGTCGTCGAGGAGCGAAGGGCGCTTCTCCGGGGGCAACACGTACTTGTCCGGCACGGAGGTGTGCACCGGGCAATCGGACAGCAGCTCCATCTCTGTCTCCGATGGATCAATGGACCTTCTCTTCTGGTTTGCTGCTGACTGGTTAGAAGAGTATGATATATAGAGGGGCGTGCTTCGTACATCCCCTTCGAAATATTGAAAATGGATCGCATGACATATATGGGTTCTTTTTTTCTTTTGCGGGGGCATGAAACATGTGGTTAGCAAGAGCACAATCCACAAAAATATTGAAAAGAAATATTTCATCCAATAAAAAACATACATTTTTTTTTTGTCTTCGCAGTCCTGATTTTTTTATAACAGATATTCGATCCTAGTTTGATTGTATCTTCTATTTTGTTGACTTGTTTGCCAATTTTTCATCATGTATATGTGCTGGCCAGTAGCCATCATGCAAGTTGTGCGGTTAGAATAGGGAAAGCTAGTACACGTTAAGGTCAAATCGTTAATTCAATTAGTGATAGATAAAGATCAAAACCGTTAATTGCACTTAATCACTAGAGGAGACCCACTAACAAATTAGACTGTAATACTCTTTTCAACCCAGAGGTATTGTTCAATCTCAACAACTAGTTTGCACCGAAAATCATATAAACTTTCCTAATGGGCGAGCAGAACCTGATATATACACTACTGGGCCGGGCGCATAGATCATGCTCGTGTTTATGGATGCGGTGTGTAGTCGTAAGATAGGACCTCATGAGTCCTAGACAACTTTTTTTTTACTATTTCAATAAAAAAAGTGTTTTCAATACTTTTTCTAAATTTTTTTGAGGGGAAAATAGTTGATTTATTATTCAAAGTTCATCTCTTCTGCAACCTCAGAGCGAACACACCCGGGGGTACATGGAGTGTGACGCCCCCGATTCAATCGTACACTAATCATGCACGCAAATGTGTACGATCAAGATCAGGGACTCACGGGAAGATATCACAACACAACTCTAAAACATAAATAAGTCATATAAGCATCATAATACAAGCCGGGGCCTCGAGGGCTCGAATACAAGTGCTCGATCATAGACGAGTCAGCGGAAGCAACAATATCTGAGTACAGACATAAGTTAAACAAGTTGCCATAAGATGGCTAGCACAAACTGGGATACATATCGAAAGAGGCGCAGGCCTCCTGCCTGGGATCCTCCTAACTACTCCTGGTCGTCGTCATCGGGCTGCATGTGGTAGTAGGCACCTCCGGTGTAGTAGTCGTCATCGACGGTGGCGTCTGGCTCCTGGGCTCCATCGTGCAGTCGCAGCAACCGGGTAAAGAAAGGGAAAAGGGGAACAAGGCAACCATGAGTACTCATCCAAAGTACTACTTAAAGCAAGGAGCTACACTACATATGCATGGATATATGTGTAAAGGGCCATATCGATTGGACTGAACTGCGAGAATGCCGTAATAAGAGGGGATAGCTAATCCGCCAAGACTACGCTCGGCAGCCTCCGTCTTGCAACATGTAGAAGAGAGTAGACTGAAGTCCTCCAAGTAGCATCGCATAGCATAATCCTACCTGGCGATCCCCTCCTCGTAACCCTGAGAGAGAGCGACCACCGGGTTGTATCTGGCACTTGGAAGGGTGTGTTTTATTAAGTATCTGGTTCTAGTTGTCATAAGGTCAAGGTACAACTCCAAGTCGTCCTGTTATCGAAGATCACGGCTATTCGAATAGATTAACTTCCCTGCTGGGGTGCACCACATAACCCAACACGCTTGATCCCATTTGGCGGACACACTTTTACGGGTCATGCCCGGCAGCGGAAGATCAACACGTCGCAGCCCACCTAGGCTCAAGAGAGGTCAAGACGCCGGTCTAAACCTAAGCGCCACGAAGTGCAGGCCCATCTCCCCTGAGCACACACCTGACGTTGCGTGGGCGGCGAAGAAGACCTAGCCTAGTGGCGTTCGGTCCAATCCGGTAGCGTGCCGCTCGATTCGGCGTCACGAAGTGCCGGCGGCGAATACCATGATGCCGGGATACCCATAACTTCTCCCACGTAGATGGTTAGTGTGTATAGACCAAATGGCCAGACTCAGATCAAATACCAAGGTCTCGTTAAACGTGTTAAGTATCCGCGAACGCCGACCAGGCCAGGCCCACCTCTCACCCAGGTAGCCTCAACCTGCCCTGTCGCTCCGCCTCAAAGATCCACTCGCGGGTGCTCCACAAGCCGACCCGACTTTAGTCACCACATGTATCATGTATAAGTATATAGTATATACCGTGATGACCTCCGAGTGATCACGGCCCGATAGTATAGCACAAACAGACGGACAAGAATGTTGGGCCACAGATGGAAATACTAGCATCCTATGCTAAGCAAGTAGGATTGCGTGTAAAGGTAACAACTTGAGTAGCAAGGACGGGCTATGCATCGGGATAGGTATAACGAAAGCGGTAACATGCTACACTACTCTAATGCAAGCAGTATAGAGTAGAATAGATGATATCTGGTGATCAAGGGGGGCTTGCACAGTTGCTCGAGACAAGGAGAATTACGTCAACTCCGTAGTCAAAGCTGAAAGGGCAGCCAAGCAGTCTCGGGGTCTCTAGGAAAGAAATGTGGAGGGAACACAATAAATAACAGAGCAATCAAAGCATCACAAAGCGAAGCGTGGCAATCACGCGGTCTAGAGTGACCTAACAGCGGTACTAGGTGGTACCGGTGAAAGAAACATCCGGAAAGTATTCCGGTGTTTAGCGTTCAAGAGGAAGGAGCCGGAGGGGGAAAGTTGCGAGTTTGATATGTTAGGGGTGTGTGACGGACGAACGGGTTGCGTATCCGGATTCATCTCGTCGTTCTGAGCAACTTTCATGTTGAAAATATTTTAATCCGAGTTACAGATTAAAAGATATGATTTTCTAAAGATTTTATTAATTTCTGGAATTTAATTAAATCGAAAATGAATTAATGACATCAGCATGATGTCATGCTGACATCAACAGTCAACAGAGTTGACTGGGTCAAACTGACACGTGGGTCCCGTCTGTCATAGACACATCACCCTAACTAACATATTAGTTAGGTTAATTCTATATTTTATGTTAATCACGTTTAATTAGTTTAACTAAACCGGATTAATTAAGTTAATTAATTAATTTTATTATTAATTATTTATTAATTATATTTTTTAATTCTTTTTTTATAAACGTTTTGGGCATGGGGCCCATCTGTCATAGGCCCCAAGGGGCCAAACGGGAAAGTGCGACGGCAGTGCTAGCCACGCCAAAGACACAAGCGAGGTATGGCGGGCTTGCCCGAAAGCAGGGACGCCTGTGGACCTTGGGCGGCAGCAGGGGGAGGCCGGTGGCCTGGGGCCCGCGATGAGGGGCTGGCCGCGGCAGGGCGGCGATCGTGCATGGCGCGTGGAGGCCGAGAGCATCGGGTGGCGCCTGGGATGCGCCGGGCGTGAGCGGGGAGGCGAGATGGTGCAAGACGGCCAGGCGCGGCTGGGCCACGATGTCCAACGGGGCAGGGGGGAGGAGGAGAGGGGAAGGATTCGTTGCTCACCCCCGTTGCAGGGGATCTGGGGCGGCGAGGCTCGCAGGAGCCGAGTTGAGGAGGAGGATGGGGACGATCGCCGGCGGGGAGGAGGCGGCAGACGGCGAAGCTCAGCGGGCGGCGGCTGAAGGCCTCCAGCGGCGTCGGCGATGAAGCTGCAGCCAACATGGGGCCGTTAGCGGCCGGCGGACGGCAGCGGCTTTCTTGATGGTCGCCGGTGACGGAGGAGGAGGCGCGGCGCACCGATGCCACGCGAGGGATCGGGCGCGAAGCTCCTCTCCCGGCGATGCGTCGTGTGTGTGTGTGTGTGTGGTGTGGTGGCGTTCGGGTGGCATGTGGCGGAGCGATCCAGGCGAAGTGCGTGATGGGGAGGCGGCGGAGGCGCCCGTTCGAGGAGGTGCCAGCGTCGAGTCGGCGAGGAGGAGGATCGGGCTCCTCCCGATCCGCATCGAGCGAGGTGGGGGAGAGCGAGTGGGAGGCGAGTGGGTGGCCAGGGGTGGTTAGGGTTTTCCCCTCGTGGGGATAAGGCGAGGTGGGTGGTCGGGTGGGCAGTGGGCGGCTGGCGGCGGTGAGCTGGGTCGCATGGCCCGATTGGTCGAGGCCTTTTATTCCTTTTTTGTTTTGTTTTCTATTTTTATATTTTCTTTTATTATTTCTTTTCTGTTTAAATTCATTTAAAAGTATTTAGGCATTTCATAAAAATGTGTTTACTCCACCATAATTACCGATGCAATAATTGACATAGCCCGAACATTTTTGTTTTAATATTTGAAAACTTTTGTCGTTTGACTTATTTAGGATTTAAATTTGAAACGGTTTTGAATTAACCCGAGATTAATTACAGTGACGAAGGTGATGTGGCACCATTAACGTGAGATTACTGTAGCATGATTACCCGGGCGTCACAATTCTCCTCCACTACAAGAAATCTCGTCCCGAGATTTAAGAGGTAGTGAAAAGGGGGGAAGGTTTGGTAACGAATCTAGCGGGTCTTCTCATGCTGACTTGCTCTTCTCGAAGAGACCGGTCCAATACATTGATGTCTTCATTTCTCTGCTTCAAGTCATCTAGATAAAGTCGGTATCCTTTCTTCGGGGGTTCCATCGTACTTACGAAAGAATAAGGGCGTATTCCGGGAGAACGAACCTCTACAAGGTTGACTATCGGTCGATATCATCGGGGAAGGTGTCCCTCTCGAATTGAAACTTAAGAAAATATCGAGAGCAAAGTAATGAGGTTTCATGGGATGTTTCGAGCGAGCAGGCAACTGTCCGATGCCTGTAACAGGGCGTGAAAGGGGCTCAAAGCAATCGGGAATAAGTATTGCGTCTGATACCTGAATAGATCAACAGGCAAGTGGCCCGTGAATTACATACAAAGTCAAGCGTGAGGAATAACTTTGACAACGAAGTGCAGGAGAGTCGGGTTTCGATCCTGTATGGCGTGGGTTATGGGCCCACCATGTGGGGTAAAAAGAAGGAGGCGTTGACGTCTTGCACGATCGCATAAGAAAGACATGTCAAAGCATAGCATGTCAGTTATGTTGGCAACAATGTCGGTACCAAGGGCGAGGGACGAAGAGAACCATTTTCCCGCTCGTTGAACGAGGCGGGCCAATAGGCAAAGTTCTCGGCCATCGGCGGTTAACGGAATGCCATCAACAAAAGTAACAGGGTCTTTCTGACAGAATTGTACACCGAGGTGTTTACATAAGCAGGAGAATATTACTGCTTAGATCATATAGATCACCAGTAAGGTTAAACAAAACAATGGAAAGGAAAAGGTGATCATGAGATTAAACAGAACAATGGAAAAGAAAATGTGTTCAAACACACATTTCAAGGATATATCCTTCCCAAGGACAAGCAGAGCATGATATCCATGTCAGGATATAATTTAGAAAACCCTTTTAGGTAAGGGGAGAGAAATTTCAAGACATTACCCATACAACAGTGTTTGGATAATTGAGCAAGAAACATCTTAGCATTGGGCTTCAAATGTCCTTGTTGAAAATCGAATTACCACGGACATGCTTGAGATAGCATTGACATGGTCCTTCAAGCAAATGTCAGATTTTGGATACAAAGGATCCATCGGAAACAACTTATAGAATAAGTCTTACAATTTCCTCAAGGAAGAATGGATAACCTTGCTGAAAAGGAATCTATAACAATAGGGCCTCCGGCCAGGTGTGCTAGGCACGACATCACCTTACCGGGTCACATAAAGACCGTTGCTATAACTCTTGGAAATATGTTCCAACCATCATATCTGACCGAGATTCAGATCCGATGGGTGTCAGGATACCTCAGACTCAGGATGCCTGAGAAGAAAGGTGCAACACAAATTGTCGAGATGACATTGTAAGATTCTCGGGAGATGTACTACGGAAGCGAGTTCCGAAACAAAAGCCCAACATTAAACCAATGAAGGGATAAGGTGGTAGCTGATAGGCTCAACAACAAATCATCGAGATTTCCAAGGGATGAATTTCCACAATTAGGTGAACAAGGAAATATCATTTGTCGGATCAAATGATATAACGATGTATGCTCGAGGGAAAACATACACAACTAAACATTGGTTGAAAGGTGCACCCAAAATATGGGCTGGGTTGCACGACCAATGTTAGAATGGTGATTCAATTATCGGAAGACTTACAATGAAACTATCGACCATTAACTTCAAAGCAATAGGGTTGCTAGAAGTGCAGAATCCAAACAGCATCGTTCACTTGTTGGTACCCCGGTCGGGATCAACACAAGGGCCAAGAAAAATGGTGATGGTGAGAAGTATCACTATACCAAGAATGCATAAGAGGTGGTGAAATTCTCATGACATTATTGACATAAAAGATGGTAATACTACAAGGTAGATCATAACCTAAGCTAGATAGCAAGGAAATCAAGGTACAACACAAAACATTAACAAGTTTGTGTTGGGGAAAACAAGAATGTTGCCGATGATAACACAAATCATCGAGGCAAGGATGGCATTTCTCATCATGAATCCGATTGATATCTGGAAGAGCTCGTGAGGTTGATGATGATCATGACACATTTGTCCGAACAGCGATCACATCAAGTCAAAGGACGGATGAAGCGAAAGGTTATTGGAACTAAGGGTACGACACGAACTCGAAATCAAGCTTGATGTTCAAGGCGAAATGTTATGACGAGGAAGATCGACGTAAGTTTAGCTCAGCGTCGAAAGTTGTGCTCCGGGAAGGACCAGGTAGCACAGTTAAAATTTAGCACGATAATGATATAGTCGGTCAGGCTAGGAATGATGTGATCGGGTACAAACTCGTACTTATAGAAGCTTACTGAAGAGTTGTTGAACCGTAGCATGGACTTGGTTCAGTTATCGGTGTCTTTGAGTGTTTAATAACTCAGAGCCCGTGAAAAATTGAATCGATGGGAAGGTAGCACTTGATGAAGAACTCATAAGAAGTTATGCAGTTCCATGATAATCTCGAGATTCCAGGGGGGTAATACTCGACGACAGATCAAAGTAGAGGTTGGACTAGGGTAATGCTCTACAGAAGACAAGCACTCTAATTTGTCCGAGAAATGGAATCAAGAAGAAAATATGGTCGGAACCACGGTTGCACAAGACCAATTCCCATATATATGATGAACCTATACCGAATAGGGTTTAAGAGAAGCATCCATGATAAGATCAGCATCGTGTCCATGGGCATGAACGCAAGGTTCAAGGTCTACTCCCACTTGTTCAACGCATAACCTTTCATTCGCCTCTCGTAATTCGAAAATGACATTAGTTGTTAAAGGTTTTTACCTGGTGCAATACCAGATAAGTATGACCCGTGAAACCTTTCGGATTCACACAGATTAAGGAAGGCATAGGTTCAACCCATCGGGGCATATTAGGAGTATACACCACACATTTCGAGAATAAATAACGCAAACTCGATAGTAGAGTATGCTTGAGAAAGCAAAGGATACAATTTACCAAAGGCATTATGTATCCGAGGAAAGGCTCACAAGCTTATTGAATATGAAGGACGTTGTCGGATAAAATCCGACAAAAGGTTCTGGTGGTCCACAAGGGATCTGATATGAGCATCGGTACTCAACCAAAGGAAGAAAGAATGTAAGGGGGTCAGATTATAGAAACAACTGTCTAACTCAAAGCTCAATTGCAAAGGAATTATGATTTCCAAATCCAGGGATCGAAGCAGCGCTACGATCAAGGATGAATAAGTTGAGTAGGCTTAGGGTACAATCGATGGCAATCTGATTGGCGAGAACTAGCTCATTTTTGAAAGTCAAATGCGAGCCGGAGAGATAATTTAAAGGGATCAATCGATGATTGCGTGCATTCGCACTCATGTTGAATCAATAGGACCAAAATAGCGGTGCCTAAGGATACTAACGAATATTGCCGGACATATGGAAAGCATCCATAATGCAAGCGGACAAGTATTGCGAGCAATAAGCTATTAAGGATTTTTGGAGGATCAAATAGTATTTCGAAGACCAATGTGAAACACATGAACAACTGGGGATGAATGGATACTCGATAAGGGAGAGAAATTATCCATAGGGGTATTCAGGTGGCAAGGAACAGCAAGGCAGTAAGCTTAAAGGATTATCGAAACAACGACGAGTGTTTGGGGTATCTTGTAATAACAAGACCAAGCGGGGATGATATAAGAATAACAAGCGTAAGTAGTTATCCATAAGGGTTGACGGTGGAAGGAATTGCCAACGCGATGAACACAAGTTCTCGGGTTAACGGCGGAGAAGTATCTTGAGGTCTTCACGTGCAGTGACGATCATCAGTAATAAGGGGCTCTCCGGGTGAAAGTGATAACGAGATCCTAATGTTAGATTTAGCAAAATTCATTTAACCCGAATAGAAGAGAGATCAGAGTCCCAGAGTAAAGGTCGAGGAGTAAAAGATCCTAATACCATCAAATGGCGACGTGGGCCCGTAAGGCACACAGCCAAGTTAGAAAAAGTTTTGCAATGTCTATACTCGACTTGACCAAAGAGTGTGGAAGGGGATTCCTACAGGCGATCGGCTACGATACCAACTTGTGGCGCCCCGATTCAATCGTGACACTAATCATGCACGCAAATGTATGCGATCAAGATCGAGACTCACGGGAAGATATCACAACACAACTCTAAAACATAAATAAGTCATACAAGCATCATAATACAAGCCGAGGGCCTCGAGGGCTCGAATACAAGTGCTCGATCATAGATGAGTCAGCGGAAGCAACAATATCTGAAATCTGAGACATAAGTTAAACAAGTTGCCATAAGATGGCTAGCACAAAGCCCAGGATACATATCGAAAGAAGCGCGGGCCTCTGCCAGGATCCTCCTAACTACTCCTGGTAAATCGTCATCGGGCTGCATGTGGTAGTAGGCACCTCCGGTGTAGTAGTAAATCATCGACAGGTGGCGTCAGCTCCTGGGCTCCATCGTCTGCAGTCGAGCAATCTGGGTAAAGATAGGGAAAAGGGGAACAAGGCAACCGTGAGTACTCATCCAAAGTACTGCAAGCAAGGAGCTACACTACATATGCATGGATATATGTGTAAAGGGCCATATCGATTGGTGAAGCTGCAGAATGCGAGAATAAGAGGGGTAGCTAATCCTGCCGAAGACTAAACGCTCGCAGCCTCAAATCTTCTTGACATGTAGAAGAGAGTAGTAGAAGTCCTCCAAGTAGCATCCCATAGCATAATCCTGCAGCGATCCTCCTCGTAACCACGAGAGAAGGCGACCACCGGGTTGTATCTGCACTTGGAAGGGTGTGTTTTATTAAGTATCCGGTTCTAGTTGTCATAAGGTCAAGGTACAACTCCAAGTAAATCACATTACCGAAGATCACGGCTATTCGAATAGATTAACTTCCCTCCGTGGGTGCACCACATAACCCAACACGCTTGATCCCATTTGGCGGACACACTTTTACGGGTCATGCCCGGCGCGGAAGATCAACACGTCGCAGCCCCACCTAGGCTCAACAGAGAGGTCAACGCCGGTCTAAACCTAAGCGCCGCGAAGTGCAGGCCCATCGCCTGAAAGCACACCACGTTCGCGTGGGCGGCCGAGCAGACCTAGCCTAGTGGCGTTCGGTCCAACCGGCGCGTGCCGCTCGATCGGCCGGCGTCACGAAGTGCCGGCTGATTTCACGACGGCGGGATACCCATAACTACTCCCACGTAGATGGTTAGTGCGTATAGACCAAATGGCGGACTCAGATCAAATACCAAGATCTCGTTAAGCGTGATAAGTATCCATGACGCCGACCAGGGCCGAGGCCCACCTCTCACCCGGTAGTCTCAACCTACCCTGTCGCTCCGCCTCAAAGATCCACTCGCGGGTGCTCCACAAGCCGACCCGACTTTAGTCACCACATGTATCATGTATAAGTATATAGTATATACCCATGATGACCTCCCGAGTGATCACGGCCCGATAGTATAGCACAGCAGACGGACAAGAATGTAGGGCCACAGATGGAAATACTAGCATCATATACTAAGCAAGTAGGATTGCAGGTAAAGGTAACAACAGTAGTAGCAAGGACAGGCTATGCATCGGGATAGGTATAACGAGAAAGCGGTAACATGCTACACTACTCTAATGCAAGTAGTATAGAGTAGAATAAGCGATATCTGGTGATCAAGGGGGCTTGCACAGTTGCTTTCGAGACAAGGAGAATTCGTCAACTCCGTAGTCGAACCAGGGTCGCCGATCTCTGGTCTCACGGAAAGAAGTAACGGAGGAACACAATAAATAACAGAGCAATCAAAGCATCACAAAGCGAAAGCGTGGCAATACGCGGTCTAGAGTGACCTAACAGCGGTACTAGGTGGTACCGGTGAAAAGGAAACATCTGGGAAAGTATTCCGGTGTTTCGCGTTTTGAGCGAAGAGGCGGAGGAAAGTTGCGAGTTTGATATGTTAGGGGTGTGTGAATGACGAGCGGGTTGCGTATCCGGATTCGTCTCGTCGTTAGAGCAACTTTCATGTTGAAAATATTTTAATCCGAGTTACAGATTAAAAGATATGATTTTCTAAAGATTTTATTAATTTCTGGAATTTAATTAAATCGAAAATGAATTAATGACATCAGCATGATGTCATGCTGACGTCAGCAGTCAACAGAGCTGACTGGGTCAAACTGACACGTGGGTCCCGTCTATCATAGACACATCACCCTAACTAACATATTAGTTAGGTTAATTCTATATTTTAGGTTAATCACGTTTAATTAGTTTAACTAAACCGGATTAATTAAGTTAATTAATTAATTAATTTTATTATTAATTATTTATTAATTATATTTTTTAATTCTTTTTTTTATAAACGTTTTGGGCGTGGGGCCAATCTGTCATAGGCCCCAAGGGGCCAAACGGGTGCGGCCGACGGCGCTTAGCCCGCCAAAGACAATGAGGCGAGGCTGGCGAGGCTTGCCGGCAAGACGCCTGTGGGCGCTGGGCGGCGGAGCGAGGCCGGTGGCACTGGGGCCCGATGAGGGCTGGCCGCGGCGTGGGCGGCGATCGTGCATGGGCGGGCGTGGAGGCCAGAGCATCAGGCGGCGCCCGTGGGATGTCTTGGGCGTGAGCGGGCGGGGTTGGTGGCGCGTCTTGCCAAGACGGCCAGCGCGTGGCCGGGCCACGATGTCCAACGGGCAGGGGAGGAGGAGAGGGAAGGATTCGTTGCTCACCCCGTTGCGAGATCTGGGCGGCGAGGCTCGCGAGCCGAGTTGAGGAGGAGGATGGGGACGATCGCCCGGGGAGGAGGCGGCGACGACGACGAAGCCCGAGCGGAGGCAGCGGGCGCTGGAGGCCTCCAGGCGGCGTCGGCGATGAAGCTGCAGCCAACATGGGGCCGTTGGCGGTGGCGGACCGGGGCGGCGGCCTGCTGATGGTCGCCGGTGACGGAGGGAGGCGGCGCACCGATGCCTGTGAGTGGATCGGCGCGAAAGCTCCTCTCCCGGCACGATGCGTGTGTGCGTGTGTGTGTGTGTGTGTGTGTGTGTGTGTGTGTGTGGTGTGGTGGCGTTCGGGTGGCATGTGGCGGAGCGATCCACGGCGAAGTGCGTGATGGGGAGGCGGCGGGCGGCGCCGTTCGAGAGGTGCCAGTCGGGGTCGGCGAGGAGGAGGATCGGGCTCCTCGATCCAGATCGAGCGAGGGGTGGGGAGAGCGAGTGGGAGGCGAGTGGGTGGCCAGGGGTGGTTAGGGTTTTCCCCTCGTGGGGATAAGGCGGTGGGTCGGTCAATTTGGGCCGGGTGGGCGGCTTGGCAGTGGTGGGCAGCGTGGCCCAGTTGGTCGAGGCCTTTTTTCCTTTTTGTTTTGTTTTCTATTTTGTATTTTCTTTTATTATTTCTTTTTTGTTTAAATTCATTTAAAAGTATTTAGGCATTTCATAAAAATGTGTTTACTCCACCATAATTACCGATGCAATAATTGACATAGCCCGAACATTTTTTTTAATATTCGAAAACTTTTGTCGTTTGACTTATTTAGGATTTAAATTTGAAACGGTTTTGAATTAACCCGAGATTAATTACAGTGACGAAGGTGACGTGGCACCATTAACGTGAGATTACTGTAGCATGATTATCCGGGCGTCACAATTCTCCTCCACTACAAGAAATCTCGTCCCGAGATTTAAGAGGTAGTGAAAAGGGGGGAAGGTTTGGTAACGAATCTAGCGGGTCTTCTCATGCTGACTTGCTCTTCTCGAAGAGACCGGTCCAATACATTGATGTCTTCATTTCTCTGCTTCAAGTCATCTAGATATAGTCGGTATCCTTTCTTCGGGGGTTCCATCGTACTTACGAAAGAATAAGGGCGTATTCCGGGAGAACGAACCTCTACAAGGTTCACTATCGGTCGATTTCATCGGGGAAGGTGTCCCTCTCGAATTGAAACTTAAGAAAATATCGAGAGCAAAGTAATGAGGTTTCATGGGATGTTTCGAGCGAGCAGGCAACTGTCCGATGCCTGTAACAGGGCGTGAAAGGGGCTCAAAGCAATCGGGAATAAGTATTGCGTCGATACTGAATAGATCAACGAGCAAGTGGCCCGTGAATTACATACAAAGTCAAGCGTGAGGAATAACTTTGACAACGAAGTGCAGGAGAGTCAGGTTTCGATCCCGTAACTGTGGGTTATGGGCCCACCATGTGGGGTAAAAGAAGGAGGGCGTTGACGTCTTGCACGATCGCATAAGAAAGACATGTCAAAGCATAGCATGTCAGTTATGTTGGCAACAATGTCGGTACCAAGGGCGAGGGACGAAGAGAACCATTTTCCCGCTCGTTGAACGAGGCGGGCCAATAGGCAAAGTTCTCGGCCATCGGCGGTTAACGGAATGCCATCAACAAAAATGTGAGGTCTTTTACGGCGAAATTGTACACCGAGGTGTTTACATAAGCAGGAGAATATTACTGCTTAGATCATATAGATCACCAGTAAGGTTAAACAAAACAATGGAAAGGAAAAGGTTATCATGAGATTAAACAGAACAATGGAAAAGAAAATGTGTTCAAACACACATTTCAAGGATATATCCTTCCCAAGGACAAGCAGAGCATGATATCCATGTCAGGATATAATTTAGAAAACCCTTTTAGGTAAGGGGAGAGAAATTTCAAGACATTACCCATACAACAGTGTTTGGATAATTGAGCAAGAAACATCTTAGCATTGGGCTTCAAATGTCCTTGTTGAAAATCGGAGTACCACAGACATGCTTCGAGATAGCATTGACATGGTCCTTCAAGCAAATGTCAGATTTTGGATACAAAGGATCCATCGGAAACAACTTATAGAATAAGTCTTACAATTTCCTCAAGGAAGAATGGATAACCTTCTTTGAAAAGGAATCTATAACAATAGGGCCTCCGCCAGTGTGCTAAACACGACATCACCTTACCGGGTCACATAAAGACCGTTGCTATAACTCTTGGAAATATGTTCCAACCATCATATCTGACCGAGATTCAGATCCGATGGGTGTCAGGATACCTCAGACTCAGGATGCCTGAGAAGAAAGGTGCAATACATATTGTCGAGATGACATTGTAAGATTCTCGGGAGATGTACTACGGAAGCGAGTTCCGAAACAAAAGCCCAACATTAAACCAATGAAGGGATAAGGTGGTAGCTGATAGGCTCAACAACAAATCATCGAGATTTCCAAGGGATGAATTTCCACAATTAGGTGAACAAGGAAATATCATTTGTCGGATCAAATGATATAACGATGTATGCTCGAGGGAAAACATACACAACTAAACATTGGTTGAAAAGGTGCACCCAAAATATGGGCTGGGTTGCACGACCAATGTTAGAATGGTGATTCAATTATCGGAAGACTTACAATGAAACTATCGACCATTAACTTCAAAGCAATAGGGTTGCTAGAAGTGCAGAATCCAAACAGCATCGTTCACTTGTTGGTACCCCGGTCGGGATCAACACAAGGGCCAAGAAAAATGGTGATGGTGAGAAGTATCACTATACCAAGAATGCATAAGAGGTGGTGAAATTCTCATGACATTATTGACATAAAAGATGGTAATACTACAAGGTAGATCATAACCTAAGCTAGATAGCAAGGAAATCAAGGTACAACACAAAACATTAACAAGTTTGTGTTGGGGGGAAGGCAAGAATGTTGCCGATGATAACACAAATCATCGAGGCAAGGATGGCATTTCTCATCATGAATCCGATTGATATCCTGGAAGAGCTCGTGAGGTTGATGATGATCATGACACATTTGTCCGAACAGCGATCACATCAAGTCAAAGGACGGATGAAGCGAAAGGTTATTGGAACTAAGGGTACGACACGAACTCGAAATCAAGCTTGATGTTCAAGGCGAAATGTTATGACGAGGAAGATCGACGTAAGTTTAGCTCAGCGTCGAAAGTTGTGCTCCGGGAAGGACCAGGTAGCACAGTTAAAATTTAGCACGATAATGATATAGCCGGTCAGGCTAGGAATGATGTGATCGGGTACAAACTCGTACTTATAGAAGCTTACTGAAGAGTTGTTGAACCGTAGCATGGACTTGGTTCAATTATCGGTGTCTTTGAGTGTTTAATAACTCAGAGCCCGTGAAAAATTGAATCAGTGGGAAGGTAGCACTTGATGAAGAACTCATAAGAAGTTATGCAGTTCCATGATAATCTCGAGATTCCAGGGGTAATACTAATGACAGATCAAAGTAGAGGTTGGACTAGGGTAATGCTCTACAGAAGACAAGCACTCTAATTTGTCCGAGAAATGGAATCAAGAAGAAAATATGGTCGGAACCACGGTTGCACAAGACCAATTCCCATATATATGATGAACCTATACCGAATAGGGTTTAAGAGAAGCATCCATGATAAGATCAGCATCGTGTCCATGGGCATGATCTCAAGGTTCAAGGTCTACTCCCACTTGTTCAACGCATAACCTTTCATTCACCTCTCGTAATTCGAAAATGACATTAGTTGTTAAAGGTTTTTACCTGGTGCAATACCAGATAAGTATGACCCGTGAAACCTTTCGGGTTCACACAGATTAAGGAAGGCATAGGTTCAACCCATCGGGGCATCTTAGGAGTATACACCACACATTTCGAGAATAAATAACGCAAACTCGATAGTAGAGTATGCTTGAGAAAGCAAAGGATACAATTTAACAAAGGCATTATGTATCCGAGGAAAGGCTCACAAGCTTATTGAATATGAAGGGCGTTGTCGGATAAAATCCGACAAAAAGGTTCTGATGGTCCACAAGGGATCGATGTGAGCATCGGTACTCAACCAAAGGAAGAAAGAATGTAAGGGGTCGATTATAGAAACAACTGTCTAACTCAAAGCTCAATTGCAAAGGAATTATGATTTCCAAATCCAGGGATCAGAAGCAACGCTCTGATCAAGGATGGATAAGTTGAGTAGGCTTAGGGGTACAATCGATGGCAATCTGATTGGCCGAGAACTAGCTCATTTTTGAAAGTCGTCTGAGCCGGAGAGATAATTTAAAGGGATCAACTGATGATTGCGTGCATTCGCACTCATGTTGAATCAATAGGACCAAAATGACGGTGCCTAAGGATACTAACGAATATTGCCAGACATATGGAAAGCATCCATAATGCAAGCAGACAAGTATTGCAGAGCAATAAGCTATTAAGGATTTTTGGAGGATCAAATAGTATTTCGAAGACCAATGTGAAACACATGAACAACTGGGGATGAACGGATACTCGATAAGGGATAGAAATTATCCATAGGGGTATTCAGGTGGCAAGGAACAGCAAGGCGATGAAAGCTTAAAGGATTATCGAAACAACGGCGAGTGTTTCGGGTATCTTGTAATAACAAGACCAAGCTGGGGATGATATAAGAATAACAAGCGTAAGTAGTTATCCATAAGGGTTGACGGTGGAAGGAATTGCCAACGCGATGAACACAAGTTCTCGGGTTAACAGCGGAGAGTATCTTCGTGGTCTTCACGTCGTGAGCGATCATCATCGATAATAAGGGGCTCTCCGGGTGAAAGTGATAACGAGATCCTAATGTTAGATTTAGCAAAATTCATTTAACCCGAATAGAAGAGAGATCAGAGTCCCAGAGTAAAGGTCGAGGAGTAAAAGATCCTAATACCATCAAATGGCGACGTGGGCCCGTAAGGCACACAGCCATGTTAGTAAAAGTTTTGCAATGTCTAGACTCGACTTCGGCCAAAGAGTGTGGAAGGGGATTCTCTGAGCGATCGGCTCGATACCAACTTGTGGCGCCCCGATTCAATCGTACACTAATCATGCACGCAAATGTATGCGATCAAGATCGAGACTCACGGGAAGATATCACAACACAACTCTAAAACATAAATAAGTCATACAAGCATCATAATACAAGCCGAGGGCCTCGAGGGCTCGAATACAAGTGCTCGATCATAGGCAGTCAGTGGAAGCAACAATATCTGAGTCTGGACATAAGTTAAACAAGTTGCCATAAGATGGCTAGCACAAACTGGGATACATATCGAAGAGGCGCAGGCCTCCTACACAGGATCCTCCTAACTACTCACAGTAAATGCGTCATCGAGTGCGCATGTGGTAGTAGGCACCTCCGGTGTAGTAGTTGTCATCGACGGTGGCGTCTGGCTCATGGGCTCCATCGTCTGGACGCAGTAACCGGGTAAAGAAAGGGGGGACAAGGGGGGACCAAGGCAACCGTGAGAACTCATCCAAAGTACTCGCAAGCAAGGATCTACACTACATATGCATGGATATATGTGTAAAGGGCCATATCGATTGGACTGAATCGCAGAATGCCGAGAATAAGAGGGGATACCTAATCACATCGAAGACTACATACAGCAGCCTCCGTCTTCTTGACATGTAGAAGAGAGTAGATCAAGTCCTCCAAGTAGCATCGCATAGCATAATCCTACCCGGCGATCCCTCCTCGTAACCACGAGAGAGAGCGACCACGGGTTGTATCCGCACTTGGAAGGGTGTTTTTTATTAAGTATCCGGTTCTAGTTGTCATAAGGTAAAGGTACAACTCCAAGTCGTCCTGTTACCGTATATCAAGGCTATTCGAATAGATTAACTTCCATGAATGGGTGCACCACATTAACCAACACGCTAGATCCAATTTGGCCGGACACACTTTTACGGGTCATGCACGGCATGGAAGACCAACACGTCGCAGCCCCACCTAGGCTCAACAGAGAGGTCGACGCCGGTCTAAACCTAAAGCGCCTGAAGTGCAGGCCCATCACCTGAGCACACACTTGCGTTGCGTGGGCGTAGGAAGCAGACCTAGCCTAGTGGCGTTCAGTCCAATCCGCACGCAGCGCCGCTCAATCGGCAGCGTCACGAAGTGCCGGTGATACCACGACGCCGGGATACCCATAACTACTCCCACTTAGATGGTTAGTGTGTATAGACCAAATGGCGGACTCGGATCAAATACCAAGATCTCGTTAAGCGTGTTAAGTATCCACGACGCCGACCGAGGCGGGCCCACCTCTCACCTGTAGTCTCAACCTGCCCTGTCGCTCCGCCTCAAAGATCCACTCGCGGGTGCTCCACAAGCCGACCCGACTTTGGTCACCACATGTATCATGTATAAGTATATAGTATATACCCGTGATGACCTCCCGAGTAATCACGGCCCGATAGTATAGCACATGAGCGGACAAGAATGTAGGGCCACAGATGGAAATACTAGCATCCTATACTAAGCAAGTAGGATTGCGGTAAAGGTAACAACGATAGTAGCAAGGACAGGCTATGCATCGGGATAGGTATATGAAAGCGATAACATGCTACACTACTCTAATACAAGCGGTATAGAGTAGAATAGGCGATATCTGGTGATCAAGGGGGGCTTTCTGGTTGCTCGAGACAAGGAGGGGTCATCAACTCCGTAGTCGAGCGGGGATTCTTACGGTCTCGGTCTCTAGGAAAGATGTAACGGAGGAACACAATAAATAACAGAGCAATCAAAGCATCACAAAGCGAAACGTGGCAATACGCGGTCTAGAGTGACCTAACGCGGTACTAGGTGGTACCGGTGAAAGGGGGGCAACATCCGGGAAAGTATTCCCGGTGTTTCGCGTTTTCGGGCAGAGGAGCCGGAGGAGGAAAGTTGCAAGTTTGATATGTTAGGGGTGTGTGACGGACGAACGGGTTGCATATCCGGATTCGTCTCGTCGTTCTGAGCAACTTTCATGTTGAAAATATTTTAATCCGAGTTACAGATTAAAAGATATGATTTTCTAAAGATTTTATTAATTTCTGGAATTTAATTAATTATTTAATTAATTCGAAAATGAATTAATGACATCAGCATGATGTCATGCTGACGTCAGCAGTCAACAGAGTTGACTGGGTCAAACTGACACGTGGGTCCCGTCTGTCATAGACACATCACCCTAACTAACATATTAGTTAGGTTAATTCTATATTTTAGGTTAATCACGTTTAATTAGTTTAACTAAACCGGATTAATTAAGTTAATTAATTAATTAATTTTATTATTAATTATTTATTAATTATATTTTTTAATTCTTTTTTTATAAACGTTTTGGGCGTGGGGCCCATCTGTCATAGGCCCCAAGGGGCCAAACAGGTCTTGAGCGACAGGCGCTAGCCTCGGCCAAAGACAATGGGCGAGTGGCGGGGCTTGCCGGCAAAGACACCTGTGGGCGCGGGCGGCGGAGTGGGGAGGCCGGTGGCACAGGGGCCCGCGATGAGGGCTGGCAGCTGCTGGGCGGCGATGCGTGCAGCGGGCGTGGAGGCCGAGCATCAGGCGCGCCCGTGGGATGTCTTGAGGCGTGGCCAGGCGGGGGTTAGTCTTGTGGCGCGTCTTGTGCCGGCGAGTGTGTGGCAGACCACGATGTCAGCAGGCGGGGAGGAGGAGAGGGGAAGGATTCGTTGCTCACCCCCGTTGCAGGGGATCTGGGGCGGCGAGGCTCGCAGGAGCCGAGTTGAGGAGGAGGATGGGGACGATCGCCGGCGGGGAGGAGGCGGCGACGGACGACGAGCTCCGAGCGGAGGCAGCGGGCGCTGGAGGCCTCCAGGCGGCGTCGGCGATGAAGCTGCAGCCAACATGGGGCCGTTGGCGGCGGCGGACCGGGGCGGCGGCCTGCTGATGGTCGCCGGTGACGGAGGGAGGCGGCGCACCGATGCACGCGAGTGGATCGTGCGCGAAGCTCCTCTCCCGGCACGATCGTCGTCTTGTATGTATGTAAGGTGTGTGTGTGTGTGTGTGTGTGTGTGTGTGTGTGTGTGTGTGTGTGGTGTGGTGGCGTTCCGGGTGGCATGTGGCGGAACGATCCACGGGCGAAGTGCGTGATGGGAGCGGCGGAGGCGGCGCCGTTCAGGAGGTGCCGCGTCGGGGTCGAGCGAGGAGGAGGATCGGGCTCCTCCCGATCCAAATCGAGCGAGGGTGGGGGAGCGAGTGGGAGGCGAGTGGGTGACGGGTGGTTAGGGTTTTCCCCTCGTGGGGATAAGGCGAGGTGGAGTCGGTTGGCTGGGCGGTGGGCGGCTTTGGCGATGAGTGGGCAGCGTGGCCCGATTGGTCGAGAGCCTTTTATTCCTTTTTTGTTTTGTTTTCTATTTTTGTATTTTCTTTTATTATTTCTTTTCTGTTTAAATTTATTTAAAAGTATTTAGGCATTTCATAAAAATGTGTTTACTCCACCATAATTACCGATGCAATAATTGACATAGCCCGAACATTTTTGTTTTAATATTTGAAAACTTTTGTCGTTTGACTTATTTAGGATTTAAATTTGAAACGGTTTTGAATTAACCCGAGATTAATTACAGTGACGAAGGTGACGTGGCACCATTAACGTGAGATTATTGTAGCATGATTATCCGAGCGTCACATGGAGCCAAGTTCTACAAAGAGATTTACAGCAACCCTCCCTAGCTAGAACATGTGCTACTTTATTAGCACTTCTACAAACCCAAACCACACGGTGCTCCTGGATAGCTTCAAGCAAGTTTTTTATCTGCTGCACTATATGCCTAGTGTGAGAGAAATCTTTGTGGACATCGAGCAGTTTCCTGACCGCTTCCTTAGAATCCGTCTCAAGGATGAGTTTCTGCACATCTAGTTCTTGAGCTAGCAATATGGCTCGGCGGCACGCAAGCAGCTCGGCCACTTCAGGGTCCTTGGCAGCCGGAAAAAATGGCAAGCTCCTGCCAAGAACTCACCATGGCAGTCCCTAAGGACTACACCTCCTGCCCCCGACCCTTCGTTCTTCGCCATTGCTCCATCCGAATTCGCTTTCACCCAACCTTCATCCGGTTTCTTCCACGATTGCTTCGTTCGCTGCTCTGGCTGTTGCATGGCCTTCACTTGGACAGATTTCCACTCCTCTCTCAGGTACAGCACCCTGCTAGTAATGTTAGCCGGCTCCTCTATCGTCTTTGTCTCCCTAGCATTATTCCTTGCTAGCCACAGCTCATACCAGGCCATCATCATCAGCTCCTTTTCCTCCGTCGAGCCGTTAGCGAGTAACTCCAGGATCCATGATCGCATGCTCCTGAAAGATTCTATCCCTCTCGGCGGCTCCGGTAGAGGTGCCCCAACTTCTTCACGCATCAAGGCCCAAAAAAGAGAGTGGGGACAGTGCCAGAATCGATGCACCAGTGACTCCTCTCGCCCGCAGGCTACACAAAACACTCCCTGCTTGATACGATGGCGTTGTAGTTCCACCCCAACCGCCAGCCCGTTTGAGATCATCCTCCAGGAGTGGATTTTGACCTTGTTGGGAACATTGGCTGCCCAGAGCTGCCCAAAACTCTTATGATCTGCCACAGAACTCGAGCTTGAGGCATTAGCGCGCCTCGTTTTTTTCATCGAGACACCAAGGTGATACGCCGACCTGACGGTGAACAGCCCCGACTTGGTGAAGTTCCAGGCTCTATAGTCCTCTGTCCCCGGCCCCCCGATGACAATCTGCTTTATATCCGCGGCATCTGAATCAGAAAAGATCCTATCAAGCTTCTCGTCATTCCACTCAGTTCCTTGATCATTAAGTAAGCCAGCCACTTTTGTTGCACTAGGGTCATACTCAGCACCCAGTGGTACCAAGCTCCCGCGTCAGGGTATCCAGTTATCATGATATGCTTTAATACTGGTCCCATCTCCAACCCTCCAGATCAGACCATGCAAAAGCAAGTCTCTGCCATGCATCAGGCTACGCCACGTATAAGAGCCACCATTGGGACAGGTGGCAGACATAATATCCATGTCCGAAAAATACCGGGCTTTGAGCACTCGAGCACATAGTGAGGTTGGTACAGTTAGTAGTCTCCACACCTGTTTCGCTAGAAGAGCTTGGTTGAAGATTTCAAAATCCCTGAAACCCATGCCGCCCTCATGTTTACGGGTACACATTTTGTCCCAAGCCACCCAATGGACCTTTTGCTCGCCTTCGGCCGCTCCCCACCAGAATTTCGAAGAGTTAGTTTTCAGGTTACGGCACATTTTCTTGGAGAGTTGGAAGACACTCATGCAGAAAGTCGGCATAGATTGCAAGCCAGACTTTGCTACCACCTCCCTGGCGGCCTTCGACAAGCCCTGTCCTTTCCACCCAGTCACCTTGCCCCTAGCAGACTCCATGTTTAAAACATCCATCTTTCGATTTCCCCACCATAGTGGGTAAGCCCAAACATTTCTCATTGAGAGCTTCAGATTGCACCTCCAATGTATCTTTGAGACTCTGCTTGTCCTCATCACTACAGCCCTTGCCAAAGAAGATAGATGATTTTTGAAGATTCACCTTCTGCCCCAAGGCTTCCTCATAAACTTGCAAAATATTACGTAGACAAGTCATATTATCCAAAGAAGCTTCCAGAAAAACGATGCTGTCGTCCGCAAATAAGAGGTGTGTGATATTGGGGCCAGTACGCCCAAAAAACGCCCCTTGAAGCTCCCTATCTTGTTGTGCTTTCTTAAGCAACACAGAAAAACCCTCAACACAAAATAGAAACAGGTACGGCGAGAGAGGGTCGTCTTGCCTTAGGCCCCTAGAAGGCAGGAAACCCAAGGAAAGGTCCCCAGTGAGCTTGACCGCAAACCGTGCCGAGGTAACACATCTCATCACCATGGTTGTCCAGGCATGAGAGAAACCATACTTGAGCAGCATGCTCTCAAGGAAACTCCACTCGACTCGGTCATACGCTTTCATCATATCCAACTTTACCGCACATAAGGGTTTCTTTCTCCTCCGCTTCCTGATTGCGTGCACACATTCATAGGCTGCAAGAACATTGTCTGTAATCAGTCTCCCTGGGACAAACGCACTTTGCTCTTCAGAAATCATAACCGGCAGACTTTTCTTCAACCTATTAGCAAGCACCTTTGCTGCAATTTTATAAAGAACATTACATAGGCTAATGGGTCTGAATTGGGTCAACAAATTCGGTGCTTTTGTCTTCGGGATTAGCACTAGGATAGTGTCATTAAAACCTTCCGGAATCTCCCCTCCACCCAAGAACTCCCGCACAGCCTTGCAAACTTCCTCCTTTACCAAAGACCAGTGTCGTTGGTAGAAGAGTGCCGGTAACCCATCCGATCCCGGAGCCTTTGTTGGCCCCATTTGGAAAAGGGCTCGCTCGATCTCATCATCAGTAATAGGAGCTCCGAGCTCGTTGTTCATATTATCCGTCACACAAACCGGGATATTGTCCAAGATTCTGTCCATATTAGATGCACCTTGCGACGCGAACAACTCAGCGTAGAAATCCCTCGCCATCGAACACATGCCATCATCATCCGAGCAACTGGAGCCATCCGGTCGAAGAAGGCATTTTATTGTCGAAAGTGCTATTGTGAGCTCGAGCTCACAGGCACCCTTTGCTACAGTACAAACGAAAAAATATTTAAAAAGTTCAAAAAAATCTGAATTTTTTTGGTAACAAACATTGATATATTTTTCACATGCGTACAAATTTTCATGACAAAATGACATTCATGCAGGTCTCAGCAAAAAAACAAAATCGATGCTCCAAAATGCTTCCAAAAACAGTTTTTGGAGCATGGTTTTGTTTTTTTTTATGACACCTCCACAAATGTCATTTCAACACGAAAATTGGCACGCATGTAGAAAAAACATCAAAGTTTCTTGACAAAAAAGTTCAGATTTTTTTGAATTTTTTTTTTCGGATTTTACTGTTCATTCGGGATCACTGATGCCCGGGATCAATTCCTCCGCGTCCTTTTATTGTGTTCTTCCTTCTCCTATGAGATGCATGATTCTGAAAATACTTGGTGTTTTTATCACCAGCCCGCAGCCAATCTACTCTGGAAGCTGCCTTTGCATTATTTCCTCTGGAAGATAGAGCTCATGCAGCTGATTACTAACATCACGTAGCCTCTGCACGCGCCCAGGTGTTGGCTCACTTTCTTTAATCTCCTGCATGCAAGCCTTGAGTTGTTTAATCTGGATGCGCACTGAGCCAAAAATCTCCTTGCCCCACAACTGCATGCAACCCGACACCTGACGCAGCTTTTGCATTAACTCCCGCATGCAACCGGCCTTATAACCTTCCGCCTCCCACGCTTCTTGCACCATCGCTTCATATGCGTCATGCCTCGTCCACATCTCCTCATACCCAAACCTGCGTTGTATGTTTGGCCTCCTGTCTGCCTCTTCCCGAACACTGATGACTAGAGCGAGATGATCCGACTCCTCCGTCATGACATGCTGAACGGGTGATCCGGAGTACATTTGCATGAAGTCACTTGTGCAAGTAGCCATGTCTAGCCGTACTTGCACGTTGTCCGGCGGGTCACGTTTATTATCCCACGTGAAAGGGTACCCAGAGAAGCCCATGTCCGCCAGTGCGCACATGTCAAGACAGTCCTTGAAGTCCTCCATTTGATTCAAATTTCTGGCGTTTCCTCCACGTTGTTCTGCTTGGGTTAATGCCTCATTGAAATCGCCAGCGCACAGCCATGGTAGATTATCTTGTCTCCTCAGGTATGCCAGTGCATCCCAGGTTTTCTTCCTCAACCCAGTCCGTGGTTCTCCATGGATACAGTGAACCTGAACATTTTGCCTTCAAAGCACACCTCCGCATCAATAAAGTATTGGCACCACGGTCTCAGCGTGACTTGCACATCATCTCTCCACCACAAAGCTAGACCCTCACTTTGACCAATACAGTTAACTGCAACTCCTTGTCTGAACCCCAGACTCCATTTTAGCTTATTCATCGGTTCAGATTTCTTTAAGGTTTCTAAAAGAAAGACCACCGCTGGGTTGTATGACCGTATGAGCTCGCGTAGTTCACCAACTGTCGAGTCCAACCCCAAACCTCGACAGTTCCAGGCCAAGAGATTCATGGCGACCGGCAGCACCGCCTGTCGGGGTCCGTCGATGTGGTATGTTTCTCAGATATGCGCTCAAACACCGAGCCCGTCTTCTGTCTCGTATCATGAACGAACACTTCCTGCTCCCCATGCTTTCCCTGGCCATCCTTTGCCACCCACATCTGTTTAGTCCTCCTCTTCCTACTTTCATTATCATCAAAGGCATGTCTGTTAGTTATATCCTTGTCTGAATTTAGCCAATCTTTCTGCCTTTCCATTGGCTGGTCTGAAGATTCAAGATAAGAAAGCATGCTGGCCATACTCTTGCCGCCAATAAGCAGTAAGAAGCCCATAAAAGACATTCCTGTCAACGGTCCAACATATGTCAACAGGAAGCATGCTGTTAGTTATGGTATTCCAGCAATCACAAAGAACTACTGAATTGCCGTCCTAATCTGGCTCCTGCAGATCCAACATCTGGTGTTTAGCCCTGATCAAGCTCAGGCTCAACATACTGGCGCTTAGCAATATTCTGAAAAAAGTAAGTATTGTTATCTTTCTGCATTGGTGTGATTTGATTTTGTTCTGTTAATTCCCGTCGGAATTTATTTTGTATTGCTGGTTTCACAGACCATGTTAGCGAGGGAGCTATCTGAGGAGGCCGCTCCACATGGGCACATTGATGGGCGGAACCCTATCATCTTGATTTAAAGTGTAATAGCCTGATTTGCATTTGACCTAACCTTGTGTGCAGCATTATGATAAGCACATTCACCCCATTGTTGGGCCCAAGTAGCCAGAAGAACTAGTCATAAGATGGCCTCCAAGATCTGGAGGTTAGCCCTGCTCTAACTGAAGCTATGGCCTCCAAGCAAGTGGTGCATATGAATCGAGGACAAGGGGAAACAGGATATGCTCGCAACTCCAGTATTCAGGTATATTCCCCTCTCTTGATTAATTCACTATAGTACTGTTTCTATGGTATGTTGATCTGCTCTATGACACTTGGCTTCTCAAAACTGTTTCATCAAGAACTTGCTCACAATATAGTTTATGTTATACTGATATTTAAAAGAATAATTGGGAAATTTAAGAAGCACGCCGTTTCGCCAATTGACAAAGACCACAATTGACCCAACGACGCTTCTCCAATCGATCGGCGGTCCAAATTCGGTCTTGCAGGGCAAGCCACGCAAAGAATTTTACCTTAGGGGGTGCCCAAGCCTTCCAAACCATACGGTCCATGAGAGAGAGAGTCAATCCAAGGAACAGAGCCTTGTACACAGTGGTCGCCGAGTAGATCCCATCGTTCGCATGTTTCCAAGTAATGTCGTCTTCGGCTTGGTCGTCAAGGGGGAAGTCATGAACAAGCATCCAAAGAGTGAAGAATTCGCTAATGTGGCGAATGGAGATAACAGTGTTTGGATTGATTTTGAGAATCCATGCATTCTCATAGAGGGCTTCACGCACCTTCCAATTCTTTCTCCTTGAAGCCTCGTAGATTAATGGAGCAATATCCATGGGTTTCCACCCAAATAGCCAAGGGAGTCCCAGAACGGTGTTTTTGCACCGTCACCCACAGTGATAGTTGTAGAGGCGTAGAAAAACTCGAGATCCTCGGCGGTGCAAGGGTTACCAAACCCCACCCAGGGCTTGTGGGGCTCCTTCCATTCATACCACAGCCAACGAAGACGTAAAGTCCGCGAAAATTTTTCGGTGTTGAGTACCCCAGGCCACCATATTCCTTTGGACTACAAACTATTTTCCAATTGACTTTGCAGTTGGCTCCCGTTGTCTTATCCGCACCGGACCATAGGAACGACCTCTCCAATTTATTTAGGTTGTTGAGCGTACTTGGCGGCACAATGAGAGGCGTGATTGAGTAGATTGCTTGGGATGAAATGACTGATTTGACAAGTGTCGTGCGGCCGATGGTAGTGATATTTTGGCCGTCCCAAGTGGCCAATTTGCTCGCCGCCTTGTCCTCAAGGTATTGGAAATCCACCTTTCTGAGCCGCCAAACAGAGAGAGGCAAGCCAAGATACTTCACCGGGAAAGTAGCACGAGTTGCAGGCAAGCTCTGAAGAGTGTGCCCAAGATTAAGATGACCACATCGAATTGGCACAACGGAGCTTTTCTGAAAGTTGGTGCATAGACCTGTCACTTCGCCAAAGCCTCTCAAGATGGAAGCCAGATTGTCAACGTCCCTTTTGATAGGAGCCAGAAAAACAGCAGCATCATCCACATATAGGGAGGTTCTCACCGTAGGCCCCCGCCCACGTATCTTGTGAAGAAGGCCTTTCCGGGTTGCCAAATCCAGAATCTTATGCAGCGGATCAATCATGATGACTTAAAAGCAGGGGGGAAATGGGGTCCCCTGCGGAACCCTTCCCATGCTTAATGGGAGGGCGGGATGCCATTTAAGAGAATACGAGGCGATGGCGAGGATAGGAGTCTGGCAATCCAAGCCCGGAACCTATCCGGGAAACCCAAATGCTGAAGGAGATCTAACATGTAGCCCCACTTGACGGAGTCAAAAGCCTTTCTTATGTCCAGATTGAAAAGGAGAGACGGGGTCTTGCACTTGTGTAAGCGCCTAGCAAAATTACGAACGCACATGAAGTTATCATGTATGCGACGCCTCTTTATGAATGCACTTTGCGCGTTGGAGACAAGGCAGTCCATGTGTGGAGCCAGCCGGAGCGAAAGGACCTTGGCAATTATTCTTGCGATGGTGTGGATGAGACTGATAGGTCTGTAATCAGAGATGCCTTCCGCCCCCTCCTTTTTGGGCAATAGCACAACATTGGCAGAATTCAACCAATGCAGGTTGGAGGTGTGAAGAGAGTCAAAACACTGGATGACTCTCATGACCGTAAGCTTGATGATGCCCCAACACTTCTTGAAGAAGACCCCTGTGAAGCAATCTGGACCGGGCGCCTTATCACTAGGCATCTCCTTTATGGCCGCCCAAACCTCATCTTCCGTGATGGTGTTGCCCAGGTCGTGCAAGTCATGGGTCTCTATGCGAAACTCCTCCCAGTTGAAGTCTTTGTTGCTACTGCATCCTGTACCCATGATCTCAGTGAAGTGGGAATGTATGATCTTCTCTTTTTCCTTGTGTTCGGTCACCCACCCATGCACATGTTTGATCCGGTGAATGTGGTTTTTCCTCCTTCTGGCATTGATGCGTCGGTGGAAGAATTTTGTGTTTGCATCCCCATGCTTCAAATTTGCCAACCGAGCACATTGACTCTTCCTAGACCTCTCAAGAACCGCCAAGCTGATCACCCTCCGCTTGAGTCTCGTGGCGCAAGTCTCGCTCCTCGGGAGAGAGCCCTTTCCTCTTCTTGGCGATGTCGAGGTGGAGAATCACAAGCAGGGCCGCATGGAGCTGAATCTTAGCCTTGGAGAACAAGTTCTTGCTCCACTCAGATAGACGGATCGCAGTTTTTTTAGCTTATGGTACAGAACTTGGTACGGCTCCGAGTGCCCGACACGCTCGTCCCAGGCCTTTTGCACTACCTCGGAGAAGCCAGGCAAAGAAGCCCAGAAGGTTTCAAACTTGAAGGACCTAGGCCTTGGGCCCTTTATCATCGACAAGCAGCGAGGGGCAATGGTGGGAAAGTGAAAATGACGAGCATGTAGGACATGGGTGCTGAAGGTCGATCCCACTCCGCATTGCAGAAGAATGAGTCAAGCTTGCAGATAGTTGGGGTGCTCCGGTCGGTGCTCCAGGTGAAGCGCCGATTCTGGAGGTGAATTTCCTTGAGCTCACAAGATTGTAACGCAGCCCGAAAGCGATTGATCCTACGCTGGTTGAAGATTCTCTTGTTTTTGTCGCGTGCACGGTAAATTTGGTTGAAATCCCCAAGGGCCAGCCATGCAGTCCCATTAGGAGGCTTGTGGGAGATAAGCTCGGCAAAAAAACGCATCTTTGCAGGCGTGGTCAGTTGGCCCATAAACGGACTTTGCACTAAAACATACGTCAGTCGCACGGGCACGAACCGTACCAGAGAGGCAATAGGTCGATGCAGTGATATCGGAGACGTCGAGGACCGTGTCATCCCAAAGTAGCATAATCCCTCCCCTAGTCCCCAGAGCCGGGCGTTGCGCAAAGCCTTGAAGCCTGTTACCACCAAGGAAGGCAGCAACGAGTTTATCAACGCAGCCAAGCTTAGTCTCTTGCAAACATACAAGCTGGCATGAGGAGGCTGCAATCGTTGCACTAACAGTTGACCTCCGTGCCGGGTTATTTAGACCGCGAACATTCCAACTTAATGTGTTGATGGGCTGTGTCGTCATGGGTCACACCAAAAAACACAAGACCTCTGGCAGCGACAGCAGCTGTGCACGGACCATCGGCGGAGGAGAGCTGCTCCAGCGTCAGCATAACAACACAGTAGACCGACAACCAAAGTGCATGATTTTTCTCTCATGAAACAACGAGCACCCACAGCACTATCACACCTGATACAACGCACACCCACAACACTAACAGCACACAGATCACCCCTTGGAGCACTAAGAGGGTGGACTAACATAAGCATCCGTAGTACCCTAACAGACAAACTAGGAACCTCAAGCATCCTGGATAGCTACACCTCCCTCTTGAGCAAGCTCCAGTGCTCCCTCTCCACCATGCTCAATCAGCGCGTCCTCGACGCCGTTGACCGTTGGGTCATCCAGATGAAAGAACTCCCTCATGGCCATAATCACCTCTGGAGCTAGCTGGTCCTTGAACTTGGAAGTGAACTCTTCCAGAGATGCCTCCGTCACATCTTTGCCATCTCTGGCGATCCCAGCGTCTTGGCAGACCATCTTCTCGGCGACTTTGGTCACTGGCATCGTAGCAACACTTGCACCAGTACGTTTGTTCCTCTGGAGCGAGAGCCCACCCTTCCTGGATATGTGCACACCAGCCAACGTCTTCCGGCGAGCTGTGGGAGGCCGTGGGGGTGGCGACGGAGGCGTGGCAAAAATGCTCTGCTGCCTCACCTCGAAGAGAGGCTCCAGAAGATCTTCAGTGGCCTTGGCTTGCGCACCATGCACCGGTGAAGGGGTGCGCTGCAGGGGGCCGTCGCAAGTCAGCGGCGGCGTAGGAGAGGTCTGAAACCCCGGCGGCCTGGAAGGCGAGAGCAGGGACCTTTGAAGCGAAGCTGGTGAGCACAGCTGGAGCAACGGCTGGTTGGGTGCCTCTTGCAGCAGAGGAGAGCGTGAAGCTTCAGCACGCTTTGAAATGGGGCTGGGCGGCAGCACCGAGGTTGGGGAGAGCGGGGGCGACACCGGCGGGGTTCGCTCATCCTGAGAGAAATGGCCACTGTTGACTTGTGCAGCAGCAGCAGTCTCATAGGGTTTTTTTCCAGGTGGGAGGGGATAATTTCCTTTGATATTCGATTTGTTTCTGATGGTTCATATAGAGCAACTCTAGGAGGAGAAACAAGTCCATATGAACATTGCCCAGTTTTGCTCCTCACTATCAATGCATGATCATTTGGCTCAATCTTGTCCATAGCCCAGCCTCTACGACTTCGCTGTCAAGAGCCCTATTTTATTTGGGGGAATTCAGAGTCCTTTCTGGGTGATTATGTGGGATCTGATTCTAACTACGAGCCTGGCTCGGAAGATTACGATGACTACTGCGATCCTTCCCGCTACCTTAGACGGCGTGTACAAGGACGAGCTTGATGATGAAGCGAGGATGCTTCTCGGGGGCATGCGTATGCTTATGAAGTGAATGAACTCCATTGCGATGTTGTGGTCGAAGTGGCCGGATGTTCCACCTTTCATGTGCTGAAGTATCTGCACTACGCTAGGCAAGACTTGTACTTTGCCGCTTCTGTCAGTGCCGTGGATCTGCTTCTGCGTCGGCTCGTCCTAGAATATTGCAGGCTCCGTTTCGTGCTTTGTATTGTCCAGCCATCTAGGAGTACTTCTAGTGAAACATGTCGTGTTGGGAGGAGCCCTTTAATTACCTCTGCAGTTTGGTTAAAAGTCGCTGTGAAATACTATGATGTGTGCTGTAGTAAGTACTGATCTACTTATATAGTCGTAAATAAGAAGTCAAATCTGTTTGTTTGATCGGTGCCTGTGTCTGCCTGTGATGGATGCCAATAGTTCGTGCACCCATTTTTGCCCGCGTTGCAACTGCTTCATGAGCTCGTACCTCTGCCCGGCGACTTGGGGTGACGCGCCGGCGTCGTTTGCTGCATCCCTTGCCGTGCCGGAGATTTGTGCTTCCCGGCGGCAGCTGCCTGGCCTCAGTTCTGATTGCCTTCAGTATGGACCCACTCATGCAATAAGGGAGTAGACAATTGTTGGTTGTGCTACCAGCCTTGCTCTAAATATGTTCCACGATCAGGTGACACTCGTTAATGGCTACAGTCGTGAACCAAATAATTTCATATGTGGGGGCGCGGACAATAAATGGTAGTACTAACGAATGACACACATATGCGTTTTGTCATAGTAACATTCACATACATAGGGGGGTTGTGCTGCATGTGACCGGCGCAATAATCAGGCAAACCCAGACTCATTGCATTAGGGGTTTCTCGTAGAGGCGGGGAGGTTAGGGTTTTTCGTGGTGCGTGCGCGACGACCAGATCTAGTGTCAGGCACTTCAAATTGATTCAAGGGTTCAACCGCAATGAGTACGACTCCAGGCTTGTGTTTAGGGGCACATGCACAACGACTTCTCGGTTAACATTTGCAAGATCAGGCCGGCTCTGGTATAGAAGTAGCGACAACACGCGTCGGCGGCTTGTTCTGACAGCGGCAATAGTAGTTCGGTGGTCTAGGGACCTCGATGGTTTTTATTATGTTTATGTTTTTTTTTTACTTCCGGTGAACTTTTTTAATACATCTGGCTAGGTCGAAAAAGAAAGAGATACACCTCTTCATTGAAAAGTATAGTGTAATTTTTTGGTGGGCCTCCTCTAGTCATTTAATTAACAACTTGATTTTTATGAGTGCAATTAACGACATGATCACGTGGGCTCCCCAAAAAGCACTCTCTATTCGACTGAATTAGTACAACTTTATACCCGCCACAACCGCACCGGCCACGCGATATCTGGGCTCGGACCCTAGATCCGCGCCCTCCCCGCATCAGCGCCATGGGAGTGCCCGCTCGCCGCATCACCCTCGCCACCGTGTTCCCGGGGTCGCCGCCCCGACCTGCCCACGCCGACTAGCCGCCATCGCCGCCCCAGCCGACCCCACCACAAATAACCTCCATCGGCACCATTTTGGTGGCGGGGGCCCGCCGCCACCGCGGAGACTGGAGCCGGCGATAGCCGCAGCGAGGAGGCACAGGGGAAGGAGAGCTTTTTGGTGGTGGCGCTTCCACCCCCGGTGCCGCCTGGGTGCAATACGGGGAGAAGAAGGGAGTAGTTGTTTTTATGCATATGAATTTATTGTGTAGCTAGTTGGGGATTGGACAATGGGTCGGTGTAGAAGCACTGTGTATGCAAGGACAAAAGTTAAGCATGACTTTTTTTGATACAACACATGTTCATTCAAATTTTACATCTAACCGATACAACTGCAATAAGCGAATACCCAACCTCTACACAACAAAATTTTAGAAAAAGTATTGAAAACACCTTTTTTTATTGAAATATAAAAAAAAGTTGTCTAGGACTCATGAGGTCATATCTTACGACTACACACCGCATCCATAAACACGAGCATGATCTATGCGCCCGGCCCAATAGTGTATATATCAGGTTCTGCTCGCCCCATAGGAAAGTTTTTTTTTTGACGGGAAGGCCTTCATGGCTAGCTTTATTAATTCGAATAACAGTTACATCGTCTGCTAAAAATCTAGCAATTAAATTAGGCGGTGTGTCCAACCACAGATTAGGAGGATCAACACGGCCCTGTTGGGCTAGCACATGCGCTACCATATTAGATTCCCTATTACAATGCTCGATTAAAACCTTCCCGAAGTCTTCCATAAGGCTACGACAAATATCAAGTAAAGGGCCAGCTACCATAGAATGACCAGAGTTCGTGTTTAGAGATTCCACTACGGTTAAATTGTCCATCTGCACCAGGAGCGAATTAATGCCAAGATTTGCAGCTAGTTTCAGTCCCTCTGCTAGAGCCGCTGCTTCCGCTGATTCAATATCTGCTGCATGTTCCAGTTTAGCGGTAGAAGCACCTACGAACGCCCCCAGGTGATCCCTGATAACAGCACCACATGAACCTGTATGATCCTCATCAGAAAAGGAAGCATCGACATTCAAAATTACTTGGCCTAGCAATGGTTTTCTCCATCTGTTCACGCGTGCAGCGGGGTTAGGCTTTCCATTTGCTCGGACAAAGTTCAGTGTAAGTGCGTGAATTGCCGGGCCTGTTCGCTCAGGTGTCTGGACTTCTTGGTTCTTCGACAGTTGGCGCCGCTGCCACCACAAATACCAACTGGCAGCTGAAATTATCTCTGGTAATTGGATCACGCCCAAGTACTGCCCCATAGGAAAGTTTATATGATTTTCGGTGCAAACTAGTTGTTGAGATTGAACAATACCTCTTGGTTGAAAAGAGTATTACAGTCTAATTTGTTAGTGGGCCCCCTCTAGTGATTAAGTGCAATTAACGATTTCATCTTTATCTATTTTTTAGTGGGCCTCATCTAGTCACTAATTGAATTAACGACTTGATCTTAACGTGTACTAGCTTTCCCTTTTCTAACGGCACAACTTGCATGATGGCTACTGGCCAGCACATATACATGATGCAAAATTGACAAACAAGTCAACAAAATAGAAGATGCAATCAAATTAGGATCGAATATCTGTTATAAAAAAATCAGAACTGCGAAGACAAAAAAATCACGTATGTTTTTTACTGGATGAAATATTCCTTTTCAATATTTTTGTGGATTGTGCTCTTGCTAACCACATGTTTCATGCCCCCGCAAAAGAAAAAAAGAACCCATATATGTCATGCGATCCATTTTCAATATTTCGAAGGGGATGTACGAAGCACGCCCTCTATATATCATACTCTTCTAACCAGTCAGCAGCAAACCAGAAGAGAAGGTCCATTGATCCATCGGAGACAGAGATGGAGCTGCTGTCCGATTGCCCGGTGCACACCTCCGTGCCGGACAAGTACGTGTTGCCCCGGAGAAGCGCCCTTCGCTCCTCGACGACGAACCCAGCTCCGATGCCGCCATACCGGTCATCGACCTCCACGGCACCGACGACCGCCGGCGTCACCTGGTCGCCGCCGAGATCATCAAGGCCAGCAAGGAGTTCGGCATCTTCCAGGCATGCGCGTCGGTTGATTCACACTATTAGGTTAGGTATGGAAGGTGTGTTGCTTTAGCTGAGCTAGCTGATTTGAATTGGTCGATCTTTCCATATATATATATAGGTGGTGAACCACGGCGTGGCGGAGGATGTGGTGCAGGGGTTCCGCGAGGCGGCGGCGGGGTTCTTCACGATGCCGGCGGAGGACAAGCTGCCGTACCGCTCCGATGACCTGAGCAAGCACTTCCGCGTGTCGTCCAGCACCCCCTATGACCGGAACGGGGACCGCTATTGGCTCGACTACCTCAAGATCAACTGCCACCCTGTCACCGACGAGCACGTCCGAGAGTGGCCGGACAAGCCAGGAAGCTTCAGGAGCTCCCTCGCGGAGTACTCCACGGCAGTGCACGAGCTTGCACAGACGCTGCTCCGGCTCATCGCAGAGGGCTCGGCCTCGACGTTGTGTTCTTCGCCGGCGACCTCAGCGGCGGCAGCACCCAGATGAACGTCAACTACTACCCGCCGTGCCCGGACCCGGAGCCTCACGCTGGGCCTCCTCCCGCACTGCGACCGCCACCTCCTCACCGTGCTCTCCCAGGGCGACGTAGCCGGGCTGCAGGCGAGGCACGGCGGGCGGTGGCTCCTCGTACGCCCCGTCCCCGGCGCCTTCGTCGTCAACCTGGGCCACCAGATGGAGATCATCACCAACGGGCTCCTGGCCAGCGTGGAACACCGCGCCGTCACGAACACCGACACGGTGAGGCTGTCGGTGGTGACCCTCATCATGCCCAAGATGGAGTGCCGCATCGGGCCGGCGCCGGAGATGGTGAACGAGGCGACGGGACCCGCGAAGTTCGAGGAGTTCGAGTTCAGCAAGTTCATCAAGGCCTACAGCGCCGCCGCCGCCAGCAGGGAGGACGTGCTCCACTACTTCAGGATCCACCGCTAGCTAGCTCGGGCTCAGCGGCTCCATTCCATATAAATAAAAATAAATAACCGTACGCTCGCGTCATCAATCTCAGCCCCAGTTAATTTCGCCCTCCGCCGTTCCCGTTCGCCGCCGACGAGCTCCTTCTCTTCCAAAATTCCGGCACCGGCCAGCCATGCCGTACGGCACCTCCCCTCGTCTTCCAAAATTCCAATTTGCGAGCTAGCTAGGAGCGCTATGAAGCTGCACATCAACTGCATGCATGCAAATTCATGGCTGCCTCGCGGACGCGCCGCTGAGGAAGCTACCACATCATCCAACGATCCAGGCGACCTCTCCTCTCTCGCGGGCGGGCTCAGCACCTACGTCCTCCATCGTACGTGGACGGTGGACCTAGGCGGGCCCAGGATTTAAAGAGAGTGTATTCAAAATTTCAATTGCTATTTTAAAGCCTGTAAATCCTTCTTTTTGGCGTGTTTAATTGATTATAGCACCATATTATACTAACTGTATATATCATATAAAAGATATAACATAATATAATAGAATCGTAAAATAGGTCATGCTTCGAAATTGTTCAACAGATAGAAAGACTAATTAGTCAACATATCAAAGTGACAACATCTTAAGATATAGGAGTACAAAAGATAGGAAGTAGAAAATGATCAAAAAAACTTACAAACTATAGGAGAACCAATTTTTATAATAATGCTCATTGTAATAATTCCCCAATTTATAAACATTCCCACATTGTAATTCATGTGGAAAATCGCAAATCGATATGTCTAAACAATTCATAATTCATTGCAAACAAATTTCTTATTTTAAAATACTAAAATAGAAATCCAACTAACCAAGTTAACTTACTGTTGTAAGTCAATGCTGGACAACGGAAGAAAAAGATGACGTGCTGACACCTGCAGATCCAAATTATAACAGTCAGACGATTAATATGTTAAGAAACACAGACACCTCAAATTATCAATCTGATTTTGAACGACTGAACTTGTGGCTTTGGAATTGGAAACCCTTCAAGAGCCTTTGATGCGGTGATGCCTGATGCTGCCAACTGTCGACATGGATTAAAGATGAAGCGACGCTGCAAGGGTTGAGGGGCGGATGCTGTCAGATGCTTGCCTCGCCGTCGCCCGCCTACCTGTGCCACCGTGCGTGTGTGTGTTCAGGAGACGGCGATCAGCCCTGCCGCCATGCCCTACCCACGACTCCACGAGTGCGAAGTCGCGAACAGAATTGGGATGCGTCGGTTCGTCTCGTGCGATATGCCTTTTTAGTGAAGCGCGTGCAGGCCCTGCATCTGCAGCGATTTGGGCCACTTGGGCCAGGTCGGGATGGTGAGGACCACAGAGAGAAGTGGGCTAGTCTTTGTTTTCGGGCTGAAATCTTTAGCTGACGTTTATTTCCTGCATCTATTTCGATTTCCCCTGCGTACATGAAATACACTATATATGTATAAATATTTTTGCCAAATATCATGGGTATTCAACTGAATACCCTTGAATTGAACTGGGCCCGCCCCTGCCTCCCTGCCGGCGACCACGCCGCCGTCAAAGACACCGCGCGCAATTTCACCCAAGGAACCGCTGCCCGCCGTAACTTACCTTATGTTTGAACAGTACGAAAGATTTTTTTTATTACACAAGCATATTTTTTGCACTATAAAAATATTTCATGTACATCTTTTTGAAATGAACACTTTTTAAATGTTACATACAATTTTTGAGTGATATCCACATATTTTATAACTACGCTAACATTTTTTACATTCATTAACATTTTTCAAATTCACGGTTTTACATTTTTTAAGTAATTTAACATTTTCAAATGTGTGTATTTAGAATATTTTCGAAATATGAACAAAACAGAAAAAAAGATGAAAGATGAACTAACCTGCAGGAAGCTACTTGGGCTGGCCTAATAATAGTGACAGGAGGGCGTCCTTGGCTCCGACAAACTCCATGTTATTTTTCTATAAGCGATTTTGAAACGTTTCTAATCAGATGTCGCGTGAAGGAGGCGCCAGCGTTGCCGTCGCGTCACAACTAAAGCGCCATGGCCGTGAAGGAGTTGCCCGGAACCAGCGCCACACCTCATCACGGAGCATCATCTCGACATAGGAGAAGGCATCCAAGGAGGCGCGCACGGCGGGAGCGACGCAGAAGGCGACGTTCACGAAGTCCAACACCACGGGCCCCAACCTTGCGGAGGCCTAGACCCGTGACCTGTCAATGACCGCTATAGAGATGTCCATGCAGCGACTACGTTGCCTTGACGGGAACTTCGTCACGGTAGGGACACCTCCGTTACGCCGACAAAGGCAAGGGCAGGGCTCCCGGCTAGAGTCGGTGGTTGCCGGCGTCCCTCCGCCACGACGTGGGAGGATGCGGAGCGGCTTCTCGACGAACACCGGTGGCCGCTAAGCGAGTTGTCGGGTCCTGTGCCCTTTGGTGCCGCCGCCAACCCGACCGAGTCTGAGGTCACCATCCGTTACAAATTAGTTTAGGTTTTAGCTGAACAGATGAAATATCGTTCGGTTTGTATATAAAATATATTAAATTTATGTCCGTTTGCATGAATTATGTCTGAGTCCATTTGTATTACAGATGAAGGTTTATGGCAAGCATTGGATGACCGGCTCTTTGTACCACTGTTCATGGACATGTTCACAGACAAATAATATATCCGACGTTGAAGACGCCCTAAGAAAATGCATCATTCAGATACAGAGTTCGGGGTGATCTTCCTTTTCCCAAAAAAAGCGTAGAATATAGACAGTTGACAAAATCATTACTTATCAAATTACGACAAATACATATTCCCTCCATATCAAAATATTTGACGCTTTTCCAGTTTAAGTTGAACTACAAAAACGTCTTATATTTTGATACGGAGGTAGTACTACTAAAATCTTGACTAGACGTTTATACATACTGCTCAAGTAATTATTACGACAAATACATCACTCGTCACTAAAACCTTGAAGTTTTGATTACTACTACAATGCAAAAAAAAGAAAATCAAATGTTCTTTTTTTTTCTGCGATGACGAAAACAAACGCTTGACCTATATAAAACTGTAGTGAGTAACAATCTTCTGAACTCTTGACCAATGATCGACGCAAGTGGCCAATTAAGCGGTAGCGGGCGGCATCAGTCCGTTGCACATTCGAATTCTTGACCAACGACGTTGCTCGTGTGTGATTCTGATCTAATGCTGCAGGCCCTGAAGCAGGCCTCGGAACCTCTCCACATTGCCGCCGAACTGCCCGTCCTTCAAAATCCTGAAGGCCAGAAGCGCGCGCACGCCGGCGGCGCCTGCGAGGCGAGGGCTCCCCACGGAGGATGGATGCGCAGGCTCGCGGCGATGCTGTCCAGCCCCACCGGCATGCCCTCGCAGTCGGCTGCCATCGTGGCAACGTCATAGACCTGCTGGCCGAGGTAGTACTGCACAGCGCCAAGGAACCCGGCCACGTCGTGCGGCAGCGGGGCGCCGCCCGTGACCATCTTCAGGAGGTACGCCACGTGGTAGGCGCCGGCGTGGGTGATCCACGACAGCGGCCGCCCGTGTCCGGCGCCGATGAGGCCGGAGCCCATGAGCAGCGCGCCGAGCATGTAGGCGTCGACGCCGTGGTTGCGGAGCGTGTCGAGGTCGAGGCCGCGGGCGGCGAGGTAGTCGAGGGCCTTGTCGTCGTGCGGGTCGGCGAGGCGGCAGAAGTCGCGGAGGTTGAACTCCCAGGCGACCTGCTGGCCTAGGTGGTCGCAGACGGCGATGCCGACCTGGAGCGGCTTGAGGCCGTCCACGTTGGCCTTCATGAGCGCGTAGCGGTGCTCCACCGTCAGGCTGCTGAGGTCCTGTCCGGCGGCGTGGACGAGTCCCAGGTAGTGCACGTCGACAGCGACGTAGCGGGCGCCCGCGGCGAAGCTCTGGAGGTAGGCCCACTCTTCGTTGAAGCTCCCCGCCCACACTGGACGCACCTGGACGGCCAGCTGCGGCTGTACCGGCGGCAGGGGAGCAGCGTGGTAGGCAAACGGCGGGAGCTGCGCCTGCACGGGAAACATGTGGTTGAACTTGAAGCGCGGCGGCGGCGGTGGAAACATGGCGAACTTGCCGGCGGCCGGGTTCACGCCGATGCGTCCACGCTGCATATCTCGATCTCGATCGCTTGTTGTTGTTCTTGTTGTAATTTGTGTTGCTATAAGCGGTGCAGGGGAGTACTTATAAAAGGAGGGTGCCGAGCTGCGGTCAGACAAGAAAGGGAGCTGCAGTCGGACTCGGACACAGGATTGGTTTCGAGTTAAATAGGGTCTCCTATGTTCAGGTGAAATAACAGGTGAAATAATTGGTTTCAGTAGATGTGAAATAGCTATCTCACATCTAAGTCCATCATCATTGGATCTTTTTGTTGTTTGTTTTTTCGTGCGCTCTGATTCGCATAGTTGGCTGCGTTGCGGCATGCCGGCATCGATCCTTTGTCTCCCGCGTATGTAGCTTTGTTCCTTAGTTGTCTTGTTGTGTGGCCTGTTGTCCTTGCGTTTGGGCTTGGGCCTGCTTTTATCTTTTGCATTATCTTTACCTACTAATAAAGCGGCTATTGTTTTTTATCGTCCGTCATTAAAATTATCCTTTAAATTGGTAAAATTTACCCACCAATGCCACTCGTAAGTGAGAAAATGTTTGAATTTTTTGGACCAAAATCGCTGCCTTTTTGGTTGTTTTAGAGAGGCACGACGAGTAGAAATCATAGACCGGTGCGTAGCATGGTGGTAGGTTGATGGCTACTCTAGCAACGAGACCAGGGTTTGATCCCCAGCCTCCGCAATTTCTATCTTTCTTTTCTCATGCATGTCCTACCCATGTATGCATTTATGGGCCGGCCCATGTGCTGGGCTCTACTCCCCTGTTTTGTTTATTTTACTTTTTTGTCTTTTCTTTTCTTATTCTGTTTTCTTTCTTCTTTAAATTAATTCGGGATTTTAATATTTTAAAAGTTGCGAGTTTTAAAAAAATGTTTGAGAAATCATAAAATATATGTGAATTAAAAAATGTTTAAAAAACATAAAATTTTTGTAGATTCAAAAAATGTTGGCGGTTTTGCAAAACTGTTCATACAATTATAAAAAAATCACAATTTGGAAAAAATTGTCGGGAATTAAAATCATGTTCATGATTTTGAAAAATGATTGTGTATTTAAAACATATTTGGGGAACTAAAAAAAACTGTCCATGACATTTTAGAAAATGTTCACAAAAATAAAAATTAATATTTGTTTTTTAAAATTTGTTCCCCAATTTTAGAAAACAGTTCATAGATTCAAAAAATGTTTGTTGAGTAAAAAAATGTTAATGAATTCGAAACCGGTTCATACATTTAAAAATTTTTGTAAACAAACTAATGTTCATGATTTTGTTGAGAAAATAAAAAATTTCAAACAAAATTGTCAATTTGTAAAACTCTTCACTGATTCAAAAGTATTTTATGTCTAGGATTTGATTAGTATTTCAGAAGTATTTATATGTCTTGGCGTTGGGAGTAGTTCGTGGTAAATGAGATTTGCTTATAAAGTTTTAAACGTTCTCTTGCGCAACATAATGACAAGTGTGACATGCACTGATAAACTCATAGCCTTGGGATTTACCGCGTCGAATGCATTGTGATCTCGTGGACATCGTGACCATCATCGGCTAGGGTGAGAAAATTAATAAATGGCAATATGGTGAGCCACTGTGTTAAATAGAATACGCTCATATATCAGGATATTGAGTTAGACTCATTTGGTTAGCTATAATTTTTTGTCTCCCGTTGCAATGCACGGGCATATTTGCTAGTCTATCTAATGGGCTGCTACGAGACTTGTAGGGAATAGATGGGAATACACAACGTATTTGCAATCTTTTGCATTCTCCACTCTCTCCATCTCATGTGGACTTGCATCAGTCTTTGTTTTAAATAAATAAAAACAAAATAAATTTTGTGTTAGATGTGAGATACTTACCTCACATCTAAGTTGTTAACCTGTTTGATCTGTTGATGATGTAAATCTCGTGCAACTACGATTCACATCGTTCTGTAGTGTGCTTTGTCTCGGTCATTGTTTTGAATTGTTCTCGTTTGTTTTGTCTGTCAACCTGTTATGTAGCCGTTCTGAGGATGGGCCCGGCTTGTTTTCTGTTTTTTATTCTTTTTTGTTGGCTTGTGAGATTTGTAAGTCTACCGGCCAACCCGTGTAAACTAAGAGCGCGATTTCCTCTAACTCTCTATTGTCACTCTCTTCCATCTTCTATTCTCTTTCCTTCGTTACCAACTTTTTATTTTATTTTTAGATTTCTTTATTTTCACTATTATTTCTATCTGTTTCTCCTTTTTCATTTTTCTTTTTGTGTCAGTTTGTATTTTATTTATTTATTTTTCATTTTGTCTTATTGTTTTCAAATTTGTGAATATTTTTATAAAAACACCTTCTAAATATATATATATATATATATTCATACGAAATGTTGTCTCATCTAAGTTTGCCACCATTCAATTTAGTGTTTGTAGATTTCATTCAAGCGCTCGATCCTTCGCCTCCCTGGCGACTATTTGTTTTGTCGCACATCTTTTTGTTGGCCAGTTTGCCTTCACTATTGTCGACACATTTATCACGGCGTGCTCGCAGCCCATTTCGCTGCGTTATTTTTAGGCCAAGTCTTCCCGATGTCTAGTTTATCAGGTCGTTCGTGTCAGACGCACTCTTTTTTAGGCTCATTTTTTGTTCGACATGTTTTGCTTTTTCATGGACCATTCTCACGACCCTTTTTGGTCCAGTTTATTCCTGTTTCATGGTAGTTGCAATTAGACCCTCGACCTAGAACTAGGGATTTTTGTCGGCCCAGTTGCAAGTCCACCATCGACTCGCAACTCGGGGGGTGTAGTTTGCAAGTCTACCCTCGACTTGCAACTCGAGGGGTGTTGTCTTTTGTTTTTGTTGCATGGTTGTTGCAATTAGACCCTTGATCTGCAACTATGTGTTTCTATCGGCCCAGTTGCAATTCCACCCACGACTCGCAACTCGGGGGTGTAGTTTTATAGTTCCCTAGTTGCAAGTCCACCCTCAACTCGCAACTCGAGGAGTGTTGTCTTTTCTTTTTGTTTCATGGTAGTTGAAGTTAGACTATCAACCTGGAACTAGGGGTTTCTGTCGGCCCAGTTGCAAGTCCACCCTCGACTTCAACTCGGGGGTGTTATTTTAGTTATTACCCGATTGCAAGTCCACTCCGACTTGCAACTCGAGGCTATATTTTTGTATTGCCCGATTGCAAGTCAACGATGTACTACAAGTCGGGATGTAGTTTTGTAGTTGCCCTAGTTGCAAGTCCACCGGACTACAACTCGAGGGTGTTGTCTTTTTCTCCTTGTTTCATGGCGATTGCAATTAGACCCTCGACACGCAACTAGGGGTTTCTGTTGGCCCAGTTGTAAGTCCATCCTCGACTAGCAACTCGGAGGAGTGGTGTTGTTTGTTTTCAAGTTGCAAGTCAACCATGTACTGCAACTTCGGGGATGTAGTTTACTAATTGGCCTAGTTGCAAGTCCACCTCCGACTCGCAACTCGAGGGATGTAGTTTGTAATCACCCAGTTGCAAGTCTACCACCGACACTCGCAACCCGAGGGATGTAGTTTGTAATGTCGCCCGATTGCAAGTCCACATCGACTACGCAACTTCGGGGTGTTGTTTTAGTTTTCACCCCAGTTGCAAGTGCACCCACCACTTGCAACTCGAGGGATGTAGTTTGTAATCGCCCAGTTGCAAGTTAACCATGTACTCGCAACTCGGAGATATAGTTTTGTAGTTCCCTAGTTGCAAGTCCACCTCGACCCATAACTCGGGGTGTAGTTTCGTAGTTTCCCTAGTTGCAGTCCACCCTCAACTCGCAACTCGAGGGGTGTTTTGTTTTTATTCTTGTTTCATGGTAGTTGCAATTAGACCTGCAACTAGGCATTTTGTCGGCCCAGTTGCAAGTCCACCCTCGACAAGCAAGTCGGGGGGTGTAGTTTTTATAGTTGCCCTAGTTGCAAGTCCACCCTCGACTTGTAACTCGAGGGGTGTTTGTTGGAAATATGCCCTAGAGGCAATAATAAATTAGTTATTATTATTATATTTCCTTGTTCATGATAATCGTTTATTATCCATGCTATAATTGTATTTATAGGAAACTCAGATACATGTGTGGGTACATAGACAACACCATGTCCCTAGTAAGCCTCTAATTAACTAGCTCGTTGATCAATAGATGGTTACGGTTTCCTGACCATGGACATTGGATGTCGTTGATAATGGGATCACATCATTAGGAGAATGATGTGAGGGACAAGACCCAATCCTAAGCCTAGCACAAAGATCGTGTATTTCGTATGCTAAAGCTTTTCTAATGTTAAGTATCATTTCCTTAGACCATGAGATTGTGCAACTCCCGGATACCGTAGGAATGCTTTGGGTGTACCAAACGTCACAACGTAACTGGGTGGCTATAAAGGTGCACTACGGGTATCTCCGAAAGTGTCTGTTGGGTTGTACGAATCGAGGTAGGATTTGTCACTCCGTGTGACGGAGAGGTATCTCTGGGCCCACTCGGTAGGACATCATCATAATGTGCACAATGTGACCAAGGGGTTGATCACGGGATGATGTGTTACGGAACGAGTAAAGAGACTTGCCGATAACGAGATTGAACAAGGTATCGGCATACCGACGATCGAATCTCGGGCAAGTACAATACCGCTAGACAAAGGGAATTGCATACGGGATTGCTTGAATCCTTGACATCGTGGTTCATCCGATGAGATCATCGTGGAACATGTGGGAGCCAACATGGGTATCCAGATCCCGCTATTGGTTATTGACCGGAGAACGTCTCGGTCATGTCTGCATGGTTCCCGAACCCGTAGGGTCTACACATAAGCTTGATAGCGCTAGAGTTGTTATGGGAAATAGTATGTGGTTACGAAGGTTGTTGAGTCCGGATGAGATCCCGGACATGACGAGGAGCTCCGGAATGGTCCAAGGTGAAGATCGGTATATTGGACGAAGGGTATTGGAGTCCGGAATTGTTTCGGGGGTACCAGGTGATGACCAGCGTGTCCGAAAGGGGTTTCGGAGGCCCCGACAAGCTTGGGGGGGGGCTTATGGGCCAAGGGGAGAGGGCACATCAGCCCACTAAGGGGTTGAGCGCCCCTCCCACCCCATCTCATGTAACCTGGAGAGGTGGGTCCGCCAAAACCCATCTAGGGTTTCCCCTATTTCCGCCGCCCCTCCCCTACGGAACCCTAGGGCGCCTCACCCTCCTCCCTTCCCCCTATATATAGTGAGAGAGAGAGAGGGCAGCCGCACCCTTCCCCTGGCGCAGCCCTCTCCCTCCTCCAACACCTCCTCCTCCTCCGTAGTGCTTGGAGAAGCCTGCTGAGAACCACGAGCTCCATCACCACCATGCCGTCGTGTTGTCGGAGTTCTCCCTCAACTTCTCCTCTCCCTTGCTGGATCAAGAAGGAGGAGGCGTCCCGGGCTGTACGTGTGTTGAACGCGGAGGCACCGTTGTTCGGTGCTTAGATCGGAATCAACCGTGATCTGAATCGCTGCGAGTACGACTCCTTCATCCGCGTTCTTGTCACGCTTCCGCTTAGCGATCTTCAAGGGTATGAAGATGCTCATCCTCTCCCTCTCTTGTTGCTAGAATCTCCGTAGGTTGATCTTGGTGATGCGTAGAAAATTTTGAATTTCTGCTACGTTCCCCAACAGTGGCATCACGAGCTAGGTCTATTGCGTAGATTCTATGCACGAGTAGAACACAAGTTGTTGTGGGCGTTGATTTTGTTCAATATGCTTACCGTTACTAGTCCAATCTTGTTTCGACGGTATTGTGGGATGAAGCGGCCGGACCGACCTTACGTACACTTACGTGAGACAGGTTCCACCGGCGACATGCACTTGTTGCATAAGGTGGCTAGCGGGTGCCGATCTCTCCCACTTTAGTCGGATCGGATTCGATGAAAAGGGTCCTTATGAAGGGTAAATAGCAATTGACATATCACGTTGTGGTTTTTGCGTAGGTAAGAAGCGTTCTTGCTAGAAACCCATAGCAGCCACGTAAAACATGCAAACAACAATTAGAGGACGTCTAACTTGTTTTTGCAGGGTATGCTATGTGATGTGATATGGCCAAAAGAATGTGATGAATGATATGTGATGTATGAGATTGATCATGTTCTTGTAATAGGAATCACGACTTGCATGTCGATGAGTATGACAACCGCGGCGAGAATATAGGAGTTGTCTTAATTTATTGTATGACCTACGTGTCAATGAACAACGCCATGTAATTACTTTACTTTATTGCTAAACAGTTAGCCATAGTAGTAGAAGCAATAGTTGGCGAGACAACTTCATGGAGACACGATGATGCAGATCATGATGATGGAGATCATGGTGTCATGCCGGTGACGATGATGATCATGGAGCCCCGAAGATGGAGATCAAAAGGAGCAAAATGATATTGGCCATATCATGTCACTTTTTGATTGCATGTGATGTTTATCATGTTTATGCATCTTATTTGCTTAGAACGACGGTAGTAAATAAGATGATCCCTCATTAAAATTTCAAGAAAGTGTTCCCCTAACTGTGCACCGTTGCGAAAGTTCGTTGTTTCGAAGCACCACGTGATGATCGGTTGTGATAGATTCTAACGTTCAAATAAAACGGGTGTAAGCCAGATTTACACCGCGAAACACTTAGGTTGACTTGACGAGCCTAGCATGTACGGACATGGCCTCGGAACACAAGAGACCGAAAGGTCGAGCATGAGTCGTATGGTAGAATCGATCAACATGAAGATGTTCACGATGATGACTAGTCCGTCTCACGTGATGATCGGACACGGCCTAGTTGACTCGGATCATGTAATCACTTAGATGACTAGAGGGATGTCTATCTGAGTGGGAGTTCATAACATGAACTTAATTATCCTGAACATAGTCAAAAGGTCTTTACAAATTATGTCTTTTTTTGACTATATACTGGAAGGCAACAGCCTCACAGCCTTTTATTAAACCACAGAGCCAAAGTAATACAAAGTTACAAAGTTAAGACAGAGGGGGAGAGGGTAATACTTACAAGGAAACTGATTAGGGTAAGGCAACTATCCAAGATATTAGTCTATTCCTATATTTACATTTGATTCTATGAGCTAAAAGAGAGATGTCATGCAAAAAATTCCTCCTCCATGCCCTAAAAGAAGGTGTCTCATTCCTCAAGATCTTCCCATTTCTTTGTGTCCAAATATTCCAAGTGGCAGTGAAGACTACCTCAGAGAAAAAAGGAAGGCCAAAATCCCTCCTAGCATCAGAAGCCATCTCATAAGTGGTGCAGTTAGGATGAGGACTCCATGAAATACCAGTAGTTCGAGATCTACCGCTAAAATTACAAGCAAAGAAGAGATGTGCTCTGTCCTCATGTGATGCTAAGAGGCATAGGACACATGTGTCATCTTGGATAATCCAATGCTACTGCTGCATCATGTCCCTAGTATTTAGGCGATCCATCAATAAGAGCCACCCAAAAACCTTAAACTTGAGAGTACAAGAGCAATTCCAGATCCACCTGAATATGGGGTCAACCACAGTGTCTGAAAAGCAGGACAAGTAATAGATCCTGGACTGGTAATCACCAGATTTGGAAGGCCATTTCCAGACATCATTATTCCCATCTTGAAGATTAAGCAAAGGAAGCATCTCCTGAAGTTGATTAAACTCCTCAAAGGCCTGAGCGGAGAGGCGGATGGAGATTATCGGTGAAATCGAGACAGCTCCATAATATCCTTAAGCGTGAGAGTGTCATCGATCACAAAAGAGTGGAGCCATGAAACTGATGTTGCAAGCTAACCATATTGCTGCCAAGTTGCCAACGATCAAGCCAGAAGATCACCGTATCTCCAGATCAAACTAGAGGAACTGCCAACTTGCAAAACTTATCATATAACTTGAACACGTCCCTCCACCAGAAAGAACCGCAGGTTTGAGGGGCTTGGGAAGCAGAAGGCATAATAAGTGTCCCAAATAAGAGATACCCATGGCACGTCCAACTTATTAAAGAACTTAAAAAGATGCTTGATGAGCAAAGCATCATTTTGAGAGCTCAAGTCCAGAACTCCCAGACCACCCAAAGATTTAGGACGACATACCAAGTCCCAAGCCGCCAAGGATTGCCGGGGTGTATCCGTATTCCCTCTCCACAAGCATTGTCGCATAATCCGTTCAATCTGCTTCATGATACCATGTGGCAGTGATAGGGTGCAGAAGAAATATATTGGTATAGAACTAAGGACTGATTGCAAGAGCTGTAGCCGGCGTCCTTGATTCAAGAGGCAGGAAGACGCAGATAATCGCCTCTCAATACAATCCACCAAAGGCAACAGATCATAAATTGTTGGCCTAGATGTGCCCATTGGCAAACCCAGGTAAGTGAATGGCATGGAACCAACATCACAACCAAGCAAAGCAGCAACACGCTTGCCCTCGTCATCACTCATATTGATAGGTATCAAAGATGACTTACAAAAATTCACTTTTAGACCGGTTGATCTGGCAAAAACTTCAAGCATTTCTTTGAAAGCAATTAACAGGCTGTCAATAGCAGAAAGAATGATGAGGGTATCGTCAGCATATTGAACGATCGGATAGTCCTTCGAGGTTGTTGGGATTGGTAAGGTGAGGATATTCCTAGAGCACATCTCATTTACAAACGATTGAAGCAAGTCCACCGCGATCACAAAGAGCAAAGGAGACAGTGGATCTCCTTGGCGAACACCCGAACGACAGACGAAATGGTTCCCAGGCACTCCATTCAAAAGAACCTAAGACAAGCCTGTGGACAGAATGTTGTCAATCCAACTTGTCCAGCGATCATCAAATCCCTTGCATTTCAAAATCCGAAGAATCAGCTCATGATCAATGGTGTCGAACGACTTTGCGAAGTCAAGTTTAAGAAGAATGATAGGCCTCTTGGAAGCTTTGCATTGGTGAATATACTCAAAACACCACACCAGACAGTCTTGAATGGATCGACACCGGAGGAAACCATATTGGTTGCGGTGGATATATTTCAAGATCACACCCTGAAGACGATTTGCCAAAAGCTTGGTTAAGAACTTTAAACATGTATTAGTCAAAGATATGGGCGGAAATCACCGACATATTCAAGGCTCAGCTTCTTGAATGAGAGTGATAAGAGATGTATTGAGACAGTCAAATTACATTTCCCCTCATAAAATTCTTGAACAAGTTTCATAAAATCCTCTTTCAAAATAGGCCAACATTTCTTCAAGAAAAGCCCGGAAAACCCGTCAGTCCGGGCCAGCGGTCGGAAGGCATATTCTTAATTACCGCATCCACCTCAAAGTCCGTGAGCAGTAAAGACAACTCCTCCGCACCATCAATCCCGGTAATTAATGTGTCTAGATCAAAACCCATTTGAATGCCTTTTGATTGTCCCATTCGTTGGTTAAAATCAGCCCAGAACATCCCAGCCAACTGTTGGTGATCCGTGACCACATCACCCTCCACAGTCTTGATCGAGGAGATAGCATTCTTACGAAATCGTTCTGTAGCCATGGCATGAAATTTTTTTGAATTCTCTTCACCAACTTTGATGTTTCTGATCGTGCAACGCTGCTTCCAGTAAATAAATTGCCAATGCAAGACATCTTCAAGATGCAATTTAACAATTCTACGAAAATTAAACTCCGGCCTACTCAACGGCCTAATTTCCTCAAGATTGTCCAGGAACATAATCACTTTATTACAATCAGCAATTAGAGCTTTCACTGTGACAAATTTAAATGCCATTTCTTGAGAGCATAATGGAGGGACTTAAACTTAGCTGAGATTGTTAGAGCCATCAACGATTTTACCACTGGCCTATTCCAAACCTCAGCAACACAGTCAGCAAAACCAGGCAGATCAACCCAATAATTCTCAAAGCGGAAAACCTTTGCCTTGGGGATACAGGTGGCAATCGAGACCACACACGGCACATGATCAGAGGCAGTGCGTGCGAGTGGGAAAACCATCGTGTTGGGGTGGTCCGATGTCCAAGCAACCGACGTGAAAAACCAATCGATCTGCTCAAGAAGCGGTGAAGATTGCATATTCGACCAAGTATATTGGCGCCCCTTGATTGGCAGATCAACAAGACCCAAATGCCCAATTATTTCATTAAACAAGAAGATATCATTAACATCACCTCCCGGAAGATTGCGGTTCTCATGCGATCGCATGAAGTTGAAATCACCCAAAAGTAGCCAATTTTCACCAAAGCGGAATATTAAGATTATATAACCACCGAACAAAATCATCACGGGCAGGGCCTTGACACGGGCCATAAGCAGAGACTAAAGACCATGTTTACGAAGTATGTTTGGATTTAAACTCCACAATTATCCCATAGGAATTGGCCTCAATTAAACAACCAATGAAAAAGAAGAATTCCAAACCACCACCATCCCAGCAGACGCACCAGCCGAAGGAACATAAACAAAATTATCAAAACGCCTCGGGCAGAACTTCCTAATGAAACGCTGGTCCATATGCATGCATTTAGTTTCCTGAAGACAGACAACAGAACAACCACTTTCATCGATCTTTTGCCTAACAGCAAGCTGACGCGCTTCAGAATTGAGGCCCCGAACATTCCAACATAGAACTTTCCACTCCTTAAATCTTGTCTGATTCATTACAAACCAAAAATAAAAGCATAGAGAATAGGCCATGTAATGACCTACAACGACCCACAAAGCAGACAAGCAGCACATAGTTCTGAACAAAGAAATAAAGATAAATGGCGATTACGGTACACCATAGACCATAACCCTGCATGAAGTGACTATTCATCAGAACCCCCGCTGCTGGTGGACTTAGCAGGATCAGCCACAAGCTTCTCCGTAGAGATCTTCTCAGGTGCCATGCGAAGACGTGCGCCAATGCGTTGAAGGTCAGCAATAGCAGTTGGTGGTGGTACAGAAGGAGTATCTTCAGACTGAGAGCTGCTAGTCTTGCGCTTCTTCAGAGTGTGGGATTTCTTGGAAGAAATGCCACTAGTTACTTTGCGATAGCCATCACGGAGGGCGCCAGCGCGTAATCGCCCGAACCTCTGTATCAACAATAATTCTTGAGGCTTTGGGCTTCCTCGCACGCTTCAGAGATACTTCAGGCACAACAGAGAACTCAAAGGCTTCAGAAACTGGGTCATCCAGGTCATCAAAGCAGAGCGCCCGAGCAACTGGTCGTTTGACAGGAGCAGTTGACACATCCAAAGCAGAGATGATCGAGGAGTCAGGTGCGGGCAGAAGCTTAAGGGAGGAAGCTGGGGCCTTTGCAAAGAGCCTCGCGATTACGCTTCTTGAGCATAGCACCAATGTCGACTTTGAAAACAAAGCGAGGAATCTTTGGAAGACCTTATATATGGCAACATCTTCTCAAAAGAGCGCTGCCACTGCATCACAGGTGGCAAAACCGGTCCATAGCTAGTGTGAACTTGTCCAACCATAAGAGGTGGTTGCTGAGGTCCCATTGGGGGCTGGAAGAGAGCCACCTCAGCAGCATTGTCACCATTGTTAACTGAATCATCTGAAGGTTGCAGAACAATGGACTCCACAGGACTGAATTTCCTGAACCTCCTCATGCTGCACAGCTTCATGAACCGGGTGCTCATCATTTTTTTGCTGTTCATTGACAGGATGTGGCACGTCATTCCAGCCCATCTCAGGAAATTCAGGCATAACCCAATTGTGATTCTGAAACTGTAAATTGCCAGGGAGGGGGTGCGGATTGCCATTGAAAGGCATGGGATCTTCATCAGCTGGTAAGATGTCTGTAGAATCTCCTGATAGGATATAGGCAGGTGCAGACCAAGAGATCCTAGCCCCACCAAAGTCAGCATATTCTCTATAAGTCAGAGAGCGAGGAACCAAAGTTGGCGCAAGATAAGACACATAGGCTAACGAGCGGACAAGCATCAGATCATCTTGGTGCCAATGATGAAATCTCCCAAACGTGCTAATGACATCCGCAAGATACTGAGTGCGCCTGTAATCCAGGGGGACACCAAGCAACATAACCCATCCACGTCGAAAACCCTGCGTTGCTCTGTAATTTATGCCCTCATCATGCGGGATAAACCGAACAAATCTATCATTGCCCAGATCGAAAGGTGGATGATCAACTAGAGCTTGACGAGCCAAAGCACTACGAAAACGAAATAGCCCAACTCCTTGTATCCAAGGTTGGGCATCCGTAACAGCTCTTCCCAGATCATTGACAACAAAGTTACTGACCATGTTCCGAAAGATGGCGATTTCTTCAGGCAACGGGGCTGGCTCCACAATGGCGATGGCATACTCCTCATGCTGCCGATCTGGAGCCACGCCAGGCGCGAAGAAGGTGCGAGGAAGCCCCAGCTCGCCTCCGTCGATGATGTCGAAGCCTTGCGGGACATACTCCATGGGGTCCAACGCAAAATTCGCCATTGCCGGTGCCGAAGAGGTGGCGCAGAAGGTAGCCGGCGATGAGGTTGTAGGAGGCGATGCAGGCGGCGATAATGGGGGTGGAGGCGTGATGGGCGGTGGCTCTGCAGGGAGAGGCGGAGTAGATGGGGCGGCAGGCTCGACGGGACTGGGCAGAGACCCAGCGGGACTAGCTATGGAGGGAATCGAGGCGTCCAGCATAGAAAAACCTGCTGACTGGCTGGAGTCGCAAGATTTGATCCGTGGAACCCACTTGTAAGCGGGAGAAGGGGTAGAATCCGAACAACCCTTCGCCCGGTGCCCCAACCGAAAGCATCTACGGCATCGAACCCTGCTAGTGCACGCCTTGGATAAATGCGCCATGGATAAGCAATTCTGACACTTCCACACCTTAAAAACCATATCATCAATAAGTTCATTAAAATCAGCAGAATCACCAGATAAATCCGTTGGTTGCAAATCAATATTCTCCTCATTGCCAAAATCAGATGGGGATATATCAGAACAATCCAGGTTAGTTAGGGCCGGGGAAACAACCTGGGCCATTGGAGATGAGACGGTTTGGGCCGGGGAGGTGTTGTGGGCCGGAAGTGGAGCTGATCCAACCAGCTCGTTCCCATGCACATGCAGATTGACGTCGAGAGTGGTTTGAGCTGCCACAGAAGACCCCGCCGAAGAAATCTCATGAACGTTAACTGTTCCGAAAGTGATGGGTGGCTCAGCCACCGTCCATCGGAGGTCAGACACCGGCGGCGAAGGCAAAATTACACATTCACGAGGAAGAACCGGATACCCAGCATGAGCAACATCATCAACCAGACCAGGCGAGGCTGGGTAACTATACCCCTTACAAACACCGTATTGTTGAAACGTAGCAAACGAAATTTTCTTTGAAGATCCAGAACCAGAACGTAAGGCAGATTTAGATGGTGGTCTATGCATCGCGATCAAACCAAGAGAAGCACGCCTCTTAGAAGGACTGATTAAGATCCATTCAGCATCACATTCTTTTTTCCAAATACGAAATTCACGGCTCCAATTAGGACCACCATTGCCCCAAAGATGGAAGAAACATTTGAATTGCGGGCACGCAAAAGATCGCATTTGCAGAATAAGAAGGCCAACACGTTTGCAAGAGACAATGAATGAAAATACCTTGTCTTTAATGAGCTGAACAGACAAATCAATTGCGGATCCTCCAATTGCAGATTCCAAAGCCGCCGCCACTGAATCCTCATCAAGACGAAAATTGTGCCGGCTAAAAGACACGACCATAATAAAATGGCCCGTGTCATCCACGGGATGAATGCATTTCCCAAAAGACCTAAAAACTTCCTCCACAAAAGCCAGACCTTTAGAAAAATCCAGATCCAGAGTTGATCCCGCATGATGACCCATGTGAGATGGGTATGTTGGAAATATGCCCTAGAGGCAATAATAAAAGCATTATTATTATATTTCCTTGTTCGTGATAATTGTCTTTTATTCATGCTATAATTGTATTATCCGGAAATCGTAATACACGTGTGAATACATAGACCACCATACGTCCCTAGTAAGCCTCTAGTTGACTAGCTCGTTGGTCAACAGATAGTCATGGTTTCCTGACTATGGACATCAGATGTCATTGACAACGGGATCACATCATTAGGAGAATGATGTGATGGACAAGACCCAATCCTAAGCATAGCACAAGATCGTGTAGTTCGTTTTGCTAGAGCTTTTTCAATGTCAAGTATCTCTTCCTTAGACCATGAGATCGTGTAACTCCCGGATACCGTAGGAGTGCTTTGGGTGTACCAAACGTCACAACGTAATCGGGTGACTATAAAGGTGCACTACTGTGTATCTCCAAAAGTGTCTGCATTGGGTTGACACGGATCGAGATCGGATTTGTCACTCCGTATGACGGAGAGGTATCTCTGGGCCCACTCGGTAATGCATCATCATAATGAGCTCAAAGTGACCAAGTGTTTGGTCACGGGATCATGCATTACGGATGCAGTAAAGTGACTTGCCGGTAACGAGACTGAACAAGGTATTGGGATACCGACGATCGAGTCTCGGGCATGTAACGTACCGATTGACAAAGGTAATAGTATACGGGGTTGCTTGAATCCTCGACATCGTGGTTCATCCGATGACAACATCGAGGAGCATATGGGAGCCAACATGGGTATCCAGATCCCGCTGTTGGTTATTGACCTGAGAGCCGTCTCGGTCATGTCTGCATGTCTCCCGAACCCGTAGGGTCTACACACTTAAGGTTCGGTGTCGCTTTGGTTATTAGGAAGAATTGTATTTGATTACCGAATGTTGTTCGGAGTCCCGGATGAGATCCCGGACGTCACGAGGAGTTCCAGAACAGTCTGGAGGTAAAGATTTATATATGGGAAGTTGTCAAACGGACACCGGAAAGTTTCGGGGGCATATCGGTATTGTACCGGGGCCACCGGAAGGGTTCCGGGGGTCCACCGGGAGGGGCCGCCCCTCCCGGGGGGCCACATGGGCTGCGTGGGGAAGGATCCAGCCCCTGGTGGGCTGGGCGCGCCCGCCCCCTTGGGCCCATGCGCCTAGGGTTGGGGGGAACCCTAGAGGGGGCGCCCCCCTTGCTTGGGGGGCAAGTCCCCCCTCCCCTTGGCCGCCGCCCCCCCTCTAGATGCCATCTAGAGGGGCCGGCCCCCTTGTCCCTTCCCCCTATAAATAGAGGGGTGAGGGGAGGGCTGCAACACACAAGCCAAGGCGCAGCCCCTCCCCTCCCCAACACATCTCCTCCTCCGTACGTGCTTGGCGAAGCCCTGTCGGAGTACTGCTGCACCAACAACACCACGCCGTCGTGCTGCCGTTAGAGCTGTCTTCCTCAACCTCTCCTTCCCCATTGCTGGATCAAGAAGGAGGAGACGTCCGTCTGCACTGCACGTGTGTTGAACGCGGAGGTGATGTCCGTTCAGCACTTGGTCATCGGTGATCCGAATCACGGCGAGTACGACTCCATCATCACCATCCCCTTGAACGCTTCCGCACTCGATCTACAAGTGGTATGTAGATGCAAAATCACTCCCTTGACTCGTTGCTTAGATGAACTCATAGATGGATCTTGGTGAAACCGTAGGGAAAATTTTAATTTTCTGCAACGTTCCCCAACAGTGGCATCATGAGCTAGGTCTACGCGTAGTTCTCTATTGCACGAGTAGAACACAATTTTGTTGTGGGCGTAGATCTTGTCAACTTGCTTGCCGCTACTAGTCTTATCTTGCTTCAGCGGTATTGTGGGATGAAGCGGCCCGACCAACCTTACACGTGACGCTTACGTGAGACCGGTTCCACCGATCGACATGCACTAGTTGCATAAGGTGGTCAAGGGTGTCTGTCTCTCCCACTTTAGTTGGAGCGGATTCGATGAAAAGGGTCCTTATGAAGGGTAAATAGAAGTTGACAAAATCACGTTGTGGTTATTCGTAGGTAAGAAAACGTTCTTGCTAGAACCCAATTGCAGCCACGTAAAAGATGCAACAACAATTATAGGACGTCTAACTTGTTTTTGCAGCAATTGTCATGTGATGTGATATGGCCAGAAGTTGTGATGAATGATGAATGATATATTGTGATGTATGAGATCATGTTCTTGTAATATGAATCACGACTTGCATGTCGATGAGTATGACAACCGGCAGGAGCCATAGGAGTTGTCTTTATTTTTGTATGACCTGCGTGTCATTGAAGAACGCCATGTAAATTACTTTACTTTATTGCTAAACGCGTTAGCCATATAAGTATAAGTAGTCGTTGGCGTGACAACTTCATGAAGACACGATGATGGAGATCATGATGATGGAGATCATGGTGTCATGCCGGTGACAAGATGATCATGGAGCCCCGAAGATGGAGATCAATGGAGCTATATGATATTGGCCATATCATGTCACTACTATATAATTGCATGTGATGTTTATTATGTTTATGCATCTTGTTTACTTAGAACGACGGTAGTAAATAAGATGATCCCTTACAACAATTTCAAGAAGTGTTCTCCCCTAACTGCACCGTTGCTAAAGTTAAATGCTTGAAGCACCACGTGATGATCGGGTGTGATAGATCCTTACGTTCACATACAACGGGTGTAAGACAGTTTTACACATGCAAAACACTTAGGGTTAACTTGACGAGCCTAGCATGTACAGACATGGCCTCGGAACACGGAGACCGAAAAGGTCGAACACGAGTCGTATGGAAGATACGATCAACATGAGAATGTTCACCGACGATGACTAGTCCGTCTCACGTGATGATCGGACACGGCCTAGTCGACTCGGATCGTGTAACACTTAGATGACTAGAGGGATGTCTAATCTGAGTGGGAGTTCATTAAGATAATTTGATTAGATGAACTTAATTATCATGAACTTAGTCTAAAACCTTTGCAAATATGTCTTGTAGATCAAATGGCCAACGCTCATGTCAACCTGAACTTCAACGCGTTCCTAGAGAAAACCAAGCTGAAAGATGATGGTAGCAACTATACTGATCGGGTCCGGAACACGAGGATCATCCTCATAGCTGCCAGAAACAATATGTCCTAGAAGGACCGCTTAGGTGACGCCTCCGTCCCGGAAGAACAAAGACATTATGAATGCTTGGCAGACTCGTCTTGATGATTACTCCCTCGTTCAGTGCGGCATGCTTTACAGCTTAGAACCGGGGCTCCAAAAGCGTTTTGAGCAACACGGAGCATATGAGATGTTCAAGAGCTGAAACTAGTTTTCCAAGCTCATGCCGGGTCGAGAGATATGATGTCTCCGACAAGTTCTATAGTTGTAAGATGGAGGAAAACAGTTCATCGGTGAGCACATACTCAAAATGTCTGGGTTGCACAACCGCCTATCCCAAATGGACATAAACCTCCGGACGAGGCGGTCATTGACAGAATCCTTGATCGCTCCCACCAAGCTACAAGAGCTTTGTGATGAACTACAATATGCAGGGGATGGTGAAGACCATTCCCGAAGTATTCTCAATGCTGAAGTCAACAGAGGTTGAAATCAAGAAAGAACATCAAGTGTTGATGGTCAACAAAACCACTAAGTTCAAGAAGGGCAAGGGCAAGAAGAACTTCAAGAAGGATGGCAAGGAGGTTGCCGCCCGGTAAGCAAGTTGCCGGGAAGAAGTCAAAGAATGGACCCAAGCACGAGGTGAGTGCTTTTATTGCAAGGGAAGGGTCACCGAAGCGGAACTGCCCCAAATACTTAGCGGATAAGAAGGCGGCAACACCAAAGGTATATTTGATATACATGTAATTGATGTGTACCTTACCAGTACTCGTAGTAACTCCTGGGTATTTGATACCGGTGCCGTTGCTCATATTTGTAACTCATAGCAGGAGCTGCGGAATAAGCGGAGACTGGCAAAGGACGAGGTGACGATGCGCGTCGGGAATGGTTCCAGAGTCGATGTGATCGCCATCGGCACGCTACCTCTATATTTACCCACGGGATTAGTTATGAACCTCAATAATTGTTATTTAGTGCCAAGTTTGAGCATGAACATTGTATCTGGATCTCGTTTAATGCGAGATGGCTACTCATTTAAATCCGAGAATAATGGTTGTTCCATTTATATGAGAGATATGTTTTATGGTCATGCTCCGATGGTCAATGGTTTATTCTTAATGAATCTCGAGCGTAGTGTTACACATATTCATAGCGTGAATACCAAAAGATGTAAAGTTGATAACGATAGTCCCACATACTTGTGGCACTTTGCCGCCTTGGTCACATTGGTGTCAAGCGCATGAAGAAGCTCCATGCTGATGGACTTTTGGAGTCTCTCGATTATGAATCATTTGACACATGCGAACCATGCCTTATGGGCAAGATGACCAAGACTCCGTTCTCCGGAACAATGGAGCGAGCAACCAACTTGTTGGAAATCATACATACCGATGTGTGCGGTCCAATGAGTGTTGAGGCTCACGGAGGATATCGTTATGTTCTCACTCTCACAGATGACTTGAGTAGATATGGGTATGTCTACTTAATGAAACACAAATCTGAAACCTTTGAAAAGTTCAAGGAATTTCAGAATGAAGTAGAGAATCAACGTGACCGAAAGATAAAATTCTTACGATCGGATCGTGGAGGAGAATATTTAAGTCACGAATTTGGTACACACTTAAGAAAATGTGGAATCGTTTCACAACTCACGCCGCTGGAACACCTCAGCGTAACGGTGTGTCCGAGCGTCGTGTCGCACTCTATTGGATATGGTGCGATCCATGATGTCTCTTACCAATTTACCGCTATCATTTTGGGGATACGCTCTAGAGACAGCTACATTCACTTTAAATAGGGCACCGTCTAAATCCGTTGAGACGACACCGTATGAATTATAGTTTGGGAAGAAACCTAAGCTGTCGTTTCTAGAAGTTTGGGGATGCGATGCTTATGTCAAGAAACTTCAACCTGAAAAGCTCGAACCCAAGTCAGAAAATGCGTCTTCATAGGATACCCTAAAGAAACCATTGGGTATACCTTCTACTTAAGATCCGAGGGCAAGATCTTTGTTGCCAAGAACGGATCCTTTCTAGAAAAAGAGTTTCTCTCGAAAGAAGTAAGTGGGAGGAAAGTAGAACTCGATGAAGTACTACCTCTTGAACGGGAAAGTAGTGCAGCTCAGGAAAATGTTCCTGTGATTCCTACACCAACTGAAGAGGAAAATAATGATGATGATCAAGGTACTTCGGATCCAGTAGCTCTTGAACCGTGAGGTCCACAAGGACACGTTCCGCACTGCAGTGAATGCAGCAACCCTGTCCTGGAAATCATGTTGTTAGACAACGGTGAACCTTCGAACTATGAAGAAGTGATGGCGGGCCCAGATTCCATCAAATGCTAGAAGCCATGAAATCCGAGATAGAATCCATGTATGAAAACAAAGTATGGACTTTGACTGACTTGCCCGATGATCGGCGAGCGATAGAAAACAAATGGATCTTTAAGAAGAAGACGAACGCGGATGGTAATGTCACCATCTATAAAGCTCGACTTGTCGCTAAGGGTTATCGGCAAGTTCAAGGGATTGACTACGATGAGACTTTCTCTCCCGTGGCGAAGCTTAAGTCCGTCCGAATCATGTTAGCAATTGCCGCATACTATGATTATGAGATATGGCGGATGGACGTCAAAACAGCGTTCCTTAACGGTTATCTTAAGGAAGAGCTGTATATGATGCAACGGAAGGTTTTGTCGATCCTAAGAATGCTAACAAAGTATGCAAGCTCCAAAGGATCCATTTATGGGCTGGTGCAAGCATCTCGGAGTTGGAACATTCGCTTTGATGAGATGATCAAAGCGTTTGGGTTTATCTTGAGACTTATGGAGAAGCCTGCGTTTACAAGAAAGTGAGTGGGAGCTCTGTAGCATTTCTCATATTATATGTAGATGACATACTTTTGATGGGAAATGATATAGAATTCTTGGACAGCATTAAGGCCTACTTGAATAAGTGTTTTTCAATGAAGGACCTTGGAGAAGCTGCTTATATATTAGGCATCAAGATCTATAGAGATAGATCGAGACACCTCATAGGTCTTTCACAAAGCACATACCTTGATAAGATTTTGAAGAAGTTCAAAATGGATCAGTCCAAGAAAGGGTTCTTGGCTGTCTTTGCAAGGTGTGAGATTGAGCTCAGCTCAATGCCCGACCACGGCAAAAGATAAAGAAGAGATGAGCGTCATCCCCTATGCCACAGCCATAGGATCTATTATGTATGCCATGCTGTGTACGGACCTGATGTAAACCTTGCCGTAAGTTTGGTAGGAAGGTACCAAAGTAATCCCGGCAAGGAACACCGGACAGCGGTCAAGAATATCCTAAAGTACGAAAAGGACAAAGGACATGTTTCTCGTTTATGGAGGTGACGAAGAGCTCGTTGTAAAGGGTTACGTCGACGCTTAGCTTCGACACGAATCTGGATGACTCTAAGTCACAAACCGGATACGTGTATATGTTGAATGGTGGAGCGATGGTAGTGCAGCTGCAAGCGAAGCGTCGTGGCGGGATCTACATGTGAAGCGGAGTACATGGCAGCCTCGGAGGCAGCGATTGATGCAATTTGGGTGATGGAGTTAATCACCGTGCTAGGAGTCATTCCCATTGCGTCGGGGCCGATCAAACTTTTGTGTGACAACACTGGAGCTATTGCCCTTGCCAAGGAGCCCAGGTTTCACAAGAAGACCAGGCACATCAAGCGTCGCTTCAACTCCATCCGTGAAAATGTTCAAGATGGAGACATAGAAATTTGTAAAGTGCATACGGATCTGAATGTCGCAGATCCATTGACTAAACCTCTTCCGCGGGCAAAACATGATCAACACCAGAACTCTATGGGTGTTCGATTCATCACAATGTAACTAGATTATTGACTCTAGTGCAAGTGGGAGACTGTTGGAAATATGCCCTAGAGGCAATAATAAAAGCATTATTATTATATTTCCTTGTTCGTGATAAGTGTCTTTTATTCATGCTATAATTGTATTATCCGGAAATCGTAATACACGTGTGAATACATAGACCACAATACGTCCCTAGTAAGCCTCTAGTTGACTAGCTCGTTGGTCAACAGATAGTCATGGTTTCACGACTATGGACATCGATGTCATTGACAACGGGATCACGTCATTAGGAGAATGACGTGATGGACAAGACCCAATCCTAAGCATAGCACAAGATCGTGTAGTTCGTTTTGCTAGAGCTTTTTCAATGTCAAGTATCTCTTCCTTAGACCATGAGATCGTGTAACTCCCGGGTACCGTAGGAGTGCTTTAGGTGTACCAAAGCGTCACAACGTAATCGGGTGACTATAAAGGTGCACTACTGGTATCTCCGAAAGTGTCTGCATTGGGTTGACACGGATCGAGATCGGGATTTGTCACTCCGTATGACGGAGAGGTATCTCTGGGCCCACTCGGTAATGCATCATCATAATGAGCTCAAAGTGACCAAGTGTTTGGTCACGGGATCATGCATTACGGTGCGAGTAAAGTGATTTGTCGATGAGACTGAACGAGGTATTGGGATACCGACGATCGAGTCTCGGGCATGTAATGTACCGATTGACAAAGGGAATAGTATACGGGGTTGCTTGAATCCTCGACATCGTGGTTCATCCGATGACAACATCGAGGAGCATATGGGAGCCAACATGGGTATCCAGATCCCGCTGTTGGTTATTGACCTGAGAGCCGTCTCGGTCATGTCGGCATGTCTCCCGAACCCGTAGGGTCTACACACTTAAGGTTCGGTGACGCTAGGGTTATTAGGAAGACTTGTATGTGATTACCGAATGTTGTTCGGAGTCCCGGGTGAGATCCCGGACGTCACAAGGAGTTCCGGAACAGTCCGGAGGTAAAGATTTATATATGGGAAGTTGTCAAACGGACACCGGAAAGTTTCGGGGGCATATCGGTATTGTACCGGGGCCACCGGAAGGGTTCCGGGGGTCCATCGGGAGGGGCCACCCCTCCCGGGGGGCCGCATGGGCTGCGTGGGGAAGGAGCCAGCCCCTGGTGGGCTGGGCGCCCCCCCCCTTGGGCCCATGCGCCTAGGGTTTGGGGGGGAACCCTAGAGGGGGCGCCCCCCTTGCTTGGGGGGGCAAGGCCCCCTCCCCTTGGCCGCCGCCCCCCCTCTAGAGGCCAGCTAGAGGGGCCGCCCCTGTCCCTTCCCCCTATAAATAGAGGGGTGAGGGGAGGGATGCAACACACAAGCCAAGGCGCAGCCCCTCCCCTCCCCAACACCTCTCCTCCTCCGTACGTGCTTGGCAAAGCCACAGCCGAGATCTTCTTGCACCAACAACACCACGCCGTCGTGCTGCCGTTGGAGCTGTCTTCCTCAACCTCTCCTTCCCCCTTGCTGGATCAAGAAGGAGGAGACGTCGTCCGTACCGTACGTGTGTTGAACGCGGAGGTGTTGTCCGTTCAGCACTTGGTCATCGGTGATCCGAATCACGGCGAGTACGACTCCATCATCACCATCCTCTTGAACGCTTCCTTTTCGATCTACAAGTGGTATGTAGATGCAAACTCACTCCCTTGACTCGTTGCTTAGATGAACTCATAGATGGATCTTGGTGAAACCGTAGGAAAATTTTTAATTTTCTGCAACGTTCCCCAACAGGGTATAGGGAGTGAGATCAGAGGACGCCGAGGGTGATGCATGGAGAAGGACCAAGATTTATTGGTTGGAGAGGGAGATCGCCGGAGGGCCTAGGGCGCCGGTGGGAGGAGAGGTGGGACTCTCATCGCTCTCGTAACCATCATAATTGTTCAAGAGTATTGGCTTCCAAAGCTTCCTTTACAAATTATGTCGTAAGCTCGCGCTATAGTTCTACTGTTTAGACATGTTTCTAGAGAAAATTTAGTTGAAAGTTGATAGTAGCAATTATGCGGACAGTAGAAGGCTTACGTCCTTAATGCACCGCTCGGTGTGCTGGACCTTGAACGTGTTCTATGGATGTTGCGAACATCTGACATACACGTTTTCATGACTACATGATAGTTCGGTAATGTTGAATGGTTTAGAATTGAGGCACCGAAGACTTTTTCGAAACGTCGCGGAACACATAAGATGTTTCGAGGGCTGAAATTGGGATTTCAGGCTCATGCCCACGTCAAGAGGTATAAGACCTCCGATGAGTTTCTTAGCTTGCAAACTAAGGGAGAAAAGCTCAATCGTTGAGCTTGTGCTCAGATTGTCTGAGTACAACAATCACTTGAATCGAGTGGGAGTTAATCTTCCAGATGAGATAGTGATGTTTCTCCAAAGTAATTGCCACCAAGCTGCTAGAGCTTCGCGATGAACTATAACTTATCTGTGATAGTTATGATGATACTTGAAATATTCGAGATGTTTGACACCGCGAAAGTAGAAATCAAGTAGGAGCATCAATTGTTGATGGTTAGTAAAACCGCTAGTTTCAAGAAGGGCAAGGGCAAGAAGGGATACTTCATGAAACGGCAAAACAGTTGCTGATCTAATGAAAAACCCAAGGTTGAACCCAAACCCGAGACTAAGTGCTTCTGTAATGAGAGGAACGGACACTAAAGCAGAACCACCCTAGATACTTGGTAGATAAGAAGGCAGGCAAGGTTAACAGAAGTATATTGAATATACATGTGTACTTTACTAGCACTCCTAGTAGCACCATGGTAATAGATACCGGTTCGTTTGCTAAGTGTTAGCAACTCGAAATAAAAGCTACGGAATAAACGGAGACTAGCTAAAGGTGAGCTGACGATATGTGTTGGAAGTGTTTCCAAGGTTGATGTGATCAAGCATCGCACGCTCCCTCTACCATCGAGATTGGTGTTAAACCTAAATAATTGTTATTTGGTGTTTTGCGTTGAGCATAGACATGATTGGATTATGTCTATCACAATACGGTTATTCATTTAAGGAGAATAATGGTTACTCTGTTTATTTGAATAATACCTTCAATGGTCTTGCACCTAAAAGGAATGGTTTATTGAATCTCGATCATAGTGATACACATTTTCATGCCAAAAGATATAAGATAGTAATGATAGTACCACTTACTTGTGGCACTGCCATGTAAGTCATATTGGTGTAAACTGCATGAAGAAGCTCCATGTTGATGGATCTTTGGACTCACTCGTTTTTTGAAAAGTTTGAGACATGCGAACCATGTCTATTGGTGTATACGCATGAAGAAACTCCATGCAGATGGATCGTTTGGACTCACTTGATTTTGAATCACTTGAGATATGCAAATCATACCGGGCAAGATGACTGAAAAGCCTCGTTTTCGAGAAGATGGAACAAGATAGCAACTTGTTGGAAGTAACACGTTACGATGTGTGCAGTCCAATGAGTCTTTGAGGCATGCAAAGGAATATCGTTATGTTCTTACTTCACAGATGATTTGAGTAGATGTTGAGTATATTTACTTGATGAAACACAAGTCTGAATTATTCAAAGGTTCAAGTGATTTCGGAGTGAAGTTGAAGGTCTTCGTGACAAGAGGATAAAATGTCTGTGATATGATCATAGAGATGGATATCTGAGTTGCGAGTTTGGTACACAATTGAGATATTGTGGAAATTGTTTCACAACTAACACCGCCTGGAACACCAAAGTGTGATGGTGTGTCCGAACATCATAGATGCACCCTACTGGATATAGGGCATACCATGATGTCTCTTATCGAATTACCACTATCGTTCATGGGTTAGGCATTAGAGACAACCGCATTCATTTTAAATAGGGCACCACGTGATTGCGTTGAGATGACACCGTATGAACTATGGTTTGGAGAAACCTAAGTTGTCGTTTCTTAAAAGTTTGGGGCTGCGACGCTTATGCGAAAAAGGTTTCAGGTTGATAAGCTCGAACCCAAAGTGGATAAAATGCATCTTCATAGGACACCCAGAACATTTGGGTATACCTCCTAATTCAGATCCGAAAGCAATAGGGATTGTTTCTTGAATCGGGTCCTTTCTCGAGGAAAAGTTTGTCTCGAAAAGTTGAGTGGGAGGATGGTGGAGACTTGATGAGGTTATTGAACCGTCAACTAGTGTGTAGCAGGGCACAGGAAGTTGTTCCTATGGCGCCTACACCAATTGAAGTAGAAGCTTATGATAGTGATCATGAAACTTTGGATCAAGTCACTACCAAACCTCGTAGGTCAACAAGGATGCGTCCTACTTCAGAGTGGTACGTACTCCTGTCTTGGAGGTCATGTTGCTAGACAACAATGAACCTACGAGCTATGGAGAAGCGATGGTGGGCCCGGATTCTGGCAAATGGCTCGAGGCCATAAAATCCGAGAGAGGATCCATGTATGAAAACAAAGTGTAGACTTTGGAAGAACTACTTGATGGTCGTAAGGCTGTTGAGTACAGATGGATTCTAAGAGGGAAGATGCATAATGATGGTATGTGCCACCATTAAGAAAGCTCGACTTGTCGCTAAGATGTTTCCGAGCAAGTTCAAGGAGTTGACTACGGTGAGACTTTCTCACTCGTAGTGATGCTAAGAGTCTATTGGAATCTTATTAGCAGTTACTGCATTATTTATGAAATCTTGCAGATAGGATGTCAAAACATTGTTTCCTCGGAAAATTTCTTGAGGAAAGGTTGCATGTGATACAACCAGAAGGTTTTTGTCAATCCTAAAAGATGCTAACAAGTATGCAAAGCTCCAGCAATCCTTCTAAGGACTGGAGTAAGCATCTCGGAGATGGAATATACACTTTGATGAGATGATCAAAGATTTTGGGTTTATACAAAGTTTATGAGAAACTTGTATTTCCAAAGAAGTGAGTGGGAGCACTATAGAATCTCTGATGAGTATATGTTGTTGACATATTGTTAATCAGAAATGATGGAAAGCATATAGGGTTATTTGAAAAGTGTTTTTCAATAGAAAACCTGGATTAAGCTTCTTGAACATTGAGCATCAAGATCTATGAGGATAGATCAAAACTGCTAAATAGTACTTTCAAATGAGCACATACCTTGACATGATCTTGAAGGTGTTCAAGATGGATCAGTCAAAGAAGGAGTTCTTGCCTGAGTTGTAAGGTATGAAGTTAAGAGTTAAAGCTCGACCACGGCAGAAGAGAGAGAAAGGACAAAGGTCGTCCCCTATGCTTCAGACGTAGGCTCCATAGTATGCTATGATGTGTACCGCACCGGAAGTGTGCCTTGCCATGAGTCAGTCAAGGGGTACAAGAATGATCCAGGAACGGATCATTGGACAGCGGTCAAAATTATCCTTAGAGGAATAAGGAAATGTTTCTCGATTATGGAGGTGATAAAGAGTTCGGGCGTAAAGGGTTACGTCGATGCAAGCTTTAACACCTATCTGAATGACTCGAGTAGCAAACCGGATACGTATAGTGGAGCGACCATTTGGAATAGCTCCAAATGGAGCGTGGAAGCAGCATTTACAATATGACCTAGAGATTTATGCGAAATACATACGGATCTGAATGTTGCGGACCCGTTGACTAAAACCTCTCTCACAAGCAAAACATGATCAAACCCCGTAACTCATTGAGTCTTAATCACATGGTGATGTGAACTAGTTTAGTGACACTAGTAAACTCTTTGGATGTTGGTCACATGGCGATGTGACCTATCGATGTTAATCACATGGCGATGTGAACTAGATTATTGACTCTAGTGCAAGTGGGAGACTGTTGGAAATATTCCCTAGAGGCAATAATAAATTAGTTATTATTATTATATTTCCTTGTTCATGATAATCATTTATTATCCATGCTATAATTGTATTGATAGGAAACTCAGATACATGTGTGGGTACATAGACAACACCATGTCCCTAGTAAGCCTCTAATTGACTAGCTCGTTGATCAATAGATGGTTACGGTTTCGACTATGGACATTGGATGTCGTTGATAACGGGATCACATCATTAGGAGAATGATGTGATGGACAAGACCCAATCCTAAGCCTAGCACAAAGATCGTGTAGTTCGTATGCTAAAGCTTTTCTAATGTTAAGTATCATTTCCTTAGACCATGAGATTGTGCAACTCCGGATACCGTAGGAATGCTTTGGGTGTACCAAACGTCCTGGCGTAATCGGGTGGCTATAAAGGTGCACTACGGGTATCTCCGAAAGTGTCTATTGGGTTGGCACGAATCGAGACTGGGATTTGTCACTCCGTGTGACGGAGAGGTATCTCTGGGCCCACTCGGTAGGACGTCATCATAATGTGCACAATGTGACCAAGGGGTTGATCACGGGATGATGTGTTACGGAACGAGTAAAGAGACTTGCCGGTAACGAGATTGAACAAGGTATCGGCATACCGACGATCGAATCTCGGGCAAGTACAATACCGCTAGACGAAGGGAATTGCATACGGGATTTCTTGAATCCTTGACATCGTGGTTCATCCGATGAGATCGTCGTGGAACATGTGGGAGCCAACATGGGTATCCAGATCCCGCTGTTGGTTATTGACCGGAGAACTTCTCAGTCATGTCTGCATGGTTCCCGAACCCGTAGGGTCTACACACTTAAGGTTCGGTGACGCTAGAGTTGTTATGGGAAATAGTATGTGGTTACCGAAGGTTGTTCGGAGTCCCGGATGAGATCCCGGACATGACGAGGAGCTCCGGAATGGTCCGTAGGTGAAGATCGGTATATTGTATGAAGGGTATTGGAGTCCGAAATTGTTCGGGGGGTACCAGGTGATGACCAGCGTGTCCGAAAGGGGTTTCGGAGGCCCCGACAAGCTTTGGGGGGCCTTATGGGCCAAGGGGAGAGGGCACATCAGCCCACTAAGGGGCTGAGCGCCCCTCCCACCCCATCTCACATAACCTGGAGAGGTGGGGGCGCCACCCCTAGGGCATCCACCCCTCCCGGCTTGGGGGGCAAGTTTCCTAGGGGGTGGGGGCGCCAAAACCCATCTAGTGTTTCCCCTATGGCCGCCGCCCCTCCCCTAGGGAACCCTAGGGCGCCTCCCCCTCCTCGCTTCCCCCTATATATAGTGAGAGAGAGAGAGGGCAGCCGCACCCTTCCCCTGGCGCAGCCCTCTCCCTCCTCTAACACCTCCTCCTCCTCCGTAGTGCCTGGCGAAGCCCTGCCGGAGAACCACGAGCTCCATCACCACCATGCCGTCGTCTTTGTCGGAGTTCTCCCTCAACTTCTCCTCTCCCCTTGCTGGATCAAGAAGGAGGAGACGTCCCCGGGCTGTACGTGTGTTGAACGCGGAGGCACCGTTGTTCGGTGCTTAGATCGGAATCAACCGCGATCTGAATCGCTGCGAGTAAGACTCCTTCATCCGCGTTCTTGTAACGCTTCCGCTTAGCGATCTTCAAGTGTATGAAGATGCTCATCCTCTCCCTCTCTTGTTGCTAGAATCTCCATAGGTTGATCTTGGTGATGCGTAGAAAATTTTGAATTTCTGCTACGTTCCCCAACAGTGTTGGCTTTTGTTTTTGTTTCATGGTAGTTGCAATTAGACCCTCGATCTACAACTAGGTGTTTCTGTCGGACCAGTTGCAAGTCCACCCTTGACTCGTAACTCAGGGGTGTAGTATTTATAGTTGCCCTAATTGCAAGTCCACCCACGACTTGAAACTCGAGGAGTGTTGTCTTTTGTTTTTGTTTCATGGTAGTTACAATTAGACCATCAACACGGAACTATGGGTTTCTGTCGGCCCGGTTGCAAGTCCAACCTCGACTCGCAACTCGGGGGTTTGTTTTGGTTATCGCCTAGTTGCAAGTTCACCCTGACTTGCAACTTGAGGGATGTAGTTTTTTATTGCCCCGGTTGCAAGTCAACGATGTACTCGCAACTCGGGGATGTAGTTTTGTAGTTGCCCTAGTTGCAAGTCCACCCTTGACTCGTAACTCGAGGGGTGTTGTCTTTTATTCTTGTTTCATGGTAGTTGCAATTAGACCCTCGACCTGCAACTAGGGGTTTCTGTTGGATCAGTTGCAAGTTCATCCTCGACTCGCAACTCAGAGGAGGGGTGTTGTTTGTTTTCAAGTTGCAAGTCAATCATGTAATCGCAACTCGGGGTTGTAGTTTTCTAATTGCCCCAGTTGCAAGTCCACCGCCGACTCGCAACTCGAGGGTTCTAGTTTGTAATCACCCAGTTACAAGTCCACCACCGAATCGCAACTCGAGGGATGTAGTTTGTAATCGCCCCAGTTGCAACTCCACCCTAGACTCGCAACTTGGGGGTGTTGTTTTGGTTTTCACCCCAGTTGCAAGTCCACCCCCGACTTGCAACTTGTGGGATGTAGTTTAATCGCCCTAGTTGCAAGTCAATCATGTACTCGCAACTCGGGGATATAGTTTTGTAGTTGCCCTATTTGCAAGTCCACCCTCGACTCGCAACTCGGGGGTGTAGTTTTGTAGTTGAGATGCATGCCTTCATTTTCCCGGGATGGATACATCAAGTTGGAGGCCTTGTTTGATGTTGTGTCGATACTTCTTTTATTTTTCAAGTAGAAGAGTAATGCATTACCTTCTAAGTTTTAGAGAAGTTTTCATTCTATTTTTTTTGTGGTACACGTGTTTTTCTGGTGTATATAAGCTAGCTACCAGAATTAGCCTTTTTTCCTGATATATATATATATATATATATATATGTGTGTGTGTGTGTTTTGATGCGGAGCCGCGATGTCCAACTGAAACCTGTATGATGTACTGAACTTTGGTATGATTGCCCTCCTGAACCTGCATGCTGTACTGAAGTGTTATTCATAATTTTTTATTTCCTTTTATATAATTCATGTCTAATTGTCTATCATATACGATTGTCCAAACCATCCATCCATTTGTCACATCGGTATATAGAATGTTTTGAAATTTTCTGCTGAACCGTGAGGTACATGAAAGCTACTCCCTCCATTCCTAAATATTTGTCTTTCTAGCCATCTAAAATGAACTACAACATACGAATGTATGTAGACATGTTTTAGAGTGTAGATTCATTCATTTTGCTTCGTATGTAGTCACTTGTTAAAATCTCTAGAAAGACAATTATTTAGGAATGGAAGGAGTAGCTAGCTATGCATGCATGCACTGAGAGCACAGGTCTCACTATCTGTTTTGTTTCTTGTATATGCACACATATACAAACTTCATCCGTTCCATGCATCATTCCAAAACCTGGAGAAGGGCCAGCCCAGATCGAGCAAGCAAGCGATTGCTTCTCTAGATCGTGTGACACACAGGGACAAGGACAAGAAAGAAAGAAAGAAAAGCAGGGGGAGGAATAACGTGACCAACAACTAGAAAAGGATACAAGCAAACTTTTTATTTGTGATGCCTAGATCTGTCGATGCAGCTCTTTTGAACAAAAAAACAAACAAAACAAATATAACCCTGGAGGCCCAACAACAGTTACATGGCCCAGCAACAATGACAAGGACTGTGTCAACACATCTGGAACGGGGCTGGGTGTAGCAGCGTCGTTCTGGGCTGGACAAACAACGAGACAACCGACGGCAAAGGCAACGACACAGTCGGAAGGAAGCAAACGTAGTTAGCAATGTGAGGATTGTCTAAAAAAAGCAACGTGAGGGCCACAAACAGGGGGTGATGTCATGTTAGTCTGTGGTATAGACAGACTCGTGAAATAAATATACGCTCATACTCCTCCGTTCGAAAATAGATGACCGGATTTTGTACTAACTTTAGGTAGCAGAAGGCAACATCCGAGCGTCGTGAACGTGTGTGGCCATTTTTAAAATTCATGAATATTTTTTCAAATTTGCGATTTTTTAGCTCATCAACGTTTTTTTACTATTTGCTGATGATTACTCCCTCATTCAGTGCGGCATGCTTTACAGCTTAGAACTGGGGCTCCAAAAGCGTTTTGAGCAACAGGGAGCATATGAGATGTTCGAAGAGTTGAAATGGTTTTCCAAGCTCATGCCCGGGTCGAGAGATATGAAGTCTCTGACAAGTTCTTCAGCTGTAAGATGGAGGAAAATAGTTCTGTCAGTGAGCACACACTCAAGATGTCTGGGTTACACAACCGCTTGACTCAGCTGGGAGTTAATCTCCCGCATGACGCGGTCATTGACAGAATCCTTCAGTCGCTTCCACCGAGCTACAAGAGCTTTGTGTTGAACTTCAATATGCATGGGATGGAAAAGACCATTCCTGAGGTATATTCAATGATGAAATCAGCGGAGGTAGAGATCAAAAAGGAACATCAAGTGTTGATGGTGAATAAAACCACTAAGTTCAAGAAAGGCAAGGGTAAGAAGAACTTCAAGAAGGACGGCAAGGAGTTGCAGCGCCCGATAAGCCGCCATTACCGAAGAAGTCAAACAATGGACCCAAGCCTGAGACTGAGTGCTTTTATTGCAAAGGAAGTGGTCACTGGAAGCGGAACTGCCCCGAGTACTTAGCGGACAAGAAGGCCGGCAAAACCAAAGGTATATTTGATATACATGTAATTGATGTGTACCTTACCAAGACTCGTAGTAACTCCAGGTATTTGATACCGTGCGGTTGCTCATATTTGTTACTCAAAGCAGGAGCTGCGGAATAAGCGGAGATCGCGAAGGACGAGATGACGATGCGCGTTGGGAATGGTTCCAAGGTCGATGTGATCGCCGTCGGCACGCTACCTCTACATTTACCTACGGGATTAGTTTTAAACCTCAATAATTGTTATTTAGTACCAGCTTTGAGCATGAACATTGTATCTGGATCTCATTTAATACGACATGGCTACTCATTTAAATCCGAGAATAATGGTTGTTCTATTTATATGAGAGATATGTTTTATGGTCTTGCCCCGATAGTCGATGGTTTATTCTTAATGAATCTCGAACGTGATGTTACACATATTCATAGTGTGAATACCAAAAGATGTAAAGTTGATAATGATAGTCCCACATACTTGTGGCACTGCCGCCTTGGTCACATTGGTGTCAAGCGCATGAAGAAGCTCCATGCTGATGGACTTTTAGAGTCTCTCGATTATGAATCATTTGACACATGCGAACCATGCCTCATGGGCAAAATGACCAAGACTCCGTTCTCTGGAACAATGGAGCGAGCAACCAACTTATTGTAAATCATACATACTGATGTGTGCGGTCCAATGAGCGTTGAGGCTCGTGGAGGATATCGTTATGTTCTCACTCTCACTGACGACTTGAGTAGATATGGGTATGTCTACTTGATGAAACACAAGTCTGAGACCATTGAGAAGTTCAAGGAATTTCAGAATGAGGTAGAGAATCAATGTGACCGAAAGATAAAGTTCTTACAATCAGATCGTGGGGGAGAATATCTAAGTCACGAATTTGGTACGCACTTAAGGAAATGTGGAATCGTTTCACAACTCACGCTACCGAACACCTCAAACAGAACGGTGTGTCGAACGTCGTAATCATACTTTATTGGATATGGTGCGATCTATGATGTCTCTTACCGATTTACCGCTATCATTTTGGGGATACGCTCTAGAGACAGCTACATTCACTTTAAATAGGGCACCGTCTAAATCCGTTGAGACGACACCGTCTGAATTATGGTTTGGCAAGAAATCTAAGCTGTCGTTTATAAAAGTTTGGGGATGTGATGCTTATGTCAAGAAACTCCAACCTGAAAAGCTCGAACCCAAGTCGGAAAAATGCGTCTTCATAGGATACCCTAAGGAAACCATTGGGTATACCTTCTACTTAAGATCCGAAGGCAAGATCTTTGTTGCCAAGAACGGGTCCTTTCTGGAGAAAGAGTTTCTCTCGAAAGAATTAAGTGGGAGGAAAGTAGAGCTTCATGAAGTATTGCCTCTTGAAACGTTAAGTAGCGCAACTCAAGAAGATGTTCCTGTGGTGCCTACACCGACAAGAGAGGAGGTTAATGATGATGATCAAGATACTTCGGATCAAGCTCCTACTGAACTTCGAAGGTCCACAAGGACACGTTCCGCACAAGAGTGGTACGGCAACCCTGTCTTGGAAATCATGTTGTTAGACAACGGTGAACCTTCGAACTATGAAGAAGCGATGGCAGGACAGATTCCAACAAATGGCTTGAAGCCATGCAATCCGAGATAGGATCCATGTATGAAAACAAAGTATGGACTTTGACAGACTTGCCCGATGATCGGCGAGCAATAGAAAACAAATGGATCTTTAAGAAGAAGACGGACGCGGATGGTAATGTTACCATATATAAAGCTCGACTTGTCGCTAAGGGTTATCGACAAGTTCAAGGGATTTACTACGATGAGACTTTCTTCCCTAGCGAAGCTGAAGTCCGTCCGAATCATGTTAACAATTGCCGCATACTATGATTATGAGATATGGCAAATGGACGTCAAAACGGCATTCCTTAACGGTCATCTTAAGGAATAATCAGATATGATGCAGCCGGAAGGTTTTGTCGACCCTGAGAATGCTAACAAGGTATGCAAGCTCCAGCGATCCATTTATGGGCTGGTGCAAGCATCTTGGAGTTGGAACATTCGCTTTGATGAGATGATCAAAGCGTTTGGGTTTATGCGGACTTATGGAGAAGCCTGTGTTTACAAGAAAGTGAGTGGAAGCTCTATAGCATTTCTCATATTATATGTAGATGACATAATTTTGATGGGAAATAATATAGAACATTTGGACAACATTAAGGCCTACTTGAATAAGTGTTTTTCAATGAAGGACCTTGGAGAAGCTGCTTACATATTAGGCATCAAGATCTATAGGGATAGATCGAGACGCCTCATAGGTCTTTCACAAAGCACATACCTTGATAAGATATTGAACAAGTTCAATATGGATCAGTCCAAGAAAGGGTTCTTGCTCATATTGCAAGGTGTGAGATTGAGCTCGTCTCAATGCCCGACCACGGCAGAAGATAAAGAAGAGATGAGTGTCATCCCTATGCCTCAGCCATAGGGTCTATTATGTATGCCATGCTGGGTACCAGACCTGATGTAAACCTTGCTGTAAGTTTGGTAGGAAGGTACCAAAGTTATCTCGGCAAGGAACACTGGACAGCGGTCAAGAACATCCTAAAGTACCTGAAAAGGACTAAGGATATGTTTCTCGTTTATGGAGGTGACGAAGAGCTCGTCAGAAGGGTTACGTCGACGCTTAGCTTCGACACATATCTGGATGACTCTAAGTCACGCATCGGATACGTGTATATTTTGAATGGTGGGGCGATGGTGGTGCGATTTGCAAGCAAAGCGTCGTGGCGGGATCTACATATGAAGCAGAGTACATGGCAGCCTTGGAGGCAGCGCATGAAGCAATATGGGTGAAGGAGTTCATCACCGACCTAGGAGTCGTACCCAATGCGTCGGGGCCGATCGCACTCTTCTGTGACAACACTAGAGCTATTGCACTTGCCAAGGAGCCCAGGTTTCACAAGAAGACCAGGCACATCAAGCGTCGCTTCAACTCCATACGTGAAAATGTTCAAGATGGAGACATAGATATTTGTAAAGTACATACGGATCTTAATGGATTAGATCCGTTGACTAAACCTCTCCCTAGAGCAAAACATGATCAACACCAGAACGCTATGGGTGTTCGATTCATCACAATGTAACTAGAATATTGACTCTAGTGCAAGTGGGAGACTGTTGGAAATATGCCCTAGAGGCAATAATAAAATGGTTATTATTATATTTCTTTGTTCATGATAATAGTTTGTATTCTCTGTTATTCATGCTATAACTGTGTTATCCGGAAATCGTAATACACGTGTGAATACATAGACCACAACATGTCCCTAGTAAGCCTCTAGTTTACTAGCTCGTTGATCTACAGATAGTCATGGTTTCCTGACTATGGACATTGGATGTCATTGATAACGGGATCACATCATTAGGAGAATGATGTGATGGACAAGACCCACATGAGATTGTGTAGCTCAAAGATCGTGTAGTTCGTTTAGCTAGAGCTTTTCCAAGTGTCAAGTATCATTTCCTTAGACCATGAGATTGTGCAACTCCCGGATACCGTAGGAGTGCTTTGGGTGTGCCAAACGTCACAACGTAACTGGGTGACTATAAAGGTTCACTACGGGTATCTCTGAAAGTGCCTGTTGGGTTGGCACGAATCGAGACTGGGATTTGTCACTCCGTATGACGGAGAGGTATCTCTGGGCCCACTCGGTAATGCATCATCATAATGAGCTCAATGTGACCAAGAGTCTGGTCATGGGATCATGCATTACGAGATCATGCATTACGGTACGGGATCATGAATCCTCGACATCGTGGTTCATCCGATGAGATCATCGAGGAGCATGTGGGAGCCAACATGGGTATCCAGATCCCGCTGTTGGTTATTGACCGGAGAGGCGTCTCGGTCATGTCTGCATGTCTCCCGAACCCGTAGGGTCTACACACTTAAGGTTCGGTGACGCTAGGGTTATTAGGAAGACTTGTATGTGATTACCGAATGTTGTTCGGAGTCCCGGATAAGATCCCGGATGTCACGAGGAGTTCCGGAATGGTCCGGAGGTGAAGATTTATATATGGGAAGTTGTCATACGGTCACCGGAAAGGTTCGGGGGCATATCGGTATTGTACCGGGGCCACCGGAGGGGTTCCGGGGGTCCACCGGGAGGGGCCACATCTCGGAGGGCCTCATGGGCTGTAGTGGGCAGGGAACCAGCCTGGAGGGCTGGGCGCATCCCCCTTGGGCCCATGCGCCTAGGGTTGGGGGAAACCCTAGTGGGGCGCCTTGCTTGGGGGGCAAGCCCTCCCTTGGCCCCCCTATCTAGATCTCATCTAGAGGGGCCGCCCCTTCCCCTTCCCCTATAAATAGAGGCGAGGGAGGGCTGCATACAACATCCAAGGCGCAGCCCCTCCCCTACCCAACACCTCTCCTCCTCCGTTAAGAGCTTGGCGAAGCCCTGCCGGAGTACTGCCTCTCCACCACCACCACGCCGTCGTGCTGCTGCTGGAGCTCTCTTCCTCAACCTCTTCCTCCACCTTGCTGGATCAAGGCGCGGGAGACGTCTCCGCTCCGTACGTGTGTTGAACGCGGAGGTGCTGTCCGTTCAGCACTAGGATCATCGGTGATTTGGATCACGACGAGTACGACTCCCTCAACCCCGTTCTCTTGAACGCTTCCGCTCACGATCTACAAGGGTATGTAGATGCACTCCTTTCTCTCGTTGCTAGTTGAACTTATAGATTGATCTTGGTGAAAGCATAGAAATTTTTTATTTTCTGCAACGTTCCCCAACAGCACCGAGTCACATGCCCGCGCTGGCCCGGGAGCCACCAGTGCATGGTGGCGCGCGGGTTGTAACGGCATATGGCATCCCGGCGTACGAGCAGCCGGAGGGCGGCGGTGGGTCAGAGTGCACGATCTGCCTCAGGGAGGTGGAGAAGGGGGACGCGGTGAAGCGGATGCCAGTGTGCTTGCACATGTTCCACCAGCAGTGCATCGACCAGTGGCTGCATGAGCACTCGACGTGTCCGGTGTGCCGGTGCGTCGTCTTCGTGCTGTTACCGTAACCGGCCGAAATCCAAATGGTATGAGCGTATGAGTGACGCTGGTGATGAGATGTAAACTGAGCGAAGAGAACTCAAAAACGTGAATGTACTACTGAATGCGAGTGAGGCTTCTCTAGTCAAAGGCATGTAAAAGCATTTCCGATCAATCCCAAAAAAATAGGGGAGTATCCAACCGAGAAAACCTTAGTGGAGTATTTAAACTCCACTAATTTTGCTCGGCTCTAGCCGATCCCTTAAACTTAGCAGAGTAAAACGTAAATTTGCATAAATTCAATTTAGTTTCAACAAAATTTGCATACATTTAAACATAATTTCAACATACATAGTCTTGACAACCGAATATTAAACATAAATTTGAACATAAATTAAACTACATTAAAAACTAATCAGATTCAACGGCCAAAGTGGAGGTCGAGCCAATCCTTCCTCGCCAGGCCACCCTCAGTAAGAGCTGGGTCCGGGCCGGTGCCGTCGTCGGGGAAGACGATCCTCTACTCCTCGACATCGATCTCGTTCTCTCTCGCCGCCTTCCACCTCGTCGTCGGAGATGACGATGACCCCCCCCCCCCCCCATTTTCGATGAATATCGCCCGCTCCGCCTCGACTAGCTCTGGGTGCTGGTGGCGGAGGTCCTCCATGTAAGCCTCGGCGGCAGCCTCCTCCGAGAGGCGCTCCCTCGCCTCTTGGTCCTCCCGCGCCATCGCCATGCTCACCACCCCCGGCTCCGGCAGGACGAGGTGGACCGGCGCTGTCCCGAACGGGAAGTTCAGCCAGGTGTCAGTGCATCATGAAAATTTTGGTAAACCCCATTTTTGAAAATAGAAATTCAATTTAAAGTGGTAACACCCAAGCTAAATAAGGCCTTAAAAATCAGAGCACAGAAAATGGTGGGGCTAGCGAATAAAATGAAAGGATTTCGAACCAAAATCTTTGCTAATTTGACAAGGATTGCATTTGTAGCGACAAGACCTCAAACAGTCTGATCTCTGTGCATCAGTGTCGTCCCTGGATCAGTAATGCTGACATGCACAGTACTTGAAGGATTTATAATAGAGTAGCAATCACACACTTATTACATCGAATGTCTCAAAAGAGAACTTATTACAATAAATATGGCTTAACGCCATCTAATAACGATAACAACGGAAGGCTTGGAAGATAAGCGAGTCCATCAAATCCAACGACATCACTGAGTATAAAACCACGACCTAAAGGCACCTTACTCATCATCTGAAAAGTCTGCAACATGAACGTTGCAACCCGAAAACGGGTCAGCACATGGAATATGCTGGCAATGTAACACATAGAGAGTAATGAACAGAAATAGGCTATACTACATGCATATATGGCTGGTGGAAAGCTCTATGGTTACAGTTTTGCGTAAAGCCAATTTTTTCCTACTGCAAAGGAATAAATTTTATTTAACTATCATGGTGGTTGTTAAACATTGAGAGTGTAGACACCCTCTCAATCCCAATTAAGCATCATCATTAAAACCCAACAAAATTAATTAAAGTAACATGATGAGATTCACATGATAATCCAAGTACTAGATACTCAAGATGTCCATAACCGGGGACACGGCTAATCATGACTAGTTTATACACTCTGCAGAGGTTTGCGCACTTTTTCCCACAAGACTCGATCTCCTCCGTTGGGATTCTCGCACTACATGGTGTTTGAGAAATGGATGACCGAGACATAGTCTTTCAGAAGCGCTAGCACCTTACGATCGGGTAGACAGTTACACCTACTTTCCCCTACATCTGCTAGTCTACCACTGTAAGAGTTCGTACGACTTAATCAACTATGCTAGAGCCCATAGTAGCTTGTGGCTGCACACGGAAGTTTCTAGCATGAATAATCTCATGATCCCTTTGAGCCTGGGTGGCGGTCCATAAAGAAAAACAGGCAATCGCTGGATACCCAGGTGCCTCAATCCACCCATATGTGTATTAAAGTTGCCACCTTAAATAAACCATTAAATAACAATCTCACATCTGTCATGGATACACTCACCCAATCCACGTCTACTAGCATAGCACGGCAATTCTACAAACGTAGAAGTAACTCCCAAGGGTTTGATAATAAACAGGTAATAGGTACTACCTCATCTACTTCCCAAAACCCACAATTTAATTAGATCCTAATCATGCAATGTTTGAGGCTTTGATCTAATGCAATAAAACTGGGTAGTAAAGAGGTATGATCAAAGTGTTACTTGCCTTGCTGATGATCCGTGAAACTTAGAGATTCGAAGTAGCAAGCGGCGCACTGCGGGTACTCTATCGCAAACAAACAAGCATATAATAAGCACTCACCTAATGCACAGGTAAAACTCAAATAAGAGAACTAACCAGAAAGTTCATCTTAAGAACTCCGGTTTGCAAAAAGAATCAAATCAAACGAAGCAACGAAAATCAAACGGCGAAAGAAACAAGCTTCATTTACTAATCTGGATCTAAGTCAAATTTTACAGAAGCAAAAACTTTTTTGAGTTGGTTAAATGGAAAGAGGGTTTCGAAACGAAACTCTAGGCACTTGAATCGCCTGATTCCGATAAACGAGCGAAAAGTTATACTAAAACGAAAATCGGATCAGAAATCGCGATCAGAAATAATCGTGGAAAATCAGAGAAAAAGAAAAACGACGAACAGGCTAACGAACGAACGTTCGCTGTCTGCGGCTAAATGACGAAAACCGTTCATTAAAAATGAATGTACGGATGAACGTCCGCTAAATAGACTAAACAGTAAAATAAACCGAACCGGAATCTAAAAAAACGGAATCTAGGTTTTCGAAAAAAAACCGATCGGTTTTCTTCACGAGAACCGAGGCAACGGCGGCTACCTCAGGCGGCTCCGGCGAGACGACGCGGGGCGGTGGGTGGCGGTGGCGGCTCCGGCGGGCGGCATGGGCGGCGGGCGGGCGGCGAGGCGAGGCGGCGATGGCGGACTCATGCGACGGCGGCGGGCGGTGCGCGGATCGAGGGCGGCGACGGCTAGGGTTCACAAGGGGCAGCTCGGCTCGGGCCCTCGCGGCTTTAAAGGCCGGCCGGGCCAAGTGTCCTAGTCGGACACGGCCCGGTTAGGTTGGTTCGTTTTTTTTAATAATTACGCGCAGAAAAACAAATAAAAGAAATACTAAACGGACTTCAAAAATTCCGAAATAAATTTTCCCCGACTTTAAAATCAAGCCGGAAAAGATGAACCTTTAGTTGGGGCCTAAATGCAATCTTGAAAATGCGCATTTTTTCTAAATTCAAATAAAATAGCAAAAAAACTCCAAAATAAAATCTTATTTGATTTTTTTATTAAATCCTCAATATTCCTTTATTTTTGGAAAGTCATTTTATCCCTCTCTCTTATTTTTTATAATTGGAATAATTGAATATAAAATAAATAAAATCAAATGATCCTATTTTCAAAATTTGAGAAAACTCAAATATGAAAATAACGAAATCCCCAACTCTCTCCGTGGGTCCTTGAGTTGCATGAAATTTCTAGGATCAAGCCAAAGTGCAATAAAATATGATATGCAATGATGATCTATGTATAACATTCCAAATTGAAAATTTGGGATGTTACAGTATTCTTTAATTATTTATCTATTTTTTATTACTTAATTTAAGAATAAAAAATTATTCTAATGAATTTTATTCTTCTTCTTTGGATTCAAAATAGAAGAATAAAAGAATAAGTAGAAGAATTAAGTTAAGTCAATCCATAGTGGTACCAGACTTGCCACCGGTCGTAATCCATGGCTGCGAGGATCTCCACAAGTATAACCTGCCATGTGCATTTGCATTCCAAAAGCAAACTACTTATATGCACATCTTCAGGGGGAGCGTTTGCCACTTATGAAGACAATTCCCTATCCTTTACAATTTCACATATTTTATCCCCGTTGAAAACTTCAACCAGTTTGTCATCAATCACCAAAAAGGGGGACATTGTAAGTGCATCTAGTGCCACCCCTAGTTGGTTTTGGAGTATTGACGACAAATGTGGTTGAGGGACTAATGCGTTTGTGAGAATTGCAGGATAACGCAGGAAGTGTCCCCCATTGATTCGGTTTACCTACCGGAGATGACCCCTAAAAATGTATGTAGACATTGACGACAATGGTGGTATGTGAAGATATTCACATTGAAGACTATGACATGAGAAGACATTGCGTGAAGACTATGGAGCGCGAAGACTGTGTCGTTTCGTTGTTTCCTTTTCTTCTTTGTTGAGTCATAGGAACCACCGTCTTTGTTAAGTGGGGTCCAAGTGATCATAGTCGAGAATGATCAAGTGATGCTCAACCCAAATCCTATGTCTTCGAGCAAAGACAATGAGAGCAAAACTTATCCAGAGCTGGATGAGTCAGCTTTGCTTGTAGCCCAAGTAAAGTTGCCGTGTGTGTTTGAAATCTGACCGTTGGAACATGTGTCGGTTCCTTAGTGACCCAGGGTCATTTCGGATATATCGTGTCGGGTTGCCTAGTGGCTATAAATAGCCCACCCCTACACCATAAATTGGTGGCTGCTCGGAGTTAGTGCACGGCTTTTGTCATTTGAGAGCAACCCACCTCGAAGCCTTTGAGAGAGAGAAATCCTTGCGAGGACAAAGCCCAAACACCCAGAGCCAAAGAGTGTTAGGCATCATCAAGTCTTTACATGCATGACTGAAGACTTATTACACTTGAGGACTGTGAATCCTCCAGCCGGTTAGGCATCACGTTCTGAGCATCCAAGAGTCATTGTGGATTGTCGGTGAACGCAGTCTGTGAAGGTTCGAGAGTCTACCTTGAAGACTTACCAGAGTGATTGGGCGAGGACTGTGTGTCCTTAGCTCAAGGGGAATAAGGTGAAGACACGGTCTTCGAAAGTTGAATCTCAGCCTCCCTAACTGGATGTCACAGCTTGTCACAAAGAATCGAACTGGTCCAACAAATCATGTGTCTTCAACAAGTGACTGGTTCTATCTTCTCCCTCACCTTACTTAGAGTTTGTCTTCGTGAAGTCATTGCCTATTTGTCATACCTGTTTGACTTCATTGCTTGACTACTTTTGTTGATTGGCTTCTCACTATCTTCCATCTTGATCCTACTACCAAGCTGCTATTAGTCTTGTACTTTCACGTTATTGCATACTAGACTATGGTTTGCTTGTTGTAGTTTATCTTCCGCTGCATATCAATTAGGTCATTTCTATTGTTTGTCTTTGAAACATCCGTGTTTTGAAGACTTTCCTAAAAATCGCCTATTCACCCCCCCTCTAGTCGATAACTAGCACTTTCAATTGGTATCAGAGCAAGGTACTCCCTTGTTCTGTGTGATTTGGTTTAACCACCTGGAGTTTTAGCTACGTCATTGCGGGGATAATCAAAGTCTCCGCTGCTTGCCCCGTGTTCGATGGAACTTACTATCCCTCTTTGGAAGAATAAGATGCGCATGCATCTTGAAGCCATTGATGTCGACCTACGGTATGTCGTCAAGAACGGCGTTCCCAAAAGCGATGAAGGTGTCACCCTGGCGATGTCAAGAAGTTCATTCAAGCTGGACTCTCTGCAAAGAACATCATCTGTGGTCATCGACCAAAGGACAGTATGGCCGAGTGAGTGCTCTGGAAACGTCGAAGCTAGACAGCGACTAGCTATACAAGTACAACGAAGGAGTATAAACACAGAGAGATCAAAGGATCAGTGTTCTTCGCAACCTCTTCAATCGCTTCAAGAGAAACGACAATGAAAATGTCCAGCTCACGTTTGATCGCCTCACTGAGATCACAAATGAGCTTCATGCTCTCGGCGCCACTGAGATCACCAAGCATGAAATCGTCAAGACACTACTGAGATCACTTGGACAGCTCTTTTGACACCCTTGCCCTCATGATACCAGTAACGTCCGACTTCAAGACACTCGATCCGTCTGATATACTTGAGAGGCTCAACACACATGAGTTCCGGCTTTCTCGGAAAGAGAGATATCTATGGTCCCAACTATGGCGAACTCGCGCTTTGAAGGCAAAAGTTGTTTCCTCATCGAAGAAGAATCATTGCGGTTACGATGATCACGAAGACATTGGAAAGGAACTTGCTATGCTTGTGAAGAAGTTCCAAAAGTTCACTAGGAAGAAAGGCTTGAGAAAGTCTTCACGATCCAGCTCAAGAAATGATGAAGCTTCCACTCATGACTACAAGAAGAGAACTGTCACAAGTGCAAGAAAACTGGACACTATATCTCTGAGTGTCCACAATGGGACAATGAGAAGAAGAAGAAGAAGAAGAAGAGCAAGGAATATGACTCTGATGACAAGAAGAAGAAGAAATCTTCAAAGTCTTCTTCCAAGTCCTCATCAAAGTCTTCATCTCATAAGAAGAGCTCATCCGGCAAGGCTCGTGCTTTTGTTGGCAAGGAAATGGATTCAGAGGAGGAGTCTGCTTACGAGGAGGTGGAGGTGGAGTCTAAAGAGGAGTCCGACCACAGGCGTTGCAAGTCCGCTTTAGCCACAGCCTATGTTGCCAAGTCCATCTTCAACATCAAGAAAATGACTTCTACACCAACGCCGAAGCCGATGACAAGGACAACCCTGCTCCCACCCTCTTGCTTCATGGAACAGCGGTGCCAAGGTAAAATCACGTGATGCTTACTTTCAACCATCAAGTGAAGATGACTCGATTGTGAATCCAAACCCAGCTACAAAACACTTGCTAAAATTGCAACCGAACAACAAAGAGCTATGGAACATACTCAAAAACTGTTAGACAAAAGCGATGACCTGTTGGACGCGGAAATGACACGTTCACAGTCCTTAGTTGAAGACATTAAAAATCTTCATGCTTAGTACCAAGAACTTGAAAGTCGTCATGAAACGCTCTCAACTACTCATGAAAAGCTCTCCTATGATTATCTTCAAAGGAAGCAAGAGCTTGAGAAATTGAGAGCGGCTCATGAAGATCTTCAAAAAGAGAATGAGTCACTTAGCTCAACAGATCAGTTCCACTCGGGATGGATTTGAACCACCATGTCTAAAATGTCTTGAGCATGATATCGCTACCTCTGCTTTGAATGTTCAATTCTTTGCTACTGTTGCATTGTCTTCAACTACTAATGTGGTAACTAACCCCTCTGCGGAGGAGACCACTGCTATTGCTGATGAAAATGCTAGGTTGAAGACATTGCTTGAAACAGGGGATGTATAAAAGTCTGAAAGGGCATCAGACACTTTGCGATGTCCTCAAAAAGCAGATTCTGAACCGAAACCCTAGGAAAGAGGGTGTTGGGTTCGAGAGGAAAATGAATGTTGATGGTTCCTACTGGAAGCCTGAGCAGTATCCCAAAACCACATGGGTTGCTGTAAAGGGACCTTCAGTGGATCCATCCACCTTATCTGGCTTTACCTGTGCTAACCCTATTATCATTGATGAATCCTTTGATGCAAACTATAAGCTGTTTAAGAATCAGAATGGTGAAGTGTTTGCCGTATATTGGTACTAACTGCAGGAATGGACCACCTATGAAGAAGATCTGGGTTCCCAAAAGCTGTCTTGAGAATCTTCCAGTTGAATGTCATCATGACACCACCAGGAAGAAGACAAACCCGGACCTAAGGCGTCATATGGTCCAAAGGCTTCATACAGACGGAGGACTCACCGAGTCACCCTAACGCCAATGTTTTGCGGGGAAACCGTACTCAAATTTATGAATATGAGCGTGTGTCTTCAAACCGCTATGTTCATAGAACTAAGAACTTTTCTCGCTTATTCATATGAGTATCATTCATCTCCTGCAAGGCTATTTGCTAGGGCTCCAAAGCCGAAGTTCTCGAGATCTTTGCACTTAGACTCATTGCTTCTAAGCCACCCTCAAGATGTGGGTGGTTAAGAAGAATTAACTCTCTTTTGCAGAAAGGGTCTCGGTAGAAAATCAAAGGCGTCGATGATATTGATGGGGACCTAAAACATCTTGTAGGGCACAAGATCAAATGCCCAAATGGTCTCACTGTGTATTTTGTTCCTGAATCGTTTGCCATTCATCCTATCAGTCCTAATCTTGATTTAAGCTTCAATAATCCACTTGCCCCTCAAATGTTTATGCTTCACAATGCTCTTGGTGAAGCCTATCCCCTAACTGTCTTTGTAGGGTATGACACCTCATGCTTGAGAATGGATTATGGACAGTGGATGTACTAATCATATTTGGTGATCAAGTCTTCTCATGGACTCAACCTTACGTCCATCGGACAAGAGTCACATCACATTCTTGACCTTTGGTAAAAGCAAGGTATTGGGTCTAGGTAGAGTTGCAATCTCAAAGGATCAACACATGGATAAAGTGATGCTTGTTGAATCCCTTGGTTTCAACTTGATGTCTCTCTCAATGCTTTGTGACTTGAACATGATTGTGATATTCGGAAAATATCGTTGCCTTGTACTAATGGAATCGACAAGTCTCTAGTCTTTGAAGGGTATAGGAAAGATGATCTATACATGGTAGATTTCTCGGCAGGTCCACAACTTGTCGTATGTCTTCTTGCAAAAGCTTCAATCTTTGGCTCTAGCATCGGAGGTGGGGCATGCTTGGCATGAGGAACTTACACACTCGCCAAGAAGAAGCATGTCATAAGCATCGAAGGTGTCAAGTTCAAGAAGGATCATTTGTGTGGTGCATGCGAAGCTGGAAAGATGACTAGGGCAAAGCACCCCTCGAAGACAATCATGACGACATCTCAACCCTTCGAGCTGTTACACATGGATTTGTTTGGCCCTACTCATTACTCTACCCTCACAACAACTGCTTCTCTCTATGGCTTCGTCATTGTTGATGACTACTCAAGATACACATGGGTGCACATAATTCTCTACAAGACTGAAGTGCAAGATGTATTTAGACGCTTCGCCAATCGAGCAATGAACAATTATGGCGTCAAGATCAAGCATATCAGAAGTGATAATGGCACTGAATTCAAGAACACCAGACTTGATCTTTATCTGGATACCATGGGAATCACTCATGAGTTTTGTGCTCCATACACACCTCAGCAAAATGGCATCGTGGAGCGCAAGAACAGAACCCTCATTGAGATGGCTCGAACAATGCTCGACGAGTACAAGACACCAAGAAAGTTACGGCTGAAGCTATTGATACAAAGATGTCACGTCATCAACCGTGTTTACATCCATAAGCTTCAACAAAACATCATATGAGCTCCTTCTTGGCAAGAAGCCAAATGTCGCCTACTTGAGTATTTGGGGCTAAGTCTTTGGATCAAGGATCCCCATCACAAGTCAAAATTTGAACCTAAAGCTCACGAAGGCTTCATGCTCGATTCTGGAAAGGACTCGCACTCCTCAGAGTCTTCAACCTTTATCTCTACAAAATCGTCGAAACTGTAGACGTGCGATTTGATGAAACCAATGGTTCACAAAGAGAGTTCCTGCCAAGTACACTAGACGAAGCTCCGCCCAGCAAATCTATCAAGCTGATAGGAACTGGTGAAATCATGCCTTCTGAAGCACAGCCCGAAGAGGAACTTATCATTTCTGCACCTAACCAACCTCAAGACAATGCTCAGCCTGAAGACAATCCTCCCAATGATGACAATGATCAGCAAGAGCAAAGTCTTCGTCCAGTTCATCCTCGAGTTGCAAATGAAGTACAGATTGAGAAGATAATCGATAGCATCAATGCACCAGTCCGCTTACTCGCTCAAGAGCAACACAACTAGCAAATTTCTGTGGGCACTTTTCTTTTGTGTCAATATCGTAACCCAAGAAAGTTCTTTGAAGCCTTTATGGAACCAGAATGGATACAAGCTATGCAAGAAGAACTTCAACAGTTCAAGCTAAACAATGTATGGGAACTTGTCAAGCGCCTACGACCCTCGCAAGCATAACATTATTGGCACCAAATGGATATATCGAAACAAGCAAGATGAGCATGGTCAAGTAAATGGAAACAAAGCACGACTTGTGGCTCAAGGATATACTCAAGTTGAAGGAATTGACTTCGATGAAACATTTGCTCCTGTAGCTAGGCTTGAAGCTATTCGCATACTACTAGCCTATGCTAACCACCACAACATCTTGCTCTATCAAATGGATGTGAAGAGTGTATTTCTCAACGGCAAGATCGAAGAAGAAGTATATGTCGCTCAACCACCTGGCTTTGAAGATCCAAAATATCCTGATATGGTGTACAAGCTAAATAAAGCACTGTATGACCTCAAACAAGCTCCTCGCGCCTGGTATGATATGATCAAAGACTTCCTAAAGAGCAAAGGCTTCAAACCTGGATCCCTTGATCCCACACTCTTCACGAAGACATATGATGGTGAACTGATTGTATGCCAAATATATGTGGATTACATTATTTTCGGTGCACCAACCGTAAGTATAGTGATGAATTTGGATACATGATGCAAGAACAATATCGGATGTCCATGATGGGAGAGCTCAAGTTCTTCCTTGGTCTTCAAATTCACAAGAAGGAATGGCATCTTTATATCTCAAGAAAAATACCTCCAAGATTGTCTGAAGAAGTTTGGAATGCAAGAGTGCAAAGGATACACGACGCCAATGCCAGCCAAACACCATCTGGGTCCCGACAACAATGGTAAAGAGTTCGATCAAAAGGTATACCGCTCCATGATTGGTTCCTTACTTTACCTATGTGCATCTAGGCCAGATATTATGCTTAGTATTTGCATGTGTGCTCGATTCCAAGCGGCACCAAAGGAATCGCATCACTTAGGCGTGAAGCAAATTCTTCGATATTTGGCTCACACCCCAACACTCGGATTATGGTATCCAAAGGGCTCAAAATTTGATTTGGTTGGATTTTCAGATGCTGATTATGCTGGTGACAAGGTGGATCGCAAGTCTACATCAGGCACATGTCACTTTCTGGGACGATCACTTGTCTGTTGGTCTTCAAAGAAGCAGAACTGTGTATCACTCTCAACTGCTGAATCTGAATACATTGCTGCTGGATCTTGTTGTGCTCAGCTTCTATGGATGAAGCAAACTCTCAAGGACTATGGCATAAATCTGAAACAAGTACCTCTCTTCTGCGACAACGAAAGCGCCATCAAGATTGCCAATAATCCTGTCCAGCACTCAAGACAAAGCACATTGAAATTCGTCATCATTTTCTCAGGGATCATGTCATGAAGAAAGATATTGACATCATTCACGTCAACACTGAAGAGCAATGGCGAGATATCTTCACAAAGCCCTTGGATGAGAAAAGGTTTTGCAAGTTACGGTGTGAGCTAAATATCTTGGAATCCTCAAATGTCCTGTGATCAAGCACACATCCTAACACTTATGCATGTTGATGACTTAGATGTGCAACACACGAAATAACGTATATCTTCAATCAATGAAGACTTACATTCTGAGTGTGAATACATTAACGTGGAATTTGACTTCGGAGCGCCCCGATAATTGTGCACCGTGTCTGGGTCTAATACTTACTATACGGTGGGTAACGCCACCACCAAATTTCTTTGTTTGAAGTGTTTCACTCATGGCGTTATTTCTGCAATATCTTCGCATTTGATTTGTCTTCAACTTCAACCTATCTTCATGATTTTCTTCACTATGTTGATTTGGTTGCTTTCTAATATATATATATATATATATATATATATATATATATATATATATATATATATATATATATATATATTACATCCTCTATAGCATTCACTTATAGCTATGTCTTCCAAGTTGAATCTTTTGAACTAAGTGATTGTGATCGGACCCTAATCTCTCTATGCTTTCTATCTCAAACTCTATCTGTCCAAATCATATGCATTCTATTGAAACTGTCGAATGTCTTCTCTGCGTCCTTGTCGCCAGAAGACACGTAGACAAACTTTAAGTCTGTTTTAAATGATTCATCCTTATTGTTGAAATTCGGCGGAACGACCATCCGAAAAACTGGCGGGCGTGGGAACGTGGGACAACTCGAGTATGTTGCATGCTTGCCATGTGCCCCTCGAGATGTGAACCGCCAGGGCACCTGCGTAATTCTTGTGCCGCACACCTCCTTATAAATACATGTCCCCTGCGGTAAAGAAAATGTTCTTCCACCTCTCCACCTCGTCAAAACCCTAGCGCCACCGTTAGCTCTTGACGACGCCGGCGACGAAGCGCTTAGCTGCCGTGACTTCTCCGATGCCGTCCTCACGCCGGCCGCGAACATCGTATCTCCGCCGCCGCCGTAGGTGTCCTCCTTCGCCAAGTTAGGGCACGGTGGATTGAACTGCTCGGCTTCCTTTTCTTCCCGTCTAGCAGTTCTTCGAGTGGTAAATATACCTCTATTTTTACCATCTGTTTGATCTTCAAGATTCATCCTACTTACCAAAATTGGTTTCTGCCCATACAATGTTAGATCTATTCTGTCTGCATCTCATACTGCCTAGTATATTCACTTAAGCTTCACAACTAGTTAGATTCCTCACTTGTACTTATTCACGGATTCATACAAATCTGGAACCAACTCTCGCCACGATAAGTGAATGTCTTCGCATCATGAGGTCAATGTCTTCAAACCGATTTATCTTCAAAATCTTACGAGAATGCATATGACCTCTTCCCTTCCCTCGCATCTCTAATCTTTGTCACAGTACATGTCCGTGGGAGAATCCCTTGGTTCTCATAGTCTGCATTCGTTTGCAAAATTCTTACAGCATCAAACTAACTCTCCCGAAGCCAGTTCCTGTTTGTCCAGCAAATGCAAGCCTTTGAAGCCTTTGAACGTATTGAAGCCATTCAGTTTGAAGTTCATGGTGTTGGGGAACGTAGCAGAAATTCAAATTTTTCCTACGTGTCACCAAGATCTATCTATGGAGAAACTAGCAACGAGGGAAGGAGAGTGCATCTACATACCCTTGTAGATCGCTAAGCGGAAGCGTTCATGAGACCGGGGTTGAAGGAGTCGTACTCGTCGTGATCCAAATCACCGGAGATCCGAAAGTGCCGAGCAGACGGCACCTCCGCGTTCAACACACGTACAGCCCGGTGGCGTCTCCCATGCCTTGATCCAGCAAGGAGAGAGGAGAGGTTGAGGAAGACTCCATCCAACAGCAGCACAATGGCGTGGTGGTGGTGGAGGAGCGTGGCAATCCACAGGCTTCGCCAAGCACCAAGGGAGAGGAGGAGGAGGAGGCAGGGCTGCGCCTGGAGAGGGAGAGGCTCTCATATGTTATGGGCAGCCCCCTTGGCCTCATATATATAGGGGAAGGGGAGGAGGGTGCGCCCCCTCTAGGGTTCCCACCCCTAGAGGGGCGGCAGCCCCCAAAACCCATCTATGGGTGGCGGCCACAAGGGGGGAGGAGAGGGAGGCGCAGGAGTATGGGCCTTAGGGCCCATCTCGCCCTTAGGGTTTGCCCTCTCCCTTCTAGCCGCATGGGCCATGGTGGAGGCGCCCTAGCCCACCTAGGGGCTGGTGCCCTCTCATACTTGGCCCATGTATGCCTCTAGAGCATGTGGCCCCACTTGGTGGACCCGGGACCCTCCGGTGGTCCCAGACGCTACCGATAAACCCGAAACTTTTCCGGTGACCAAAACAGGACTTCCCATATATAAATCTTTACCTCCGGACCATTCCGAACTCCTCGCGACGTCCGGGATCTCATCCGGACTCCAACAACATTCGGTAACCACATACAAACTTCCTTTATAACCCTAGCGTCGCCATCGACCTTAAGTGTGTAGACCCTACGGGTTCGGGAGACATGTAGACATGACCGAGACGTTCTCCAGTCAATAACCAACAGCGGGATCTGGATACCCATGTTGGCTCCCACATGTTCCACGATGATCTCATCGGATGAACCACGATGTCAAGGACTCAATCGATCCCGTATACAATTCCCTTTGTCTAGTGGTATTGTACTTGCCCGAGATTCGATCGTCGGTATCCCAATACCTTGTTCAATCTCGTTTCCAAAGAAGTCTCTTTACTCGTTCCGTAACACATCATCCCGTGATCAACCCCTTGGTCACATTGTGCACATTATGATGATGTCCTACCGAGTGGGCCCAGAGATACCTCTCCGTCACACGGAGTGACAAATCCAGTCTCGATTTGTGCCAACCCAATGAGACACTTTCGGAGATACATAGTGCACCTTTATAGCCACCCAGCTTCGTTGTGACGCTTGGTACACCCAAAGCATTCCCTCGGTATCCGGAGTTGCACAATCTCATGGTCTAAGGAAATGATACTTGACATTAGAAAAGCTTTAGCATACGAACTACGATCTTTGTGCTAGGCTTAGGATTGGGTCTTGTCCATCACATCATTCTCCTAATGATGTGATCCCGTTATCAATGACATCCAATGTCCATGGTTAGGAAACCGTAACCATCTATTGATCAACGAGCTAGTCAACTAGAGGCTTACTAGGGACATGGTGTTGTCTATGTACCCACACATGTATTGAGTTTCCTATCAATACAATTATAGCATGGATAATAAACGATTATCATGAACACGGAAATATAATAATAACTAATTTATTATTGCCTCTAGGGCATATTTCCAACAGTCTCCCACTTGCACTAGAGTCAATAATCTAGTTCACATCGCCATGTGATTAACACTGATAGATCACATCGCCATGTGACCAACACCCAAAGAGTTTACTAGTGTTTGTAAACTAGTTCACATCATCATGCGATTTAGACTCAATGAGTTCTGAGGTTTGATCATGTTTTGCTTGCGAGAGAGGTTTTAGTCAACGGGTTTTAGTCAATGGGTCTGAACCTTTTAGATCCATGTGTGCTTTGCAAATTTCTAGGTCATATTATAAATGATGCTTCCACGCTCCACTTGAAGCTATTCCAAATGGTTGCTCCACTATACGTATCCGGTTTGCTACTCAAAGTCACTCGGATAGGTGTTAAAGCTTGCATCGGCGTAACCCTTTATGCCGAACTCTTTATCACCTCATAATCGAGAAACATGTCCTTATTTACTCCAAGGACAATTTTGATCATTGTCCAATGATCCATTCCTGGATCATTCTTGTACCCTTGACCGACTCATGGCAAGGCACACTTCCGATGCAAGACACAAAGATAGCATACTATAGAGCCTATGTCTGAAGCATAGGGGACGACCTTCATCCTTTCTCTCTTTTCTGCCGTGGTCGAGCTTTTAACTCTTAACTTCATACCTTACATCTCAGGCAAGAACTCCTTCTTTGACTGATCCATCTTGAACACCTTCAAGATCATGTCAAGGTACATGCTCATTTGAAAGTATTATTAAGCATTTTGATCTATCCTTATAGATCTCGATGCTCAATGTTCAAGTAGTTTAATCCAGGTTTTCTATTGAAAAACATCTTTCAAATAACCCTATATGCTTTCCGAAATTCTACATCATTTCGATCATCAATATGTCAACAACATATACTCATCAGAAATTCTATAGTGCTCCCACTTACTTCTTTGGAAATACAAGTTTCTCATAAACTTTGTATAAACCCAAAATCTTTGATCATCTCATCAAAGCGCACATTCCAACTCCGAGATGCTTACTCCGGTCCTTAGAAGGATCATTGAGCCAAGATACCTTTTAGCATCCTTAGGATCGACAAAACTTTCGATTGTATCACATACAACCTTTCCTTATGAAACTGGTAAGGAAACTCATTTTGACATCCATCTGCCAGATTTCATAAATGCAGCTTATGCTAACATGATTCCGACGGACTTAAGCATCGCTACGGATGAGAAAAACTCATCGTAGTCAACTCCTTGAACTTGTGAAAAACTCTTCGCCACAAGTCGAGCTTCATAGAAGGTGACATTACCGTCCACGTCCGTCTTCTTCTTAAAGATCCATTCATCTCAATGGCTTGCCGATCATCGGGCAAGTCCACCAAAGTCCATGCTTTGTTCGATATATGGATACTATCTCGGATTTCATGGCCTCTAACCATTTGTCGGAATTTGGGCCCACCATCGCTTCTCCATAGCTCGTAGGTTCATTGTTGTCTAGCAACATGACCTTCAAGACAGGATCACCGTACCACTCTAAAGCAGTACGCATCCTTGTCACCCTACGAGGTACGTCAGTGACTTGATCCGAAACTTCATGATCACTATCATAAGCTTCTACTTCAATTGGTTTAGATGCCACGGGAACAACTTCCTGTGCCCTGCTACACACTAGTTGAAGTGATGGTTCAATAACCTCATCAAGTCTTCACCATCCTCCCACTCAACTTTCCGAGAAAAACTTTTCCTCGAGAAACGACTCGATTCAAGAAACAATCCCTATTGCTTTCGGATCTGAATTAGGAGGTATACCCAACTGTTTTGGGTGTCCTATGAAGATGCATTTTATCCGCTTTGGGTTCGAGCTTATCAACCTGAAACTTTTTCACATAAGCGTCATAGCCCCAAACTTTTAAGAAACGACAACTTAGGTTTCTCCAAACGGTGTCGTCTCAACGGAATTACATGGTGCCCCATTAAAGTGAGTGCGGTTGTCTCTAATGCCTAACCCATGAACGATAGTGGTAATTTGATAAGAGACATCATGGTACGCACCATATCCAATAGGGTGCAACTATGATGTTCGGACACACCATCACACTATGGTGTTCCAGCGGTATTAATTGTGAAACAATTTGCACAATGTCTTAATTGTGTGCCAAAACTCAGTAACTCAGATATTCATCTCTATGATCATATCATAGACATTCTATCCTCTTGTCACGAAGATCTTAAACTTCACTCTGAAATTACTTGAACCATTCAATAATTCAGACTGGTGTTTCATCAAGTAAATATACTCAACATCTACCCGAATCATCTGTGAAGTAAGAACATCCCGATATTCACCGCATGCCTCAGCACTCATTGGACTGCACATATCAAAATGTGTTACTTCCAACAAGTTGCTATCTTGTTCCATCTTACTGAAACCGAGGCTTTTCAGTCATCTTGCCCATGTGGTATGTTTTGCATATCTCAAGTGATTCAAAATCAAGTGAGTCCAAACGATCCATCTGCATGGAGTTTCTTCATGCGTATTATACCAATATGACTTACATGGCAGTGCCACAAGTAAGTGGTACTATCATTACTATCTTATACCTTTGGCATGAAAATGTGTATCACTACGATCGAGATTCAATAAACCATTCATTTAGGTGCAAGACCATCGTGTATTATTCAAATAAATAGAGTAACCATTATTCTCCTTAAATGAATAATCGTATTGCGATAGACATAATCCAATCATGTCTATGCTCAACGCAAACACCAAATGACAATTATTCAGGTTTAATACTAATCTTGATGGTAGAGGGAGTGTGCGATGTTTGATCACATCAAACTTGAAAACAATTCCAACACATATCGTCAGCTCACCTTTAGCTAGTCTCCTTTTATTCCGTAGCTTTTATTTCGAGTTACTAACATTTAGCAACCGAACCGGTATCTAATACCCTGGTGCTACTAGGAATACTAGTAAAGTACACATTAGCATAATGTATATCCAATATACTTCTATCGACCTTGCCAGCCTTCTTATCTACCAAGTATCTAGGGTAATTCTGCTCCAAAGGCTGTTCCCCTTATTACGTAAGCACTTAGTCTCGGGTTTGGGTTTAACCTTGGGTTTCTTCTTTGGAGCAAGAATCGATTTGCCGTTTCATGAAGTGTCCTTCTTGCCCTTGCCCTTCTTGAAACTAGTGGTTTCACCAACCATCAACAATTGATGCTCCTTCTTGATTTCTACATTCATGTGTCGAACATTGCGAATGGCTCAAGGATCATCATATCTATCCCCGATATGTTATAGTTCATCACGAAGCTTCTAGCAGCTTGGTGGCAATGACTTTTGGAGAAACATCACTATCTCATCTGGAAGATCAACTCCCACTCAATTCAAGTGATTGTTGTACTCAGACAATCTGAGCACAAGCTCAATGATTGAGCTTTTCTCCTTTTGTTTGCAGGCTAAGAAGATTGTCGGAGGTCTTATACCTTTTGACGTGGGCACGAGCTTGAAATCCCAATTTCAGCCCTCAAAACATCTCATATGTTCCGCGACGTTTCGAAAACGTCTTTGGTGCCTCAACTCTAAACCGCTTAACTGAACTATCATTTAGTTATCAAAACGTGTATGTCCGATGTTCGCAACATCCACAGGGCGACGTTTGGGGTTCAGCACACCGAAGCGGTGCATTAAGGACATAAGCTATTTATCGTCCGCATAATCGCTCATCGTCAACTTTCCACTATATTTTCTCTAGAACAGATCTAAACAGTGGAGCTAAAGCGCGAGCTCACGACATAATTTGCAAAAGGTCTTTTGACTATGTTCAAGATAATTAAGTTCATCTTATGAACGCCCACTCAGATAGACATCCCTCCGTCATCTAAGTGATTACATGATCCGAGTCAACTAAGCCGTGTCCGATCATCACGTGAGACGGACTAGTCGACTCGGTGAACATCTTCATGTTGATCGTATCTACCATACGACTCATGCTCGACCTTTCGGTCTCTGTGTTCCCGAGGCCATGTCCGTACATGCTAGGCTCGTCAAGTTAACCCCAAGTGTTTTTGCTGTGTAAATCTGTCTTACACCCGTTGTATGTGAACGTAAGAATCCATCACACCCGATCATCACGTGGTGCTTAGAAGCGACGAATCAGTAGCAACGGTGCACAGTCGAGGAGAACACTTCTTGAAATTTGTAAGGGATCATCTTATTTACTACCGCTGCTCTAAGTAAACAAGATGCATAAACATAATAAACATCACATGCAATTATATAGTAGTGACATGATATGGCCAATATCATATTGCTCCTTTTGATCTCCATCTTCGGGCTCCATGATCATTATTGTCACCGCATGACACCATGATCTCCATCATCGTGTCTCCATGAAGTTGTCTCGCCAACTTATTACTTCTACTACTATGGCTACCGTTAGCAATAAAGTAAAGTAATTACATGGCGTTGTTCAATGACACGCAGGTCATACAATAAATAAAGACAACTTCTATGGCTCTCGCCATTGTCATACTCATCGACATGCAAGTCGTGAATCCTATTACAAGAACATGATCAATCTCATACATCACATATCATTCATCACATTCTTCTTGGCCATATCACATCACATAGCATACCCTGCAAAAACAAGTTAGACGTCCTCTAGTTGTTGTTTGCATGTTTTACGTGGCTGCTTTGGGTTTCTAGCAAGAACGTTTCTTACCTACGCAAAACCACAACGTGATATGCCAATTGCTATTTACCCTTCATAAGGACCCTTTTCATCGAATCCGTTCCGACTAAAGTGGGAGAGATCGGCACCGCTAGCCACCTTATGCACCAAGTGCATGTCACCGGTGGAACTCGCCTCACGTAAGAGTACGTAAGGTCGGTCCGGGCCGCTTCATCCCACAATACCGTCGAAACAAGATTGGACTAGTAACGGTAAGCATATTGAACAAAATCAACGCCCACAACTACTTTGTGTTCTACTCGTGCAAAGAATCTACGCAATAGACCTAGCTCATGATGCCACCTTTGTTGGGGAACGTGGCAGAAATTCAAAATTTTCCTACGTGTCACCAAGATCTATCTATGGAGAAACTAGCAACGAGGGAAGGAGAGTGCATCTACATACCCTTGTAGATTGCTAAGCGGAAGAGTTCATGAGAACGGGGTTGAAGGAGTCGTACTCGTCGTGATCCAAATCACCGGAGATCCGAAAGTGCCGAATCGGACGGCACCTCCGCGTTCAACACACGTACAGCCCGGTGACGTCTCCCATGCCTTGATCCAGCAAGGAGAGAGGGAGAGGTTGAGGAAGACTCCATCCAACAGCAGCACAATGGCGTGGTGGTGGTGGAGGAGCGTGGCAATCCCACAGGGCTTCGCCAAGCACCAAGGGAGAGGAGGAGGAGGAGAGGCAGGGCTGCGCCTGGAGAGGGAGAGGCTCTCATATGTTATGGGCAGCCCCCTTGGCCTCATATATATAGGGGAAGGGGAGGAGGGTGCGCCCCCTCTAGGGTTCCCACCCCAGAGGGGCGGCAGCCCCAAAACCCATCTATGGGTGGCGGCCACAAGGGGAGGAGAGGGAGGCGCAGGTAGTATGGGCCTTAGGGCCCATCCGCCCTTAGGGTTTGCCCCTCTCCTTTCTAGCCGCATGGGCCATGGTGGGAGGCGCCCTAGCCCACCTAGGGGCTGGTGCCCTCTCATACTTGGCCCATGTATGCCTCTAGAGCATGTGGCCCCACTTGGTGGACCTCGACCCTCCCGTGGTCCCAGACGTTACCGATAAACCCCGAAACTTTTCCTATGACCAAAACAGACTTCCCATATATAAATCTTTACCTCCGGACCATTCCAGAACTCCTCGCGACGTCCGGGATCTCATCCGGACTCAACAACATTCGGTAACCACATACAAACTTCCTTTATAACCCTAGCGTCATCGAACCTTAAGTGTGTAGACCCTACGGGTTCGGGAGACATGTAGACATGACCGAGACGTTCTCCGAATAATAACCAACAGCGGGATCTGGATACCCATGTTGGCTCCCACATGTTCCACGATGATCTCATCGGATGAACCACGATGTCAAGGACTCAATCGATCCCGTATACAATTCCCTTTGTCTAGTGGTATTGTACTTGCCCGAGATTCGATCGTCGGTATCCCAATACCTTGTTCAATCTCGTTTCCGGCAAGTCTCTTTACTCGTTCCGTAACACATCATCCCGTGATCAACCCCTTGGTCACATTGTGCACATTATGATGATGTCCTACCGAGTGGGCCCAGAGATACCTCTCCGTCACACAGAGTGACAAATCCCGATCTCGATTCGTACAACCCAACAGACACTTTCGGAGATACCAGAGTGCACCTTTATAGCCACCCAGTTACGTTGTGACGCTTGGTACACCCAAAGCATTCCTACGGTATCCGGGAGTTGCACAATCTCATGGTCTAAGGAAATGATACTTGACATTAGAAAAGCTTTAGCATACGAACTACGATCTTTGTGCTAGGCTTAGGATTGGTCTTGTCCATCACATCATTCTCCTAATGATGTGATCCCGTTATCAATGACATCCAATGTCCATGGTTAGGAAACCGTAACCATCTATTGATCAACGAGCTAGTCAACTAGAGGCTTACTAGGGACATGGTGTTGTCTATGTACCCACACATGTATTGAGTTTCCTATCAATACAATTATAGCATGGATAATAAACGATTATCATGAACACGGAAATATAATAATAACTAATTTATTATTGCCTCTAGGGCATATTTCCAACACATGGCTGCAGATAAATCAGTCAGGAAGGGCGGCAGACAGCGTCGTGGGGGAACCTCAAAATATCTGCCTGATGACCTCGCAGAGCTTTACAAGACAGATCCCGAAGAGAACTACAATCGGTGCAAGACGCGAATCCAATGGATTCGTCGATATTGGGATGAACAATGGTTCAAGTACAATTTCGTGACCCAGGAATATGCCGAGAAGAATGCTATCAGAAGCCCTTGGGGTGATATTCTCTTTCGAGGCCTTCCACCCAAGAACATGGTGAAGCTATTGCACAAGGTTTCTATCCTTGTATGGTCCGTGGACCTCGGCCCGAGAATGCCGACCCAACGCCTTTGCTCGTGTCGTGGCGATAATCTCTTCAAGCGCAACTTCCAAAGACGCAAAGGCTTCGCCAAGGAAAACAAGAAGTCATTGGGATTAGACTTCAACCTCGGTCCCTCTGCTTCCCCGTCCGACGGCTCACGTGATGTCGAACCCAATGTCATCGGCCCCTTTTCAAACCTTGATGGCCTCATCACTTACATCTTGGTCCAAGGTGCCAAAGTGGATCACTCTGATGACGATGCTGATTCTGACGAAGCCCCAGCTCCTGCTCCTGCTCCAAAGCCGCAGAAGCAAAAGAAAGTCAAGGCTTCAAAGTCACCGCTCCTCCAAAAGCTTCACGTGTGAAGCCAGCAGCCATCTTGCACCTCCTGAAGCCGATTAATGCGATCAAGATCAACCCAGATCTCCAAGAAGACGGAGAACAGAAAGAAAATTGTCAAGAATACTGAATCGACACCGACTCCTCGCTGCCATTCTACGTGAAGAGCACATTGATCTGTCCAAAGGATGAAGATCTTGCAGATGATGCTCTTGAGCAACTTATCAAGAGCAAAGAAGAAGCAGAATTCTTCAACAATTTGCCTCTCTTTGATGTGGCAATCATCCATCACTTCATTGATGAGTGGTTTGACACCCCAAACATCAGCTTTGAAGATCTGCAACTTCCTATTAGCCTCAAAGGCCTCCTTCTTCAATGGCGCCATTGCTTCGAAGCTAGCTCTTGCTCAGCATCGTTGAATTGATGAACAAACTCGACTATGAATAAGCTCAGTTCAAGAAGCATATGGCTGCACTCAGCGTGCAAAATGTCAAAAACTTCAAGGTCATGCTGCACGACCTCAAACAAGCCTTTCTCAAGAAGCGAGAAGAAGCCAGAGGCTCTCGTGAGCGCATGAAGAGTCTGGCTGACAAGTGTGTGCTTGCCTACAATGAGGCTGAGAAGCGCAAGGCTCTTGGCCGTCCTGGCATTGACCCTGCATGGCTGCAAAGAGGAAGAAGTCTTCAATCGACCAAGCAGCACCTTCAAGGAAGGAAGAACCCCGCATAGTCTTCCCAAGCAGCATGACTGGCTCGAAGCCAAAGGTCGGATCAACCGCTTCTCGAATGTAAGAAGACGAGGGCTGCCGAGGTGAAGCCGTAAAAGGAAACATCCTGAAGCCTCTGATGCTGCTCCCTTCAAGAAGAAGCTCAAGACCAAGAAGAATCGGGCTGCTCCCACAGAGCCCTTGGTTGTTGAACCCATTTCAGTGGTTCGTCCCGCGTCTGCAACCCAAGAACTTCAGATGACTGTTCATGAGCCTGCTTCCACAGAGGCTCTGAAGTCGAAGAGATTCCAGCAGCTGATCCCATCACCTGCCAAGACATTGGTCACATGACAATGTTGAAGATGATGAAGTTCTTCCTCAAATTGAATACAATGTGGTATCATCGCCTGTTCTTACGAACAGCGAACTCATCAGCATTGGTCGTCCTCTGACGCCAATTGCTCAGGATGCTTCATGGGTTGATCGCCCGCAACAAGAAGACTCCCCTAGTACTCCCCAACAACAAGTCACTCCCCAACAACAACAACAAGAAGAAGAGGAAGACTTTGAGGCCCGTGATAACCCCATCTCCAAAGGAGTCGCCAAGATTTCGCAGGCTTCGCAAAGGTCAAAGGCCTCAAGTACCTCTCTCGAGCGTTCGAAGGAGAAGTGCACCACCAACCTGTTGCACGCCAAGTGTTTTCGTAAGCCACTCCAACTGTGAATGTCTCCAGTCCAAGCTAAAGCTACTAAAGACAATCCGGCTGCATCAGCCGAAGACACCCAAGAAGAAGAAGAACGTGTCCCTACACCCCCTGTAATTGAAGAAGTTATTCCCGATATCAACGTGCCAGTGCCCGACCCTCCAGCTCCTCAAGTGGAGGTTGAAAACATTGAGGCTGCCACCTCCAACACCAATGAAGCCAATGACGTGGTCATGGCTGAAGCAAATGTGGAGCCTGCACCAACAGCTCCTGAAGCCAATGAAGGAAATGTGCCTGAAGCCAATGAGGCAACTGCTCCCGAAGCATCTGCTGAGCAGCCTGAAGCCTCAGTTGCTGCCACTGCTCCAGTTCCGCCACCAAGGCCCTACACAATCGAGCAAGCATACAACTATGGTGAGCTAGTCACAGTAAGATGGCCTGCTCGTCCCTCCGCCTCATGCCTCCGGGTCCTCGCTTGAATATCATATTGCGCATAGGCCTCGTGTCCAAGCCGGGCCAAGACTGCCAAGGTTTCCGAGCACCGCCACCTCTCAGTTCTTTCAATGCAAATGGATTCAAAGCCCACAACACTTTCTTTGACAGAGCAAAGAACCCCTACACAAGGCCAAGGATATCATCCGACCGTTTCGAGCTATCAAGAACGACTATTACTCATGCGCTCAGATGATCAAGGGCGCATTTTCCCTCATATGCGCCTCGACACTGAAGCCATTGTCGGTTGCCATGCTTAGAAGAAGCACTTGATTGCTTTCGTGATGCAGGTCTGCCGGCTTCAAGCATGCATAAAGAACACTGGAATGAAGAACTTGTTCTTCAATTCTATGCTACCCTCCACATCCGCGGCTACAACAGAGATACAAAGACATGGGTTCTCGAGTGTATGACAGGAAATGTTCATCATGAAGCCAAAGCTCTTGACGTCATTGAGCTCACAGGCCTACCCACTCCCGGAGAGTTGTTTGAACCTGGTTGTCAACTCCACCGCGATGCACTGGAGAGCATATTCATAAGCCAGAACCCGACATGAGTCAGATGTTGAGTATGATGAAGCCACTGCCACATGACGTTGAATACCCTCAGGACTTCTTTGTTGATGACCTTGAGTATCCGCCTCGCATAATATATCACATCATCGTATCTAACTCTATGGCCTATCAAAGGGCATTCATCATCTGCAAAACTTGAAGGAGCAATGAAGACACCGGTCTTTTACATCCTTAATGGCATCGCCTTCCACACGCAAGAATTCTTCATTCGACAATTGGTCGCGTCTGGATCCTGATCTGTTTGGTCTGAAATTTTATGCTCCATGGGTCATGCGCCTCATCAAGATGCACTCTGCTATCAACTATCAGCCCTCCGCCGCAATCATCCGATCTTTCTACGAGAGGTTGATATGTCGATTGAAGCCATTTAGCTTTGAGCACGCCAAAATGCCACTTTGTCTTCGTAATGCCGATCACCATAGCTTCTCTCAACCCATGGAAGGCGTCCCCAGTATCTCGTGTCTATCCTCTGGCTGGGAACACACGTCTGCCTCACCGTGCGCGGACTGAAGCCACTGAGAGCACAATTGGCCAAAGGCCTCGGAAGCGCTCTCGAGTCCTCAATGATCGAGAACTTCTTGTCGCACTGCATCAGAAACAAGATAAGCATCACTCCTGGCTCAAGCGACAAATGCAAAGCCTCTTGGTGGACGTCAATCGCATTCGAAACCTTGCCACCAAGAATGCTTTTGTCACTCACGAGACCTGTCGGCGATCATGGAAGAGTTTGACCACTGCTTTCGGTCAAGCGGATCTTCAAGACGATGGCTTCCTTTGAACGCTTCAAGTTTGACTCCACTCCTCCACGGAACGCAGTCCCTACGAACTCCATCACTTGAAGACTCGACTATTCTTCCTCCGCGGCAAATCACAATGCCAGAGTGATCGATGATGAAGATGATGCTACTTCACCGCCCCTACTTACTTCGCACGAATCGACATCGCACCAAGCTCGCCTCGCACCGCCAACCAACAACGACAACCCTGCTGCATCATCTACTTCAAGAGGACGAGTAGATGCTCTATGTCTTCAAACCTTTTGGTCCTTCTTGACAAAAGGGGAGAAGCATATGAGTTTGATAGTCTTCAAGCGGGTTCATCAGGGCGGTTGCATAATATTTTGCCTAGTGTTTACAACTCTCGCTTTTGATACATTTGGTTCTTTGAGTTGTAACACTTAAACTCGATGGTCGTCTGCTACTTATTTGCTTTACTGCAGTGCGATGATAAATTCCGCGTAATGCGATGATAACTTCCGCACTTAGATCATTCTCACAGACGTCCATTTTCATTATGCATGTCATTCTCTTAGTTATATCATTTCATGCATGATGAATTATCTTCATAAGTTGAAGAGGATCTCCACAAGTATAACCTGCCATGTGCATTTGCATTCCAAAAGCAAACTACTTATATGCACATCTTCGTGGGGAGCCTTTTGCCACTTATGAAGACAATTCTATCCTTTACAATTTCACATATTTTATCCCGTTGAAAACTTCAACCAGTTTGTCATCAATCACCAAAGGGGGAGATTGTAAGTGCATCTAGTGCCACCCCTAGTTGGTTTTGGAGTATTGACGACAAATGTGGTTGAGGGACTAATGTGTTTGTGAGAATTGCAGGATAACGCAGGAAGTGTCCCCCATTGATTCGGTTTACCTACCGGAGATGACCCCTAAAAATGTATGTAGACATTGACGGCAATGGTGATATGTGAAGATATTCACATTGAAGACTATGACATGAGAAGACATTGAGTGAAGACTATGGAGCGCGAAGACTGTGTCGTTTCATTGTTTCCTTTTCTTCTTTGTTGAGTCATAGGAACCACCATACTGTTAAGTGGGGTCCAAGTGATCGTAGTCAGAATGACTGAAGTGATGCTCAACCCAAATCCTATGTCTTCGAACGAAGACAATGAGAGCAAAACTTATCCAGAGCTGGATGAGTCAGCTTTGCTTGTAGCCCAAGTAAAGTTGTCGTGTGTGTTTGAAATCGACCGTTGGAACACGTGTCGGTTCCTTAGTGACCCGTGGTCATTTCGGACATATCAGGTCGGGTTGCCTAGTGGCTATAAATAGCCCACCCCTACACCATAAATTGGTGGCTGCTTTCAGAGTTAGTCTTGCGGCTTTTGTCGCTTGAGAGCAACCCACCTCGAAGCCTTTGAGAGAGAAATCCTTGCGAGGACAAAGCCCAAACACCCAGAGCCAAAGAGTGTTAGGCATCATCAAGTCTTTACATGCATGTGACACGAAGACTTATTACACTTGAGGACTATGAATCCTCCAGCCGGTTAGGCGTCGCGTTCTGAGCATCCAAGAGTCATTGTGGATTGCCGGTGAACGCAGTCTGTGAAGGTTCGAAAGTCTACCTTGAAGACTTACCAGAGTGATTGCGCGAGGACTGTGTGTCCTTATCTCAAGGGGAATAAGGTGAAGACGCGGTCTTCTGAGTTGAATCTCAGCCTCCCTAACCAGATGTACAGTTGTCACAAAGAATCGAACTGGTCCAACAAATCTGTGTCTTCAACAAGTGACCGGTTCTATCTTCTCCCTCACCTTACTTAGAGTTTGTCTTCGTGAAGTCATTGCCTATTTGTCATACCTGTTTGACTTCATTGCTTGACTACTTTTGTTGATTGGCTTCTCACTATCTTCCATCTTGATCCTACTACCAAGCTGCTATTAGTCTTGTACTTTCACGTTATTGCATACTAGACTATGGTTTGCTTGTAGTAGTTTATCTTCCGCTGCATATCAATTAGGTCATTTCTATTGTTTGTCTTCGAAACATCCGTGTTTTGAAGACTTTCCTAAAAATCGCCTACTCACCCCCCCCCCCCTCTAGTCGATAACTAGCACTTTCAAGGTGGGGGCAGGCGATCGGACAAGCAGCAGCGCCGGCTTGAGTAACCGTCGGGGGACGACGACCAGCAGGCGTGGTGGCCTGGATCCGCGCTGTGGTTCGGCGGCGGGGACCTTCGGACATCGCTTCCGGTCATTGGGAGGAGAGGGGACGGCGGGGAAGGGCGGATCAGGCGCGCCGCCGGTGGGGCAAGGGGAAGAAGAGGAGGTAGAGGGGTGGAAGAAAGGGAGAGAAGTTTTACAATAAAAAATTATATGAGGAAAAAATATATTCAATGATGAATCTAATGGTGTTAATTTGGTATTGCATATGTTAATATTTCTCTCTATATAAACATGATTAAATTTTGTATGTTTGACTTCGGACAAAGCTAATATGTAGAGTAAATGAAAACGGAGGCAGTCCGCTATTGTGTTGGTGACGGGAATGGAATGGATGGGGTGCCACCAGAGCACAATGTGCATGATGATTTCGATGATGCTTGATCTATGTATTCTGATGTTGAAAGAGCAGCTCAAAACTTTATAAATGGAGCTTCTGATGGTCAATTTTCCATTGCTAGAGCTGGTGTTGTTGTTGTATCCATGTTGTTGCTCTCTGATACTCAGTTCCCGATTTGGATTGGTTGCATGCTTCGTGCTATATATACAGCTCAGATCACGGAAGCCCCTTTTGGTGCTGGTGCTTGTTTCCCAGCTAATCATTTTGCCTATTTCAGATATCAATTCAATTCCTTTTGGCTTGCTATATATTTTATCATGGATTACACCCGAGATTGACACAGGAGAACTGCTTTAATTCCATGTTGTTTGAGGGTTTGTTTATTGATGCTAGGATCTGGGAACATGCTGCGCAGATCTTGGATGTGAACTTGATAGTGCCTTGCTCTGTTTCTATTTTTTTTAGGGATATGCTCTGTTTTTTATGAATTCCCCTCTTTCTTGCATTTTGGGGCCAATTTATCAGATGATGGGCCTTTGACCATAGTTCTAGGCTAGGTCAAGTTGGCCCACTTGTTTCAAATGTGCAGGGAGAGGGTTAGTTTTGGATCTCGGCCGGCAGTTGGACGCACCGCTCTTCATCGTATGTTCATAAGGATTCATCTTTTTCAATAAAGCATGAATTTTATTGATTCAAAATGAAGCATCAAGAAGATACAAACACAATTAGCATACACCCGGCCTTTGTATAGTTAAAATACACACAACCAATACCAAGACACGCGCATAAAAAAACAGGCACGTGAATAGCAAAGTGGTATGGTGCGTCATGATGTTACAAAGAGGCGCCCTAAAAGGATTAGTTGCCCCGCGCGCCAGCTGCAGGTGTTTTGCAGCGGGTTGGGACGGTGCTGCGCTGGCCGCGGCTCCGTTGAACCGGGGACAGGGGGAATTGTTTCTACAACAATACACTTGTTGCGGGAATTAAGGAGGGATTCAAGATGGGAATGGGCCGGGTCGACCCGCTGGGTCACCGACCCGCCCAAAACGTCGAGGCCAATGGGCCAAGTGGGTTGGCCCTAAATGGTAAATGGGTCAGTGGAGCCGGCACAGTGTGACCCGATGGGTCAGACGGGTCGACCCAATCTCATACAGGTAGTAGCTATTTACAAACATACTATGTAAGTTGTTTATCAGAAATAAAAATGTACTGTGTAAGTTACTTGTTTATGTCCAGCGCTGTGTAAACGGTTAAGTAATGTATGTTCCCGTCAAAAAAGAAAAACTAAGTATGCTTCTTGTACTGTATTTGGTACGTAATCACCAGCCGTTTTGGCATACAACAGTTGTTTTCCTTAGATTGATTGTTTCCTTGCCATGCAAGGCTCCTGTACACATGTACGTGATTCCTATGAGCAGATCGCCCAAGGTATGCGTTTTCCCTCAGACATTATTCCTTTACATAAATAGTGGATCAAAAAGAAATTAGAAATGTGAAAATATGAGATCTTGTTATTTTACTAAATTGTGTAAACAAAGCTATAATAGTAAATCCGCTGAATTGTGTAAACAAAGCTATATGTGAAAATATGAGATCTTGTTATTTTCCATCAAACCTCTCTCTCCCTTCTAACACGAAGTGCATTTTTCTCTCACTTGGTACTTCTGTTTATCTCCTACATGAAATTTGGTGGACGAGTGGCAGCACGAATCCAACATAATTTTCTAGAAATGCTCCCCTGTTCAGGTTAATTTTTTCTGTGCTCTTCTAGCCCATATATAATTCAAATCACTCATTCAAACTCTAGACGTAACTGCTATTGCCTATTGCTAATAGTACTTTGGTAATTATAAATCAGAAATATACAAATATAAACCGGTTTGCAATTTGTATTTTGCCATTAATTTACATGCCAGGGGCGCTATAACTTGAGTGATATAGATGTGGGAAAGATAAACATCTCGGAGATGAATCCGACAAACAATAACTTGCTAACAAGCATTTGTATTTTGCCATTAATTTTTGGAAACTTGTCTCTGAAAGGAGAAAAATAATCTTGCTTGATTTACATGCCGGGGCCGCTATTAATAAGGATACATACTATGGAAACATATTAAATCATTCCAATTTTTTGATTAATGATGAGTTATAGCAACGGATCCCTTATACCCTCTGGTCATAGTATTTATTTATTTATTTATTTAGGACAGTATAACCGAGCCTAAAGCGAGCTCTCTCACGCCCTTAGCATTTCTAGCCGTCAGATTCGTGTTAGATTAGTTTTTGGCCGTCAGATATTCCTCTAAGTGGCAGTTAACCGCGATCTGGGCTGGCTGTCCTAATAGGCCGCTATTCTGGAAACTTTTTCGAAGGCCTGTGGTTAATTGGGCTTCTACGCGCAGCCCATTTAGCTAGAAACTGATCCGACGCTCCGCTAAGAAAAACTGTTCGGTCAAACAGGAGGAAACAGATCGGTGGGGGCGCTGGATACAGGGATGCCGGCGACGCGGGCTATCCGCGACGGGATCCAGCGTCCGCTGGTCTTCTCAGTGGATCGAGCCGAGGCGCTCAAGGCGATCCAAAGGAGTGCGGCCTTCTCGGTGGATCCAGCCAAGACGCGCGAGGGCATCTTCCTAGGGTTTGAAGTTGGTGACCGAGGAGGAGGCGGCGCCGGCGATGGCGCGCAAGCCGTGCACGAGGGCACGAGGCCACGTCGACTCCACAAAGGCTGCTCCGCTCTCCGCGACCCTCGACCGCCTGCTCTCCGAGCTCCAACTCCTTTGCTCCACGCTCGCCGTGTCGCTGCCATACACATCACCATGGCGATGATGTGAGTTTCGCCACTCAAGCCTTTTTTCCCTCCCCTCTCCTATTGCCTCGTCAGCTGCGAGCCAATCTTCCCTCCTTCCTAGCTCTCATCCTCCACTAATTCTTCATCTGCTCTTAGAATCTATTATTATGATTTACAGTGTTCTCTCTACTCCAAAGTGAATGCAGTTCTCGGATTTGAGGTGGGTTGTGCTTGGTGCCTGGATGGATAGGTTCTGCTCGGTTGTAACTTGTAAGGTGGGTCATCAAAAGTATAAAGCAACATTAGTATTTTCCAGTTCTTATGCAAAACTGTCACTATCGGAATTGTAAATCTGAAAATTTTCTCAATAGAATTTGCCTTTTGTGTCCACTGGATGCAAGAATGTTGTTTATTTACCTCATAAAGTGTTTGCTTCATGTTTCTACACTTGGCCATTAATAATAGTGCACACTCAGACCTTGCCGTTGACGATATCGACGCTGCTATAAACTTGAGATTCTCCGCATAATATTCTCCTCCCTGCATATACGTAGCACTGAATTTTTAGGTTGAGTAATTATTTATGAGAGAAAGATTAAAGCCCGAGTGTAGTCATTTTGATATATAGTGATCTTTGCATAAGCTCTGCCTGAAGTCCAATTGATCAGTACGTTTTCTTTCTATTTTTGGAACCATTTGTAAGTTGATCCAGTTTGGAGAATATATCCTACGTGAGGAAGATGATGTTTCACGTGCCAAATGGAGGCAATAACTAATAAGATGGCTTTTATTTTGATTGTATAGGTCAGCAAATGCAGCAGTTGGTGTGATCGCAGAAACAAATGCTGAAAAAGCACTCGAGGTTCTTACTTCTAAACAAGGCTCTAACATGGTGCTTAATTCTGCAGATCTGATTGCTGTTGTTTGATATATTATTCTCTTCGCAAATGTTGTGAGATATGTGTGGCGTTAATCTTCTGCTGCCCTACGTTTTCCCTTTCCCTCTCTTTACCTACAAACATCTGTATAAAAACTTAGACGTGGCACTTGGGAGTGTTTAAAAGACTGGCATCTAATATCTCGGATGCATGATTGCGTATTACACCATGTTTATCCTGGTCATGTTCTCCTATTTTGAACTCCAGCCTTGAACTTGAATTCCAGAATCCATCGATACTGGCCGTCCCTAGGCGAGAGGTCGTCCAAGATGGCCGCCATGCCGGCTGTTCCTTCCCCTGCGGTGGCGGCCAAATGTGTTCCCCTTCTAGGTGAGATCTGCAGCGCCTCTCTGTGTCTCTCAAGCCCTAATCAACGTTGTGGCAGCGACGGCCACCGCAGACGACATGCCATCCTCTCACTTCCAGGCAACGAGAGGCGCCGCCCCCAAAACAAATCCATATGCGAGCAGATCGTCTCAGTGCTGCCTCCACCTGAGCGACACCAACAAATTCGTTCAAGGCCCCACTTGGTTGTTATATTGGGCAGAGAAAAAAACATAGCCTACAGGTTCAACTCTTAAATCCAATGGTTCGTTTTCATATTTCTAATAGGATGGATTGACACTATTATTTTGCTACATTTATGGAAGTAAGTGAAACTATCCTCATGTGTGATTCTCTGCATAATATCTCCCTGCATATATGTAGCACTAACTTGTAGGTCAAGCAAATCATATACTAGACAGAGATTAAAGCCTGAGTTTATTCATGTTACAGGATAGCGATCTTTGCATAAGCACTGCCTGAAAGCCAGTTGATCAGTATGTTCTCTTGCTATACCATCGTTGATTAGTATATTTTATTTGATAATATTTTCCTTTCTATGATGAGACATGTAGATATGTCAACGTGATGTTTAGCATTGCAAACTGAACTTCATATTTATATTTTTTATTTGTAGTGGACTGTATTACAATTAAGTCTTAACAACCTGAACATGATAGCGACGGCATATTCTTTGCTCTCTCCCTGTGGTGGAATCCAAGTTAACTTCTAGGGCACTTGTAGGTGAGGAAGATGATGGCAGGCTTTTGTTCCCCTTCTATTTAGCCTTTTTTCTCCAAGTACGGCATCAATGCCACATACCCGCAATCTGCTCTGGTTTGGAGGTGGGCCCTATATCAGAATTTTGCTGCCTTATACATTGTTTGATTTTGTTCGACCAATTCCTTTTTTCTCTATTTTCCTTGATTAATCATCATGCATTTGGTTATGGATATGTGTGGGCATCTACAATTAAGAAGCAGTCTCGCTTCATGGTTGTGGATTGTTCTCATTAGTTTGGAGGAACATGTCTTGGCCGTGATTTAATCATTCGACCAACTATTACAATCTGAATCCAATGGGACTCCATACTTTGGCATTCAATCTTCTTACATAGGATCTGGTGCAGGCATCATTTGTTGAGGCTTTGCATTCCCTGTCGATGAGTACATCCGGTGTCAACCATTTGCTCTGCTCCGGTAACACATGTCGCTTACTCCACGATCTAATAGTTCTGTATTTTGTGGAGCCAATTAAACCGTGTTCAGTTATAGTTGTAAAATAGTAGTGCATGGTTCAGTTGTATGAGCATATCACACTGACCTCTCCCTAGAAGCAAGCACATATTTTTTACTGTGAGGTGTAACTTGTCTTTCTCTTACAAAATTTAAAAAATGGCACACATCCTATAACCTAATGTAGGGATGTTAATATTTTAATAAATAATTGTACAAATAGAACCAAAGTTCAGCTACAACTAGGCTTTTATTTAATATATTGCTTTGCTTTTGTTTAATTGGGTTCTTTTGTTATTGAATATAAAAGATTTAAGTTTGCTCTTCTTATTTCCTTCCTTCAAAATAATTCATCATATGCATATTTCTCTCTAAGCCTTCCCTTGCAGATAATGCCACTCTTCTAATGGAACCAGAGGTAGTATTCCATTCTTCGATGAACTATTGCCTATTGAGAGAATTGTCTTTCGGGCAGGTTGTAGCTTTTGGCTGTTTATATATGTTGATTTATATTCTTTTCTGGTGTTCACAAATAATTGATTTGTTTCATATTTTCCAAGACACTAATTATGTAGATTATCAACTTTTTTATTAGTGTGGAACATGTGTGTCTTTGTCTACACAAACATAACTTTCTTTTCACAAGTCCATGCATTACAAAAGTTCCTAGCATCAAGTGAAAAAATAGAAGGGCGCAGCAACGCGCGCCATCAACGATCTAGTATAACTTGTAAGTGGACAAGAAACCAGAGAACTTATGGATCCAAGTTGAGATAGCCATGGGAGCCTATCCTATGCCATGGAAACAAATTTGCAAGTGAAATTAATAGAAGGATTACAATATGTCAGTCATTATCCAGCCAGGTAATCATTTTGCAGATGAGAGAGTGATGCATATCTAGAAAAGAAAGTATTTTTTTAGCAGCACGGAAGGTAGCACAATATAGATATAACCGCAGGCAGACAACAGACTATCCTAAGGCACTGACATGAAATCGAAACCCCGCTCCCGTGTCGCTCTGCGGGGCGACACCAACCCTAGCCGCCAGGTCCACCTCCACCACCACTCTGCCGCCGCCGCCGGGCGAAGGCCGGCTTCGGAAACCGGGCGACGACCTCTCCCACTTCAATCCAAGCCCACCCCTGCCTCACCGTCCGGTGCTCCCCTCCGCATCCACCATCGCCAGATCGAGGTGCCCCCCTGCATCGCCGGTGCCGGAGGAGGCCGTCGGGCAGGTCCCGCGGCGGACGGCGGCGGCAAGGCCATGCTCTACTCTCCGCCCGCGACATCAGCCTCCTCCCAAGATCCAAAATCCGCCTCCCACATCTTCCCGCTAGGGGCCGCCAGTGCCCGCCGGCCGGCGCGTGCTGGCCCTCTGTCGGTGGCTGCTGCACCACTCAGCTCGTCGTCGTCCATGGGGGTAGCTCCCGTGCTGCTCGTCAGATCGAGCCGACGCTGCCCTCCCCCCCCCCCCCCGTCCCGTGCTCGCACGGGCTGGGCGAGCATGTGCCCTTCGTCTCGTCCTCGGGTGTTGCACGGTGGTGGGTGCGCGTGAATGCGCTGATCTCTGATCTGCCGCTTCTCGTCGCAGATCTGCTCGTATGGGGGTGCTCCTTTCTCAGGGCTGTCGGATTGAATCCTGTATGTCCGGTCAGTCAAAGTTTGGGTGTGGTGGTGTTGGAGGGTGTGAGGAGGCATGGAGAAATCCGTGCCGGCGGCCGCCGGCTGCCAGCAGTGACGCCTGCGGGCGCCGCGTCCCACCATGGTGGCGTTGTACTGCCTCCTCCTCCTCCTCGTGGGACTTGGGGATGGGGAGAAATCTCTGTCGGTTCGTCCGGCCACGACTGCGGCGGTGCTCTCACGCCGCTCTTCCATGTTGATGGCGCGGTCTGCATCCCCTTCATGTCCGTATGGTGTTTCCTTTGCCCTCTGTTTTGACCTCTGAGTTTTGCTTCAATTCTCTTATCGCCTCCCATCCACCCCATACCACAATTGACTTCGCCTCTTCGCCGAGTCCTTCGCTGCCATTCATCCGCCCTTGCCCATCGTCTGGTGTGTCGTCCATGTTGTTGTGCATGCTCAAGACCCTCCCATGGATGCCGTTGTGTTGCAGCGAGTTTCATGCTCTTGGTGTTGTCTCGGTTCATCTTTGCTCAACGACGACGCAAGATGCCTCCCCAACTTGCTAATCGTTCCGAATTGTTGTGGCGGAGTTCCTAGTCAAGGTTCGTGTCCAAGTGTGGCACTCGTTGATTGTGGATGCTCTTGTGTTGCACCGTGGGCTTGATACGCACGCCGGTGCGGTGCGTTAGGTTGCTTGCAAAGTCTTGGTATTGTGATCCCTCGATGGCACCCCACATCTACTTTGTCTCTCATGGTGATGGTCCTTCGGTCTACTAGCTAGGTCGTGACATGTCCTGGGTGTCTTTTTTTCTCATCTTCTGTAACTGTGTTACTTGTACGGTTTTGGGCCCGGTTTTCCTCATAAACGGGGTCAACTTGTTTAGGTTTTCGATCCGGTTTTCCTTATATACTGGATCAGCCAAAGCTTAAGGGGTGACTCTTGGCTTTTGCAGCTTTTTTGAGCAATATATTCAGGTGGGGAACCTCCTCCCCCCCCCCCGGTGACCGTTCAAAAAAAACAGACTATCCTAAAGAAGCCATGAGAATGCAGAACATATAAGAGGACCAAAGTCTACCACATTTTTTCGAACAAATCCTAAGAAGCTTCACAAAATGTGTCGATATTTCCAATCCAGGCACTTGATGCTACATAAACATTGGAAAATCTTGTGTCAATATTATGGAGGCCCTACTCACCAAAATCTATGAGGCCTTGAATCAAGCACTAAACAAAAAGAAGTTGAAATAAAAAATCAGAGATAGCGAGTAAGATCCCTTTGAAGTTGAAACCCCGCTCCCGTGTCGCTCCGCGGGGCGACCCCAACCCTAGCCGCCAGGTCCACCTCCACCACCACTCTGCCGCCACCGGTGACCGGCGCCGGCGGCGGCGAAGGCCGGCTTCGGAAACCGGGCGGCGACCTCTCCCACTTCAATCCAAGCCCACCCCTGCCTCACCGTCCGGTGCTCCCCTCCGCATCCACCATCGCCACATCGAGGCGCCCCCCTGCATCGCCGGCGCCGGAGGAGACCGTCGGGCCGGTCCCACGGCGAACGGCGGCGACAAGGCCATGCTCTACTCTCCGCCCGCGACATCATCCTCCTCCCAAGATCAAAAGTCCGCCTCCCACATCTTCCCGCCCGGGGCCGCCAGTGCCCGCCGGCCGGCGCGTGCTGGCCCTCTGTCGGTGGCTGCTGCACCACTCAGCTCATCACCGTCGATGGGGGTAGCTCCGTCGCTTTCGTCGAGACGACGCTGTCCCCCCCCGGTCCCGTGCTCGCGCGAGCTGGGCGAGCATGTGCCCATGTCTCGTCCTCGGGTGCTGCACGGTGGTGGGTGAGCGCGAATGCGCTGATCTCCGATCTGCCGCTTCTCGTCGCGGATCTGCTTGTCTGGGGGTGCTCCTTTCTCAGGGCTGTCGGATTGAATCCTCTATGTCCGGTCAGTCGGAGTTTGGGTGTGGTGGCGGCGGAGGGTGTGAGGAGGCATGGAGAAACTGCGGCTGCCGCCGGCTGCCGCCAGTGACGCCGCGGGCGCCAAGGCCCCACCATGGTGGCGCCAGATCGCCTCCTCCTCATCCTCGTTGGACTTGGGGATGGGGAGAAATCTCTGCCGGTTCGTGCGGCCACGACTGCGGCGGCGCTCTCACGCCGCTCTTCCATGTTGATGGCGCGGTCTGCATCCCCTTCATGTTTGTATGGTGTTTCCTTTGCCCTCTGTTTTGACCTCTGAGTTTTGCTTCAATTCCCTCATCACCTCCCATCCACCCCGTACCACAATCGACTTCGCCTCTTCGCCGAGTCCTTCGCTGCCATTCATCCGCCCCTGCCCATCGTCTGGTGTGTCGTCCATGTTGCTGTGCATGCTCAAGACCCTCCCATGGATGTCGTTGTGTTGCGGCGAGTTTCATGCTCTTGGTGTTGTCTCGGTTCATCTTTGCTCAACGACGATGCACGATGCCTCCCCAACTTGCTAATCGTTCCGAATTCCTGTGGCGGAGTTCCTAGTCAAGGTTCGTGTCCAGGTGTGGCACTCGTTGATTGCGTATGCTCCTGTGTTGCACCGTGGCCTTGGTACGCACGCTGGTGCAGTGCGTTAGGTTGCTTGCAAAGTCTTGGTATTGTAATCCCTCGATGGCACCCCACATCTACTTTGTCTCTCATGATGATGGTCCTTCGGTCTGCTAGCTAGGTCGTGACATGTCCTGGGTGTCTTTTTTCTCATCTTCTGTAACGGTGTTATTTGTACGGTTTTCGGCCCGGTTTTTCTCATAAACGGGGTTAACTTGTTTAGGTTTTCGATCCGGTTTTCCTTATAAACTGGATCAGCCAAAGCTTAAGGGGCGACTCTTGGCTTTGGCAGCTTTTTTGAGCAATATATTCAGGTGGCGAACCTCTTCCCCCCGGTGACCGTTCAAAAAAATCAGAGATAGCAAAAGCATAGCTTCTGTCCAAACTTTCTTGAATGAAACTATTCATACTGAAATGAAGGCAGTGCAATACCAAACAAAAATCTTATTCAAGATTAAAGGACAAAATGGGTGGGAGACTAATCTAATTAAACATCTTAACTAGGTAATTTCAGGATTCAATATTCACAAACTGTAATACCCTGCTTACCTTTGCAACATGGCAAGGGTCGATAGGTCAAAAGCAACAGCCACTGTAGCAGAACCACACATCAGTATATATGGCATCAACTATAATTATTAACTTGATAAAAAGGGCACCTTATAGACAAACTTAATCTCCTAAAGAAGATCATCCATTCATGTTTGAGGGGGCGCCTCTGACTCGATTAACATTTATCAACATCCCAAGAAGCCAATACTTTCCGCAAGTACGACTTTATCAACTGTGATTCTAACCTCCAGATTTATACTCCCTCCGTTCCTAAATGTAAGTCTTTTTAAAGATTCCACTACAAACTACATACGGATGTATATAGACATATTTTAAAGTGTAGATTCACTCATTTACTCCGTATCTAGTCCAAAGTGGAATCTCTAAAAAAACTTGTATTTAGGAACGGAGGGAGTAGTATGCATGTAACAACTTCAATCCTATACATGGAACCCAGGATTTACCTTCTACTTCCTCCGTAAAAAAATATAAAAGCGTTTAGATCGGAGCATATGCCATCTCAACTGATCGAAACTTATAGTATGCATGTAACAACTTCAATCCTATACATGGAACCCAGAATTTACCTTCTACTCCCTCCGTAAAAAAATATAGTAGCGTTTAGATCACCAGAGGGAGTATATGCCATCTCAACTGATCAAAATGGGAGCCAAATAAATTCAGGGAAGAAAGATCAATAAAAATGCAGCTAACCCCTGTCAATCAAAGAAAAACTGTGAAAGTTGGTCGATGCACACAGGCCATGTGTGCCCTTTTAATTCCCCGGAAATCTCATCTCACAGTTGATTAATAGTGAAGATTAACACCAGCATTATCATCATAGTCAACGACAATGGTAGGGGAGCAAGTTGCCACGGGTCCATGCCAGAACAATCAGAACTGGGAAGCTCCAACCTCCGGCGACAAGTGCTGCAGCAACCGTCACCGGAGCGACCAAAATCGCCTGACAGAGTTACGAGGTCCTGAAGCTGCAACGCAGGCAGTATGCATCATAGGCACAGGCACCGATCAAACATCTTTACAACTAAGCAAACCAGTGCTTACTACAGAGCATATTTCACAGCGACTTCAACTAAACTGAAAAGGTGAAGGACTCCCAACACACCACATGTTTCACTAGCAACTAGTAAGATGGCTGGACAAAGCACGAAACGGAGTCTACGATATTCTAGGGCAAGTCAACGCTGAAGCGGATCCACGGCACTGACAAAAGCGGCAAAGTACAGACCATGCCTAGCGTAGTGCAGATACTTCGGCAAAAGAAATGAGGAACATCCGGCCACTTCGATCGCAACATCGCGATGGAGCTCACTTCATAAGCATACGCATGCCCCTGAGAAGCATCCTCGCTTCATCATTAAGCTCGTCCTCATACACACCATCAAGGTAGCGGGAAGGATCGCAGTAGTCGTCGTAATCATCCGAGCCAAGCTCGTAGTCAGAATCAGATCCCACATAATCACCCAGAAAGGACTCTGAATTCCTCCAAATAGGGCTCTTGACAATGAAGTCGTAGTCATCGGTTGAGTCATTCGGAAGCCTCAGTGTGCTTATCCTGGCACACTTTGCACGCAGGGCATCGTCCATGGTGACGTTGAAACAGTGGCGGATGTCAAGGGACTCCAGGTGGCGGCAATTGTCCAGGATGGCTGTCAGCCCTTTGTTGGTGAGGCTATTGCCAAACAGCTGCAAAGAGCGTAGCTCGTGCATAGTCGCAATCCCCATGGCTTCCTCGTCCTTTTCCTGGTCACCAGCTTCATAATCAAAGAACACATTCTTACTCAGTCTGAAGCGTTTCAGCTGTGGGCATGCTTTGCCGATAACCCCAAAGACACCACTGTCATCCACATTTGGACACAGTGAAAGCTCGAGCTCCTCAAGCAAAGGGAACTTCATTATCGCCTCTGTGAGTCCATCATCAAAAACATCATAGCAAGAAATGAGGCGAAGGCTCTTAAGAGATGGTGCCCTGCAAATACAACACTTGGATCTCAATAACCAATAAATATGCCGTGTGTATGGAAAGGCATAAGCATGCTGTATAAAATAGGCAGCTAGAGTGAATGTTTTGGAAGACTTGCATGGCTCCAATCGCAGTCCATGCATAGAACATAATTCAGATAATTGCATAGCATCATAGGTACAGAATTTAGAGGGGTTTAGTATAATTCAATTAATGACTAATTGCTAGGTTTAACAGAGAATATTTCAGGGATGCTAACTTGCCGATGCCTGCAATTGCAGATTGCATATAAGGATAAATTCTGCACTCTGGCACATGTACTCAGCCGAGTTTGTTCTGTTTAACCATATCATTAAACTCAAATTATTGCCAATTCGACAGTTTCACCAGGAAATGGTCAGAAGCCTGAAAAGCTAACTTCCAAATGATTTTTTTCTCGAACCAATCCAAAGAAGCCTCCCACATCGCATTAAGAAACGAAGATGTGAAGAACCCGGCTGAGTTCAATGCCAGACCATGCATAGGCTGACAACACAACATCAATGTTTTGGTTGGATGTAAAACTCAACATTCCTTTTAAATGAGAGGTGGACACAGAGGAATGGGTTCATGTGTGTGTTGCGGGGTACATCGATCACCTGCGGGTGGCTAAATGTTGGGATAAGAGAAATTCAGCAGAATAAAACTTGAGGCGGTGTCAGAATCATCCTGATTGGAAACTTTCAGAATCAATTGTTAGATTTAAGGGACAGTGAACATTTCAGGGATGAGAACTTGTCGACGCCTGTAACAGCAGGTTGCATATTAGGAAAAATTCTGCACTCTAGCGGATGAACTCAACTGAGTTCGTTCTGTTTAAGAATCAAGAGAACTAAAATGATTGCCAAATTGACTGCTTCCCTAGAAACTGCCCAGAAGCCCTTAAAAGTTAACTGGGAACTGAGTTCTGTTTCGAACCAAACCAAAAAAGCCTTCCCAATTGTATAAGACCAATGCATAGGCTGCAAACACACATCAATGTTTGGTTGGATGGAAACTCAGCATTCCTATTGAATACGGGATTGAGTGCTGGCACAGAGGAATAGGTTCATGTGCATGGTGCTGTTGCAGTTTACCTTTTGCTACTTAAATTCGCTGTAATCTAGAACATATGGTTTCTAATGTTAGAAATCGGAGATGAAATTCTCTTTTATCAATAAATAAATAAATAATCCCCATGTGAGCACCTCGTGTGCAGCACTGCAGCTGTATAATCACCAATCAGCATCAGATTTATGCACAATGTATCTTCAGTACAGACCTAGGAAGCTATCTTAACGAAGATGTGTTGCGAACTGCATGATTCCTAGAGACAGAAATTTCTACCGAATTTTTTCGCAGACAATAAACGAGACCCCAAGAAGGTGCACATACATTGCAGGGAATAGCGACGAAAACAGAGCGTGTAGCCAATGCGAAACAAATCAAATCAAAACGAAAGCCCCTAAAATCAGGGGAGAGGGGAGGGGATTGGGGGATTCGAAATCTCACTGGTCGGCGAGGTAGAGGAGGAAGTCGTGGTCGGCGGCGTACTCGCCCCAGAACGCCTCGCACCTCCCCGCGCTGCGGCGGACGGCGGCCTGCGCCATCCCGGGGAAGTTGAGCTCGTGCTCGAGGTCGGCGTGGCCCAGCATGTTGATGCGGCGCCACAGCTCGGGCTCTTCGCGGGCGGCGCCGCGCCAGGAGCGGCACACCTGTCCCGCCCCCATCAGGATGTCGACGTGGTCGAGCTTGTGGAGGATGGCCGAGATCGCGTCCAGCGGCAGCTCCGCCCAGTTCCTCGTCTCCGTCTCATCCGCGGGCACCGACTTCGTCGGCGCATTGTGGCCGCGTCGTCCGCCGCGCCCGCCTCGACGACGGCGGGACGAGGAGGATGGGGGCATCGCGCGGGGTGGGTGTGAGGGTTAGGGTTTGGGGAAGGAAGGCACGGGAATGATGCGCCGTTTGGCGGTTTGGGGGTGGTGGTGAAGAAGGTGGCAGCAGGTGAGGCACTGAGGCCTCATTTGTTAGCAGGGGATCCTCCCGGGATCCCCATCCTTTCCCTGGGTGGAAACAACCGGAGTAAATTTCGCCCCCGTTTTTTCAAAGGCTCATTTGGTGCCAAGCGGTGGAGGTGTTTCTGTCACCGGCCCACCCTGATTCCCCGGGTAGGAAACCCTTGCCATCTAACGTCGGGAGAATTCAACCTGTTTCTTCCCGCGACGCTCAGCTCGCGTTGCTTTGAGCACTTCTCTCTCCTCCGCTAACCTAGTGGACCTTCCAAAGGGCCATCTTGATTTTTCACGGGACTTTTGATTTGCCCAGAATATTCTGCCCGGGGCGTCTTCTCCATGGAAATACTTGCCCTCGCATCCAAACAAGGCCTCAGTGTAGAAGACTCAGGTCAACTGAACGTGGGGCAATATTTTGACCAGTACATATAATTTTTTTAAAAGTCAAACCTCATCAACTTTAATCAAATTAGTAGTGAAAAACATTTACATCTAGTATGCCAAACATTTATAATTAAAATCATCATAACACGTGGTTATATATTTTGTATAGTAGATAAATAGCTTTTTCTATAAACTTAGTCAACATTTGTAAAGTTTGACTTTTTCAAATATCTATACATACTACTCCCTCTGTATGTCTTTCTCAAAAGAAGTTGCCTAGTAGTACATGGATTTTCTTTCTCCCCGCCTTAGAGCATCTAAAAACATACCTCACAAAATCATCTATATGCATTTGGGCGGACGGCTTGATCAGTGACCGATAGTAAAAATGTGATCCAATCCCTCCTTTAAACCGACCCAATACATTTGAGTTGTCCGGCACCCCTCAAATCCAACCCATATCTAGGATGAAATGGATAGAAAGCCCTGGCGTGCCCGAATGCGTCCGTCATTTCAGAACTGAGATCCATGCCAAAAGCCCTTCAAGTTGTTCCTAACCTAGCCCGACCTAACCTCTTCGTCTCCTCTCTTCTGCCTCTTTCGTGCCTTTCCTCCCCTAGCTCAGTCCTTGTCCCAACCCCACAGCACCGCCATCACCGACACAAAACCATTTGTGTCATCCTCGTCGTCCCTAACACGGTCACCAGCTTAGACACATACGCAATACATCTTGCTCCTCCAGTCATACACCTTGCCCTCTATGTGTTCGAGAAAATGCCCAAACTGTATTTTATTCTTTTGTAGATAAAACAATGGATTCATCATATGGGAGTTTCAGAATAATGTGTTTGATGAACTTATTCAAAAAGAGTTTGTTGATTCATCGGATTCATCAAATGAAGAGTGCATGATGATGATAAGTCACTAGTAGAAAACAGGGCATTTGTCCCGGTTTGTGAGGGCCTTTTGTCCCGTTTAAGAACCGGGACAAAAAAGTCGGTACTAATGCCCTTCCCTTTAGTCCCGGTTCTTAGAAGAACACGAACCGGGCAACTGCCGGCAGCCCAGGCAAGGGGGCCTTTGGTCCCGGTTGGTGACATGAACCGGGACCAAAAGGCCTCCACGCATCAGCAGCTGGCTGGAGTTGAGGTTTTCCTTTTAAAAAAAAAGTGGCTGGTTTAGGGGTTTTGGGGGTTAATTTAGGTTGTTATTAGCTAGCTAATAGAGAGAAGTGTCCTCTCTTATATCTTCGTGATGTTTGGGGGTGTCATGTGATGTTTTTAAATCACTTTTATGCAAAAATATATTTCATTCTTTGGATATTTTGGGTTCTACATCAAGTTTTCAAATCTGGTCCAGTGGGCAATTTTGCACTACAACCTATTTAAATATTTCCTTAAAACTTTCACCAAAATTATGAGATGTCAGTAGGAGTATATTATTCAACTTGCTGCAAAAACCCAGTGTTGTCCCTTGAAAAATTTGAGTGAATCATCCCCATTTTCATTCTGGTCCAACTTGATGATTTGTACTGCAACCATATTTTAACTTGCTCCTTTACCCATGATTATTTCTCCAGCTTATAGACCACCCTGCCAAACCCTTAAGTCCAGGAGCATGAACCCTTTTGAATATTTTTTGTCCATGGAATGGCAGCCTTTAGTTTCTGCCCAATATTGGTTTTCTCAAATGTTTGCACTATCAAGTTTCTAGATTTGACCAACCAACCTTGCCATCCTCTCTTTCATCTAAAGAGACTGGGATCTGGAGAGTTTGGCCACCCCAAGAGATGCCTAAGTGCCCTTGGCATTTTGTCAAACACCTTATGAGCATGATCAGTTTTGGCATAGTTTCTGGTTTGTACAATGGACCTGCTTAATTTGCCAAACCACCATGTCCACTAAGTTTCTAGACTACCCTAACCTAGGCCTGTTAGCCCCCAGCATCATCCAAAACCCCTAGCACCTACTAGCATTTCGCCAAACGCCTGGCGTGCACGCTCTGGGCGCGGCCAGTCGAGGCGTTTGCGTCTTGGCACAGGTCGCCAGCGTCGCGTTCTTTGCCTCCCGTCGTTCTGGCCCCTCCCACTCACAGCGCCCGACTCCTCCTCGCCCAGAGCCGCTGGCCCCCTTCCTGGCGCCTGCGACCGCCTCATAAGCCACCACCGCCCGGCAGCCTACGCCTGGTCGGCGCCGCCCAGCCACCTGGCCGCCGGCTGCCCTGGAACAACTCAAACTCATCCGCAAGCTTGGCCGCAAGCGCTCGTCGCCACCACGCGCTCCCCTAGCTACAGTATGGCGGTCGTCGGCGATCTTATCCCCGGCCGCCACGGAACCGCCATTGCTCGCCTATAAATGGTGACCCCGAGCTCCTCCTAGACTGCATGCAGCCTCAAGCCATCCCCCTCGAGCTCCCCTAGCCCGCAATCGACCAAGGGAGGCCGTCGTTCCCGACTCCGGCCGATTCGGCCGCCGCCACGGCCCAGCCCCGTTCATTGCCACCAGGCCCTCCCCCGACCAACCAACGCCACCACTCGACTCCCCATGACCCTACGGAGCCGCCCAACACCTCCGACCTACTCGGGATCCACCGTAGCCCAAACCCCCAAACCTCCCGAAGCTGCCGTCCGCCGCAAGGCTCGTCGCCGGTGACTTCCTTCACCCCCGCCGACCCAACAACCACCGGGAGGACCGCCCCGGCCTGGTAGTCCATCCCTGCCCTTGGATCCCCGTGGGGAGCCGCCGTTCATCGGCGGCGATCGCCGGAACCCCCGCCCCGCTCGGGCAGAGGAGGGGGAAGACGCGGGCGACTGGTCAAACCTGACCAGTGGGCCCAGTGGACCCACTGTCAGTGACCAGCTCCGCCGCCACGTGTTTTAAGTGGTAGCGTAATCGCAGAATACGCCTTTGACGTGGTCAGTTTTCGAAACGTTTTTCCCTTTTCTGTTTTATTTTAAAAACAGATTTTTGACCAAACTTTGACTGGCCATAACTTTTTAAATATAACCCCAAATGAATTGATTATTTTTCCTACCTCTCTCAAATATTGCCTAGTTTATTTTCAGATTTACTTGAAAAAAATTCAGACAACTTTTTGGTACTGTTTTTTTTTGAAACTATGTATTGATTCAAAAATATTTTTAAATAGGATTTTTGGAGAGAGGAGAAAACTTTCAAAAGTTTTGGAGTGCACCCTGCCTCTCCACACCTCGAAGGCAAGCATTCTGAACCCTGGCATAATATTTTTCATGCATCGTTTGACACGATTATGACACCACCTCAATACGTAGGACTCGTTATTTTATGTGGTGATATGATCATTTGCATGAATGCATATTGGAAATTTCCTTCTTTGTTGGAAATGGACATGCGTGTGATAGTGATCATCCTCGTATGCCTTTCGTGCCTACCGGATGGAAAACGGGAAAGTCTCTGTCTTGGGTAGACCCGAGCTTGTCCCTAGTTCCTCGTCGAGACGAGTGTGTCCGGCATGGCATGATAAGGTATGATGAGTGGTGATTCTATCTATTGGATGAAATATATTCGTTGTGCTAATCATGCAGGGAATACTTAAACCTCCTGAGTCGACCATAGATCGAGTCTTGTTCCAGTAACCCCCATACTTGTTTCGTACTACCACTTGCCCCTACAACAAGTAGGGTACGGTTCAGTAAGTCGTCAACCCCTTTCTAGCACACACCATACAGAGAGGCCATGGTGGAAGGCACCGGTTGTAGCCGGTAGGCGAGCCACCATCCGGGGCATGGGTGTTTCCTGTTGAGACCGAGAGGAGGCCACCCCTTAGAGCGCGCGATATAAGTTTGATCCCATGCTACGCGAGGTTGTAGCCTCCCACTTAGAGTTTTCGCTGATGTGTCGTGGGTGATTCCGCATAACCGGTAAGTTAGGCTGGTGTGTGCAGGTCAGGTGTGTTTTCAATTGAAAGACCGTAGACGGAATTAGTCCTGATGGACTAAAGGAAGCCGTTACTCGTGGGTAAAGAGTACCTCCTCTGCAGAGATTAAATTTATTCGAATAGCCGTGTCCATGGTTAAGGACTACAGTCTGGGATGGGTCAAGTGTCGGTCATAGTGTCGGTCTTCGGAGGAGAAACTGTTAAACCAAACTTGGGGCCTGACTTGTGACTTGTGAGGACCATGATTATTATTTTGTTATGGACTAACCCGTTATATTATTTGAATTATCGAGTATCCCTAGGATGGTTCTACCTCCTGGATATTCACTGTGATTTATTTTATAAGCCCTTTATGTGGTGTCGCTGGGACGCCCGACTGTGGCATGCTTGTTATTTATTTACTTATAAGCCCTTTATGTGGTGTCGCTGAGACGCCTCGATCGCGTGGCATGCTTGTTATTTATTTACTTATAAGCCCTTTATGTGGTGTCGCCGAGACGCCTGAATCGTGGCATGCTTGTTATCTATTTACTTTATAAGCCCTTTATGTGGTGTCGCCGGACACCGGTCGAGGCATGCTCGTTATTTACTATCATTTCGAGACGCCGCCTGCATATCCGAATGGTGCATTTTATTTCTACTCTGTCATTACATAATTATTGTTGCATATAAATAACCGCGTGCATGCATCGTAGATTTTTATTTTATGACTGACGTTGTGATCATAGAATATTTCAGAACATGTTTTGTTATATTATACCTGTGTTCATAAATGTTTGCGAGTACATTCAAAGTACTCACTGGCTTGTTCCTGGCTATTGTCTTGGCCAGATTTCTTGCATGGAGAGGAGCGGTACGATGACAGCCCCAGAACCTACGCATTGAGGATAGCAGCCTCGCGAAGATAGGAGTTAACACAGTCACCGTTCTGTGGGAAATGGAGTCCCATAGACGCCGACGATCCACAAAACGCTTCCGCCATCAACCACTAGAAACCAATTGTTGTACTCACAGCCGAATGGTCTTGTACTACATATTTTGTATTTTGCTTGGAATTTACGTATCAAGTTGGTGCCTCATCACTAACAAGAATCACAGGGCTGGTGAGCACCTGGGCCATTTTCTGGAAATTAATATCCCGAAAATCCGGTTCTGACAGACTTGGTATCAGAGCCAGGCTGACCATTGGCTAATCCTATCTTAGCCAGGTCGAAAAACCTAGGTAAACCAAACCACCAGACCTTAACCTAAACCCAGCCAGGCTTCTCGTGCAAGATAGCCACATAGTGAGCCTGACACCTTTTAACAGTCGGTGCCCAACCTATCAACCTAGCCTGTTGATCCCGTGCCAGTGACCGACGCCTAATATGTCCCATTCGCAAGCGTGCGAAGGAAGACTCCGTCCCCTTTTCTATAAAAAGGGCACGCTAGCCTCAACCTAGCATAGCACAACCTCTACTCCGAACCAAGCCATAATGCCTGGCCCCGTAGTGCACAATGAGACCACATCAACCAACCTTGGAGGTTTTGTGACCATACTCGCAAACCTCACCCGTCGTGCCTATGCGTTAGAAGAGCCCCCAGAATATATTGTGTACCAAGGACCCATGAGCGGTGAGAGCCGTCAATTCTGGGCCACTGTGCACATCTACGGTAGGGATCTGTCGCCAGAACGCCCCTATGGGTTCACCGGAAGGACAACTTCCTTCGAGCCACAAGCCATCCAGCTAGCTGCTCGAGAAGTTATAGTTCAACTCCGGCAGTTGTCGCCCAGAGTTAACTGTCGCTCGTTCTACTACTACCCCATACGTGAAAGGTATGGTAGACCACCCCAGGTTGCCACCGGAGATCACGAGACGGATCCTGCGTTGTTGCACCTAGTGCGCTATGTAGGTGCACTAGAGGAACTGTTTGATCAAATCACCATTGATCTAATCACAGCTCGTGGAGAGCTGGTTCGCCAAGCCCCGGCGAGAAGAGAAGACGAGCCCGACGCCGACAACCCAGTCGTGTTGTTCTGACACCCGATCGAGACCTTGAGGTCAGCCCCAGCCACCAACCAAGGTGCTTTGATGACCCCAGAAGTGCTTCGTCGCCTTTTGGGAGCACACTCCAACAGGATTGTGGCCAACAATCCCCGCGATGGTCATCATCGCCAGCCCGACCCTGTAGTCCCTCAACCACCTCCAGCTAATCCCGACGGTGAGACCCGTGGAGAAGCCTCGACGTCCTCAAGGCACTCCCGCTTGGATATAAACGAGGTAGACTAAGCCACTCGAGTAGTGCCTAGTCTCAGTGTATCCACGCCTTATAATCATGTGACCTTGTAAATAAACGCAGCCTGTTGTGGTGCCTCTGTTTTAAATAGTAGACTTGCCTAATTGTGTCAGCCTGCAGTTGCATTTTTATTCCAGGCACAGCTACCAAAACCGACCCCGACGACACCCACAGTAACACGTCACTTTTGTGAGATATGTGTATCTGTGGCTTTGACCCCGACCCCATGAGAGCAGAACTGACAAACTAGTGCCCCTCATCGCGGTAAATAACCCAGCCCGGATGCTGTATAAAAGGCCACCTCATGACCTTGCCAAGCACCCCTCACCTTGTGCACCATCCTCACAACCATTTCTTGCCATGCCAAGCCCTAGCATTTATCTGAGAACCCCAGATGCAACCCCGGGTAGCTTTGTCAAAATATTGTGGGATTTTACCTGCAGTACCATGGGTTCTACCCAGCCACCCCAGTACGAGCTGCTCAAATCGAGGGTCACCCCATCCACCTCGAAATATTGGGCAGTAGTACACATCCCTCCCATAAACTCAAACCAAGACCCAACGGAGGTCTCCTTCGTGGGAAAATCTATGCCAGCTCCACAAATGGCCATAGAAGCGGCTGCACACGAGGGTCCGACTTCGATTCGCGGTACCCTATGCCAGTGAAAGAGGGTATTATTACTTTCCGAGCCGTGCAGCACCCGGAGGAGTAACGTCTTTTCCCGGTGGACGAATTGAGAGAGACCCAAGATCGCCAACCTGGTCCAAAGATGTCATCGTCAGAACGGTTGACCCAGCGGGTAATGGGTTATCTCCAGAGCTTCGCTGATTTAAATCCTCAGATCGCCATCGGCAGACCAGTGAGGCCCGACCAGGAGAGACACATCCATCGGCTGGTCAATCTGCTTCCCCCGATAGAAGAGGAGTGTGTCCCAGTACCAGAGACGTTTTCTCGGGACCCCGTCCAGTTACTGTTTGCTTTATAGACATCACTGCTGTAATTATTATGGCTACATTTATTTATATGTTGTAACTTATGCGTGGTACCCTGAGTTTGTGCGGCGAGTAAATTATTTAGTTCTATTTATTTGAGTATTTTTTGATGCGGTTTAACTTTTAATTTTACTGTTTTCTCTCGCGAAAAATCCTGGAGTGAGATTTCCTTTCCCTATGTTGCTACCTCGTATATCTTCTCACGACATGGATTATTTTTATTCATGCAACACCACGGCAGCAGACCCACAACCACTCGGACACATACACTGCTTGCAAAGACACGTAACCGTGTTGCATCTCACCGACCCCCTCCCTAAACGCACCACAGTCTCCAAAGGAGAGATTAGTGGATAATCATCCGGGTACTAGTTACCTCCACGCCGACAACAAGCTAACACCGGCGCCACACCTAGTCCTCGTGATCACCGCCACCGCGGAGAGCCAAGACTCGAAGCGGCAGCATCGCGACGATCATCGAGGATCATCGCGCCAGAGCACGGAGAGCCCCAAAGATCGCCGCCAGCCCTCCGCACACCAGGATCACGTACCGATCCGGCACCGCCTCCGCCATTAGAGCCTCGTCTCGAGCTTCAGAAGCGATAATGGAGGAGAAGGAAGGAGGAGGAGAAGCGAGGCTGTGTGAAGGAGAAGAAGGAGCACCGTGGTCGCTTTATAGCTCGAGATCGGTGTACGGTGGGCGAAGTCCACCAGCGCCGCTTCGTCGCTGATCGCCCGGTGTTCGGAGGCGAATCCACGAAAGCAAAGGCCGACAACAAGACTGCCCGCGAGGTGAGTGCATGCTGCGTCGGCAGCTTAGCACGCCACAAGACTACCGCAAGACGGCCTAGATGCCCTCTGGCGCTAGACGTCGCCGGTGGAGGAAGCGCGGGAAAGCGCGCGGGAGAGAGGAAGAAGAGAGAGCCAGAGGAAGAAGGAGAGACTGACAGTGGGCCCCGGGTCCACCTGTCAGCCAGAGGGAGCACTGTGCCCTTGGGTGCGACCAGCGCATTTTAGAAATTTAGATTTACGGTAAGCAGTGTAGAAATATCTCCACCGTAAAAAAAATCCACGCAGCGCTAGTGTCCCACACTGTAGTTTTGCACCACATCTTGCTCTCTTACTGTAGCCGCATTTTACCGCTTAAGTAAAATGGTTATTTCTGTTAATGGTAGGAGTAATGTTTTTCAAAACAGCTCTTAACAAATCTCGAGGACGAGATTTTTCCTTAAGGGGGGTAGTGTTGTGACGCCCCAAAAATTTAACCATGTTTTGTTTATCAAAATTTTGCCAGAAAACTTAAACTTTTAGTTTCTGGATTTCCATTTGATTTCAGAACCATTCTTTTCTTTATTATTATGGAGTTTTTCCCCCAAGTGAAAACTTTCCAATAATTATTGGACTCATTACTCTCTCAAATAAAACAATTCTTTTGTCAGTAGGATTATTTATATAATTATCTTGTCCTGAGCCTTATCTCTCCAAAAAGGGTTTTTCATAAGTTTAGGGTCCCTTTTGCACTGCAACCCTTTTATAAAGGCATTCAAAAATCCCACCAAAATTTGGGGGTGTCATGTGATGTTTTTAAATCACTTTTATGCAAAAATATATTTCATTCTTTGGATATTTTGGGTTCTACATCAAGTTTTCAAATCTGGTCCAGTGGGCAATTTTGCACTACAACCTATTTAAATATTTCCTTAAAACTTTCACCAAAATTATGAGATGTCAGTAGGAGTATATTATTCAACTTGCTGCAAAAACCCAGTGTTGTCCCTTGAAAAATTTGAGTGAATCATCCTCATTTTCATTCTGGTCCAACTTGATGATTTGTACTGCAACCATATTTTAACTTGCTCCTTTACCCATGATTATTTCTCCTGCTTATAGACCACCCTGCCAAACCCGTAAGTCCAGGAGCATGAACCCTTTTGAATATTTTTGGTCCATGGAATGGCAGCCTTTAGTTTCTGCCCAATATTGGTTTTCTCAAATGTTTGCACTATCAAGTTTCTAGATTTGACCAACCAACCTTGCCATCCTCTCTTTCATCTAAAGAGGCTGGGATCTGGAGAGTTTGGCCACCCCAAGAGATGCCTAAGTGCCCTTGGCATTTTGTCAAACACCTTATGGGCATGATCAGTTTTGGCATAGTTTCTGGTTTGTACGATGCGCACGGGTCGCCGCGTCGCGTTGCTGCCTCCCCCGCGCCGTTCTGGCCCCTCCCCACTCGCAGCCAGCGCCCCGACTCCTCCCTCGCCGCAGAGCCGCCTGGCCCCCCTTCCTGGCGCCCTGCAGCACCGCCTCCGCAAGCCGGCACCGTCGCTCGGCAGCCTCTGCCTTGGTCGGCGCCGCCCGAGCCACCAGCGCTCGCCAGCTGCCCCTGGAACATATCAAACTCATCCGCAAGCTTGGCCGCAAGCGCTCGTCGCCGCCACGCGCCCCCTAGCTATAGTATGGCGGTCGCCGGCGATCTCATCCCCGGCCGCCGCGGAACCGCCATTGCTCGCCTATAAATGGTGACCCCGAGCTCCTCCTAGACCGCATGCAGCGTCAAGCCATCCCCCTCGAGCTCCCCTAGCCCGCAATCGACCAAGGGAGGCCGTCGTTCCCGACTCCGGCCGATTCGGCCGCCGCCACGGCCCAGCCCCGTTCATCGCCACCAGGCCCTCCCCCGACCAACCAACGCCACCACTCGACTCCCCATGACCCTACGGAGCCGCCCAACACCTCTGTCGGGGATATACCCCGCGGTGTAACCCGGCCAGAAGTATAACCCGGCCGGACTTGGCAACTCACTAATGACCCGCCCTGACTGGACGACTCACTAAGTGACCCGCCCGAGCCTGGCGACTTATCGATGACCTAGCAAGCGGATCAGAGGAGCGACAAGACCCGGGGGCCCAGGAGGCTCAAGGCCCAGAAGGCCGGCTTACGTTATGGTAGGCCGACTTAAGAGGAAAGGCGTGAGGAATATCTCCCTTACAAGGAATCAAGACCATGACTTGTATCCAGCTTGTAGTAGAAGATAGGCTAGTCCAATCCTATTTGGACTCCACATGTAACCCGCCCTTCTAACTTATATAAGGAGGGGCAGGGCTCCACAAAGAGGGACAAGCAACAAGAAACAATATCTAGGGCTAGACCCAAGGAGGAGAGCTGGCTTATGGCGACTTCCTCATGCGCATAATGAGACCTAGCCTCAAACAGCATGTAGGGTTGTTACCGGATGATGTTTCCCGGGGCCCGAAGCTATCTAAACCCTTGTCTTGCGTGTTGATCAGCCCTGCGTCTCTCGTCCCACTCAACCCCTCTCAAGCTACCACATAGATGCGTTGGCCTCGCGACTAAGTCCTGACACTAAGGACATCTGCCGTGTTAATTTCACGATAGTTGGCGCCCACCGTGGGGCTCGCGCACGGTGGTGTTGAGTTCTTGAAGGGATCTTTACCCAGGTTTCGAGAAGTTCGTGAATTAACCGGATGAAGAAGAACCGGCGCAGAAGAATCACGCAAGATGATCTGGCATGGGACAGTTTTTTGGCAGAGCCGGCGTGTTCATTGTTTATGATCAGAGTTGTGATTAATTCTACATGGTCAGGACAAGAGCTAAGGGCTGCGTACGGCCGCCGGAGACACCGTAATAATCTGCCAGCCAGATCGTTTTCATGGACCGCCGCAAATTGTCAATCTGAGACGGTCAAGAAATCCCTCTGCAATAGTCCGAATACTAATCTATAGACCAAAGGATATTAAAACCATTCAGATGCGCATCAAGGACGCCTTCCCACGATAGCCACGTCATCACAGCGTGGAAGAAAAAACAGATCGCTGGGACAAAAACAAAAAAGATTGCTGGGAGAACACATGTCTCTCGATCTGCTTTCCCTTCCTCACGAAGCAATGTCCAATCCCGCACGCAACCTCCACCCCGTTCCTCTCTGCCCTGCGCCGCCCCCTCCTCTGGAGAACGAGCACGGCTCTTGTCGCTGTTCCTGGTGGGGATCCGGTGCATCCCCTCTCCCCTCGCCTCCTCCTCTCCTGGGTCCCTGCGTTGCCGGCTCAGCCGCTTGTCCTGCGTCTTCTCGTCCCCGCTTCTCTCCTCCTAGTCCAGTCCTGGACCAGATCGGCGTCCGGCGCAGGAGGCTCGGGGTGGTCGCAGGTTCGGGTGCCATCTCCTTCCTTCCCGTACACTGGATCTGTGAGTGAGAGAGATGCGAGAGTAAGGCACCATCTGTGCCGATCTGCTATTGCTCTGTATATACGTACAAGTAACAAGCCGTGCGCAATGGCGCAGTTAGACAGAGAGAGGAGAGGTGCGATGTGCGCAGAGAGGGAGAACGTGTACGTGCCCATGCATGGATGGGACGTGGGCATGCACGTAGAGCGCTAGGAGTCAGTCAACACCCCGCCGCAGTTGCAGCATCCGGTGGTCGGATGCACAAGCTGGACCTGAAGTCTTGGAACGCCGGCGTGGGGAGCCCTTTGTCGGGGCGTCGGCGAATTGCTGCTTGGTTGGGACGTGGAGAACATGGAACTCGCCCAGCGCCACCTTCTCACGGACAAAGTGGATGTCGAGCTCGATATGTTTCGTACGCCGGTGATGAACGGGGTTGGCCGCCATGTACACGGAAGAGATGTTGTCGCAGAAAACCACCGTGGCCTTGGGCAGCGGGATGCGGAGCTCGCCAAGGAGTTGCCGGAGCCAAGCAGCACTCGCGACAGCGTTAACGGGCGCGATACTCGGCTTCCGCACTGGAGCGTGAGACTGTGGCCTGGCGTTTGCTCGACCAGGAGACCAGGGAGTCACCGAGGAACACGGCGTACCCGGAAGTAGAGCGCCGCGTGTCGGGGCAGCCGGCCCAGTCGGCATCCGAGTACGCAACCAGGTCGAGCGACGGCGAGCGATGCAGGTGTAGCCCGTGGTCGGTGGTGCCGCGGAGGTAACGGAGCACGTGCTTCACCAGAGCGAGGTGGGTGGCGCGTGGGTCGTGCATGACGAGGCAGCACTGTTGAACGGCGTAGGCGATGTCCGGCCGTGTCATCGTGAGATATTGCAGTGCACCCACAAGGCTGCGATACTCCGATGCATCGGTCACCGGCGAGCCGTCCGTGGCCGAGAGTTTGGAGTGCGTGTCGGCGACGGGTCGAGACAGCTTGCACTCGACCATGTTGGCGCGCTCGAAGTTCCTCAACAGAGCTGCTACCGAGAAAGGAAGAAGCTCGGCGTCCCTGGTCACGGTGATGCCTGTGAAGTAGTGCAAGGGCGAGGTCTTTCATGGAGAACTCCGCGGACAGCTGCTGTTGGAGGCGATGAAGGAGCGTCGGCGAAGAAGCCGCGAGGGCGATGTCGTCGACATACAAGAGCAGTGTAGGCCGCGCCATCGCCACTATGGAGGACGAACAGCGACGGGTCGGAGCGGCAGCCGCGAAGCCGATGGTGCGGACGGGCGGCGAATCAAGGCGAACCAGGCCCGCGCTCGCTTGAGGCCGTAGAGCGACTTGTCGAGGAGGCGAGCGTGGTCGGGTGGTCGGGCGTTGATTTAACCCGACGGGTCAGCCGACGAGACGCGGCCGGTGAGGTGACCATGCAGAATGCGTTGTTCACATCCATCGGTGCACCGCCGCCAGTACGGCAGCGACGGAGAGGACGACGCGAATGGTGGCCGCCTTGACCACGGCGAGAAGGTCTCGTCGAAGTCCACACCGGGCGTTGGGAGAATCCACGGACCACCCATCTTGCCTTGTAGCGTTCGAGCTCCCATCAGCTTTGAACTTGTGACGGAATAGCCACTTTCCGGTGACAATGTTGGCGCCACGCGGTCGGGGAACGAGGCTCCATGTCCGGTTACGCATCAACGCCAGCGTACTCAACCTGCATTGCAGCTAGCCAATTCGGGTCACGTAAGGCAGCACGCATGCTTTGGGGACGGGGAGGCGGAGTCGTCCGTGGCCGCGAGGAGAGACCGGTGATATTTGGGGTTAGAAGAAGCGCCTGCTTGGGCGCGTGTGATCATGTGGTGGGTGGGAAGTGGTGGTGGTGCGGGCGACGAGCGCCCACCGGTGGTTGGGGGAGGGCGGTGTCGGGTGAGGCCGTGGGCTCGGCGGTGATGGCGGAGGGCGCGGATGTGGGAGCCAGACGGAGCGGTTGGGCTGCCGGCAAGCGTCGATGTTGCCGGACGGGTTGGTCAGCGTGGGTTGGTCGGTGTGGGCCGACGAGGTCGGCTATCGCGCCCGGCGAGGGATATCGATCGGGGCGTGAGATCGATCAGTCGAGTGGGTTGGGGTGTTCGCTCGATCGTGTTTCTTTGGCGAAAGCGGGAAGGTGGACTCGTCGAACACAACATGGCGCGAGATGACTACGCCGCCGGTGACACGATTCGAGCACCGGTAGCCCTTGTGATCCATTGAGTAGCTAAGGAAAACACAAGGAGCGCACCGGGGGCTAGTTTGTCTTTGTGAGGTGGCCGTGAGGTTTGGGAAGCACAGCATCCGAAGACTCGCAACGCGGAGTAATCCGGATGGACGCCATAGAGCAAGAAGAATGGCGTTTGGTTGTGCCGCGGTCGGCAGGGTCGACGATTGAGCAAAAAGGTAGCTATTTGGAGAGCCTCGGCCCAATACGGGTAGGGCATGGATGCATGTATAAGGAGAGAGCGTGACATGTCGTTAAGTGTCCGCAGAGCACGCTCGGCTCGCCTGCTTTTGGGGGAGGTGTATGGGCAAGACATGCGGAGAACGATGCCCTGTGGAGGAGAAGAGCTGGCGAGAGGCATTATTATCAAACTCACGGCCATTGTCGGTCTGTATGGTGAGGACGGGTAAGTTGAAGTGGCGACACACCGGTGTGATGAACTGCCGTCTTTGTGGGTAGGACCTCGTTTTTGTGCTTAAGCGGGAATGTCCACATAAAATGACCGTAATCATCGACAACCACTAGATAGTACCGATAACCAGAAATACTAAGTACGTGAGAGGTCCATACGTCACAATGCACAAGCTGAAAGGGAAAATATGAAACATGATCGATGAACTAAAGCGGTAGTCGGTGGCTTTTGCCGAGATGACATGCAAGCGGTGGTGTGAGTACCGTCCGAGATGATGGACGCACGCCGGAGAGTGGTGTCCAGAGCGTCGTCGCCAAGGTGGCCGAGGCGGCGATGCCAGACGTCGCGCGAGGTGGCGGTGAAGGCTTGGTGATGACGAGTCGACGGTGTTGGGTGCAAGGTACAGTGTCGTCCGCGAAGTCGAGCGGAGGATCACCTCCTTCGTTCTTCGGTCCTTGATAGAGAAACCACAATCGTCAAATTCAACATTAATCGGATTTTCACGGGCTAGGGTTTTAACGGAGATGAGGTTTTTGATGAGATGTGGGGAGACTAGAACGTTGTTAAGAGTGAGGGGTTGGGCTGTGGTGGGTAGATGAAGACGACCAGCAAGCGTGGATCGCCATAGTACCACCATTGCCAACTACAATGTCGTGTAAAGAACAACGACGAGATGAGGAAAGCATACCCGGAGAAGCAGCCATGTGGGAGGACGCGCCGAGTCAAGGACCCATTCCCGCCGGAGTTGGAGGATTGGCTCCAGCTGCAGCTCATGGCGTTGAGGGCGTGGGCGAGCTGCTTGATCCCACGCCGGCGCTGGATGCCACTAAGCGCGTTGGTTGCGCCAGTAAGCGGGTGGTGAGGAACGGTGCCGGGCTGCCGATGGGTTGGAGGCGCACCAGCAGTGGGGGCAGCGCCCAGAGTGAGCCGCCATGCCTGCAAAGGGCGCAGCATCCGTGACGCGGGCCGAGGATGCCAGCCCGGAGCATGCGGGCGCCATGGCATGGGCGAGCATGAACCATACCCGTCCGTGGTGTCGAGTTTGGAGCAGCAGGGCGAGGGGGGGCACCGCCCCCGCCGTGGTTGGACGGCTGGCCACCACCAGAGCCGGACCCCCTCCCCCTTCCTCTGTGTCGGCCACCACCGCGCCCACCCCCGTTGGAGCGGTTGCTGTGATCGCCGGGGCCGCCTCCGCCCGCGGGTGCAGGCGTGGGCGCGCGCCCGGCATGGAGGGCGATGTCGGGCTGCGTCTCCTCGGCGTTGTGGCTCTCTTCGAGAAGAAGGAAGGCGCGGCACCGGAGCAGCGTTGGGAAGGGAGACTGCATGGTGAGGATGGGAACCGCATACCGGTAGCGAGGGTGGAGGCCGCGGATCATGTTCAGAACCTGGTCGCGGTCGGTGACGCGCTTGCCGAGGTCGGCGAGACGATCAGCACACTCCTTGAGCCTGGCGAAGTAGGAGAGGATGGAGGAGGAACCCTGCTCGATCCGGCGGAACTCTGTGGCGAGGAGGACGAGCTGGTGTTCGCGGTTCTCGAGGAACAGCGCGCAGATCGACTCCCACACGGCGGCCGCCGTGGCGCCGCGCTGATGAACCAAGCCGAAGACCTCGGGGCTGATGCGGTTGTAGAGCCACGAGACGACGTGAGCGTCATCCTGGAGCCAGGCAGGGTCCGAGGGACGCGCGCGGCGGCGATGTGGAATGACGACGCCGGACTTCTGAAACTGCACCTCGAAAAGGGTGCGCCATTGGGAGAAGTTCGGCGGATTGAGGGAGAGCACGACGGGGACGTGTTGGTTGATGAACACGCCGGCGAGAGGGGACGGGGAGATGGAAGAGCTCGCCTCGGAGTCATGGCGAGCGAGGAGGGTGCCCTGCGCGAGCGCCGCAGGGGTGACGAGCGGCGGCATGTCGCAGATAGGTGTGGGGGGAGCGCCGTTGGTTCCCGGTGGACGGAACGGCGGAGGAGGTGGTGGAGGAGGCGGGATGGCCATGGCCGGAGCCGGAGTTGGAGAGCAGCGAAAGAGCGGCTAGGATCGGGGAGAGTAGCCGGTGTCTGATACCATGTGAGTGAGAGAGATGCGAGAGTAAGGCACCATCTGTGCCGATCTGCTATTGCTCTGTATATACGTACAGGTTACAAGCCGTGCGCAATGGCGCAGTTAGACAGACAGAGGAGAGGTGCGACGTGCGCAGAGAGGGAGAACGTGTGCAGTACGTGCCCATGCATGGATGGGACGTGGGCATGCACGTAGAGCGCTAGGAGTCAGTCAACAGGATCAAACAGCCCGCGGCCTGGCGGTGGCGGCCTGGATCCGGAGGCAGATGGACCAGATCCTGGAGCTGGGCACGAAGGAACTCGAGGTCGACGACTCCGGCTTCGTCCTCCTCCTCTGACGTCGCCACCTTGCTCAGGTCCAACACGCCTATCCATCGCCCCAGTTTTTATCATTTCGTCATGATTACCATCCCACGCCATCCATAGGGTGCCTTCTGCCCTTCTCACCACTCTGAACTCGGAGGAAGTGGAAATTGGGTTGGGGATGTTTTTCGAGCTCGAAATTAAACCCAGTTCTAGAATAATAGAAGCTGGTGCTGAGATGGTCGGTAGGCAGTGGCACTCATAGGTTTCCATTGCTTCAAATCTATTTGGTTTTAGGTGATTTGGCACCCAAAACTCATAACACTGTTGCTACACATCAGTTCAGGAATCAAGGCAAATAGCGGTATTTTCCTTTGGGGTGAATGGACGAACTGATTATGGGAAGACCAACCAAGTACTCCCTCCGTTCGAAAATACTTGTCTTAGAAATGATTGAAAATGGATGTATCTATAACTAAAATAAGTCTAGATACAACCATTCCTAAGACAAGTATTTCCGGACGGAGGGAGTAGTTTATACAGTACTCACAATTTCTCACACTTCCAGCGAAGAGAGAGAGAGAGGGAGGGAGGGAGGGAGGGAGGGAGGATTCTGTTTGAGGGAGGGAGGGAGGGAGGATTCTGTTTATTACGTCAACCATGTAGTAGAAACCAGATAGAACTAAACAGCTAGGGTTTTGGTTGACTTGGTAGCTGAATCATGGTCCATGAATTTGTGTAAAACGACAAGTGCGCTACTGAACTAAAATTCTACCTGTTCATTCCACTGCCCAGTTACCATATGAAAGGTTCTGTTTTGCCACCGCAACTTTAATTAGATTGTTATAGTTCAGACTAAGGGGATCAAGATTAGTCATCTGTTAGCTATGTACTGTGGACCTCAACACTAGCTGAGTAGCTACGTAGCTAATCATTGATCTTGTCTTGGGTGAAAGGCTGGCGTTTGTTAATTCAGATACTGAAAGGTAACCCACACTGACTTTATTTGTTTACTTTCCTTCTGAACTCTTATTTGCTTAGCTTCTATTGATGATATTTCTAATCTTTTATCTTCGTTGGTAAACTCAACTGCATCTCAGTTTTCTGTTCCCATTTCCTGGATTACGGGTCCTGATGCGCAAGATTCTTCTGTTTGCTACAGCGCACGCAGGTCTGGACGATGGCAAGCATTGATGTGCGCACGTCGTTGCAACAGCCACACCTCAACCCTCCCGACGCACGCAATAATCAGAGGTGCCAAAATGATTTGGTGTTTGCAAGGGTCGCTTTTGTTGCATTTTCTACATGAGAAACCATCTCAGGCTGTAAGTTTGCACAGCCTGGACACTTCACTTGCATACCTTGTTAGTTACTGATTGGACTATACGTAATTATGTTCACTTATATATAACAAGAGTTACTTTACCCAACTCCCAAGGAAATTGATAAAAGAAAAACATGTCTGCATACTAAATGTTCTTGCAAATCTTGTTCTCAATTGTCAATTGAAGGCGACAACAAGATATTCTCATGTTCTTTTAGAATGTTTATTTGCGGATTAAAATCTTGATAATTAGATGTACTGCTTCGTTTCATATGTAATTTCCCTCATGCCTTCTAATCCGTTCAGATGACTAGCTATTATCCGCATTAGGTTTTGAAATGTCTATGCTCTATCTAATTGGTCGTTCAATTAGTCAAATAGCCGTTTCATTTTTATTATGCTGACACAAGATCTGTCTCTGTTCTAAGATTTAGTTTCTGGTCACTTTTTGTGAGGTTTTTCATCAAAGATTCTCTTTAAACTCCTATTTTATACCTTTCTTTATGGTTCTTTGCATGGAAGTACTCTGTTTTCTTGCTTATATTATTCTTCTGCTATCATACAGATTTGGATGCACCTGCACAGTACTGATAGTACATGAAATTCATCAACCTGCTGTTGCCGCAACCAACCAAAATCTGCTCTAACAGAGTGATGAATACAATATTCATGCTAAGCTTTTTCAAATTATGCTAATTGATCTTAAAAAGCTGGCTACTGGTGTTATTTGTTGCAATTTATTTCTGACAGCCAGGTAGTCTTGGAATGCTTTCGTGATGCAATTTATTTCTGACAGACAAGCTATGCTAATTGATCTTGAAAAGCTGGCTACTGGTGTTATCTGCTTTGTGGAAGGCTGTTAGCATTAAACTTTAGTGCTCGGCTGTTCATCATAGTCTCATTCCCTAGATAATTAATGAGGCATGAAAAATAGGTGAAATTGCAGGAAAATTGAAGATGGGAACACGATTCATTTTGTCAATGAGAACATCTACTGTTACAGATACACTTTCTGTATTCTACCTATCGATGGCGTAATGTTTGAATATTAAGTCATTTCTTTTTGTCATTAGCAGGTGCTTTTATTTATGTTCATATTCCACGTATGCATGTGCTGCTCCGGTGGTGTTTTATTAGTTGATTGGCGTATATGGATCTCTCCATGTTTATTAGTTGATCTCCAACCCCTACTCTGTTGTGGTGCTATGGGAGCAAGAAGAGCATGCATGCTTTCTCTCTACATCTAGGGTCCATATGGCCAGATTGACGGGCCTAAACTCTGGGTGAGCTCCTCCATGACCCGATCGATTTCTTACCTTGCTGGTTGTGTCATATGGCTATTAGCATTTGATTGATAAATATTTCAGTTTTACTGGATGATCTTGCTTTACCCATCTGCACCTTGAGTTGATCTGTTCTTTCATGTTTACTTACTTTTGCTACTATTCTTGTGCAGCTCAAAGGTTTCTTTCAAGAATCATGAGAGAACATTCAAGGAGTGGATTATTTGGAAATTAGAACCTTCAGATTTCTTAGAAGTGAGGTTACTTTCCAACTAGAATTATAGGCAAGCATTGGTCTTTAATTTGGAAGTGATTATCATGTCTAAGAAGGGAGATCAACCCGGTTTGGTGTACATGATGTATGATCCTTTTTTTATTGATTTCTTATACTATGTTGACATGACTTATTTCACTCAATTTTCTGGTTTTTTTACACCATACTTCATGCGGTAGCCATACAAGATCATTTATTATACCATTGTACTAGCATATTACAAAATCATTATGCTAGATATAGATGGATTAACATGAAGATAATTTCTTTTGTTCTGTTTATTCACTAGACATAGATGCTATTTATGCTTCTTTAGCAGGTGACATCATAGTCAACTTGCATTTTCTGTCTTTTAGCTACACTACCAAATCCAGCAACTTTTATTTGTTCGTACCATTAGGCTGTAAGGAAATATTACTATATGTAACATGTTTTTTTTTTCTTAAGCTACTGTTGTTGCTTCTCATGTCCGAAATATATTTCTTGATGCAGCTTCACTCGGATTTATGTGAATATAAGCGTAAGAGGTCTAGTGGCAATGCTACAAAATCATTGCAGGCGTGAGTATCCGGATTGCACTACTGCTGGCCGTTTCTTGCCATTGCCTACAACAAGCTTCTGACAAAGCCAAGTCATGGCCTCATTAGGCCCCTTTTTTCAACCAAACTGAAAGCACTTCATGTTAGCTTGTATTCGCTTTTGGATTAACTACAATGCATTGTACCCATCCATGCTCCAGGGTGAGTCGTACATATCCTCGTTAGATGTACCAACGCCTATGATGGTTCTGAACTCTAATAATATAGTATCATATGTTTGATCGATGTTCTACAATTAGATCATAATGTTATAGCATATGCCCATATTTATGTACATGAGTTAGACTAAACATGGCAGCCGAATGTGCCGAGACAAGATAAATGCGCACATGCCTTCTTGTAAAAGTTTTATACACTTTTCAAGAAAACGAACTTTGGTTAATCATTAAGCTATAACTTTTCTCATATTTGAACAACAAGGTTATTTGAGTTCTGCTAAAAAAGTGGCAATGTTAAAAAAAAATGGTTATTTTTTGTAACTTTTGCAAACTTTGTGGAAAGAAGCTGCAAATAACTGATTTCGCTGTCAAGTCTACAGTCCAATGTTAATCTAGAGGGTGGAATCTTTAAACTTCGTTGATGCTTTCTTGTCCGTTTTGATCTAATATCTGTCTGATGTGGTTTGTATAAAACTTATGGTAGTATAATTAGTTTTGCTTTTTCTTGTCAGGATATAATAACATTGTAGATAGACGGAGACTGAATCAGTTCACACTACTTTGATGTCTATCGAGCCAATGGGATAACAAAGGTAGTTCCTTTGCACAATTTGAAGAATGTTATTTCATATTGCACGATATGTCTGACTCCTTTCAGTGGGCATTCAATTAATTTGAGGCATCCTTTCCTAGGATCTTACCTTGATATTCCTCTATTTTCTCCTATTTGTCCCATGCTTTTTTAAGAACTGAAATAAATATAACCAGTGTTACAAATGTTTGCTGAGGAGAAGTCCTTGCAGAAAAGAAGAACCGGAAGCAGGTTATCTATATTCACGAGCAAGTCGGCGTCTGTAAACCTTCACCGGAGCCATTCCAGCTCTTTCAGAGCCACAAGGTGGGCCGGAAGTCAGTGTATGTTTGAACGAGCACACTCGCTTCTCTCAGAATTCATATAATCATTAGAAGCTCAGAACCAGTCATGCCAAAGATATGAAGTGGAACCCATTTGTAGGCAAGGAAGTTGAGGAACCAAGACCCCAACGGCGCGGAGCAGTTTGCCGTCGAGAGGACTAGGGCTGCCATCAGGGACCTCTAGACCAAGCTCAACATCTCCCTCGTGCCTCCATCAACACCGTGTCCTGGAGGGTCGCCGCCCGCATGACGACGAGCTACTGCCGCAGCTTTGTCAGCTGCACGGTTAGAGGGAGGCATCAAGGGCCTGCCACCGCTGCCGGGGCCGACGTGCGTGTAATTTCTTTTAATGTAATCTTATGTTGCCAAACAACAACATGCTCCTGTCAATGCTATATCTTTGTGGGTATGGCATTTCAGTTTCTTCCTCGGGTGATATTCCAATATAATAAGTTCCATCAAGAATTGCATGTACATGTGCTGCTATCCTGATCCAAAAAGGAAAGTAAAAAGGGCGTTCATCTACCTGGCACCACCCAGATGCCCCTCAAGCGGCGCCACGGGCGCGCCCCAACTACTAAAAATAAAAACCTCAGCTCCTGTCAGCTGCTGACGCGTGGATGCAAAAAAGACGTATCTAAGGAGTCGAACCCGCGCCATAGTGGTTTAGCGTGCCACGTGATAACCACCCTGCCACATAAGATTTTGTGATCAAGTACATTTTCTTAGGTCTTTTGTTTCTTACTTTCTTTTTCTTTCTTATTTTCTTTTTCTTTCTTATTTTCTTTTTCTTTTTTATTTTTATTTTTTTCCTATCTATAATTCGTAATGTTCACCGGATTTCATGAACTTTTTTCAACTTCGATGAACTTTTTCCAAAATTTGATGAACTATTTTTCAAATGTAGTGAACTTTTCTTCAAATTGGATGAATTTTTTCTAATTCGGTGAACTTTTTTGCAAACGTGATGAACTTTTTTCAAATTCGGTGAACTCATTTTGAAGTCAATGAACTTTTTTCAAATTTGATGTTTTTTTAATTCGATGAACTTTTTTCAAATTTGATAAACTTTTTCCAAAAAATCAATGAACTATTTTTCTAGATTTGGTGAACTTTTTTGAATTATGATGAACTTTTATTATATTTCGATGAACTTTTTCAATTATGATGAACTTTGCTAAAATTCGATGAACTTTTTTTAGATTCGATGAACTTTCTTCAATTTTGATGAACTTAAAAAACCAATAAACTTTTTTCAAATTTGAAAAAAGTTCATTTCTTTTTTTTAAATGTTTTCCTTTGATTTTTTTAGAAAAGTTCACATAACCGTTACAGAAAAAGAGAAAAAAAAAGAAAAAATGGTTTGGGACGCTTCCCCACACCAGGGGCTTTGCGAGCTGGAGAAAGGATAAAAGAAAGCAAACAAAGACTATTAACACAAGTCGTGTGATGGTGTAGCGGTTCATGCACTGATATGTGAAGGGTGTGGTGCTGAGTTCGAATCCGACTTTCCCGCACATATCCTTTTTCCAAGTTGATGGACTTGTTCGCTGAGAGGCGCCTGGGCCGGCCCAGTAGAGATCTCCTTCATTCGGGCGCATAAGGCGCCGGATGCGCCGAACAGGAGCTCTCCGCAGTTTCTCTGTCCCTCCCACCCAATATGCTATATTGACTGTATTTATAAATTTACTGCTAACTGGTTTATGTTGATTTTTATCAGATTTAAGAATCTTGGATCCCCAACTACTGGAGGGCTTGGAAGCTCTGCACGTGTAAGTATGCTATATGCCTTAATGCCGCATGCTGTGTTTTTCTCTTCATCTCATCACTCTCTAAGACTGTAAGGGTGATAATGATAGCCCACAAATCGCCGCATGCTCGTTGTTGGTACTTATATGTCGTTTGCCTCCAAGTTTATTTGACATCAATAATTTGAACAAATATGATTTACTACTTAGACTAAGGGACAATAGCTCCATTTTCATCGATTTTACCGTGTGTGTGTGTGTACGGGCGCCGCAACGCGCGCCTTCATGTTCTAGTGTTATGTATGATGAGACATGTCATGTAACTTGTATAGCTATATCGTGATTATGATGTGACGACATAATTTGTGTTGGATGATTTGATGAGATTATTATGTGTATGATATGATGAGCATATTGCATGTTTATGATATGATTAGAATACTGTACAAAACCTGTATAAAAACATGCAAATATGTAGCAAAAAAAAGAAAAGAAAATATAGTAGTAACACTCTTTAGCGCTGGACAGGAAAACGCTACTTAGCAGTAGCGCTGGTATGGAAAGTGCTACTGCTAAGTAGGTATAGCAGTAGCGCGTGTCAAATCGTGCTACTACTAAACATTAGGTGTAGCGCCGTATCAATAGCGTGGTGCCTCGCGCTACTGATAGCCCTTAGACCCGCACTACTGCTAGACTTTTCCTTAGTAGTGATATCACTTTTTATTTGCATTAAACTACTTCCTGCTCAAGTCTAAAAACAATGGACAGGCACAACGGGAGGGCGACCTTCCCTGCACACGTATAAGAAAAGATCGAGCGAGTGAGGTGAACGAAATCATCGACAGCTAGTGAAAAAATTGCGGGAGTGAAAAAAAACTGCAATTTAAACAATGTCACAAGGTGCGGGGAGCCTCGTGCCATATGTATAAATGGGCCCGGGGGGGTATGTGGTGAAAAACAAGTGAACGAGATTGTACTTTGTAGAAAAAAATTATTTTGTTCAGTTATAATGGGCTAAATATATAGAGAGAAGCCCATGTAATTTAGGACAGTATAACCGAGCCTAATCCGAGTCCTCTCACGCATCCTTGCTCGTGAGCCGTTAGATTTCGTGTCTGAAACGTCTATGGCCGTCTGGTCTGGGTTCAACTCGCGCACTGGGCCCGCTAACCTAATGGGCTGCTATTCCGTAGCTATTTTGAAGGCCTGTGGTTAATCCGGGTCCGTTAACCAAGTCTCGGTAGCCCTCAAAAAAAAAACCAAGTCTCGGCGAGACACCACCTGCACCCCTCGTTGGACAAGACGTTCCACCCCCGCTTGTGCCGCCACGGATCCTCCTCGGCTTATCCCTTCCCTCAGGCCTTCACCCTCCTCATCCGGCGGCTCCAGGAGGGGCACCACAACAGCAGGCCAGTCACGCCATCCAAACGCGCCCGAACCCAACTAGCCTCCATAGGCCACGGCGGATCTAGACGGGGAGGTGTCGATTGATAAGTACAGATGAATCCAAAGGAGAAATGCTTATTGATTGTAACCATATGGATCAAGCAACAAATATGGGGGGGGGAGGGGACAAGTATGTACTGAAGTCCTCCAAAGAACCTTCAGAAATCGTAGTACATTGTCATTGTAAACTTGGAAAAAGGTGTCACAAATTGAACTCCCTTATGGTTAACATTTAACAGGAAAGGAACATCACCTCTATATATAGCTTCTCCACGCACGGAAAGAATCTCACGAAACTGACAACTTGCTCCAGGTTGGGGCCGATAGATTCTAGTGCCAAGACCTTCACTGTGCGCAGTTTCGGGGTCAAGCTTGTCGGAATCATTTTCTGAATGATAGACGAACAAACATCTTCAAAATTAGAAATAATGTTAATTTTTAGAAGGAGAGGCGTATATGCTATTGTACCTGATCGGGTGTGGATCCAATAACAAGTTCGGAGTATTTGTGAGACGAGTAGCCCACCACTGTCAATTTCGGGCAGAAATGACATTGATTCTTGTTGGATCTTCTTGATCAACTACAAGTAATCTATCAAGTGCAGGTGTGTCCTCAGTGACCATACCGTGGTACACATCTTGTGATGTCTTCCTGCCGCACCAACAACACACATAAATAGTCCAGAGAGTCATGGAGGTGATGTGGAAGGTACTCAACCCATTGATCGCCTGAAGACGAAGGTACTCGAGTGTAGTACAGCCACGGAGCAGGCGCTGCATGTCACCGTTTGAGAGGCAGACGACGACGAGCTCGAGGTGCTTCAGTCGTGGTAGAATAAGAGCGGGCGCATCATTAAGGGGGGATGGCAGTTCCTGAACTTGGCAACATGCAGCGTGGGCGCGAGGCGGAGTGCGGACGTTGGCAGCGACTACATATGCCCATCATCAAAAGTGAGCTCCTCGAGCTGATCTAGGGAGGGGGATCGAAACCAGTCGTCAAGCTTGGCCCGGTCCTTGCCGTTGGAATGGAACTTGCCCATTCTAAGGCCTTTGTTTGGGCCAAGGTGACTGCCGAGGATCTTGTAGAACGCATCCAAGATTTTGCGATAGCCATGGCAGAGCTCGTGGGTGTCGATGAGGTCGAGAGGGCGGGAGTTCCATAGGGGGCGCCACCGTCGGGAAAGGACGGTTGTCCGTGCCCCATATTTGATTGGGAGGAGGGAGATGATGGCTTTCAACATATCATCAGGGAGGATGCTGATGAAGTCTAGGCCTGCTGGAGTTGCTTGCGGTTCTAGCTCGCCCTACCTCCGCTTGTTGTAAGCCCCGTTCTCCACCTCCAGAGTCTCCTTGTCAGTGGCGCTTTCTGATAGAAATGGGAGTACAGGGAATATTTAGTTAAAACATGGCAATAGAAAAGTGTATTGGTAACTAGAAGTTATTAGGTAGGAATATTGTAAAAAAGGGAATAACAACTGGTTGCTTAAATACTACACAATTCATTTGACATTGCTGGGTAAGTCAACATGCAGATAGTTGAAAAGAAAACTTACTTCGAACAAAGTCTGGATGGATGATTTTGTTGAGGAAGTTAGCATATATCTCATGACCAGGCCCTTTTATGTGCAGTGCAATTTTAGTGCCAGCTTTCAGTACATAAAACTTTGCAATTTCTTTCCAAAAGCCAGTGCCAAAATAGGAGTCACCACGTTCATCAAGTCTTACAGTAGCAACGATTGTAAATCCATGGTTTGTGTGCAGTATGACATCCGTGGAGCCTTGATCTATGTAAAGGGAAAAATTGTGCACTACATAATCTGTTGCATAGCAAGGGATGTTCTGCAGAAAATGGTAGGATTGTTAAAAAAAAATATGGTAACATGCAAATATGGGCCCAAATTGAAAGAATTGTACATCAATTGAAATCGAAGGACAAAAATCTATAATTAAACAGATAGGGTAAACATGATGTTATGGAAATATGAGAGTAATGAAAGAATTGTACATCATTAATTTGCCTAATATAGAAAGAAGAGTGGGAAAATCCCCTTTGACGTATATGGTGCATGTGGCACCTTTTATCCAAATGTAGCAATATTTAGAATATGTTCAGGAAAGTAGGCCATGCCAACCGATTTAGGGTGAGATTGAACATACCGCGCGCGTCCTCAAGTTATCTGGTACGGTGAGATGGAATCTCTGGCCGAGATCGCAAAGTCCTGAAGTGTCGGTGCACTGTACATTCTATGAATGAAATAAAACCCTCAAATCAGCTCGAATAAAAATGAATTCACGGCGATTTCCGCTGGGTGATTAAAGGAGGCAGATGAACTGGGATAAGAGATGAGATAATATCTCGTTAAATTAGTTACCTTGTCGTCCATGAGAAAGAACCCTCAGTACGGCAGATTCCCAACCGAGCGGAGCTAGGTCGATCGCGAGCAGCGTGGAGAAAGTCGATGGAGATAGGCGGCGGCAAGCGGAAGTGGCAAAATGCAGTGGGCTTTGCCGGCAGCCTGGCGGCGGCGACAGGCGTCGAGCTAAGTGTTTACCGCAGCGATAGGCGGTGCCATGGCATAGACGCGGAGGAGCTTGTGCAGGTGTGAATGGGGAACGCGTCGAGGGGCCGAGGGGTGGCGGGCGGGGTGAGGGTTTTTGTGACGTGGGATGGTGAGGGTTTTCTTTTTTCGTTTTTGAATTGGGTGGTGAGGGTTTTCTGTCCCACAAAGAATTTTGGGGGCGATAGTTTGCTAGAGCGAACCATGTGTGATTGACAAAGCAGGCAAAATGAAAGTCATTGCACACGGTTCCAATTTTGGGAACCGTGTGTGATTGACGTACTACCTACGTCCTGGTTTATTGGTCCCTCTTTGTATTTTTTACCAAAATTTGGGGAAATATTTAACATACTCAGACATAGATAATAAACGTACATGTACATAAGCATAGTTCAACCATAAGTACATAGTTCAACCGTCATTAAGCATACTCAAGCATACATAGTTCGATCCATCCCACATCTCATCTCACATGCGGCCGGCACGATCCTGAAGCTTCTCCAGGTACTCGGCGTACGCGTCGTGCGCCACCCTGCGAGAATACTTCTGCTTGAAGGAGCCAACGGCCCGTCCTCTTGCATGCGCCAGAACACTTAGATACGCGTCATGAAGCTTCTGGTTGCAAAATGGGCATCCATAGCCGCCGTTCCAGGTCCTAATACGCCTGTTATGCATTCCCGCATAAAGCTCCCTCAGGATTTGCCTCTTGTACCTCCTCTGGCCATCTTCATCCTCGCTGTCCACATCGTCAGACAACACCTATACAAATAGTAAAACAAATTTGGCATCAAATCAATGATTACATGCCGTGAAGTAGGATTAGGAATTTATGGCTATTTATTTATACATATCCAGAGATTATGGTTCGATTTTTAAGCACACTCGTCTATGTACAGACCAATCTTGAAGAAAATAATGGCACAAACATATGTAGGTCATTCAAAATCAATTGTCAAGCCCTGGCTAGGAATTATTAGCACGAACACTAGCCCTAGTCGGATTACTAGCAGAAATCATTTGCATAGATGAAACAACTAATCACTTATCACATGTACCATTCAAACAATCAATACACTACACGGATCTAACGAAACTTACTCAGATTTCATGGATTGGGAGAACATAACCATAGGATTTCTATTCCAAAAAGGGGGAGGCAGGAGTAACCAGAGAAACAATATGATCTATTTGACACATAAATGGGTATAGATGACTAACCAGCTGTCCATTGTCGTTGGAGTCGTTGCCGGAGTGGTCGTCGGAGTCGTGCCGGAGTGGTTGTCGGAGTCGGTGTGGAACTCCGCCTCCGGCTGTGGAAGCTCGACTCCGTCGACGATGTCAGGGTGCAGCGACAACTCGCCGGCGACGACGGCAACCTCTATCTCCATCTCCACACCATGCTCCGGTGCTTTAGCATCCCCGGCGTCGCCACTCCTTCCGATGGGGCGCTTCGGCGGCATCCTCATACACTGACGACTTTGAGGACTGAGAGCGGCGTCGAGGATGCAAGCGGAGAGAGAGGATTGTGTGTGTGTAGCGAGGATGGGGGGTGCGGCCGCTCGGGCGCACCATTAATATGGGGTAGTGGGAGTTGTGGGAGAGAGGCGGGCGGCGGTCAAACCGATGGCTCGCCTCCCGGTGAGCCTGCGCACCAGACTGCTGGCATGCCTACCAAAGTTTCACACAACTACTCTCATGCCTCCCGATGACACTGCTCAGCGAGCACGCCTCCGTCACTTCACACACCTGCACGCACGCCTCCCCGTCTGCCTACGCGGCTGACTGCTCGCATGCGTCCCGTCAACTCACGTCTGCTCGCACGGCACACAGGTCGCGCATCGACACGTATATTGTTTTTCTATTTGGATGATTAATGCTGCCGCTTTATTGCTTAACCGAAGCATGACACGTATCCATTGTTGGTATAATGCTCACGGTTCAAATAAATAATCCGTTTGGGATATTGGTTCCCAATTATTAATAAACTCTCGTCTGTAATTACATAAAGATTACATCAAAACTGGTCTCAAATTTGACCAAAAAAAGTACAATGCCACTTTGTATTGGTGTCCATATGACAACACGACAAGTTTCATGAACTTCAAATAAGTTTTGGATGTACTAGAATTTAAAAATCAAGATTCTCAATGTTTGAAATTTGTTGCATGGGGAGTAAACATGCACCCGTGAGACACATGTGTTTTTGCAATCCATTTAATTAGGTGCACTGTCACGTGTGCATTCAAATTTGATTTTTGCACATTATACCCGTAGAAAATAAATCAATAAATGTACTAAAACATCTTAATAATGTATGTGTTTTTTAAATTAAAACGTCCCTCCTTTGGTAACATGTATGTTCATCGCGGGATAATTAATTTAACATGCATCATAATTGCGCTGGATTCGCGGTGTGTGTGTGGGTGTGTGCTTCTGGGGATGGCGGGTGGCTCGTAGCACACTATGAGTTGTGAGCCACCGTGTGGGTTGGCCATTTTGTTAGGCAGGCCGGTGCCACATCAGAGTCGTGAAATTGTTATTTAAAACATTACACAATCCTTTCATACATAAATGTTTTAGCCACATGCAGTCGATGGTTGTCCTACTCGACACTCGATACTCACGTGTGACGCTTTCTGTGGGCCTGCGAGGTCGTCGTCCATCACTTTAATGGACAGCCGGTAGTGAGGTTAATTTGACCAGCAAGGTAGAATCTTTTTTGTTTCTGTTATGGTGGTATATAGTATGTGTCGAAGAGGTGGGAGGGGACTAGCATATATACTATACGTACGCATCCGTGAACAAGTACACCTCACTCAGACTTTTTGGTTTCCGAGGCACGTGCCACATCAAAATTGTGAAATTGGTTATTCAAACATCACACAACACCTTTTTGGGCCACATGCATATCCTAGCTAGGACACTCATGTGTGACGCTTCCATCTCAGGCCCATGAGGCCATCGTCGATGCATGCATGCATCACTTTGACCTACATCGGGAGTGGTTAATTAATTTCACCATCGATGAGGATTCTTTTGGGTTGTACATATATTACCACAGGAGCATATAGTATGCGGTGAAGAGGGAGGAAGGGGACCATCATATGTAGTACGCTTGATATGAACCTCGCTCTGTGTGGGTGCATGGTTTGCGGTTTTTGAGGCATGTGGCACATCAAAGTTGTGCATTTTGGGTATTCAACATATATATGTTTGGCCCACATGCAAAGCGGTGGTGGTTGTCCTCTCGCACCCACTTAAGCGGTTATCAGCGATATCGATGCTTTCCATCTGTGGGCCCACTTGGTTCATCACTACTTTTTGCCTGACAAAAAGAGAGGTTAATTTGACATAGGAGGGGATTATTATTTTTGCTCTGGGATGACATGCATGATACAGTTTGAGCACACACACACACATGCATGTTGATGTGACTCGACTAGACGACGAGTCGCTAGTTGGTCCGATCCTTCACGGTACTTGCAAAATATTAATGAACAGCAGCAGCAACCGTCACAGAATAAAACAAACAGCCGAAGAAGAAGAAAAGCCTTTGGATCAAAACCATATAGCAATAAGCCAAAGGAGTAGACTTGTACCGGATATTGATACGAGATCAACACAGGAACAACAACAACGAGACCCTAGGAATCGCAAAACGCATCTTTGCCGCCCCTCGCCGTGAGGCGTTTTCTGGTATTTTTCTATTCAACTCAAAACTAATCTGCCTTACAAGACTCACGACTCCTCCTTTATATAAGCTCACATGCCGTAAGGGCCTAAAATATCTAACCGACTTGATGACCTGAACTAACATGCGATATCCTCTTCTTTTACATCTCGGAGAGAAAATCTAAACTAGCTAACCAGAACTTGTACGGGACTCAACTCTAAGTAGTACCCTTTAATTACAAAACTAATTAATCCATCCGGCCATGCTGATCACCTATTGCTAATTTAGACTTAAGTATCGATTTGTTTGCTTGCATGCTTGGCACTACTCCAGCATACATGAAAAGTAGTACTGATATTAATTCATGTTGGAGGGGTCCTAAAGTTTGGCTTCACTTTATCCTTCTCTGGCTCGTTGGGTGAAACCTCAAAGTAAAAAGACCCAAGCTGTAACATGGTCGGAAGATTATAACGTGAAGACTCTTGTATACTTGCATCAAAACAAATGGCCGTGCTTGTCTTTTGTTCAACAGTTTCAACAGTAGGAAAGCACCCAAGTAAACCTTTGGCATTGGGGGGCACATCATCCTCTCCCTCTTGAATCGAAGCCATCCTCGGCTTCGAAGCCACCTTTGTGATCTTTTGTTTGAAAGAAACAGTAGCATCTATTTTGATGGCATCGGCAAACATCGGTCTCAACACATGTTGTTTTCTATTATTCCCAAATGAATAAGTGTTGGACCTCCCATCGTGTGTGGCTCCATGATCATATTGCCACGGCCTTCCCAACAATAAATGACATACATCCATTGGCAAAACATCACATATCACCATATCAGTATAATCACCAACTGAAAAAATCACACGGACCTTATGAGTAACCTTCAGCTTCCCTGTATGATACATCCACTCGACACGATGAGGTTGTGGATGTTTCCACATACGTAATCCTAAAGAATCCACTAACCCCTTGCTGACCGCATTGGTATAGCTTCCACCATCGATAATCAACTTACAATTCGTGTTGTTGACCTTGCACTGAGTTTGAAAAATATTCCAATGTTGTCCCTTATCCTCAATGCGATCCTCTTGCACTCGTTGCACCATCAGTGATGGATATGATTCAGCAGCTTCAAAACTCGCAACCACATTTTCAGCATCCTTAGATTTTTCACTAGAAGTGTCAGAAACTGCCTCTTCATCACTAGCGGATGCATAGCCATCTCTCGTGAGCAACACTCTTTTCTGATTAGGACATTCACGCTTCATATGCCCCCTTCCCCCACACTTGAAGCACTCTATGTCACTAGTACGCGTGGTGGACTGCGCACTAGAATCAATCCTTGACAGTCCTGATGTTGAAGCATCCTTTTGCACGGAACCATGAGGGCGATTAGACGTTGTCGCCCTGGAGCTAGGACCGACATCATCAACCTTATGCTGCGAGTGTCGCCATGTGTTACCAGAAATAGTGCTAACTTGGCGTCGCTTAATCTGTTGTTCCGCACGCATAGCTTGGTGCACAAGATCTTGTATGTTGTAGTAGACCACCATCTCAACATGATCCTGCACCTCAATATTTAGCCCGTTAAAGAAACGTGCCATGGTCGCCTCTGGATCCTCTGTCGTCCCTCAGACGATCATAAGCAATTCCATCTCCTTGTAATATTCATCTACACTCATATTACCTTGAGATAGCCGCTGCAACTTATTGTACATATCTCTTCTATAGTGCTCAGGAACAAACGTCAGCCTCATAAATTCTTTCATCCCTCTCCAAGTCGTCGGGCGATGTCTTGAACGATAAATTTGATTCCACCAAATCAACGCGTAACCGGTGAACTCAATTCCAGCAAGTTGAACTTTCTTCTCTTCACTATAATGATGGGCATCAAAAATTTGATCAACACGCATCTCCCACTCTAAATAGCCTTCTCGTTCGTGATTTGCCGGAGAACGGCGAATTGAAATTTTTATGCGGCCAATTCCATCATCCAAAGGCACACGCACAGCTTGGCCAACTCGGTCATGCACTCCTCCACGAACGGAAGTTTCAGGACGGGGCTCATAGTGTCGTGGTCGTGGCGCGTACCCCGCTGCCTCATGGTCAATGTCGTCATCGAGGCCATCATCTCCAGCATGTGGCTGCGCCGCCAGACGACGATCATGCACACCAGCATGTCCGTCGTGAGCCGGTGGTGCATAACACAGTGGAGCAGCCGGAGCAGTCTGTGGTGGTGCAGAATTCGATGCCGGCATATTGATGATGTCTGCCAAACCATCGAACCGAGTGATCAGGACATCTATCCTTTTACCGAGCGCATCATGACATTGCTTGATGTAGTTGCATGTGTGGTCAAAACCATCCCGAATATTTTGAGGAATATCATCCGCGTACACTGGACGTACAATTTCGAGAATCAGCAAAGAACCTCGTCTTCCTTGTTGACCGAGGTCGACATCTTGATCAACACAATACCGTGAACAACCTTAGCTCTGATACCACTTGATGTGACTCGACTAGACGACGAGTCGCTAGTTGGTCCGATCCTTCACGGTACTTGCAAAATATCAATGAACAGCAGCAGCAACCGTCACAGAATAAAACAAACAGCCGAAGAAGAAGAAAAGCCTTTGGATCAAAACCATATAGCAAGAAGCCAAAGGAGTAGACTTGTACCGGATATTGATACGAGATCAACACAGGAACAGCAACAACGAGACCCTAGGAATCGCAAAACGCATCTTTGCCGCCCCTCGCTGTGAGGCGTTTTTCTGGTATTTTTCTATTCAACTCAAAACTAATCTCCCTTACAAGACTCACGACTCCTCCTTTATATAAGCTCACATGCCGTAAAGGCCTAAAATATCTAACCGACTTGATGACCTGAACTAACATGCGATATCCTCTCCTTTTACATCTCGGAGAGAAAATCTAAACTAGCTAACCAGAACTTGTACGGGACTCAACTCTAAGTAGTACCCTTTAATTACAAAACTAATTAATCCATCCGGCCACGCTGATCACCTATTGCTAATTTAGACTTAAGTATCGATTTGTTTGCCTGCATGCTTGGCACTACTCCAGCATACATGAAAAGTAGTACTGATATTAATTCATGTTGGAGGGGTCCTGAAGTTTGGCTTCACTTTACCCTTCTCTGGCTCGTTGGGTGAAACCTCAAAGTAAAAAGACCCAAGCTGTAACATGGTCGGAAGATTATAACGTGAAGACTCTTGTATACTTGCATCAAAACAAATGGCCGTGCTTGTCTTTTGTTCAACAGTTTCAACAGTAGGAAAGCACCCAAGTAAACCTTTGGCATTGGGGGGCACATCACATGTGTACGCATGAATCCCTCCCATCGAGTCGACGTGGCTAGTACAACGACACATCATGAACCGATCTCGCTCTGTGTGGGAGCTAGTGTACGGTTTTTGACGCACGCGCCACATCAATGTTGTGTATTCAAACATGCATGCACGCATCACCTCCGGTACATATGCATGTAGTGGTTGCCTTCGAACGGTACACTCCCCCGCGTGGTTATCGGCGACAAGCCTATATATTTGTGGGCACACGTGGACATCCATGATCACCTTGACCAACAACAAGATAGGTTACCATGGCGGATTCTTCATTTGGTTCGTGTTATCGTAGTATAGGTCATGGTGAGATTCAGACCTAATTAAGTTTGAGCGCATATACTATGCACGCACGCATGCATGAATCCCCGTCGTTGGCTTGAAGTGTGGTGTAACATACATATGCATCGTCAACCTAACCCTCACTCAGTGTGGGGATTTCTAGTTCGAAATCATGGTGCCACATCAAAGTTGTTCCATTGTTACTCAAAAACACCTCTCCATACATATGTTTGGGCCACACGCATGCAGTGGTTGTCTTTGGGGACTAGATACTTGCGTGATTATTGGCGAGCTAGCCCATCTCCAGGGTCGCATGGACGGCCATCACTTTGACCAACAACAAGAGAGAGGTTGTACGACCAAGGTGGATTATTCTTGGTCCGTTTTACGATCCATCTTGGTGAGATATATGCCTCTCAGGCCCGCCGATTTAAAGTGTGTGTGGGGGGGGGGGGGGGGGTTGCAACTTCGCACTTTGCAAGGTGAACCTCGGTTGGGGGGGCATGCATTCATAGTTTAGGATACCCTTCGTGGAAACACGCGAGGGTGGGGGCTGCTAGCTACTTCCGACTTTGCTAGGTGAACCTCGGTTGGGGGAGGGGCATGCATTCATAGCTTAGGATTCCCTTCGTGCCGGCCACGAGGGAGGAGTGGCTGCTAGCTACTTCGCACTTTGCTAGGGTGAACCTCGGTTGGGGGGCAGGGCATGCATTCATAGCTTAGGATTTCCTTCGTGCCGACATGAGGGAGGGGGGCTGCTAGCTACTTCGCACTTTGCTAGGTGAACCTCGGTTGGGGGGGCATGCATTCATAACTTAGGATTCCCTTTGTGCCGACACGAGGGAGGAGGCTGCTAGCTACTTCGCACTTTGCTAGGTGAACCTCGGGTGGGGGGCATGCATTCATAGCTTAGGATTCCCTTCGTGCCGACACGAGGGAGGGGGGCTGCTAGCTACTTTGCACTTTGCTAGGGAGAACCTCGGTTGTGGGCAAGCATAAAAAGAGAAGGAATACCTTCGTGCCAACACGAGGGAGGGGGGCTGCTAGCTACTTCGCAATTTGCTAGGGTGAACCTCGGTTGGGGGGGGGGGAGGGCATGCATTCGTAGCTTAGGTTTCCCTTCGTGCCGACAAGAGGGAGGGGGCTGCTAGCTACTCAAGACTTTGCTAGGTGAACCTCGGTTGGGGTGGCATGCATTCATAGTTTAGGATTCCCTTCGTCTTTACGGAGGGAGGGGGTTGCTAGCTACTTCGCACTTTGCTAGGTGAACCTCGGTTGGGGGCATGCATTCATAGCTTAGGATTCCATTCGTGCCGACACGAGGGAGGGGGGCTGCTAGCTACTTTGCACTTTGCTAGGGTGAACCTCGGTCGGGGGGCATGCATTCATAGCTTAGGATTCCCTTCGTGCTGACACGAGCGGGGTGGGGCAACCAATACGATGCGCTTTGCGAGAGAGGTGTGATGTCTACTACGCAACCTTCTTATTGTAGACGTTGTTGGGCCTCCAAGTGCAGAGGTTTGTAGGACAGTAGCAAATTTCCCTCAAGTGGATGACCTAAGGTTTATCAATCCGTGATAGGTGTAGGATGAAGATGGTATCTCTCAAACAACCCTGCAACCAAATAACGAAGAGTCTCTTGTGTCCCTAACACACCCAATACAATGGTAAATTGTATAGGTGCACTAGTTCGGCGAAGAGATGGTGATACAAGTGAAATATGGATGGTAGAAATAGGTTTTTGTAATCTGAAAATATAAAAACAGCAAGCAACTAATGATAAAAGTGAGCACAAATGTTATTGCAATGCTAGGAAACAAGGCCTAGGGTTCATACTTTCACTAGCGCAAGTTCTCTCAACAATAATAACATAATTGGATCATATAACTATCCCTCAACATGCAACAAAGATTCACTCCAAAGTCACTAATAGCGGAGAAAAAACGAAGAGATTATGGTAGGGTACGAAACCACCTCAAAGTTATCCTTTCTGATCGATCTATTCAAGAGTCCGTAGTAAAATAACACGAAGCTATTCTTTCCGCTCAATCTATCATAGAGTTTGTACTAGAATAACACCTTAAGACACAAATCAACCAAAATCCTAATGTCACCTAGATACTCCAATGTCACCTCAAGTATCTGTGGGTATGATTATACGATATGCATCACACAATCTCTGATTCATCTATTCAAATAACACATAGAACCTCAAAGAGTTCCCCAAAGTTTCTACTGGAGAGTCAAGACGAAAACGTGTGCCAACCCCTATGCATAAGTTCACAAGGTCACGAAACTCGCAAGTTGATCACCAAAAAATACATCAAGTGGATCACGTGATATCCCATTGTCACCACAGATAAGCACATGCAAGACATATATCAAGTGTTCTCAAATCCTTAAAGACTCAATCCGATAAGATAATTTCAAAGGGAAAACTCAATCCATTACAAGAGAGTAGAGGGGGAGAAACATCATAAGATCCAACTATAATAGCAAAGCTCGCGATACATCAAGATCGTACCACCTCAAGAACACGAGAGAGAGAGAGATCAAACACATATCTAATGGTACATACCCTCAGCCCCGAGGGTGAACTACTCCCTCGTCATCATGGAGAGCGCTAGGATGATGAAGATGGCCACCGGTGATGGATTCTCCCTCCAGCAGGGTGCCGGAACGGGCTCCCGAGAGGTTTTTGGTGGCTATAGAGGCTTGTGGCGGCGGAACTCCCGATCTATTCTGCTCTCGATGCTTTTAGGGTACATGGATATATATAGGCGAAATAAGTCGGTAAGGGGAGGCACGAGGGGCCCACGAGGGTGGGGGCGTGCCCAGGGGGTAGGCGCGCCTCCCTGCCTCGTGGCCACCTCGAAGCTTCCCTGACTTCAACTCCAAGTCTCTTGGATCACGTTCATTCCAAAAATCACGCTCCCGAATGTTTCATTCCATTTGGACTCCGTTTGGTATTCCTTTTCTGCGAAACACTGAAACAAGGGAAAAACAGAAACTAGCACTGGGCTTTGGGTTAATAGGTTAGTCCCAAAAATAATATAGAAGTGCATAGTAAAGCCCATTAAACATCCAAGATGGATAATATAATAGCATGAATATTTCATAAATTATAGATAGGTTGGAGACGTATCAGCATCCCCAAGCTTAATTCCTGCTCGTCCTCGAGTAGGTAAATGATAAAAGAAATAATTTATGAAGTGTGAATGCTAGCAGGTGCACAAGTTTGATCAATTATAATTTCAATCACCTTTTCTAGCATCATTATATGGCATAACAGTAGCTCAACTCTTAGAAATTTTCATGATCAAGTAACAAGCTATTCACATGTTAAAGTATAGATCATAAACTCTCTTGAAAACTAACAAACTATGTTCTCACCATCAAACAATTGCAATTCATCTTATTTTCAGGAAGAGTATATGTTAGAGCTTTGATTCAGCAAACTTCACATACTCAACTATCATTTAGTCTTCCATGATTGCTACCACTCAAAGCCTATTTTTAGAACAAATAGTATTCATCGAACACAGAGAAAGATAGAGGCTTAATGTTTCGCCTCCCAACCTTTTACCTCAAGGGTAATGTCAACAATAATAATTCATGCTCCAATATATTTGAATGGCCATATATGCTTAGATATTTCCATCACATGATGCTTGCCAACTAAAGAGTGGGTTGGAATGAGAAGGAATACTACTGACTCTTGCATAAAAGTAAAAGATAGGCCCTTCGCAGAGGGAAGCAGGATTTGCAGAGGTGCCTCGAGCTCAAGCAAAAACAGAGATGAAAATAATTTTGAGAGGTATGCTTTCACCGTCAACATAACGACCAAGAGTTCCCAATATCTTCCATACTAGATACATTATAGGCGGTTCCCACGCCAGAAGGTAAAGTTTTTACTCCCCCTCCACCAACATTCACACTCCACGGCTTGTCCGAAACAACGGGTGCCGTCCAACTATCAACATTCCAGGGGGAGTTTAGTTTAAATTATTTGCGATTTATTTTGATCTTTTGATCATAGGACTGGGCATCCCAGTTACCAGCCATTTTCTTGTGAATGATGAGCGGAGTCCACTCATCGTGAGAATAACCCACCTAGCATGGAAGATACTGACATCCCCTAGTCGCTACATGAGCGATTCGGGCATACAAAACAGATTATTATTTGAAGGTTTAGAGTTTGGCACATGCAAATTTACTTGGAACGGCCACAAAATGATCTTCACATGCCACCGTAGAGAGAATGGTATTTCACAAATGCAATCTGCTGACAACTTTTTAGGCAACGCGACGTGTCATTACGGTCGGGCCATTATTCGAACCGTTTTCCCACAACTAGCCACAGCGCATATTGCGAGGCGGTTTCTTTGACACGTTTTGTCAAAGCAGAGATTGTGTCCCCTTATCACGGGATTCTCATCAATACGGGTACGGGTAATCTCACCACATCATCAATCGTGGCGCTTGAGAAGCAAGCGATTCCCAACGGGCAAGTGGGGAGGCGCACCGCTTTCGTCGCCTCTATAAAGGGATAAGATTTCCCCATTTTTACCCACGCCTTCTTCCTCCTTTGCCCACTCTTGCCCCCTCGAGCTCCAGCGCCCAAGCCCAAGTCTTCTCCGCACAGCCAAACATGTCCGGAGCAGGAGGCAAGTGGGTGGCTTCCACCGTCAAGGAGAAGCATATCGCAAATCCTCGGGCGACCGGATACTTGGCCGCAGACATAGCGCACCGGCTACCGGACGATGGCCAGGTCATTCCGACCCCGGGACCCCACGAGAGGGTCGTGTTCGTCGCCCACTTCGTCCATGGACTGGGGTTCCCACTTCACCCCTTCATCCGCGGGCTCATGTTCTACTACGGGCTAGATTTCCACGATCTAGCCCCGAATTTCGTGCTCAAGATCTCAGCGTTCATCATTGTATGTGAGGCCTTCCTCCGCATCCGGCCTCACTTCGGCCTGTGGCTGCAAATCTTCTGCGTGAAGCCGAAGATCGTACGCGGCCAGCAAGGGAATGCGGAGGGGCCATGGTGGGCAAGATGCCTAACACCACCTGGCTGGACGGTTCCTTTGCGAAGACCGTAAAAGGGTGGCAATCGGGGTGGTTCTACATCACCGAGCCGCGCAGCGCCAACTGGGCGGCGGCCCCCGAGTTCCGATCCGGAGCACCCATGCGGCTCACCTCCTGGGAAAGGAAGGGCCTGACTTGGGGCGAACCTACAGAGATGATCGGACTCCAAACCTGCGTCAAGAGCATGAAGGACAAGAACATCAAGCTTGTCAACATGATCCAGGTCATGCTCGTTCGCTGGATTCTGTCGTGCCAAAGGCGGGCATTCAATCTGTGGGAGTTTGTCCCGGCCGAACACCAGACGCTTCAGAGGCTCTATGGCATGAAGCACAAAGACGCGTGGAAGGAGATGTTTAAGGCCTCTGAAGTACCTCCTCCCACATCCGAGGACCGCGGACTTCATGCAGCGCAGCCTCAGCCCCGGTGAGTTTTGGGACTACCACCGGGTTCGGTTTTTCCCAATACATTCATGGGGGAGTCTTAAGTATTTGTGTATATTTGATCAGGATTATGTGGAGACAGCGAAGCAAATTGACTGTCCCCTCCGCTGCCAGAAGGCCTAGCTGATGCTCTCCTGATGGAGATGCTAGTCCCGGCGCCCTACAAGGTGCCGGAGAAGAAGGCCGAAAAGAAGGTCACGGGGACCCGAAAGGGTCTCCGGCGTAAGTTTGTGCCAGAAGCCTCGTCCGAAGATGACGAGGCAGACTCCTCCCACAAAGGGGAGGAGGAAGAAGAAGACGCCCCATCCGGAAAGGGTGAGGGGCCCGGAGAGGTGGGCCAGGGGGCTGGAAAAGGCCCTCGGCGCAAGGTCAAGAGTACTCTGCCGTCCGATGACGACGAGACAGATTCCTTCATGGATGCGGGGAATCAAGAAGAAATTCCACCTCCCCGCACTGGGGAGAAGAAGAGAAAAGCCGCACGGAGGGGGGAGGTCAAGGCCCAAGAAGGGAAGGTACCCTTCCGACTACTCCGCCACGGCCGCTCATAGTGAGGAAGGGTGGCTGCCTGTGGGGAAGCCCCGGTGCGATCGTAAGTGTCCGCACTCCATCATAACTTCATTCTATAGCTTTTGTTTAACGCCGACATATGTGCAGTCCGCCAGGCTTACCCCGAAGTGTCTTCCTCCGGATCCCTGAGTGATTCGGAGATCAATTCGCTTCCGACAGCTACTACTCCTCAACCCGCGGATGACACGGAGGTGTTGTCCCAAAGGCTCCCCGACCGGGGGGAGGTGACTCTAGAGATGCCCCAAGGCGGGGTCCCAGACGTCGGACACGCGGGGTTCAAGGTCCCCGCGGATCGCGTCGATGAGAGCCACAATAGGCCGGGCTCTCAGCCGAACACTGTCCCGGAACCTTCAATGGTTCCGAACTCAGTGCATAACCCTCGTCGGGGAGAGCGAGCTGCCTGCATCGAGGACTTCCGCAGCGCCCGAGGCGCCGGATTGTTCTGGAAGCGCCATGGCGCTTCCATAGATGAGGAGCACCGTACTCCTATGAGTTCGGTGATTCGAAGGTTTCGGCCCGCAAAGAGCGGACTAACCGAAGCTTGTACCAGCCTCTTGACAGGTTTTGAGGTAAGTAATAAATATGTGTAAAATTACCACCCGATAGGTAGTAGCCCCTGATACTCTATTTGGTGTTCGGAAAGAAAAACCGAACGGAGGGTCAATTATAATCCTCAAGGGTCTAACAATAAATATTCGTGTGCATAAGCAGGCTATGCTGCTTGCTGCTGCTGCCCGTACTGCCGAAGTTGCCGAACTGAAGCGGGATCTGGAGCAGGCACAGGGAGAGCTCGGCCTCACGAAGAGGCAGCTCAAGGAGAATAAAGGTGTTTATTCCCGTTCGTATGTATTTAAAGATAGGCAAAATTGGTCGGCCTAACACCAAAGCGTCGTGGATCAGGTAACAGGGGCCACCGCCGAAGTGGCATCCCTGAAGAAAGCGTTGTCTGAGGCCGAAAACAAAGCGGCCTTGGAATGCAAGGAGCGCGAAAAGCAAAGTGCTAGAGTGGGCGAGGTACAACAAGAGCTCCAGGACCTCGGCAAGAAGTGCGAGTCCGTGGAGCAGGATCTGAATATGAAGGAGGCCGAGCTTGCGAAGGCCCTTGTAAATTTGAAAGATGCCAAGGCCGAAGCCGAGAAAGCACAGCAGGAGATCCAGGAGGCCAAAAAGATAGCAGCGGGTAAGAAATTCTTTATGCAAAGCAAACATGTGGAGGAGGCGTTTCTTTTACTTACTCGAATTCGGAGCTCTCGGGGGCATTTGCAGATCTGCCACGCAGCGTCTCGAGATGTCATGGAGTTCTATCGTGCCCGTGAGGGAGCTCAACGGAGAAGCTGTTCTGGTCCCAGTATGCTGGGGCCGATCATCCGATGCCTCTAAGCGACCAAATGAAGCAGTTGATCGAACTCCACAGGGCGGCCGAATATGAAGGACTTCATAGGCAGGATATGGCCTGGTGAACTCCTGCCCAGTAGCTACTTTGGCCTGATCAAGCGGATGGTGGATGCCTGCCCGCGGCTTGAAGTGATCAAGCGATCCGTTTGCATCGAAGGTGCCCGCCGAGCCTTTGCCCGCGTCAAGGTGCATTGGGGCAAGCTGGATGCGGAGAAGCTGGTCAAGGACGGGCCGCCGGAGGGCAAGGCGCATTGCCATCCTGAAATGTACTACGATGGCGTGATGAAGGGTGCTCGTCTCATCGCCAATGAGTGTACCAAGGACGCCATTTTGGAATGAATTCACTTCTGTCATGTTTGTAATTAAAGACGAAGTTACTTGCGCTATGTAGCGCTTTTGTTATTTAAAATATTACCTTCTGTGTGGCTGTTTATAAAATTCTGAAAATAGGCCAGTCGTCGGCTTCCTCCCCCACGTAACTAGTACTGGGGTGTTCGTGGAAAACCCGGACACTCTTTATCCAAATGTTTGGTCCCTTAAGAAGGTGTCCGGCGCAGTGAACAAGGCAATCGGACTATGCGGCTTTATAACTTTCACTTAACCATAGAAGTCTACAATTTTAAATTTCGGCGAAGCCCCTAGAATCCGGAAGGCCGAACCGGGGCGCTATACACGCCTAGATCGGACGAAGCCGATTTATCGCCTAAAGCGGAAAATCTTTAAGGATTTTAAAACCTCTCGAACAGCGACCAGCTCTCGCCACATCATGTCGGTCAGTTTTAGGCTTTCTCTATTGAGGTGCTCGTCCGGAAGAACCGGGACACAATCGCAGTAGTTCTCCCTGCGCTACCTTAGCCGATATAACGGAACGTAAGGCACCAAAACAAGGGAGCCGGGCTATCCCAATCAGAGACCCAAGACATGATTCGGAGCTGATGAATATAGTGCTATAAGTTCGGGGTGCCGCACTGTTGAAAGTGTTCGGACTTTATTTGCCATATTACAGGGCACCATGAGAAGCCCCTGGCAAACTGACCGCACCAAGGTGTACGGATGCAATATCAAATGAACATTTATAAAAGAAAAAATTCTCAAATAAGAATAATAAGCTGACGCTATATATAATCCCCCATTGATGAAAAATACGTTTAAGCGTACGTTTACAATGGATGCGTTAAGCAGAGATAAAATAGGACTATTTAACATGTCCTATCCAGTAAGGTGCTGTGTTCGGATAGATAAAGCAGGTATAATGATCGTAAATAAATTCCACCGGTATTTCCTTCCGTGCATAACGCCCTGTTGCCTCCTTGGATGCCTCTCCCCTATAAGTCCGCAATTCGGCTCTTTTGAGGATGCTGCCCCAACGCGGTGTCCGAAAGGTAAGAGGGAAAGAGTATGAAGGTATTTGGCGGTTACCCGCACTATTTATCGAAGTCGTTGATGCGCCTCCGCCTATTCCCATGGTATTTTGAGTGCGTAATTGTGTGCGCGTGGCGCGAATGCTGCTTTTGGAGGGGCTTGAGCGGAGGTCGGACTGCTAATCACGCTCTTGGCGTTCTCGATGATCCTGTTATGGGTGCTCCGGACTCGCTTGACCGTGCTCGAAGTTGTCACCGGATTGGTTTGTCGGAGTAGGCCGCATTGTACTTCTGCCGCGAGGGCTGCCGTATGCTCTTCTGTTCGAAGGGAGCGGTCCATATTTCTGTTGATAGTGATGACCCCGCGCGGTCCTGGCATCTTGAGCTTGAGGTATGCATAATGTGGTACCGCATTGAATCTAGCGAACGCGGTTCGTCCGAGCAGTGTGTGCTAACCACTGTGGAAAGGGACGATGTCGAAGATTAACTCTTCGCTCCGGAAGTTGTCCGGGGATTCGAAGACCATTTCCAGTGTTATAGAGCCCGTACAGCGGGCCTCTACTCCAGGAATTACACCCTTAAAGGTGGTTTTAGTGGGCTTGATCCTTGAAGGGTCAATGCCCATTTTGGCGACCGTGTCCCGATAAAGGTGTTCAGTTGCCGCCGGCCCATAAGGACTCACGTGAGGTGGAATCCGTCAATGATTGGGTCTAAGACCAATGCGGCCGAGCCGCCATGACGGATGCTAGTAGGATGATCCTTACGATCAAAGGTGATCGGACAAGCTGACCATGGGTTGAATTTGGGGCGATCGCTCCATCGCATAGACGCCCCTTAGTGCCCGCCTGCTCCCCGCTTGGGGATGTGCGTGGTGTAGATCATGTTGACCCGTTTTTCACACGGGGAATTTCCTCTGTCCCCCGTGTTGGACGTCGTGGCTCCTCCTCGTCGTCAGCGGCAGCCCTTGTCCTTGTCTTGGCGTTTATCTTGCCGGCCTGTTTGAATACCCAGCAATCTCTATTGGTGTGGTTGGCTGGCTTGTCCGGTGCCATGAATTTGGCACGAAGCGCCCAAAGATGTGGTCCGCATCGGACGGTCCCTGATTATTTCTTTTGAACGGCTTCTTCCGCTGACCGGGCTTGGATCCGTTGAATCCGGCATTGACTGTCGTGTCTTCAGTGTTGTCACCGTTGTTCCGTCGCTTATGTCTGTTACGCCGTGGCTTGCCGTTATTGTCGCGGCCATCCGAATTGCCAGAATGTGGCGTAGTGCTGTTGGAGCCAACCAACTGTCCTCGCCCGCGCAAAAACGAGTCATTAGTGTTGTGAGAGCTGCCATGGACTTGGGGTTTTCCTGGCCGAGGTGTCGAGCGAGCCACTCGTCACGGATATTATGCTTAAAAGCCGCCAGGGCTTGGCGTCCGGACAGTCAACTATTTGGTTCTTTTTAGTTAGGAACCGAGTCCGCATTTCTGGCTGACTCTTCGGGCTGTTGAGTAATGTGGCTCAAGTCATCAGCGTCGGGTGGTCGCACATATGTGCCCTGGAAGTTGTCGAGTAATGCGTCTTCCAGGTTTTCCCAATTGCCAATGGAATTTGCTGGCAGGCTGTTTAGCCAATGTCGGGCTGGTCCTTTGAGCTTAAGGGGAAGATACTTGATGGCGTGTAGATCGTCTCCGCGGGCCATGTGAATGTGGAGAAGAAAATCTTCGATCCATACTGCGGGGTCTATTGTGCCATCGTATGATTCGATGTTTACGGGTTTGAACCCTTCTGGGAATTCATGATCCATTACTTCGTCAGTGAAGCAGAGGGGGTGCGCGGCGCCTCTGTGCTGGGCTATGTGGCTACGCAAGTCGAATTGCTCTGGGTGGCTATATTCGGCCCGGCCGGACTTGTTGAAGGTGTGTCCGGCGTGACGGTCCTCGTCAGCGCCGAGGCGCCGCCTCGCCGATCCGTGATATCGATCTTGGTTGTCCCGTTTGTTGCCCCGGCCGTAGTATGTTGGCGTGGGGGTGTTGGCTGGTATGCGGACTGGTATGCCGTTTATCCTGCCACGAGGTGGCCGGTCGGCCGTATGGTGCTCGAGTCTATATTCCTACCGCCGTGACTTCATCCATCTCAGATATGAGCAGGTCTTGATCAGCTTGGAGTTGTCGCCGCTTCTTTTTCGTGCTCCTCGCAGCGGGCTATAAGCCGACGCAGCGCCTCTGCTCTACGGGATCCTCGTGCACGCCCGAACTCGTCGTCGCCGAGGCTAATCTCGCTCTTGAGGGGGGCATGTAGCTGTCCTCCTCCGGGTATTCGTCTGCCGTCGCTCTTCCGGGCTGACTCGCTCATCCTCTGCTCGGCTGCTCAAGGCGGGCTGATCGTGGTTGTATTCTTCTTCGGCACCATTCGGATTGTTTTCGTCTCCTGGGCCGGTATTGCTGTGGCGGGGCTTGGAGTGGCGCCGACGACGCCCATTCTTTGCTTTTTTCCCTGAGGTTTTATCCTGAAGGAAATATGCCCTAGAGGCAATAATAAAGTTATTATTTATTTTCTCATATCATGATAAATGTTTATTATTCATGCTAGAATTGTATTACCCGGAAACATGATACATGTGTGAATACATAGACAAACATAGTGTCACTAGTATGCCTCTACTTAACTAGCTCGTAAATCAAAGATGGTTAAGTTTCCTAACCATAGACATGAGTTGTCATTTGATTAACGGGGTCACATCATTAGGAGAATGATGTGATTGACCTGACCCATTCCGTTAACTTAGCACTTGATCGTTTAGTATGTTGCTTTTGCTTTCTTCATGACTTATACATGTTCCTATGACTATGAGATTATGTAACTCCCGTTTACCGGAGGAACACTTTGTGTGCTACCAAACGTCACAACGTAACTGGGTGATTACAAAGGTGCTCTACAGGTGTCTCCAAAGGTACTTGTTGAGTTGACGTATTTCAAGATTACGATTTGTCACTCCGATTGTCCGAGAGGTATCTCTGGGCCCTCTCGGTAATGCACATCACTATAAACCTTGCAAGCAATGTAGCTAATGAGTTAGTTACGGAATGATGCATTACGTAACGAGTAAAGAGACTTGCCGGTAACGAGATTGAACTAGGTATTGAGATACCGACGATCGAATCTCGGGCAAGTAACATACCGATGACAAAGGAACAACGTATGTTGTTATGCGGTTTGACCGATAAAGATCTTCGTAGAATATGTAGGAGCCAATATGAGCATCCAGGTTCCGCTATTGGTTATTGACCGGAAACAGTTCTAGGTCATGTCTACATAGTTCTCGAACCTGTAGGGTCCGCACGCTTAACGTTACGATGAAAGTGTTATTATGAGTTTATGGTTTTTGATGTACCGAAGGTAGTTCGGAGTCTCAGATGTGATCACGGACATGACGAGGATTCTCGAAATGGTCGAGACATAAAGATTGATATATTGGACGACTATATTCGGACACCAGAATAGTTCCGGGGGTTATCGGATATATATCGGAGTACCAGGGGTTACCGGAACCCCCCCGGGAACTAATGGGCCTTGTTGGGCCCTAGTGGAGAGAGAGAGGGGCCAGCCAGGGCAAGAGGCGCGCCCCCTCCCCTTGAGTCCGAATAGGACAAGGAAGGGGAGGGCGGCGCCACTCTTGCCTTTCCCCTCTCCCGCTCCTTCCTTCCCCCCTCCTTCTTGGACTAGGAAAGGGAGGGGCAAACCTACTTGGAGTAGGTTTCCCCCTCCTAGGGCGCGCCACCCCCTTGGTCGGCCCCCTCCTCCTCCCCCCTTTATATATGGAGGAGGGGGGCACCCCATAGACACACAAGTTGATCTTCGTGATCGTTCTTAGCCGTGTGCGGTGCCCCCCTCCGCTATATTCCACCTCGGTCATATCGTAGCGGTGCTTAGGCGAAGCCCTGCATTGATAGAACATCATCACCGTCACCACGCCATCATGCTGACGGAACTCATCCCCGACACTTTGCTGGATCGGAGTCCGGGGATCGTCATCGAGCTGAACATGTGCTAAAACTCGGAGGTGTCATAGTTTCGGTGCTTGATCGGTCGGGCCGTGAAGACGTACGACTACATCAACCGCGTTGATATAACGCTTCCGCTTTCGGTCTACGAGGGTACGTGGACAACACTCTCCCCTCTCGTTGCTATGCATCACCATGATCTTATGCGTGTGCGTAGGAAATTTTTGAAATTACTACGTTGCCCAACATATCCTCCGCTGCCTCATCGCCATTTGTTTCCTTGAGTGTCCACCATATATATATATATATATATATATATATATATATATATATATATATATATATATATATATATATCATAAGAAGAGGTGGCTATCCACCGCCCAGGAGCGGTGGTTCATGTTCTTCTCCTGCATCGTCAGTCCATACCGCCGATGTCTTCGGAGTCGAAGTTCAGTACCTTGGTTAAATCATCGACCGTGGCAATGAAGTGGGTGGTGGGTGGGCAACGAATTCCTTTGTCGCCTGCCTCCCACTCGAGCCGGACATAGTTCGCGAAGAGCCTCCTGACAAAGAGAGAGACTTTAATGAGTCCAGCATGTCGCCAAAGGGCGAGTGCTGGAAGATATCCGCAGCGGTGAACTCCATTACCGGAGCCCATCCTGGCCCGACGGGCTCGGGAGTGCTCGGACTGGAAACAACATCCGGATACGAATCCAAGGGTCCAGAGTCACAGGCCACCGCTGAGGTAAGACCCGTGTTCGGCTCCACCGCCGATGAGTGTGCGACCTGTGGGGCGGGGTCCATCCCTCCGTCCTTAGGCAGCGCAGCCTGCTCCGGATCTAGGTCCGGGATACTACGGGTGATACCCGAAGCTTCGTCGACGGCAGGTCTAAGCCGTGCTCGTCGTGGATCGTCCCGTGCTCTGGCATAGGCCCCAATCCATCGAAGATCAAGTCTCCGCGGATGTCCGCCTTGTAGTTCGTGTTTCGAACCTGATCTGGTGGCTGTGGGCGTGGTGTCGATCTGCTTCCAGATGGCCCAATGAAGTTGGGTTCTGATGCGAAGCCGCCGAACACGAAGATCTGTCCGGGGAGGAAAGTCTCGCGCTGAACAGCGTCGTTGATGATGATTGAAGGAGCCATCGAGCCTGATAGCGACGACACAGAGGAACTCTCAATGAAAGCACCAATGTCGGTGTCAAAACCGGCGGATCTCGGGTAGGGGGTCCCGATCTGTGCATCAAGGCTGATGGTAACAGGAAGCAAGGGACACAGATGTTTACCTAGGTTCGGGCCCTCTCGATGGAGGTAAAACCCTACTTCCGCTTGATTAATATTGATGATATGGGTAGTACAAGAGTAGATCTACCACGAGATCGTAGAGGCTAAACCCTAAGAGCTAGCCTATGATGGTATGATTGTAATTGTGATCGGCCTTCTAGGACCAACCTCTCCGGTTTATATAGACACCGAGAGGGCTAGGGTTTACATGGAGTTGGTTACAAGGAAGGGAACACAATATCCGGATCGCCAAGCTTGCCTTCCACACAAAAAGAGTCCCATCCGGACACGGGCCGAAGTCTTGAGTCTTGTATCTTCACGCTTCAATAGTCTGGACGTTGTACACAGTCCGGCAGTCCGGATACCCCCTAATCCAGGACTCCCTCAGCCATCGCCCCCTCGACGCCCCCGAACCCTTTAGTTTGATTTGGGATATCCATCTGCCCTGAAGATCCGGATCTTCATGTGGCAATGGATTCGCGGCTGCCTCCCAACTGGCGTGGAGGTCCGTAAGCGTAATGAACCTGGGAACGGGATGTGCCCCTTGTGCGATACGGTGGAGGATGCTAACCACATCTTCTTCTCGTGCTCTGGCTCAGTTCCTTTGGTCTCGCTCATGAGACGGTTGGGGGCCGATGGTGTAACACCAACTTCCCCGACCGCTTATGGAAATCCATGCCTCCCCTCGCCATCGCCATATCAGATGGCTCTGCGTTGGGGTCCTTGCCTGGACGCTCTGGACCGTTCGCAATAAGCTTGTCATTCAGAAGGTCCCTCTTCGACGTGCTACTGACGCCATCTTTAAAATGTGTGGATACTTGCAGCTCTGGCGGCCGCTTAGCCGCCCCCAGGATCGGGACGTCATCAACAACCTCATCGCCGACCTTCGCTCGATGGCCTTCAGCTTGGCGCCCCCGCTTCCCCCGCCACCCCCGGAGCCAGACTAGATGCCGTGCCGCACCCTCCGTGTGCGTGCCTTTTTTTGCTTTTCAGGGCTTGTTGAGCTGTGCCCTCAGCATTAACCCTATTTGACTACTTGCCGTGTTAGACCTTTGTGTGTTTGTGTGTGTTGGCGAACTTTGTTGGATGCAGTGGCGAAGGCAGGAATAATTTATAGGTGTGGCGGAGTTCATGAGGGAAAAACCAATGTACAATATAACTATGTGCCGCTCGTTTCGCCTCGCTTTGCCCGTGGCCGCTGCCATGCCAGTCCGGACGCCTAATATCCCATGGTTGCTCTCCAATCATTGTGTTACTCGATCCTCTCGTGCGTGCCCTAGGACCCAGCCGGCTAGGGACGGCAGGCCGACCAGGGAAGAATCACACGAAGCTATGTAGGGTCGCGAGTTTGGAGGAGTAGCGGTGCTGAGTGCCACATCCAATGGGTATTCAAAGTCCAGAATGAAAATGGAACACATAAAGGTTCAAAATTTGTTCACTGCAGAACACAAACATTTTACGGTTTGTCGGTGTTGAATTAATCTTCTTTGAAGCATGCTTCCATTTTTTTCTAGAATCGCTTATTCATATCTGTACTTACTACTCCACAGAACTACTAATCGAATTCCCCTAGAAAACAACTAATAAATTTCTTTTTTATGTTTACTAGTTTATGGACTAAAAAATGGACAAAGGGAGTACAAATTTTTGAACCAACACGGCCACGATCCTCACCTTGGCGTCATTGCTTCCGGCTTCGCCGTCGCTACTCGCTAGCACATAGGCATCAAGCTCATCGCTGCTCTGCACCCCAGGTGTCACGCGCCACCTAATTCGCTGCAGTGCCACCCGCCCGCCCGCGTTGGCCGAGCATGGTCGCCGCCGGAATCGCCAGAATCGAGAGCTAGATCGTGCCCCTATTCCAGAATCATGGTTGTGTTCATGTGACTTCCACATCAGTGGACATGATTTGTAGCGTAGATGGACTGCTAGAGGTTGGAGCTGGGCTGCTACATGCAGGTAGGTGGGCTGCTGGGAGGATAATTGGGCCATGGGCTATGCAGTTCGACGCTCCTCTGGGAGTGTTCTCCTCGTCCAAACTGACAAAACTGAACTGAGCTCAAATCTTCAGGCAAGTACAGTATGTATATGCAGTATTTTTGCCAAATTTTAGGTATGGCGGCTGCCAAACCTCGCCATATAGCTGGCTCCGCCCCTGGTTGGATGTTGGGCTTTATCTATAAAGTGGGGCGAAAGCCTTTTTCGGTAAGCTAATTCTGAACCCCAAATGACAAAAACTTGTTTTAATTACATCATTATTTAAATAAACTAATTTAGGAAACATTGCTGACCAGATACGAATTCTTGGATGAGTTGCAGGAGCCAGCAATAGTTTAACTATTTTGTCGTTTACTCCTTGACAACTAATGATGTACTAGCATGATTACTGGGCTGTTGAGGCATTTGGGCTACTAATCTTTAGTTGGGCCAAGAAGTCCAAAACGGGAGCTCGAAGAGGCAGGTTTCTAATGATTCCTTGTTAACTTGTTTAGTCCCACCTCGCCCGTGCAAGCAGCACAGTCGGCCAAGATAGCTATAAGAGGAGGCGGAGGGCAGCACTTTGAAGTATACCTTTCTCGGCCTTTTGGCTAAGATCAAGTGTAGTATCTGTTCTTATCAGTTTAATATCTGATATGTGGGCCATGTGCCCACAATGATATTAAATTTATTTTTTATAGGGGAGGGTCCACCACACTAGCTTGCTAGTGGGGCCCTCATATGTCGCCTGGGTGTTGCACTATCGCCCAGGCCAGGCGTACCCCAACCAATACAAACTAAACAATTTTAGACTTGTTTGGACTCAGCTGAAAGCAATTTGGCGTATCAAGCAGGTTATCCATAAAAAGTATAAAATCAAGCAGAAATTTTTGATAGGATGATTCAACTTTATTTTCACTTGGAAGCATTATCTAAATAGATTTTCCTATGAATGTGTGAGATTGCTTTCCTTCTGAACAGAACCTGTCTATCAAGTTGTATATGTTGTTAGAGTTTATCTTCTGAATATTTGCAGGTGATGGCTTTCTGTACTATACTCGGTTCAGTAGAATAGCACTGCACCCTATCTCAAGAATGCATATCAATCAAAGAGGTTTATTTGCAATCACCTGAAATCAGTTTCTTGTTCTAGGTGTATCATCAAACAGAAGACAAGGATGGTTCAACTTGTTATCACTTGGGAAGCATTATCTAGATTAGATTTGCCTATGAACGTGTCAGATTGTGTTACTTCTGAGTAGAACCTGTCTCTCTCTTTTTTTTTAATGGAACTATCTATCAATATTTGTGTGCTGCTTAGTTGATCTTCTGAATATTTGCAAGTGATGGCTGTCGGTACTATTCAATTCAACAGGATAGCACAGCATCCCTATGTAAAAATGCATTTTCCAAGTTGTACGAATATCTGTACTTCACATTTAGCATGACATTGTGGCTGACTCTTTGTAAGCTTGTGAATATGGTATGAACTTTGCTGAGAATTCTCTGCCAGCTTATTTAACGACATTTTTATTCCATGCTTGCAATGAGACTGATATTGAGCAGATTACTTGTCGTTTCAATAGCTTTCACAGATTCATCAAGTTTTTTATGTTAAATCCCAGCACACCCAAACTTTTGTTTTGTTCAGATTTTTAAACAAAACTAATTTAGGAAACCTTGCTAATACAAGCTGAGATATGAATTCTTGGATGAGCTGCCAGATGCTAGCAATAGTTAATTAATTATGTCCTTTTGACTTGCGGTGGCAACATGACTGATTCCTCCGAGACATATCGGAATCGGCCTAGTTGCTCGTCAGCTTAGTTGAACATTTCTCTGGGTTATAGTTCCATTGATGCTGGTTGTACCTTAGGTCCTTCCCAGTTGACAACAATATGGCAATGACCAGTGTAGTACAGTGGGTCAGTTTTGAGAAAGAAAGAACGAAAGTATTGCTGTACATGTGGCTACTATTACACTCTTCTGATTAGGAAATACAAACAAATAGTTTCAATAGCTTTCACAGGTCCATCAAGTTGTTGAAGTTAAATCCTTGCCGACCCAGATGACAAAAGCTTGCTTTTTATTACGTTTTTTACTAAATTAATTTATGAAACGTGCTAATTCAGGCTAAGATATGTCCTCTTTTGCTAATTCAGAAAAACGTTCCTAATTCAGGCTAAGATATGTCCTCTTTTTTATTTGCAAAAAAAAGATATGTCCTCTTTTGCCACTTGACAGATCAGAAAGTACTCCCGTGAGGCCATGGCCATGTGTCTGAACTAAGAGGCCAAGTTATTGGGCTGCTGAGACATCTTTTTTTCTTTCAAAAAGGCTGTTGAGACACCTGGGCTGCTATAGTTCAGCTGGGCCAACAAGTCCAAAACGAGAGAAAATAGTCAGTACGCACAGGGACAGGTTTCTAATGACTCATTGCGGTTTAGTACCACCTCGCCCGCGCAGCACAACGGAGCTGTTGAGAGAGCTATAAAAGGAGACCCAGGCCATCACTCCAAAGCATACCTTTCTCGGCCTTTTGGCTAAGATCAAGTGTAGTATCTGTTCTTATCAGTTTAATATCTGATATGTGGGCCATGTGCTCACAACGATATTAAATTTATTTTTTGTGGGGGATCCACCACACTAGCTTGCTAGTGGGGCCCTCTTGTGTCGCCTGGGTGTTGCACTACTCCCTAGGCCAGGTGCACCCCAACCAATACAAAGCAAAAATTTGGTAGTACCTAAAACTCGAAAATGTGTGGGAAGATCCACCACAGTGGTTCCATCTCTCTTTGTTTTCTTATCTGAAATTCTGAATAATATGGCTTGCATCAAGCATGTTTTCTTTAGATGCTTATGTTGTCCATGTCAGGTGTTTTAGTGAATGCGCATTCTAAGGGCTAGGATGACAATTTTATAGCTTAACAGAGCTGGTGCCCTGTGCTCTTGCATGTTTTGGATGCTGTGTACTTCTGGGTTCAAATAGTCAGGATAGCGTGAGTACTCGCAGGGGCAAAATAACTAAATCTGATATGCTCTTTCTGTAAGCGTGGTGTGTGGCTGTACTATGATTTATTTTTCCAGTTCTTCGACTGTCACTCAGTGATCGGCGCAGGGTGCTTGATAATACACATTTACATTTGTGCTCTGATTGAGAGAAACAGTAGGCGGGCTGGCTGGCGCTCAGTGGCGAAGGCAGGAATAATTTATAGGTGTGGCGGAGTTCATGAGGGAAAAACCAATGTACAATATAACTATGTGCCACTCGTGCTCTGCCTCGCCTGCGTGGTCAGCTGCCATGCCAGTCCGGACGCTTCCAATATCCCATGGTTGCTCTCCAATCATTGTGTTACTCGATCCTCTCGTGCGTGCCCTAGGACCCAGCCGGCTAGGGACGGCAGGCCGGGACCAGGGAAGAATCACACGAAGCTATGTAGGGTCGCGAGTTTGGAGGAGTAGCGGTGCTGAGTGCCACATCCAATGGGTATTCAAAGTCCAGAATGAAAATGGAACACATAAAGGTTCAAAAATTGTTCACTGCAGAACACAAACATTTTACGGTTTGTCGGTGTTGAATTAATCTTCTTTGAAGCATGCTTCCATTTTTTTCTAGGATCGCTTATTCATATCTGTACTTACTTACTACTCCACAGAACTACTAATCGAATTCCCCTAGAAAACAACTAATAAATTTCTTTTTTATGTTTACTAGTTTATGGACTAAAAAATGGACAAAGGGAGTACAAATTTTTTGAACCAACACGGCCACGATCCTCACCTTGGCGTCATTGCTTCCGGCTTCGCCGTCGCTACTCGCTAGCACATAGGCATCAAGCTCATCGCTTTTCGCTCTGCACCCCAGTGTCACGCGCCACCTAATTCGCTGCAGTGCCACCCGCCGCCGCCGCGTTGGCCGAGCATGGTCGCCGCCGGAATCGCCGTAACCGAGAGCTAGATCGTGCCCCTATTCCGTAACTGCGGTTGTGTCTGCGTGACTTCCACATCAGTGGACATGATTTGTAGCGTAGATGGACTGCTAGAGGTTGGAGCTGGGCTGCTACATGCAGGTAGGTGGGCTGCTGGGAGGATAATTGGGCCATGGGCTATGCAGTTCGACGCTCCTCTGGGAGTGTTCTCCTCGTCCAAACTGATGAAACTGAACTGAGCTCAAATCTTCAGGCAAGTATAGTATGTATACGCAGTATTTTTGCCAAATTTTAGGTATGGCGGCTGCCAAACCTTACCATATAGCTGGCTCCACCCCTGCTGGCGCTCTGTTTTAGCGCTCAAAGATGAACAAGATGACACAAAATAGAACAGCAACTTTGACCGGACAAACTACTCCCTCTGTAAACTAATATAAGAGTGTTTAGATCACTACTTTAGTGATCTAAACGCTCTTATATTAGTTTACGGAGGGAGTACAATTCTATGAAGTTCCCATACATGTTGTCTTAAGAAGCCCAAGGGATTGCGCTTTTCTTGACTCGGCTAGTCAACACTTGACCCATTTATGTTGACGTAGTAGCATCTGAAACTATCTCCGGACAAGAAAATGGCGGCTACAATTGCTGCTGCTGATCAAATAATTAACAGTTCTGAAGTTTCTGTATGCCCCTTAACCTGCTTGCTTTTCCTTTTTTTTTTTTTTGACAAATGCTAGCTTAAGCTGCTGGTATGATAGTGACATGGCATGACATCTTTTTTGCTAACCAGGATGACACCCTGATGAAAGGGAGACCCGATGTGATTTGATCCTTTTCTTCTGCACTGTATTATCTCCTTGTGGTTTGGAGCCCCCTTTTCCCAGTAACTTTTTGGTCAGCACTTCTCTTATTAACCTATCGATTGCTATGTTAAATGAACTTTTTCCAAGAACGTTCCCCTGCTTAGGGCCTCCTTGCTTGATTCATAGGAAAAGGGAAGGGAAAACATAAGAATAGTTTTTTTTTCCTATGGTGGTACTGTTCATCAATTTGATTCACAGGAATAGACTATAAGGAAAAAAAAGGGTTCCGTTAGATTGAGTTTCATAGGGAAAATAAAGGAATTTTACAATCTTTTCTAATCTCCCTTTTACATCCCTGTGCACAAAGAGCAAGGCAAAAATCATAGGTAGCATAATACTACTTCACCTTATTTTAATATATCCAGGATACACTTTGATATTAATTTGACCATATATTCAAGTTTTTGTGCTTTTCCTATTCCTGCAAATTGGACACCAATTATGCAGATTCGTACGTTTTCACAATCTTATGACTTGCACATGCAATCCTACCTTATTTATGTGTTTTTTTTAATACTAGTACCTCCGATAAAAAATATGTGTCGTGGTTTTAGTTTTTTGAACTAAAACCATGACACTTATTTTGGATCGGATGGAGTACGAATTAAAGAGGCACTAAATACATGAATAGGGAAAAAACAAAGGAATAGAGCGGCATGTCATCTAAGGTCAACTGATATATGATCTAGCTTTAGGTGATATAATGGAATACTTTTTTTGAAATACAAAACATGTTTAAAAATTCTGAAAATATTTGCAGACACACATCCTCAAAAGGTTTCAGCTCCTAATTCTACCTACACTTGTAGAGAAAAACCAAAATAAAAATAAAATAAACAGATGTGAATAGTGTCAAATACTATTCACCCAAAGCTGTTCACACAATTGAATTTATCATTTTTATATCTCTAACTGGAAATTGAGTTTTGAGCTGATTTTTTTAAGTTAAAGGCATACACCATAGGTATGTTGTCAAATAATTTTAGAATTTTTTGAATTATCTAAATATGATTTTTTTTTATTGATCCTACGATCTCACTTTTTTAGAGAAAAAGTATGCGTCCAACTTTACAAATAAAGCCAACAGGCAAGGATCCACAAGACCAACAGTAACCATACAAACGACAAGAGTTCAAGCCAACAACCAAGGCAGGCATGCCAAAACAAGTATCCGCGAAAGAGTTGGGGGCCCAAGCCACGCCTAGCCAGGACCGAACACAAGACCAGGCCAATTTAGCCAACACCAACCAAAGAAAATATGACCAGTATCCTCTAAACCATCACAAAGGGCACAACGATCAAAGCCAGGCCCATTCCTTTTGCAGATCTGGTTCATGGCCAGAAGACGACCTCTAAAAGCTTGCCAGAGGAAGATTTTGATCTTAGGCGGCACCCTGTCCTTCTAGACCGAGTTGAACTTGGTAGTATGGATGCCCGAAATAAGCCTAAAATACAAGGACTTAATAGAAAACCTCCCACAGCACGAGTCGGCCCAGACAACAGTGTCCTCCTCCTCCCTACGATCTCACCTAAAGAGAAGATTCTATTCTAGCCTCCTCCCCCCACCTCATCTTCCATACTATAAGAACCTTTCCAGTAGACTCCTTATAAACCCGCGAACTGTAAAATTCCGGCGACTATACGGGCTTGGCCATTTTTTTGACCAGACCATAGCCCGTATATAGTCTCCCGGCACATAAAAATATTTTACGGTGGCTCACAAACCCCCTCCTCTCCCCCACACGGTATGTCTACGGGTTCACGGACGCGATATGGGTCGAAAACCTATCCCCCCCGCCGCTGCGATTCCGCAATCCCCTCTCCTATTTCTCGCCGTCGGTGTGACGCCCCCGATTCAATCGTACACTAATCATGCACGCAAATGTGTACGATCAAGATCAGGGACTCACGGGAAGATATCACAACACAACTCTAAAACATAAATAAGTCATACAAGTATCATAATACAAGCCAGGGGCCTCGAGGGCTCGAATACAAGTGCTCGATCATAGACGAGTCAGCGGAAGCAACAATATCTGAGTACAGACATAAGTTAAACAAGTTTGCCTTAAGGAGGCTAGCACAAACTGGGATACCGATCAAAAGAGGCGCAGGCCTCCTGCCTGGGATCCTCCTAACTACTCCTGGTCGTCGTCAGCGTTTATTTTATATTAATTTTAAAAGATTTAAATCATTTTTAGGATTATTTAATTATTTTAAAACAACATTATCCAGAACAGTGTTTGCTGACGCCATCATGACGTCGGCATGATGTCAAGAATCAATGAGGTGTTGACCGTCAACTGACGTGTGGGTCCCGCATGTCATTGACTGTTAACTAACCTAACAGATTAATTAACTAAACTAGGTGATTAGGTTAATCTAATCAGGATTAGTTAAGTTAATTAATTAACTAATTAATATTTTATTTATTTATGTTTTTTTATTAAATCTTTTTTTAATTAAACATCTCAAGGGCCCGTCATTATGGCCCAAAGCCGCAAGCGGCACTGGCACTAGCGGGCAATGGGCGCCGAGCCTGATTGGGTCCGTAAGGCCAACCAGCCGCTGGCGAAGGCATCGAAGCGCTGCCCGGGCGACGGCGGCCGACGACGCGAGGCGAGGCGACGGATCGACGAGTAGGCCCGTGTGGGTTCACCATGACGGGTTCAAGGGCGCTGCCCGACGGGACACAAGCCCACGCAGCGGCCGGCGATGCCGGGCTTGGCAGGGGGGCCGGAAGCGGGGCGAGGGGGCAGAGGTAGGCGGGCGCAGGTGGGGAAAGAGGCAAGGCGCAGGGAGGGGTGTTGGGGAACGTAGTAATTTCAAAAATTTTCCTACGCACACACTGGACCATGGTGATGGCATAGCAACGAGAGGGGAGAGTGTCCGCCCACGCACTCAGAGACCGAAAGCGGAAGCGTTATAACAACGCTGTTGATGTAGTCAGACGTCTTCACGATCCGACCGATCCAAGTACCGAACGTCACGGCACCTCCGTGTTCAAAGACATCGCTCAGCTCGATGACGATCCCGGCTCCGATCCAAAGAAAGCGTCGGGGATGAGTTCCACAAGACGACGCGGCAGGACGATGATGATGCTCCACCGACGCAGGCCTTGCCTAAGCTCCGCGACGATATGACTTCACCGGCGCAGGCTTCGCCTAAGCTCCGCGACGATATGACCAAGTGGAATATGGTGGAGGGGGCACCGCAAACGGCTAAGGAACGATCCGTAGATCAACTTGTGTCTCCATGGGGTGCCCCCGCCTGTGATATAAAGGAGGGAGGGAGGAGGAGGCCGGCCCTAGGAGGGCGCGCCATGGGGAGTCCTACTCCCACCGGGAGTAGGATTCCCTTTCCTAGTCCAACTAGGAGTCCTTCCATGTATTAGGAGTAGGAGACAAGGAAGGGGAAGAGAGAAGGGAAGGAAGGAGGTGCGGCCCTCCCCTAGTCCACCCGGACTAGGCCATGGGGGCGCGCGGCCTGCCCTAGGCAGCCCCTCTCTCTTTCCGCAGGGCCCAATAAGGCCCAATACTTCTCCCCGGCAAATTCCGTAACTCTCCGGTACTCCGAAAAAGACCCGAATCATTCGGAACCTTTCCGAACTCCGAATATAGTCGTCCAATATATCGATCTTTACGTCTCGACCATTTCGAGACTCCTCGTCATGTCCCCGATCTCATCTGGGACTCCGAACTCCTTCGGTACATCAAAACTCATAAACTCATAATATAACTCGCTATCGAAACCTTAAGCGTGCGGACCCTACGGGTTCGAGAACTATGTAGACATGACCTAGAACTATTCTCGGTCAATAACCAATAGCGGGACCTGGATGCCCATATTGGCTCCTACATATTCTACGAAGATCTTTATCGGTCAAACCGCATAACAACATACGTTGTTCCCTTTGTCATCGGTATGTTACTTGCCCGAGATTCGATCGTCGGTATCCAATACCTAGTTCAATCTCGTTACCGACAAGTCTCTTTACTCGCTCCGTAATGCATCATTCCGTAACTAACTCATTAGCTACATTGCTTGCAAGGCTTATAGTGATGTGCATTACCGAGAGGGCCCAGAGATACCTCTCCGAGCAATCGGAGTGACAAAACCTAATCTCGAAATACGCCAACCCAACATGTACCTTTGGAGACACTGTAGTACTCCTTTATAATCACCCATTTACGTTGTGACGCTTTGGTAGCACCCAAAGTGTTCCTCCGTAAACGGAGTTGCATAATCTCATAGTTACAGGAACATGTATAAGTCATGAAGAAAGCAATAGCAACATACTAAACGATCGGGTGCTAAGCTAATGGAATGGGTCATGTCAATCAGATCATTCAACCAATGATGTGACCTTGTTAATCAAATGACAACTCCTTTGTCTATGGTTAGGAAACATAACCATCTTTGATTAACAAGCTAGTCTAGTAGAGGCATACTAGTGACACTGTTTGTCTATATATTCACACATGTATTATGTTTCCTGTTAATACAATTCTAGCATGAATAATAAACATTTATCATGATATAAGGAAATAAATAATAACTTTATTATTGCCTCTAGGGCATATTTCCTTCAGTCTCCCACTTGCACTAGAGTCAATAATGTAGATCACATCACCATGTGATTAACATCGATAGTTCACATCATCATGTGATTAACACCCATAGTTCACATCGCCATGTGACCAACACCCAAAGGGTTTACTAGATTCAGTAATCTAGTTCACATCGCTATGTGATTAACACCCAAAGAGTACTAAGGTGTGATCATGTTTTGCTTGTGAGAGAATCTTAGTCAACGGGTCTTTCATATTCAGATCTGTTATGTATTTTGCAATTTTCTATGTCTACAATGCTCGCACGGAGCTACTCTAGCTAATTGCTCCCACTTTCAATATGTATCTAGATCGAGACTTAGAGTCATCCAGATCGGTGTCAAAACTTGCATCGACGTAACCCTTTATTTACCTAACCTTTTGTCACTTCCATAATCGAGAAACATATCCTTATTCCACTAAGGATAATTTTGACCGCCATTGTCAAAGGATCTACTCCTAGATCACTATTGTACTCCCTTGCCAAACTCAGTGTAGGGTATACAATAGATCTGGTACACAGCATGGCATACTTTGTAGAACCTATGGCCAAGGCATAGGGAATGACTTTCATTCTCTTTCTATCTTTTGCCGTGGTCGGGTTTTGAGTCTTACTCAATTTCACACCTTGTAACACGTGCAAGAACTCTTTCTTTGACTGCTCCATTTTGAACTACTTCAAAATCTTGTCAAGGTATGTACTCATTGAAAAACTTATCAAGCGCCTTGATCTATCTCTATAGATCTTGATGCTCAATATGTAAGCAGCTTCACCGAGGTCTTTCTTTGAAAAACTCCTTTCAAATACTCCTTTATGCTTTGCGTAATAATTCTACATTATTTCCGATCTACAATATGTCATTCACATATACTTATCGTAAATGTTGTAGTGCTCCCACTCACTTTCTAGTAATTACAAGCTTCACCGCAAGTCTCAGATAAAACTATATGCTATGATCAACTTATCAAAGCATGTATTCCAACTCGAGATGCTTGCACCAATCCATAGATGGATCATTGGAGCTTGCATATTTTGTTAGCACCTTTAGGATTTACAAAACCTTCCGTTGCATCATATACAACTCTTCTTTAATAAATCCATTAAGGAATGCAGTTTTGTTTATCCATTTGCCAGATTTCATAAAATGCGGCAATTGCTAACATGATTCGGACAGACTTAAGCATAGATACGAGTGAGAAACTCTCATCGTAGTCAACATCTTGAACTTGTCGAAAACCTTTTGCGACAATTCTAGCTTTGTAGATAGTAACACTACTATCAGCGTCTGTCTTCCTCTTGAAAATCCATTTATATAATATGGCTTGCCGATCATTGGGCAACTCCATCAAAGTCCATACTTTGTTCTCATACATGGATCCCATCTCGCATTTCATGGCCTCAAGCCATTTCATGAATCTGGGCTCATCATCGCCTCCTCATAGTTCGTAGATTCATCATGGTCTAGTAACATGACTTCCGAACATGATTACCGTATTCACTGGTGCGGATCTTACTCTGGAAGACCTACGAGGTTTGTAGTAACTTGATCTGAAGTTTCATGATCATCATCATTAGCTTCCTCACTAATTGGTGTAGGAATCATCGAACTGATTTACGTGATGAACTACTTTCCAATTAGGGAGAAGGTACAATTACCTTATCAAGTTCTACTTTCCTCCCACTCACTTCTTTCGAGAGAAACTTCTTCTCTAGAAAGGATCCATCTTAGCAACGAATAACTTGCCTTCGGATCTGTGATAGAAGGTGTACCCAATAGTTACCTTTGGGTATTCTATGAAGACGCACTTCTCCGATTTGGGTTCGAGCTTATCAGTTGAAAACTTTTTCACATAAGCATCACAACTCCAAACTTTTAAGAAACGATGACTTAGGTTTACCGTTAAACCATAGTTCATACGGTGTCATCTCAACGGATTTAGATGGTGCCCTATTAAACGTGAATGCAATTGTCTCTAATGCATAACCCCAAAACGATATTGGTAAATCGGTAAGAGACATCATTGATCGCACCATATCAAAATAAAGTACGGTTATGACGCTCGGACACACCATTACGTTATGGTGTTCCATGTATGCGTGAGCCGTGAAACTATTCCACATTGTTTTATATGAAGGCCAAACTCGTAACTCAAATATTCTCCTCCACGATCGGATCGTAGAAACTTTATTTTCTTATTACGATGATTCTCCACTTCACTCTGAAATTATTTGAACTTTTCAAATGTTTCAGACTTGTGCTTCATTAAGTAGATATACTCATATCTGCTCAAATCATCTTGTGAAGGTTAGAAAATAACGATACTTGCCGTGAGCTTTAACACTCATCGGACCGCATACATCAAGATGTATTATTTCCAATAAGTCATTTGCTCGCTCCATTGTTCCGGAGAATGTAGTCTTTAGTCATCTTGCCCATAAGGCATGGTTCGCAAGCATCAAGTGATTCATAATCAAGTGATTCCAAAACCTATCAAGATGGAGTTTCTTCATGCGCTTTACACCAATATGACCTAAACGGCGATTACCACAAATAAGTTGCACTATCATTATTAACTTTGCATCTTTTGGCATCAATATTATGAATATGTGTATTACTACGATCGAGATCCAACAAACTATTTTTATTGGGTGTATGACCATTGAAGGTTTTATTCATTTAAAATGTAACAACAATTATTCTTTGACTTTAAATGAATAACCGCTTTTGAAATAAACATGATCAAATCATATTCATGTTCAACGCAAACACCAAATAACATTTATTTAGGTTTAACACTAATCCCGAAAGTATAGGGAGTGTGCGATGATGATCATATCAATCTTGGAACTACTTCCAACACTCATCGTCACTTCCCTTTAACTAGTCTCTGTTTATTCTCAGAACTCCTGCTTCGAAGTTACTAATCTTAGCAACCGAACGAGTATCAAATACTCGGGGCCATCAGTAAACACTAGTAAGGCACACATCAATAACTCATATATCAAATATAACCTTGTTCACTTTGCCATCCTTCTTATCCACCAAATATTCAGGGGTAGTTACGCTTCCAAAGGACCAGTTCCATTGCAGCAAAAGTACTCGGCCTCGTGCTTAGGTCTAGACTTGGGCTTCTTCACTCTAGCAGCAACTTGCTTGCCGCTCCTTTTGAAGTTCCCCTTCTTCCCTTTGCCATTTTCCTTGAGACTAGTGGTCTTGTCAACCATCAACACTTGATGTTTTTCTTGATTTCTACCTTCGCCGATTTTAGCATCGCCAAGAGCTCGAGAATCTTTTTCATCATCCCTTGCATACTATAGTTCATCACGAAGTTCTACTAACTTAGTGATGGTGACTAGAGAATTCAGTCAATCACTATCTTATCTGGAAGATTAACTTCCACTTGATTCAAGCGATTGAAGTACTCAGACAATCTGAGCACATGCTCACTAGTTGAGCGATTCTCCTCCATCTTTTAGCTATAGAACTTGTTGGAGACTTCATATCTCTTAACTCGGGTATTTGCTTGAAATATTAACTTCAATTCCTGGAACATCTCATATGGTCCATGACGCTCAAAACGCCTTTGAAGTCCCGATTCTAAGCTGTTAAGCATGGTGCACTAAACTATCAAGTAGTCATCATATTGAGCTAGCCAAACGCTCATAACGCCTCAGATTCTGCTCATATTGAGCTAGCCAAACGCTCATAACGCCCGTGCATCCGCTTCCCTGCAATAGGTCTGTCACCTAGCGGTGCATTAAGGACATAATTCTTCTCAAAGCAATGAGGATAAACCTCGATCACGGATCCAATCCGCATCATTGCTACTAACATCTTTCAATACAATTTTCTCTAGGAACACATATAAAAACATAGGGGAGCAACAACGCGAGCTATTGATCTACAACATAATTTACAAAATACTACCAGGACTAAGTTCATGATAAATTAAAGTTCAATTAATCATATTACTTAAGAACTCCCACTTAGATAGACATCTCTCTAGTCATCTAAGTGATTACGTGATCCAAATCAACTAAACCATGTCCGATCATCACGTGAGATGGAGTAGTTTCAATGGTGAACATCACTATGTTGATCATATCTACTATATGATTCACGCCGACCTTTCGGTCTCCGTGTTCCGAGGCCATATCTGCATATGCTAGGCTCGTCAAGTTTAACTCGAGTATTCTGCGTGTAAAACTGGCTTGCACCTGTTGTAGATGGACGTAGAACTTATCACACCCGATCATCACGTGGTGTCCGGGTACTACGAACTTTTAGCAACGGTGCATACTCGTGGAGAACACTTCTTGATAATTTTAGTGAGAGATCATCTTATAATGCTACCGCCAATCAAAGCAAGATAAGATGCATAAAGGATAAACATCACATGCAATCAATATAAGTGATATGATATGGCCATCATCATCTTGTGCTTGTGATCTCCATCTCCGAAGCACCGCCAGGATCACCATCGCCACCGGGCGCGACACCTTGATCTCCATCGTAGCATCGTTGTCGCTTCACGCCATCTATTGCTTCTACGACTATCGCTATCGCTTAGTGATAAAGTAAATCAATTACGTATGCGTTTGCATTTCATACAATAAAGCGACAACCATATGGCTCCTGCCAGTTCCGATAACTTGGTTACAAAACATGATCATCTCATACAATAAAATATAGCATCACGCCTTGACCATATCACATCACAACATGCCCTGCAAAAACAAGTTAGACGTCCTCTACTTTGTTGTTGCAAATTTTACGTGGCTGCTACGGGCTTAGCAAGAACCGTTCTCACCTACGCATCAAAACCACAACGATAGTTTGTCAAATAGACTCCGCTTTTAACCTTCGCAGGACCGGCATAGTCACACTCGGTTCAACTAAAGTTGGAGAAACCGACACCGCCAGCCAATGTGTGCAAAGCACGCCGGTAGAACCAGTCTCGCGTAAAGCGTACGCGTAATGTCGGTCCGGGCCGCTTCATCCAACAATACCGCTGAACCAAAGTATGACATGCTGGTAGGTAGTATGACTTATACCGTCCACAACTCACTTGTGTTCTACTCGTGCATATAACATCAACGCATAAAACCTAGGCTCGGATGCCACCGCTGGGGAACGAGTAATTTCAAAAATTTCCTACGCACACACGGGACCATGGTGATGGCATAGCAACGAGAGGGGAGAGTGTCTGTCCCACGCACTCGTGAGACCGAAAGCGGAAGCGTTATAACAACGCTGTTGATGTAGTCGCACGCCTTCACGATCCGACCGATCCAAGTACCGAACGTGACGGCACCTCCGTGTTCGACATCGCTCAGCTCGATGACGATCCCCGGGCTCCGATCCAGAAAGCGTCGGGGATGAGTTCCACAAGACGACGGCGTGGTGACGATGATGATGCTCCACCGACGCAGGCCTTGCCTAAGCTCCGCGACGATATGACTTCATCGGCGCAGGCTTCGCCTAAGCTCCGCGACGATATGACCAAGTGGAATATGGTGGAGGGGCACCGCAAACGGCTAAGGAACGATCCGTAGATCAACTTGTGTCTCCATGGGGTGCCCCCTGCCTCAGATATAAAGGAGGGAGGGAGGAGGAGGCCGCCCTAGGAGGGCGCGCCATGGGGAGTCCTACTCCCACCGGAGTAGGATTCCCTTTCCTAGTCCAACTAGGAGTCCTTCCATGTATTAGGAGTAGGAGACAAGGAAGGGAAGAGAGAAGGGAAGGAAGGAGGGGTGCGGCCCTCCCCTAGTCCACCCGGACTAGGCCATGGGCGCGCGGCCTGCCCTAGGCAGCCCTCTCTCTTTCCTGCAGGCCCAATAAGGCCCAATACTTCTCTCCGCGAATTCCCGTAACTCTCCGGTACTCCGAAAAATACCCGAATCATTCGGAACCTTTCCGAACTCCGAATATAGTCGTCCAATATATCGATCTTTACGTCTCGACCATTTCGAGACTCCTCGTCATGTCCCCGATCTCATCTGGGACTCCGAACTCCTTCGGTACATCAAAACTCATAAACTCATAATATAAGCATCGCCGAAACCTTAAGCGTGCGGACCCTACGGGTTCGAGAACTATGTAGACATGACCTAGAACTATTCTCGGTCAATAACCAATAGCGGGACCTGGATGCCCATATTGGCTCCTACATATTCTACGAAGATCTTTATCGGTCAAACCGCATAACAACATACGTTGTTCCCTTTGTCATCGGTATGTTACTTGCCCGAGATTCAATCGTCGGTATCCAATACCTAGTTCAATCTCGTTACCGGCAAGTCTCTTTACTCGTTCCGTAATGCATCATTCCGTAACTAACTCATTAGCTACATTGCTTGCAAGGCTTATAGTGATGTGCATTACCGAGAGGGCCCAGAGATAACTCTCCGAGCAATCGGAGTGACAAAACCTAATCTCGAAATACGCCAACCCAACATGTACCTTTGGAGACACCTGTAATACTCCTTTATAATCACCCAGATTAGTTGTGGCGTTTGCTAGCACCCAAAGTGTTCCTCCGTAAACGGAGTTGCATAATCTCATAGTTACGAGGAACATGTATAAGTCATGAAGAAAGCAATAGCAACATACTAAACGATCGGGTGCTAAGCTAATGGAATGGGTCATGTCAATCAGATCATTCAACCAATGATGTGACCTTGTTAATCAAATGACAACTCCTTTGTCTATGGTTAGGAAACATAACCATCTTTGATTAACAAGCTAGTCTAGTAGAGGCATACTAGTGACACTCTGCTTGTCTATATATTCACACATGTATTATGTTTCCTGTTAATACAATTCTAGCATGAATAATAAACATTTATCATGATATAAGGAAATAAATAATAACTTTATTATTGCCTCTAGGGCATATTTCCTTCAAGGGGCGCGGCCCGGCACGGTGCGGTGGTGCCGGAGCACGGCCAGGGGGAGCACGGCCCAGGCCGGCGTGAGGAGGCCGCGGCCCCGGGGCACAAGTGTGGGCGGAGGCAGAGTAGGAGGAGGGCCTCACATGGGGGTGTAGGGACCGGGGCAATGGGCGCGGGGGAGTTTGGGGAGGTCCGTTGTGGAGGAGGACGGGGACGACGTCGACGAGGAGGAGGCAGGCCGGCGATGGAGTGCTCCGGCGAGGCCCGTGGAGCTCCGGGCGGCGGAGACGGCGGGGTTTGAGCCGGGCGGCGGCGAGGGGCGCAAGGGCGATGCGGGGCTCAGCACGGTGGCTACCTCGCCGACAAACGGCAGCTGTGAGGCGGGTCGAAGAGGCGGCAAGGCGTCGAGCGACGCCGGCGACGGGAAAGGGCGATGGAGTGCCGCGGCGGCACCGATCCAGTGGGAGGAGTGGATCGAGGGCGGGAGTGGGGGAGGTTGTTCCCGGATCCAGATCGGATCGAGAGAGGGACGAGGGAGCGAGAGGGGTTGTGGGGGCGCGAGTGGGAGGGTGCGGCGCTAGGGTTTGGAGGTGGGGCGGTTAGTAGCCGAAGTGTGGATGGTGAGGCGGCTGGTGGCCAGGTGAGCCCACGAGGCCCAATGAAGTCTGTTGTTTCTTCTTCTTCTTTTTTTTAGCTTTGTTTGGTTTTTTTTCTCTTTTTCCTTTTTCTTTTTAATTTAATTTCCTTTCATGTTTTCATTCATTTTAAATATATAGGCCTTTTTATAAAAGCACGATTCCTTCACCATAATTGCCCAGGCATTTACTGGCGCACTTCGAACATTTTAGTTTACCATTTTGAAAACTTTTATTGTTTGTCAATATTTTAAATTTGAATTTGAATCGATTTCGAACTAACACGAGATTAACATCAGTAACCGTGGTGACGTGACATCGTTTAACGTGGGATTACTGTAGCCTAATTATCTGGGCGTCACAGTCGGTGAGTCGAATCCGCCTCTACACGCGACCACGTGGCGCGGGATGTGGAGCTCGGGCCGCAGCTCCGGCGGTAGCGACGACCCCGGGCGGCATCGGTGTGTCAGAGCGGACGGTGCGAGGAAGCGAGCCGGTAAGTACACCAACCGTGGCCTAGAGCCGCCGCCGTCGCTCCTCCGCCGCGAGACGGAGGAGTACGACTATCGGCAGGGGTGTCTGTCCTTCGGCGCGGGCAGCTCCTCCGCCGAGGGCGGGGGGGGGGGTCGATTCCCGTATGCCGCTCCTCATGCCGGTTAAAAGGGAGCTGGAGAAGCGGTCGAACCTCCGCGCGGTGAAGAGGGAGCTCGAGGCGGAGCCGGTGCGGCCGGGCGGTAGCTTCATCGGACCGGAGGATTTCCTCCTCCCGGGGGAGGCGGACATCTTCGAGCGGGCCATCACTGAGCACAGTGCGCGGGAGGAGGAGGCGGCGGAACAGCGCCGTCGATCTCTTGAGCTCGACGACGTCCTCCTTGAGCAGGGGCACGCGAAGGAGCAAGAGTTCGTCGACAACCAAGAGGCATGATGCCGCGAAGCCAAGGCACATGACGACATCTACGTCGACCTCGTCTCCTCTAACGAGGACTGAGCTCCTCCACCGCCGCAGCGTCGCCGCCGCACCCGCGGGCTCCGGTGAGCCCCATCTTGGCCAGTTTAGGGTATGGTAGGCCAACGCACAATATGAAAATCAATGAACTATATGTATGTATGAATGAACATCTCTATTATATGTATATATGAATGATCATCTTTACTGTTTCTTGTTCATTCCTTGCGAAACATTTTTTTTCAAAATTTACAGTTTCATATAAGGTTTCTGCTCGGTCGCAGCCAAAATCATCCCTTATAAGAGGGCAAACGCGACCCGTAAACCCCTTATAAGGGCTAGCCTTATAAGGAGTCTGCTAGAGATGCTTTAAAATTAGTACGAGTGTTTGATTGTGTATATACAAAATGTAGGATTTTCCATACGAGGTTGGAGTGGGTGAAATTTTTTCTATAAAAATAGTATAAATGAATCCTAAGAAAAATTTCCTATAGAATATCACTTCTTCTTTGGCACAACCCCCCTAAACACATCAACGGAGGAGATCTCTTCATACCCCTTCATAATAAAGGGTATAATGGTCTTTTCCCGCATTGGAAATCCAAAAAATTCTTAATGAGGCACGAACCGAGCACAGAACCTCCCGCGCAAACACCGAGGAGGTAAACCACTCCATCAAGGAAGTCATCATGCCTAATTGGCAGCGCGGAAATTTAAAAACTATTCTCCGAGTTTAGGAAACTTGCCATGCAGTATTAAATATCATGGCGAGATAAGGGCTGCGACGTTAATAGGAACCGGCCGTGTAGGCGTTTGCTTTTACAACAGATTAGCATGCATGTCATGCAGCCTTTATTAGCGTGAGTTTTGTGGCAGCTATGATTACGGACATTAATTAACATAGGAAAGGAAACGAACCGCACGCGATTACTGGTGAGAATTACACGTATTTAGTTCCCGTGCGACGAAGCCTTGGTCCTAGAGTTTTGGTCATTGTGCCCAATATGCCAGGCGGGGAGAGTATGAACGACGACCTATTTGAACTTTTTTGGAATTTTGAACGTAACTTTTTTTAAACGCGAACAAATTTTTTAAAATTTGAATAATATATGAAAAAGGCAAACATATTTTTTGAAAGTCGAACACATTTTGAAACTCCGAACAAATTTTGAAAAATGGGAAAACTGAATTCCAAACAATTTTAAAACTCTGAACTTTTTGAAAATGAGACCATTTTTCGAATTCTTCAAACTTCTTGGAAAATATGAATAGATAAATAAATATGTTGAACATTTTTGAACTTTACAATCTTGGAAAAGAAAAAAAGAAATGGAAAAAAGAAAAAATTGATTCATGAACATTTTCCCAAACCGGTAAAACCGACCTGGAACCATCTTTCAAAAAACGGCATCTCAGAGGCAACAAACAGATTAAAATGGCAGGCCCATGTTCACCCGTATCGACCTGGTATGTGCGAAACAACAAACTATTTTTTTGAAATTTTTAAAATGACCTCAACTCTTGCGAACAGGTCGGCATGACCTTGTTAGGCTTCCATGCCATGTTTGAACGATTTTCGACGCCGTATGCAAGTTGCGACAGGTCCGATCATTTAAAGGCAAAACTTGTCAAAAACCCAAACGACTTGACATGATGTCTCGAATTAGTGATACAAGGTCATGAAAAAAACTTGAGTTCATTCGAAGGTTGTCAAGAAACTACGTGCTGTCAGACGGTGCCTTCTGGCAGGACACCCTCCACTAAATATGGTCTAATTTTGGACATCCTTGAAATAACTCTAACTTTTGTAAGTAGGTGAGAATGCCCATTGTAGGCATCTATGCCATGTTTGAACGAATTTCAACACCGTATGCAAGTTGCGACACATCCAGCCATTTATCAGTCTTTTTTGACCGAGAAAACTCTAGAAAATGCAATACTTGTTGGAAACCCAAACAGCTTGGCATGGTGCCTTGAATTGGTCATACAAGTCCATGAGCGGAATTCGAGCCATTTCAACGATGTTGAGAAACAACGTGCTCTCAAACGGAACCTTCTTGCCTACGCGGGCACCCTCCGTTGAACATATGGCCTATTTTTTGTCATTCATGAAATGACCTCGAATTTTGCACGAAGGTGGGCAATGCCCATGGTAGGCATCCATGCCAGATTTCAGTGAGTTTCGACATAGTATGCAAGTCACGACATGTCCGTCCATTTATTGACCTTTTTTGTTGCGGCAAATCGTCAGACAATCGCACACACGATTGTAGAATGGGCGAGCCCATCTCAGCGTTCGAGCCACCGGTATTGCAAATCTTCTGGAAGGTTACTAGCCAGTTTGACGACTACTAGAAAGTTCCTAAACCATTTTTCCTGATTTTTCTCAGTTTTGGTTTTGTTTTTATTTTCTATTTTTTGTTTCTTTTTGTTCTGTTTCTTTTAGAAAAAGTCATATTTTTTTAAGAAATCAACATATTGAAAAATTGTTCACTCTTTTTTCAAAAGATGATCACAAATTCTAATTTTCGTCATGTTTTCAAGAATACTTCACGTTTGATAACATGTTCAGATTTTTAAATTTGTGCATGTTTTCCAAAAAATGGAGTTTCAAAATTTCCTTTACGGTTTAAACATTGTTCACAATTTAAAAAAAATGAATTTGAAAATTTGTTTGTGTTCTGTAAATAGCTTAGAGTTTTAAAAGTTGCTCGTGTGTTTTTTTTTTCGAATTTCAATTTTTATTCTCATTTTAGAATGTGTTCGGAATTTCAAAATGTGTTCCAATTTTTTAAAATTTTATTTGAGTTTTCAAGAAATTGTTCTCATTTTAAGTATTTTTCATAGACTCAAATAATGTTTCAATATTAAAAAAACTTTGATTTCAAAAACAATTAGCTTATTACAAAAAGTTTGTGGATTTCAAAAAATGATCGTGTTTCCAAATTCTGTTTTATAATATCGTTCACAGAATTTAAAGAAATATTCGGCATTTAAAAGATGGTCACAATTTTCAGTGAAATGTTCAAAGTTCTGTAAACACTGTTTCAATTGTGCCGGTTCTGTGTGTTAATAAAATACCCGCGTTGGCTTAAAACACAAAGCAGTTAATAGGTCGACTGGCTAGCAGCACACCTTAGATGGTGTAATGTCACGTGTTCAAATCTTGCCATGGCATTTATTCTTTTTGGTGACTATATATGCTCTATTCCGGTTCCTGTTGGTGGGCCGGCCCAGCAGCGGGCGTGCTGCTCTATGGTTCCTGTTAGTGGGCTGGGCCAGTAGCGGGTCCTCTTCCCAATCGTACGGCGTATACGTCTAGATTGCTGACGCACATACATACGAAAGTTGTGAAATGTTTAGATAACCCTTTATACGTTTTGTGAGGGGTTGTACAGAAGCGGAACTCATAGAATATAATCCTGCGAATCATCAAACCCAAGTAGGAAAATTATTCAAGGCTTAGAATGGTCCAGAATTCCTTCGAAAATCCTTCCAAGCAGTGAGGACTTTCAAAGTTCTTATCGTTATCCCCGCAAAAAAAAGTTCTTATCGTTATGGTATGCTATGCGCTTTTTTTGACCAAGATACCATCACACCGCGTGAGACTCTTCTTCTGTGTCGACCTCCTTGACTTCTTGTCTACTTCCGTTGAATCCTGCATGGTGTTTCTAGATGCACGCGGCCTATTTTGTTGTTACGTACTGGTTGCAGCTGCTACAAGTTTGGTTTCCCTACCGATTCTGTTGCTGCACGACACGGAGTCCGTCCGCCCATGGCTTCACTTCGAAGTCACCACACGGCGGCGGCCCACGCCAAGGTGGAGCCGGAAGCGGAGCTCGGCGACCGCAACAGCGCCCCCGCCATCAACCCCCTCGTCGAGCAAGAAGCACGCGGCCCGATGCCGATGGCCGACGACCGGCGGACTCGCCCGGAGCGAGTGCGCCGTCTTATCCGGAGGCTCCGCCCGGCGCCCATCGGGAGCGCGTTCAAGCGGTGGCTGAAGCACCCGGCGCACCTCGCGCAGTTCGCGTGGGCGGTCTGCGTCGCGCTGTCCTTCGCCCTGCTCGGCCTCCTCCTCCTCGGCGTCTTCGACGGCGCCTTCCGGCGCAGGTCCGTCCGCGACCGGTGGGTCGAGATCGTCAACCAGGTCCTGAACGCGCTCTTCACCCTCATGACCATCTACCAGCACCCCGAGCTCTTTCACCACGCCGCCTTGCTGCTCCGGTGGCGGCCGGGGGACGAGAAGGAGCTCAGGAAGGCCTACTGCCGGAAGGGCATGAGTGCCGGTGAAGTGCAGCGGGAGCGGCTTCACCTGTCCGTGGTGGTCGGGCTCCTCCACCTCACCTGCTTCGCGCAGTACGCCGTGTGTGGGCTCTTCTGGGGTACTCCAGCGCAGCCCGCCCAGACGCCGCCATGACCACGCTCGCCGGGGCCAGCGGCGTGGCACCCGTCGTCGCCGGCCTGTACATGTACCTCAGCCCGCTTGGGAGGAAAAGCGAGCAAAGCATGCACCAAGAACCCGAACAAGTCTGCGACGACGACGACAGCATGGTTGTGGCGGTGATCGCCGACCCCGCGGGAAGGGAGTGGGCCGGCGGGCTGCTGGACGTGCGCGACGACCCGGCGGCGTGCTGGCTCTCGTGCCTCTGCACCTTCTGCGTGTTCGGGTGGAACATGGAGCGGCTGGGGTTCGGGAACATGCACGTGCACGGCGCCATGTTCGCGCTCCTCTGCTTCGCGCCGCTGTGGGTGCTCAACCATGCCGCCATGAACATCCGGAGCAAGGCCGTCAGCAACGCGGTCAGCGCCGCCGGGGTGCTGCTCTGCTTGCTCGGCCTGCTCTACGGCGGGTTCTGGCGGGCGCGGATGCGGCGCAAGTTCGGGCTCGCCGGCAAGAACAGACTACCCTTCTTCTCCTCGCTGTCGCTCGACGTCGCCGACTATCTGCAGTGGGTGTTCTGCTGGGGTGCGCGCTGGCGCAGGAGGTGCGGACCGGGAACCTTCTCCTCGACGTCGAGTCGACGGGAGGCATCAGCACGCAAGGCTCCGGTGGTGTGACGGTGCAAGTTGATAACAGCCTACGGCCTTTGCCAAGAGAGGACGGTAGCTTTGAGATCGCGGCGGTCGCTGGCGCTCACTCTGTTCCGCTGGCCGATAACTCGCCGGGTCGAGGCGAGGAATTGCCGTTGGTGCAGCTGAAGCGGGACGGCAGTTCGTCACCTGGAGAAATGAGGCCACCGGTTCCGCCATTGATGCAGGACGGCGGAGGTCCTAAAGATCCACGAATTCAGTGACGGGTAGTACTACCATACGGTTCTTGCCATACATAGATATCCCCTATCCTGCAAGGGAGAAGCTCTGCTTCGCAACTTCATGCACGCATATGGAGTTTTGTCATTTTCTTTTTCTCAGCTCATTCTTCCTCACGGTGTATTTTGAGCAGCATGTATAACAGTATCACGTAAGGAGCAACCATGATTAAATAGAAGATCGAGCCACGACACACGTCCTGATAATTTGCAGATCAAGTTGTGGCAGGTGCAGAAGCGATGTTGTTGAGAATAACATTGGCAAAGGTGGTGCGCGGCAGACCTACTCCGCCCCGTTCGTCGGTGAACTGAGGCACTCAGTGTAATACTGAGAAGCGGCAACCCTAACTTGAAACTCAATCTAAAGGATCCCTTCATTTCTTTCTTAGACCATAAGAAAAAGAGGTAACAATAATAAGAGATGATAGAGTGCAGAAGGACGGGATTAAATCACATCGGGTCCCCCTTTCATCAGGGTGTCATCCTAGTTAGCAAGAAAGATGTCATGCCATGCCATGTCATATCATATCATCAGCTTGAGCGAGCATTTGTAAAAAAAAAAAGGCAAGCAGGTTCAGGGATTGTGGTGCATACAGAAACTTCAGAACTGTTACCTATTTGATCAGCAGCAGCAATTGTAGCCGCCATTTTCTTGCCCGGAGGTAGTTTCAGATGCTACTACGTCAACATAAGTGGGTCAAGTGTTGACTAGGCCGAGTCAAGAAAAGCGCAATCCCTTACTTCGTAAGACAACATGTATGGCAACTTCATAGAATGATAGAATCGTAGTTTGTCCGGTCAAAGTTGTTGTCCTATCTTGTGTCCTCTTGTTCATCTTTGAGCGCTAAAACAGAGCGCCAACCGGCCCGCCTACTGTTTCTCTCAATCAGAGCACAAATGTATGTTATCAAGCACCCTGCACCGATCACCGAGTGACAGTGGAAGAACTGGAAATAAATCATAGTACAGCCAGACACCACACATACTGAAAGAGCATATGGATACCATAACAACGGAATCATAATTATCAGCCCCCCCAGAAAAATAGACTTCTTAGGACCAACTTTTAAGCTGAAGTGGCGATCAACTAGGTGGTGATTCTATTCTGTCAGATTCGGTTATTTTTCCCCTGCAAGTCCACATGCTATCCTGACTACTAAGCATGCAGCAGCGAAAACTTGCAAGAGCGCAGGGCACCAATTCTGTTGAGCTATAGACCTGTGATCCTTGCCCTTAGAATGCCCCTGACATGTCAAGAAAACATAAGCATCTAGTTTCAGATGTAAGGAAACATAGGGAGATGACAATCTTTTTTGATCTTGTTTTGGTTGGGGCGCGCCAGGAGGCGACACATGAGGGCCCCACTAGCAAGCTAGTGTGGTGGACCCTCTTCCATAAAAAATAAATTTAATATCGTTGTAGGCGTGTAGTCCACATATCAGATATTTAACTGATAAGAACAGATACTACACTTGATCTTAGCCAAAAGACCGAGAAAGGTATGCTTCAAAACGTTGGTCTGGGTCTCGTTTTATAGCTTTCTCTACTGCTCCGTTGTTTTGCGCGGGCGAGGCGGTACTAAACCAAAGTTAGTGATTAGAAACCTATCGCTGTGCGTCCTCTGATTATTTTCTCCCGTTTTGGACTTGTTGGATGGTTGGCCCAGCTAAACTATAGCAAGCAGCCCAATAACGTGGCCTTAGTTCAGAGACTCATGGCCTCACGGGAGCGGGTTCAGGGGAGGTCCTAACCGGCGCTCTCAGCGCCAGTTTTGATTACTGACGCTCGAAGGGGCTTCTACTGGGCCAGCCCAGTATTACTTCGTTCGCTGGCAGGCAACGCAGAAAAATTTAAGCCAAAAAAGAAGCAAGCTGCAGGATCGAACTCGCGCCATCATTGTAACGTACGAGTATGGTTAACCACCACACCAACATGGAACTAGCGACTAAATGAACAAAAAAGTTGACCAAACTTTTAAAAACATCAACATTTATTGGAAAAATGAACAAAAAAGTTGAAATTTCAAATGATGAACGATTTCTAAATATACATTGCACATTTTCTGATATACGCTGAACAGTTTTTAAATACACACTGAACATTTTTTTATGTATACTGAACAAATATTTAAATACACATTGAACATTTTTGTGACATACGCTGAACAATGTATAAATATGCATTGAACATTGTTGTGAATATATGCTGAAATTTTTTAATATACCCAATGAACATTTTCTTAAATATGTTGAACATTTTATTAAATATACGATGAACATTTTTGCATATAAATATGCAATGAACTGTGTATAAATACACGAAAAATAAACAAAAACTTCATTGAATTTGAAAGAAGTTCACCGAGTTTCAAAAAAACACCGAGTTTGAAAAAAAGGTTGATTGAAATTGAAAAAAGTTCATAAGTTTGAAAAAAGTTCATTGTGTTTTAAAAAAAGTTCATCGAGTTTGAGAAGAGTTCATCAAATTCAAAAAAAGTTCATCGAATTTGAAAAAAGTTCATCAAATTTGAAAATAGTTAATAAAATTTCAAGAAGAGTTCATCGATTTTGAAAAATAGTTCACGCATTTAGCAAAAGAGAGAAGGAAAAAAAAGAACTAAATCTTCGAAAGAAAGGAACAAGAAAAAAAGGAGGAAAGGACAAAAGAACGTAGAAGATGCAACTAGCCACATCAGATATCTGTGGCGTATTGATTAGTGGTGCTCGGAATCAGTGAATACGTCGTGGGTTCGAATCCCTGTCCGGCGTTACCTTTTTTGCGGAATAAAGCAGGAAAAAAAATGAGAAGATGGGCCGAGCCCTATGCGCCCGATTGCGAAATGGGCGCCGTTTAGGAATTACCTTCCTATATGGCGTATAGGGCGCCGACCAGGCGCGCACCCCCCCTGGCGCGCTGAGCGCTTTTATGGGCCGGCCCATATCCCATTTATTTATTTTTCGTTTTTCCTTTAGCTCTCTTTTTTCTTTTTCTTTTTCCTCTTTTTCTTTTCTGTTTTCCTTTTTCGCTTTCTTTTTCGTTTCTTTCTTTTCCTTCCAAATTAGTGAACATTATTTTTGTATAAAATTCAAAAATATTCACAATGTGTAAAAATGCTCAACAATTCAAAAAATGTTCATAAAATTCCTTTTTTGTTCATGGGATTGAAAAATGTTTATCAAAATTCAAAATTTGTTCATCGAATTGCAAAAATGTTCATCAATTCAAAATTTGTTCGTCGGTTTCAAATTTTTTTCATCAAATTAAAATTTGTTCGTTTTCTTTTTTTATTTTCTTACAAAATTTGTGAACATTTTGTATCAAATTCAAAAAATGTTCATCAATGTGTAAAAATGTTCATAAAATTCGTTTTTTGTTCATCGGATTGAAAAAATGTTCGTCAAAATTCAAAATTTGTTCATCAAATTCAAAAAATATTCATCAATTTCAAAAATTATGCACCAAATTCAAAATTTGTTCAGCATTGATTTCAAAAATTGTTCACCAAACTCAAAATTGTTTCGGAGATTTCAAATTTTGTTTAATGAATTCAAAATTTGTTCATCCATTTTTCAAAAAATATTCTTAGATACAAATTTTTTCATCAAGTTTAAAAAATGTTCATCGTATTGAAATTTTGTTCATCAAATGTAAAAATGTTCACCACTGTTAGAAAAATGCTCATATAAATTTGTTCGTCAAAATAAATAAATTTTCATTAAAATTCAAAAAAAGTTCATTATTTTGAAATCACGATAATTTGTTTACAAAATTCACTTTTCTAAATTACGAGTTATTTTAAAGAAAAAAGAAAAGCAAATATGGTATAAAAATGATTTTAGAAAACTAGGGCGTTCAACCCGCTCGTGGGCCGGCTCACTAGGGGCGCACGGGAGCGCACTGGTGCGCGCTGGCTTGTTCGCCAGCGCGCCACGCGCCATATAGGAGCTCCCTTCACGGGAGTACTTTCCGATCTATGAAGTGGCAGAAGAGGAGCCTGAATTAGCAACGATTTCTGAATTAATTTAGTCATAAAAACGTAATAAAAAGCAAGCTTTTGTCATTTGAGTGGGCAGGGATTTAACTTCAGCAACCTGATGGACCTGTGAAAGCTATTGAAACGACTTGTCTGTATTTCATAGTCAGAAGAGTGTATTAGTAGGCACATGTACATCTATACTTTCGTTCTCTCTTTCTCAAAACTGAACCACTCTGCTACACTGCTACACTGATGACCTAAGGTGCAGCCAGCATCGCATCATCTAGTAGAAATCAGAACAGAACTATAACCCAGATAAATGTTCAGCTAAGCTGACAAGTAACTAGCCCAGTTCCAATATGTCTCGGAGGAATCAGCCATGTTGCCACCGCAAAGTCCTCAGCAATCCACCAGGCAACGGCGGCACGCTTCCCATGACTCTGCACCTCTTCTTCCCATTACTCTCTGAAGACTGAAGACCAGCTGCATTTTTAGACCATTGATTTATCAGAGAGCTAGGATTGTGTGCAGCTAAACTGAACGAAAGCAACTACTCGAAGGAGGGTCACTCCAGTTTTCGTACATGACGTACAGATAGCACACCATCTCATATACCTCCCTCTTAGCCTTTGCTATTGTGCAGCTCATTCCTTTATTGCAGGTGCACATGGAAAATTTCAGGTCGCCTTGTGATGCAAAATATTACACAAGTACTGTCATTAAGTGGAACTTGGAAACGTGTTCTTCAGGGCTCTGTTTTGTTGATCTGAATATTGCACATATTGGTCATTCTGTTTTGCACACCCCTGATAGCTCTATCCAACTTCGCAATATTTTACATCTTCCTGATGCATCTATGAATTTACTTTCTGCTCATAAACTTGGTCTAGACAACAATTACTATCTGGAAATTCACCCTTTTTTCTTCTTGATTAAGGATCAGGCAACGAAGCGCACCGTGTTTAGAGGTCCCTGTCATGGAGGCTTGTATCCACTCGTTCCTGTGTCTTCGGATTCCTCCAAGCATGCTCTTGCTACTATTCAGCCTTCATCCTCTACATGGCATCGTCGTCTAGGCCATCCATCTTCGTTTATTGTTCAGAAAATTCTTAGGAAGCATAAACTTTTATATTCCCCAGAAATAAATCCTTACATATGTGATCCATGCCAACAGGCCAAGAGTCATCAGCTACCCTACCCTGTATCCACTAGTGTGTCTACAGTTCCTTTGGAACAAATTTTTTCTGATGTATGGGGCCCAGCTCCTCTCTCTGTAAGCAAACATGCATACTATGTAAGCTTCATTGATGATTTTAGCAAGTTTGCCTGGATTTATTTACTTAAGAAACGTTCTGAAGTGTATCAAGTTTTTCTTGATTTTCAACAGTATGTTGAGCGCCAATTTGGTCGCAAAATTCTCACCATGCAAACCGACTGGGGTGGTGAATATGAAAAATTGAACAGTTTCTTTGAACGTATAGGCATTGTTCGCATGTGTCATGTCCCCATGCTCATCAACAAAGCAGTTCTGTGACGCAAACACCGTCACATTGTTGAAGTAGGCCTTGCTCTACTTGCCAACGCTTCTATGCCTCTCAAGTTTTGGGATGATGCTTTCATCACAGCTACCTTTCTTATAAACATGCTTCCTACCAAAGTCCTCAATTTTGACACTCCCACTGAAAAACTTCTCCAAATCACACCCAATTATGAGCCTCTCCGTATTTTTGGTTGTGCTTGTTGGCCCAACCTTCGTCCATATAACAAACATAAACTCTCCTTCCGATCCAAACAGTGTGTTTTTCTTGGATATAGTCCTCGTCACAAAGGTGTTAAATGCTTTGATGTGACCACTGGTCGTGTCTATGTTTCTCGAGATGTTGTCTTTGATGAAAATGTTTTCCCATTTGCTTCTCTTAATCCTAATGCTGGTCGACGTCTCCGTGAAGAAATTCTTCTCCTTCCACAAGATAACTCATCTTCGGCATGTATGGATAGGGGTGTGCCTACTAATGATCATTATTTGCATCTTGTTCCTGCTGTTAATCCTCCTCAGGTTGCTGTCAACGAAACCCCGGTTGTTTCAGCTGAAGCATCTGGTCAAACTTCTGAGGAAAATGCATCCAAAAGCACATCAAATAACGCTACACAGCAGGAGAATAGGACAACAGGAGTAACAGGAGATATGAGCAATCCCGACGCTGATTTTGGTCCCGATTCTCCTCGAATCTGTGGCAGAAGACTGCACAAGACGCTTCAGAGGATTTTCGCTGTTCCATGCGCCATCAGCCAACAGCCCCATCCGCGTGGGGCCCTCCACCAAGCCACCACGGTCAGTGGCTCATCACCGCCACCAGCTACCGGATGGGTCGGTGGCCGACCGGCGACGGGACCCGGCATGCCTCGCCTGACCGAGCGGGCGGCCAACGAAGGCGACTCGCCCCGCGCGACTGAGCGGGCGGCCAACGAGGGCGGCACGTGGCTCGCTTCTACTGGAGCACCGATCGCGAGGGAGATCTCCTCGGATCTGGAGCAGATCTCCTCGGATCTGGAGCAATCGGGTGCAGCGAATCCGGCTGGATTTCTGTGCCTTCCACTCCTGCACCACCCCCTGTTGTTGGTGTTCAAACTAGGCTCCAAAAAGGTATTCGAAAACCGAAACTATACCTTGTGATCTTTGGTAGGTATGCTCTTCTAATGTTACCATGAGGAGAACCCAAGAATCTTTACGAGGCTCTTCATTGATCCAAACCGGAAACATGCTATGCAAGATGAATATGATGCTCTTGTTGCTAACAAAACACGGCATTTAGTGCCCCCAGTTCCACTAAAAATATCATTGACTGCAAATGGGTTTATCGCATCAAGAAACATGCTGATGGCACTGTGGATAGGTACAAAGCACGTCTTGTTGCAAAAGGATTCAAACAGAGATATGGTATTGACTACGAAGGTACTTTCAGTCCTGTTGTTAAGGTTGCCACTATCGGAATTGTTCTTGCAATATCAGTTTCTCGAGGCTGGAGTTTAAGGCAGCTAGATGTGAAGAACGCGTTTTTACATGGTGTTCTGGAAGAGGAGGTTTACATGAAACAACCACCAGGTTTTCAGTCTTTCGCTAATCCAAATTATATTTGCAGACTTGATAAAGCATTATATGGTCTGAAACAGGCTTCTCGAGCTTCGTACTCTCACTTGAGTTCCAAGTTACACACACTGGGTTTTCTTCCATCCAAAGCTGATACTTCATTGTTCCTTTTTGATAAGCCAGGACTCACTATGTTCCTCTTAATTTATGTTGATGACATCATTGTTGCAAGCTCCTCTGATTTGGCTATATCAGCTCTCCTTCATCACTTAAGTTCGGATTTTGCTCTCAAGGACCTTGGTGATCTTCATTATTTTCTAGGTATTGAGGTTCACAAACAGTCCAATGGGCTGCTTTTAAGTCAGGAAAAATATGCTACCGACTTCATCGGCTCGTGTTGGTATGCGCTCTTGCACGCCATGTCCAACACCCTCTCCACTACGTAAACATTACGCTTGATGATGGATCTCCTCTTGGATCTGAGGATATTACACATTCTGAAGCATTGTTGGGGGACTTGATGTCGACCGACTTACTGATCTTTCTTTTTCGATTAATAAGGTCATCGGTTTCTTCATGCTCCTACTATCGCACATTGGACCGTCATTAAACGTATTTTGAGGTATATTCAGGCACAAGTAAGGTTGGTCTTACTTTTCAGCAGTCCAACTCCACCCTTCTCAAGTGCCTATTCCGATGCAGATTGGACAGTGATCTGGATGATAGACGCTCTCTTGGTGGATTTGCTATATTTTTGGGCCCAATCTTGTCTCTTGGAGTGCCCAAAACAGCCTCGTGTCTGTGTCAAGTACAGAGACTGAATATAAAGCTCTTGCAAATGCCATTGCTGAACTTATTTGGGTTGAAGCACTAGTTCGTGAACTTGGTGTTTCCCTTCAGGTGAAACCATGCATATGGTGTGATAATCTTGGTGTTACCTACCTGTCTGCCAATCCAGTTTTTCATGCCCGTACAAAACACATTGAGATAGATTTCTGCTTTGTTCGCGAACGGGTTGCTCGCAAGCAACTTGATGTCAGGTTCATATCAAGCAAGGATCAGATTGCAGATGGTTTTACAAAAACATTGTGTGTAAAACAATTAGATGAGTTTAAACGTAATCTAAACCTCTCCCAGGTCTAGATTAAGGGGGGTATTAGAGTTATTGTACTATACGTATTGGGTATAGAGTAGTACTCTACCCCAATACGTATCCTCCTTGTATACGCCACCACGGGGGCTCTTCCCGTGTATATAAACACGCAACCGGCTACCCCAAAGGGTACGTCCGTTCACCCCAAAATCAACATATAGTACTCTTCACATAGGAGTACAGAAAAACATCACTTGCAAATATTCAGAAGATCAACTCACTAGCACATAGAACTTGATAGATAGGTTATATTCAGAAGGAAAGCAATCTCACACATTCATAGGGAAATCTATTCAGATAATGCTTCCAAGTAAAAAAAGGGTAAGCATCCTTCGTCTTCTGCTTAATGATGCAGAAACAAGAAATTGCTTTCAGGCAACTGATTAATTCAAATAATCATTCAAGACTAAAAGTTATTCTTTTATATTACAAATCAAGACTATTTTTTTACTCTAGCCAATCATCAAGACTACAATTTATTTTATATTTTACAATCAAAAGACTAAGTTTTTTTGCTTTGTATTTGTTAGGGTGCGCCAGGCCTAGGCAGTAGTGCAACGCCCAGGCGACACATGAGGGCCCCACTAGCAAGCTAGTGTGGTGGACCCTCCCCATAAAAAATAAATTTAATATCGTTGTGGGCACATGGCCCACATATCAGATATTAAACTGATAAGAACAGATACTACACTTGATCTTAGCCAAAAGGCCGAGAAAGGTATGCTTTAGATCGCTGGCATGAGTCTCCTCTTATAGCTATCTTGGACGACTGCGCTTCTTGCACGGGCGAGGTGGGACTAAACAAGTTAACAAGGAATCATTAGAAACCTGCCTCTGCGTGCTCCCGTTTGGACTTCTTGGCCCAACTAAAGATTAGTAGCCCAGATGCCTCAACAACCCAGTAATCATGCTAGTACATCATTAGTTGTCAAGTAGTAAACGACAAAATAGTAAATTAACTATTGCTGGCTCCTGCAACTCATCCAAGAATTCGTATCTGGTCAGCAATATTTTCTAAATTAGTTTATTTAAATAATAATGTAATTAAAGCAAGCTTTTGTCATTTGGGGTTCAGAATTAACTTCAAGAACTCAATTAATCTCTCCCTTTTTCTTATGATCTATTCCTGTGAATCAAATTGATGAATAGTATCACCATAGAAAAAATTCCTATGCTTATGTTTTTTCCTTCACTTTTTCGACGAATCAAACAAAGAGGCCCTAAGTAGGGGAACGTTCTTGGAAAAAGTTTATTTAACTTAGCAATCTATAAGTTAATCAGAGAAGTGCTGACCAAAAAGTTCTTTGAAACAGGGGTGCAAACAATGTGCAGAAGGAAAGGGTTAAATCACATCGGTTCACCCTTTCATCAGGGTGTCATCCTGGCTAGTAAGACGTCATGTCACCGCAAGTCCTCGCAATCCACCAGGCAACACCGGCACGCTTCCCATGACTCTAGAAAACTGCACCTCCTCTTGCCTTTACTCTCTGAAGACTGAAGACTAGCTGCATTTTCACACCATTGATTTATCAGAGAGATACCATTGTGTGCAACTAAATCGAACAAAAGAGACTCAGAAAAAGAACCTTCAGAATGGCGCCAAAGGAGGGCCTCCTCTTTGATACAAGCCACCAGCAGAAAAATAGGCATCTGGATTCCATATTAGTCGCTTGGGAAAACTAAACAGACATCATTTCATATGCCTCCCTCGTAGCCTTTGCTCTTGTGCAGCTCATCTCCTTTATTGCAGGTGCACATGGAAAATTTCAGGTCGCCCTGTGATGCAAAATACTGTATTACGCAAGTACAGTCATTAAGTGGAACTTGGAAACGTATTCTCCATATAGCGGCGCTGTTTGAACTGAATTCAGTACTCTTCACATAGGAGTACAGAAAACTGTGACTTGCAAATATTCAGAAGATCAACTCTACTAGCACACTTGATATTCAGAAGAAAATCAATTTCACACAATCATGGGCACTTCTATTCATATAATTCTCCAAGTGAAAAGAAGTTAATCAACCTTATTAAATTTGGACGACTATTATTTTTTATATTGTATTGGTTGAGGTGCGCCAGCCTAGGCAATAGTACAACGCCTAGGCGACATATGAGGGCCCCACTAGCAAGGCAATAGTACAACGCCTAGGCGACACATAAGGGCCCCACTAGCAAGCTAGTGTGGTGGACCCTCCACCACAAAAAATAAATTTAATATCGTTGTGGACACGTAGTCCACGTATCGAATATTAAACTGATAAGAACAGATACTACACTTGCTCTTAGCTAAAGGCCGATAAAGGTATGCTTTAAAACTCTGGTGCGGGTCTCCTTTTATAGCTATCTCAACTGTTCTGTTGTGTTAAGCGGGCGAGGTGGTACAAAACCAACAATCTGTCATTAGAAACCTGTCCATGTGCGTCACCCACCCACCCACCGATGACCTCACCACCGGTCTCTGCCCTCTCCCCCACAACGGGCGACCTCCCCTAACAACCGCCCCTCCCCTCATCGGGAGAGAAGAGAAGAAGGAGATCGACCAGGTCGGGCGCGGCGGCCAGATCCAGCGACCTCTCCCTCCCTCTCCGGCTTCTTCCATGGCATCCTACCCCCTCCCATCTGCTTCCCACACACCTCAGGCGGACCCCCATCCACCCATCTCTCTCTCCTGCAACCTTTCTCTCTATCCCGGGACACATCTTCGCCGCAACAGATGCCTGCCGATTCAGGCGTTCTCCGGTGACAGCCGCCACCGTGCAACACCGTCCCAAGCTCACCTTGTTCCGCTGGGTCTTTTTCCCCGGTGGGATTCGCCGCTCCCGGCCTCCAACTCTCACCCGCAACCCTCCCCGTGGCTAGGTTTCAGGCGCGGTGGCGCCTCCATCGCAGGCGCGACTCCGGCGGCTCCTCCATCGCAGGCGCGACTTTGGCGGCTCCTCCCCAACTCTTACCTCGCCACCGCATGCAGCTATCCCCCTGGATGGTGCTCGAGCTCCTCCTCCGGTCAGTTCATCTCCTCCTCTTTCTCTCCTCCCCATCATCTCTCCCTCTAATCTCTTACCCTCTCTTCGACTATAGATGTGCAGGAGGAAGGATTGAATGTAGATGGACTTGACGGCACAGATGGATGACGCAAGAGGGAGGCTGCTGCTCGGGATGCATCAGCCATGGTGCCTCCTCTCTGGTTGCAAGTGATCTGCTCCTCTCTGCTCAATTACTTTGCTGGTACTAGGATTGGCCATCGAATACCTAGTGTTAATTAGTTTGTCTCTCTGAGAAGTAATTTATGGTTGGACTATGTATTAGGGGATGGGAGAAAGATTTGAAACCAATTGCATAATTTGTATTGCTAGTTTGAACAGCAAGCAGGCTTATTTGTTTGTGAATTGAACACCAAATTATATCTGGACATGAAGCAAGCAAGCTAGCTAGTTTTGAGATGCAAGTGATGTTGATTCTGTTCATCTAGGTATGTTAGTTGATTCATATTTCTCCTGTCCTTTTGCAGGGGAAGTTTTCATCCCTACAGCAGAGCAGAAGGGCTTCACTTCATTGTACCAGCCAGGAAAGGTGCGTGGTGGTTGCAAGCCATGGATGGGAGGCGGTCCTGTTCAACATTGGCTAATTGAACTCAAATCATGTGGCTTGCTGCTTGACTAATTGAACACTTGTTGCTGCTACTGCGACACCGCGGCTGCGCCTACTTACCTGGCAGCAGTGGCGGCAGCTACATGTTTTCTCCATTGCTGCAGCTCATCTCCAAGTCCTACAGCCTGGATCATCTCCGTCACCAGCGCCTACAGCCTGGGTCTGAAGTCTGAACCTCTCTTCTGTACTCCATGTTTACTGACTTTCACTGAATTTACTGAATGTGCATGTGAATGTGAGATGTGAATCTCAAAAGTCTCCATAGTGTGTGTGTGTGTGTGTGTGTTAGAGTGTAGGAGTGCAAATGGGCACCCTGTAGGGTATTCTGTGACCCTCTTTAGTTCAACTAAATGAACTGAATTTTCAGAAGTCACATAACTTCTGAAAATTTAATTTATTTGGTTAAACTAAGGAGGTTGAGAGGATACACTGATGGTCAAAAGTTGCATCCCTACTCAAGTGACTATTCTGGTTCTAGATATAAATAGTATGTTGCAAACCGATAACTGTATTGTAGATAACTATAAAACAAAACCTACTGCGTGTACTTATCTTGGGGAGTGCCTGTAGAGCTTATTATTCATGCCTATCTATGGTCAAATTAGAGATATATTCCAATGTGTCTTTATGTTTGGCATCCACCATTCACTGGCTCAGTGACATACCTTTTTAGGGAGTCCCTATACAGGTTATTATTCATGTCAATTTTATGATCAAATTTGAGATATACTTACAGTGAGTATTTGTATTTGGCATCTGCCATTCTGGTTCTAGATATACTTACATCGCTTCATTCAAATTTGACGTGCTGGTGTTTTTGAAATGTTTCCTTTTGCTTGATTTGTCGCCCAGCTGGTATCTTTGAAATGTTTCCTTTTGCTTGATGAATCATTAGTTGTGCTTCTAATCATGTTTTCTGCCAGTACCTTAACTTTGGAGTCGGGTTATTTACTCTTTTCGATGTACTAACCAATCATCTTTCCAGTTGTCAATTTGGAGCTAGCTATTTACTTGGTGCATTCAAGAACCCGACCTCCACGGCTACACGCATGGTCGATCGGCCGAGCTCTGAGCTAGCATGACCATGGAGGCGGCTCTCGTCGGCGGGCGACGGGTCCTCAAACCCTGTCATAGCTAAGCCGATCGCTCGCTTGGCAACTTGAGTACAAGCGTCTGCACCCTCCCCTCCCCTCATCTGATGTTTCCTTACCATCCCTGAGTCCATCTCTTACAAGTTGTATGATTACACCATTTTGCTGTTATACTGGGTAGATGCTCCTCTGATTTATGTTTTGATGATGCTTTGGCTTAAGGATGGTTTGATATATCTGTTAGCTATATGTACCATGATTTTTATAATTGGTTAGATGATCTTTGTTCATAACACAGGCTTATTTTAGCTCTTTTAGTTCATTTTTTTACTATTATCACTTGAATGTCTTTGTTATAGTAAATCACAGCGGTTATGTATGTACGTGCATATAGTGTTATCCACAGCTAGTTGTATATGTGGTGCAATTGTGTAGAGCTATTAGTCGTGCTTGGTACTTTAGTATTTTTCTTTCCTTTGTATTGGGTATATTATTTTCTGCTACTAATCGATGAACGCAATAATTAAAGAGAACCAAACTGCTTCTGTTGATTTCCGCTACATCGTTTCTACCTGTTTGTGTGTAAAACCATTCTTAAGCCTGAATGGTACTTTTCTTGTTTTTGTCAATTTTGTTCCAATGAAAAGTATGCTCTCTTTAGCTCATGCTCGTTACCTCCTCCCCTCATGTTTCACAGGAAGATGATAAACCTTTTTAAGATCAAGGGGCAGAAGAAGGAAGAGGCGGCCAACTGAAAGGGGGGGGGGGCTCCTATTAAGAAGCAAAGTCCAGGTATGTGTCTATGCCTGACCTCAAGGTTTAGTAGCTATTGTCTTGCTCATGCTCCTGTTTGGTTGGGGGTGTTGATGAAATGGTAGGGTTAATTAAAGGGTTCTTGGTTAGCACTCCTTTTAAATTTAGTTGATTTTCTAGCTGTCTATCATCGTGGCTTAAGTTTGGTTGTTGTTTTGAAATTTACACAGCTTAGGTTTTAATCAATTGGCATGTTCATGTTAGTTGTTATGGAGTAAATATGATAAGAATAGTGGAAATTGAGCACCACCTCTACTAGTATAACTCAACTTTATTTTCTAATAGGTAGGTATCTAGTACTAGTAGATTCAGAATATGTAGTCCTGAAAATTAAAGGGAGCAACAGTATATGAGTCAAACAAAAATATTCTTCTGCAAATGTCGGTGTGTGTTCGATTTGATTTGGTTTTCTCTGTTGCTGAAGCTCCTCTTTGCTCTAACCATTTTCGAACCAAATGCAGAATGTTCTGTTTTTATTTTGTTCCTAATTGTTCTGTTTATAACCTGTATATGTCCTTTGTTCATTGAAGTGCTGACTGCTGCAACAAGTCCCATGATGAAGAAGCTAGAATCCGCACCCAGCAAAGAGTACCTCATTGGAGCTTGCTATTGATTGATTTTTTGTGTATTAGAAAACTGGATACTATGTACTATTATTGTAATGTACCAAGTTTGGCTGTATTGAGAAATATTCTGCATTTATAGCCTATGTACTATTATTGTGATGTACTATTATTTGAACTGGAAATAGACTGAAAATGATGTATATACAGAACTTAAGAGTGACGAGTCCTAAATTAAAAGGCAATGGCTGAGTGCCAAAAAACTAGACTGTAAAAGGCCGAGGCAAAAAAAAAACAGGACTGTAAAAGGCTGAGGGTAAAAAAAATACTGGACTGTAAAAGGCTGTGGCCCAACAAGAAATTGAATGTCAAATTTCAGAGAAATAAAAGAGGCTGAATTACTGGGCAAGGCCCATGTAGCTAGCGAAAATTAAAAAAAATACTAAAAAGGCTGAATTAATGGGCTCAGCCCATGTAATACACCGAATTGGACCGGGCTGATTCTTATCCACGTCAGCTTGCCACGCTGGATCCTACGTGGCCTGGGGAGGTTACCAGTGACCGAAAATTTGGTCGTAGAACCAACGACCTTTTACATATCACAAAGAAGGTCGTTAATTTCAGTTTACGACCGCCAGCTTTTGACCATCTGTTTTTTGTCACAAAAAGGTCGTAAATGAAAAACAATGACCATTCAGCGACCAATAGTGATGGTCGCAAGTTGACATATTTCTTGTAGTGAGATGTGTCTCGGTCATGTCTACATAGTTCTCGAACCCGTAGGGTCCGCACGCTTAACGTTCGATGACGATTTGTATTATGAGTTATGTGTTTTGGTGACCGAGGTTTGTTCGGAGTCCCAAATGAGATCAGGGACATGATGAGGACTCTTGAAATGGTTGAGAGGTAAATAATCATGTATTGGAAGGTAGTATTCGGACATCGGAATGGTTTTGAGTGGTTCGGGTATTTTACCGGAGTACCGAGGGGTTACTGGAACCCCCCGGGGGAAGTATTGGGCCACATGGGCCTTAGTGGAGAGAGAGGAGGGCCGCAAGGGGTGGCCGCACCCCCCATGGTAGTCCGAATTGGACTGGGGGAGGGTGTCGGTGTCAAAACCGGCGGATCTCGGGTAGGGGTCCCGATCTGTGCGTCAAGGCTGATGGTAACAGGAACTATGGGACACGGATGTTTACCCAGGTTCGGGCCCTCTCGATGGAGGTAAAACCCTACTTCCTGCTTGATTAATATTGAAGATATGGGTAGTACAAGAGTAGATCTACCACGAGATCATAGAGGCTAAACCCTAGAAGCTAGCCTATGATGGTATGATTGTAATTGTGATCGGCCTTCTAGGACCAACCTCTCCGGTTTATATAGACACCGGAGAGGGCTAGGGTTTACATGGAGTCGGTTGCAAGGAAGGAAATACAATATCCGTGATCGCCAAGCTTGTCTTCCACGCAAAGGAGAGTCCCATCCCACACGGGCCAAGTCTTGAGTCTTGTATCTTCACGCTTCAATAGTCCTGACGATGTATACAAATCCATTGTCCGGATACCCCCTAAACCAGGACTCCCTCAGTAGCCCCTGAACAGGCTTCAATGACGATGAGTCCGGCGCGCAGTATTGTCTTCGGCGTTGCAAGGCGGGTTCCTTCTCCGAATACTCCAAAGTGGTTATCGAACACGTAAACCGTGTCCGGATCTGCAAGATGATCTTCGCATAGCATAAATCTGATCCGTTGGCAATCCTCATACGTCGTGCCCTTGCATCGTGGCCTGGTCCAACGTGAACCGACGTTTCTTACCCCACCTCGACTCGTGTTACGAGGCGGTTTTATTGGCACGTCCCGTCGAGGCAGAGATCGTGTTCCTCTTATTACGGGATTTTTCATTAATACGGGCGTGCGTGACCCCATGACGGCCGTTGGTATAACTCCGTGTGTTTTTAGATAAGCCTCAAACGGTCACACCAAGGGATATTCACCCCCTTTATAAAGGGGTCGAGGCCTATGCCTCTTTTCCACCTTCCCCGCGCCTTCTCGCACCTCGAGTTCTAACACCCGAAACCTAAGCTCCAACACCCCAGATCCTCCAATATGTCCGGAATCCGACCCTCAAGGCCGGTGGGTGGCCTCCTCAATTCAAAAGGAAGACATTGCAAAGCTTAGGGAGGTCGGATACCTGATCGCCGACATCCAGCAGAGGCTTCCTGCTCCAGGGCAGGTCATCCCCACACCGGAGCCCAATGAGTGCGTCGTTTTTGTCCCACAATTCCTCCGCGGCTTGGGCTTCACCCTCGACCCCTTTGTGAGGGGGATCATGTTCTACTATGGGTTGGATTTCCACGATATGGCTCCGGAAGCTATCCTCCATATCTCGCCGTTCATTATCGTGTGTGAGGCTTTTCTTCACGTCACCCCACACTTCGGCTTATGGCTCAAGACCTTCAATGTGAAGCCGAAGATGATCGAGGGGCGACATGTGGAGTGCGGAGGTGCCATAATAAGCAGGAACGCCGACGCCCCATGGCCAGAGGGTTCTTTCCCGTAAGTATCCGATGTATGGCGGCGGAGGTGGTTTTATGTCACGGCCCCTGTGGCACAAAGTGGGTAGTCGCCGAAGTTCCGCTCGGGCCCTCCGTCACGCTGATTGGCGTCTGGACGGACGTGGGGCGGAATTGAAGCGATGTTCGGTTTGACCAGCGCGTCGACATCCGCGTGTTTTGTTGCCGCTGATTATACTACTTCCAAACCATAGTTGCTGGTACTACTTCACGTCATTGCACAAAAGAAGAAACAAAAAAGCATGGCCGGAGGCCCGGGCACACACGTCACCGATTGCACGTGTGTATGCTGAAGTTGCAGCGATGCGACGGCCGCTGATGGATCGTGTGCGTGCACGGCTGCTGTATCGATTGAGAGGATGTTCAAGTGGATCAAGGAAAAGGAAATCAAAGCCGGCCATGTACGGATTGTACTACTACTACAATACAAAATCGGACTGATGTGCCATCACAAAAGCCTAAGTAATTTGCACTGTTGTCGGATTCTTCGAAGATCAGATTAAAAAAATATAGGGGCTTGTGGAGCGCCCGAGGACGGTGCGTGCGCGTGGATCGGAGGGAATACTACAACAAGGATGACATCACGTCAAGACAAAAGGAAGGATTACTTTGCGTTCGGATCAGCTATCGTATCCGAATTCTACTCAGTACTGGTGCAAGTCTAGCAAGACAAAAAACAAATAGGATAGTTGCCCAATTAGCCGGTCTAATCTGGGGCTGAGGTGATTTACATTTGGATCTCTGTACGAGGGAAAGGGCCAGTCTATGATGCGGAGGGGCACGACCCGGAAGCAGGTTCTCCACGGGCTGGGACTCCTCTGTTGACCAGCTCCCTTGACCCGGCCTGTTGACCACCGTGGTGAGCCGCCGCCGTCTCGTCGCCTCAGAGTCACTTCCAGAGTTGCCGCGAGCGGAGCCGGCCGTCATGCGACATCACTTCGCCTCACGCCTCCGTATCTCTACTGCAGCTTGCCTGAAGGGACAACGGCGGCCTCGTATTATGGTCTGCATCCATGTTGCTGTTTTCTTCATCACATGAAGAAAAAAAATGGGACAAAGGAGGAGAAGGTCACGTGGAGACATCAGGCATTTAAAGACAAGAGAACAGTACTGTCCATCAAAATCATCAGGACCATTATTTTTGAAAAAGGTGTTGCATAAAGGGTGCGCGCCAGCATTATTTATGTAAGTTGCCGCCCCCGCTACATCCGCACGCGTCACTGACTCATCGTCCGCGTCCACGTTTGTCTCGCCCGGGTTCGGGCTGTTTCACGCCGCGTCTGCCTCTCGCGCGGCCGCTGGCTTATGATGCCGTGGCTGCCTCTCGCGATCACGCTGGCTTACAACAAGGAGGACGACTTACGTCATCACCGGCCTTACAAACGCCGCGGCTGATTCATCTGCATTCTCGCGGCCGACTCACCCATGAGTGATTTCAACTTAACCTAGTGATCATCAGCTTCATGGCTGATTATTTCGGGTCTGACACATCAGGTGATATCCGTTTTAAATATATTTTATTGGCACATATTATTTTTGTCAAAGAGCAGTTTATCTTTGCCTTGGTCTACAATATTATTGATGCAGGACAATTGTTCACTACATCAAAACGATGTGGTTGACTCGCCTGCGCCGGTTTACAACACCGCGGTTGATTCATCCATCTGAGCCGCCTCTGATGCGGCGGTCGTCTTTACCGACCGTCTCTCGCGGCCTGGTCTACATCAATACAACGGGACACCCTTTCCTGGATGAGTTGTTTATTGAGTATGAGTAAGTCACTACTTGGGAAGCCCGGTTTTTCTTTCAACAAATTGGAGGCAAATTATCATATATTATCAGCCGCCATCTGCACTGCATGGCTCAATGGGTAGGTGCACAAGTCGCCGCCACTACGGTTTTGTTAACTTCAAACAACCAGTTGGAAGGAACCATTGGCCGAGTTGCTGACACGGCTCATACGGGATCATTTATAACCCGCCGCAATCACCTCAACCTTCTGTGGATTCACATCGCGCTATCATCGCGCCGATGATATACACCTTTCTATTATGGTCAAATATGGAGAATATCAAGCCAACTCCTCGAGTCGTCTTGAGACTCGGGGGCTACAATGGTATGACTCGGCAAAGTTAGCCGGTTTCAATAAATTCAAGAACTCCGTGTCATTGGAGGGAAAAATAACTCGGCCCCGGAGATTACTGCTAGATCGATGAAAATTTAAAAGCCATCAGAAGATTTCCGGCTCAGAATAAAGATTTTGGTTTAAAATCCGGTTCAAGAGACATCTTTCTCCCACAAAGCACTGAAGCTCTCAAATCCGGTTCAATATCCGGCTCAAGGTAAATTTGTCTCTTACAAATTTTTGCCTCTTTCAAATCTGGTTTTAAGTTCCGGTTTAAAAAGAATTAATCTCTCGCAAGTTCGAGTTCTAAGGAAAATTAAAGGTTGCTGAAAGAACTTGCTATCATGATGTGCGGTTCAAACTTGGGTATCCTGCCTTACGGCTTATCTTATTATGATCACTTGGGGGCTTCCTGCTCATCGGGCATAGCTACCAGTACCCTCTTGATCGGCGCAATGCCAAAAATTTATATGGTCACTTGGGGGCTTCCTGTTCAAACATAGGTCGTATTCGAACCAAAGAGAACATAGCTGTCGATACCCTTTTGATTAGCAAACTGCTGAACCTACTTGGGGGCTTCTTGATCGTATCCGAATCATAGCTCAACCCCTTTGGGAATCGACGTGGATCGTATTCGAATCAGCGTCGTTAAACAACTCTCATGGTCACTTGGGGGCTTCCTGTTCAAACATAGGTCGTATTCGAACCAAAGAGAACATAGCTGTCGATACCCACTTGATCGGCATCGCCAAAGCCACTGTGGGCTATATGACCGTATTCGAATCTTAGCTTAACCCCTTCGGAACGGTTTACTGATCGTATTCGAATCAGAAGCCTCAAAATTTTGTCTGTTTCTTCTACAGCTTTATACAATCGCAAGTATTTGAGTTGTCACAAATATCATATGTGCCGGATCTTATAGAGTTGAGTTATTAACTTCACTGTCCGGGTCACATAAACCGGTGGTATCATTCAAAAGATCATAGGGATCTTGTGATCTACTTGTGTACATGATAAGACTACATTAGGGTGGTTACCCGCCCTGGCTTTCGATGGTAAGTCGCCAGGGCATATGTTTTTTTAACTCTTTGCAGGATTTGCAGAAATATGACATATAAATGATTAAGTTCAAGCTCATTACCAACATTGATGCTTCAAAATGATTATCCGCTCTGGATTTTTCTCAAAGGCTATAAGCCGCCGGGTTACAAAAATTCCGGCTTACAATGAATACCAAGAGCCGCCAGGTATTTAAACTCTGGATTTACTTATCAATCGATGAGGTATTCAAATCTTTAATAGCCAAAACTGGCTGGATTTTCATGATGATATTGAATGATTGAGGTTTTCATACCGGATTATATTATTCGAATCTTCAATAGCCAACATGGCTGGATTTCTACTATGATTATCAATAACCAGTGTTATGATTGAGGTTTTCAAAGTCGCTTTAGCGCAACGGCTATTATTTTTATCAATGGGCATGATTTATTTTACAATGGAGGAAATAGTCCCGAAGTCGCCGCAGCTTACTTAATTCGCACTTGGGGGCTACATTGTTCAAATCGAGATTACATCGAATATACAAGTCCCATCACACTGCCAGCATGCACCATGGCACTTGGGGGCTAATGCAAAGTCATTTTTTGTTCGCCTCATTGAAGACCCGACTCATCACATCGTAATAAGCCGGCCCTCGGGCGCTACCAATTGTGCGTGTCAAAAATTCAAGGTACACAAGTATTAATCCATTATATTGAACGGTCCACTATTCAGTTGGTAGAATACAAAGCTCTTAACCTTGTGGACGTGGGTTCAAGCCCCATGGTGGAAACTATATTATAGGATGTTATTATCAATTATATACAAAGTCCCAGCTCAGTATTATCTTAGTAAGCCGGTCCTTGGGGGCTACACATTGCTGTTCAAATTTACATGGTTATATCTACAAAGTCCCTGCTCATTATTGCATAATGACCCGGCCCTTGGGGGCTACACTGGTTGAAATTTTCATGAGCATAAAGCAATTACAAGTTCCAGGTTGCTGTAAGCATGACAACCCGACACTTGGGGGTTACATGTGTGGAATATTAAGTTTATATGATTGAGATGAATAAGCCAGATTTCTTCAAGGTTGCAACATTTATTGGAGCAAGTCTTAAACCATCACTTTGTTCTGCTCAAGACTTGGGGGCTACAAGTAATGTGGATATAAGGGAGAAAAATCTTCAAGCTATCAGTTTTGAGCAAATCAGGAGGATCAATTACATAAACAGGTGTCAACAACAATTATGACCCGGCATCGTCTGTTTTATAATCCGACAGTTTTTGGTATTGATAAACCGGCAAGTTTTACATCTTCAAGCCGGCTGAATATCAGATGAGTATTTGAAGACTAAAATTATTTAACCCGGCACCGTGGAAGCCGACTCAAGTGGATTATTCTTCACAATATTTTCCTGTAAGAAACCAACATCAGCAAATTGAGTATGAAGCTAGCTTATTTGACCCGGATTTTCTAGAAGAAGGAAAAGACAAGGACTTAAGGATGTTCAGTGCGGTTTACAAGAATTCTTAACCCGGAGCACAACCTGTCAAATTTGTTCTTGTGTTTATTTTGCAGCATAAGTTTACCATGGATGAATTCAAGCTAAACTTGGGGCTAATGTCGGGATATACTCATGGTGTAACCCGGCCGAAGTATAACCCGCTGGACTTGGCGACTTACTAATGACCATACTCGACCGGACGACTCACTAAGTGACCCGCCCGAGCCTGGCGACTTATCAGTGACCTGGCAAGCGGATCAGAGGAGCGACAAGACCCGGGGGCCCAGGAGGCTCAAGGCCCAAAAGGCCGGCTTACGTTATGGTAGGCCGGCTTAAGAGGAAAGGCGTGAGGAATATCTCCCTTACAAGGAATCAAGACCCGTACTTGTATCCGGCTTGTAGTAGAAGATAGGCTAGTCCATTCCTATTTGGACTCCACATGTAACCCGCCCCTCTAACTTATATAAGGAGGGGCAGGGCTCCCCAAAGAGGGACAAGCAACAAGAAACAATATCTAGGGCTAGACCCAAGGAGGAGAGCTGGCTTACGGCAACTTCCTCATGAGTATAATGAGACCTAGCCTCAAACAACATGTAGGGTTGTTACAGGATGATGTTTCCCGGGGCCCGAAGCTATCTAAACCCTTGTCTTGCGTGTTGATCCGCCCTGCGTCTCTCGTCCCACTCAACCCCTCTCAAGCTACCACATAGATGCGTTGGCCTCGCGACTAAGTCCTGATACTAAGGACATCTGCCGTGTTAATTCCACGACAACCTCCGACCTACTCGGGATCCACTGTAGCCCAAACCCCCAAACCTCCCGAAGCTGCCGTCCGCCGCAAGGCTCGTCGCCGGTGACTTCCTTCACCCCCGCCGACCCAACAACCACCGGGAGGACCGCCCCGGCCTGGCGAGTCCATCCCTGCCCTTGGATTCCCGTGGGGAGCCGCCGTTCATCGGCGGCGATCGCTGGAATCCCCGCCCCGCTCGGGCAGAGGAGGGAGAAGACGTGGGCGACTGGTCAAACCTGACCAGCTCCGCCGCCACATGTTTTAAGTGGTAGCATAATCGCAGAATACGCCTTCGACGTGGTCAGTTTTCGAAACGCTTTTCCCTTTTCTGTTTTATTTTAAAAACAGATTTTTGACCAAACTTTGACTGGCCATAACTTTTTAAATATAACCCCAGATGAATTGATTCTTTTTCCTACCTCTCTAAAATATTGCCTAGTTTATTTTCAGATTTATTTGAAAAAATTTCAGACAAATTTTTGGTACTATTTTTTTGAAACTATGTATTGATTCAAAAATATTTTTAAATAGGATTTTTGGAGAGAGGAGAAAACTTTCAAAAGTTTTGGAGTGCACCCTGCCTCTCCACACCTTGAAGGCAAGCATTCTGAACCCTGGCATAATATTTTTCATGCATCGTTTGACACGATTATGACACCACCTGAATACGTAGGACTCGTTATTTTATGTGGTGATATGATCATTTGCATGAATGCATATTGGAAATTTCCTTGCTGTTGGAAATGGACATGCGTGTGATAGTGATCATCCTCGTATGCCTTTCGTGCCTACCGGATGGAAAATGGGAAAGTCTCTGTCTTGGGTAGACCCGAGCTTGTCCTTAGTTCCTCGTCGAGACGAGTGTGTCCGGCATGGCATGATGAGGTATGATGAGTGGTGATTCTGTCTATTGGATGAAATATATTCGTTGTGCTAATCATGCAGGGAATACTTAAACCTCCTGAGTCGACCATAGATCGAGTCTTGTTCCAAAGAACCCCCATACTTGTTTCGTACTACCACTTGCCCCTACAACAAGTAGGGTACGGTTCAGTAAGTCATCAACCCCTTTCTAGCACACACCATACAGAGAGGCCATGGTGGAAGGCACCGGTTGTAGCCGGTAGGCAGGCCACCTAGTCCGGGGGCATGGGTGTTTCCGGTTGATACCAAGAGGGGAGGCCACCCCTTAGAGCGCGCGATATAAGTTTGATCCCATGCTACGCGAGGTTGTAGCCTCCCACTTAGAGTTTTCGCTTGGACAGTGTCGTGGGTGATTCCGCACACCGTAAGTTAGGCTGGTGTGCGTGTCGGTGTGTTTTCAATTGAAAGACCGTAGACGGAATTAGTCCCAATGGACTAAAGGAAGCCGTTACTCGTGGGTAAAGAGTACCTCCTCTGCAGAGATTAAATCTATTTGAATAGCCGTGTCCATGGTTAAGGACTACAGTCTGGGATGGGTCAAGTGTCGGTCGTAGTGTCGGTCTTCGGAGGAGAAACTGTTAAACCAAACTTGGGGCCTGACTTGTGACTTGTGAGGACCATGATTATTATTTTGTTATGGACTAACCCGTTATATTATTTGAATTATCGAGTATCCCTGGGATGGTTCTACCTACTGGATATTCACTGTGATTTATTTTATAAGCCCTTTATGTGGTGTCGCTGGGACGCCCGACTGTGGCACGCTTGTTATTTATTTACTTATAAGCCCTTTATGTGGTGTCGCTGAGACGCCCGACTGTGGCATGCTTGTTATTTATTTACTTATAAGCCCTTCATGTGGTGTCGCTGAGACGCCCGACTGTGGCATGCTTGTTATCTATTTACTTTATAAGCCCTTTATGTAGTGTCGCCAGACGCCCGACTGAGGCATGCTCATTATTTACTATCATTTCGATACGTCGCTTCAGACATCCGAATGGTGCATTTTATTTCTACTCTGTCATTACATAATTATTGTTGCATATAAATAACCGGCGTGCATGCATCAGAGATTTTTATTTTATGACTGACGTTGTGATCATAGAATATTTCAGAACATGTTTTATACCTGTGTTCATAAATGTTTGCGAGTACATTCAAAGTACTCACTGGCTTGTACCTGGCTATTGTCTTGGCCAGATTTCTTGCATGGAGAGGAGCGGTGCAATGACAGCCCCGGAACCTACGCATTGAGGATAGCAGCCTCGCGAAGATAGGAGTTAACCTGGTCAGCTGTTCCTATGGGAAATGGAGTCCCATAGACGCCGACGATCCACAAAACGCTTCCGCCATCAATCACTAGAAACCAATTGTTGTACTCACAGGCCAGAATGGTCTTGTACTACATATTTTGTATTTTTGTGTGGAATTTCTGTATCAAGTTGGTGCCTCATCAGCTAACAGTAATCCTGGGGCTGGTGAGCACCTGGGCCATTTTCTAGAAATTAATATCCAATCCGGTCCTGACAGGCAGCCTGGCGGCGTCGGGGCGGGGAAGAAGAAACTGAACGAAATTTTAACGAGTGTTAGTTATATAGCCAGAGCATTGGTCCCGGTTCGTGGCACCAACCGGGACCAATGGCCCCTTTAGTCCCGGTTGGTGCCACCAACCAGGACCAAATGCCTCTTTTCACCAGCCCAAAGGGCGGGAAGCAGAGGCCTTTGGTCCCGGTTGGTGGCACCAACCGGGACTAAAGGGGGGGCATTGGTACCGGTTTGTGCCACCAACCGGGACCAATGAACCCCTTTAGTCCCGGTTGGTGTCATAAACCGGGACTAAAGGCCTTGTGCTACCCGCGTCGCGGCGCGAAAGTTTAGTCCCACCTCGCTAGCTGAGGGAGCTCGAGAGTGGTTTATAAGCCCCAGTCCTGCTGCCCTCTCGAGCTCCTCTCAAATGCAGGCTTACGGGCTAAACGCATTATATGTGCCTGTGGGCCTATTGGGCCTACTGCGGGCCTGAATCCTGGCCCATTTGTTGGGTTTCTAGTCGTATTCAGGCCATGGTGGCCCTTAGGTGCCACTTTTTTTTTATTTTTTGCTTTGAATTATTTATTTTCTTTTGATTTTTGCTTTATTTTTTATTCTTTTTTCTTTTAGCTCAGAATAATTATAATCTTTCTGTTACTCCATTAGTTTCCAAATTTGAATAACTATAATCTTTATGCAACTAAAAATATATTTGGAGTGATTCTTTTTCCTGTTATTTAATATTACTGCGTTTTATCATTATATTGAAAAACAGATTTTGTTATTTTAGTTTCTATAAAAAAATCTTTATGACAATTCTTTTTACAACTAAAGTTTTTAACAAAAAATTCTTTATGATAATTATTTCTGCTTTTCATGTTTTGAACAGAAAATACTTTAGTAATTTTAGTTGCATAAATTTTATATAATTTTAGTTTAAAAAATACTAGAGGTTTATAAAAGCTTTTTAGTTGATTCCTTTTGCTATTAGAGTTTTATAAAAGCATTTACTGGTTTTTTTGGAGCTATAAGACCTTGAAATTGTTGTGGAACCACCTTCTGTCCCGGTTCAAGCCACGAACCGGGACCAATGGTTGTGGGCCAGGAGCGAGGATTATTGGTCCCGGTTCATGGCTTGAACCGGGACAAATGGTTGCACACGAACTGGGACCAATGCCCAGGAGGCCCCGGCCGGCCCCCTGGGCTCACGAACCGGGTCTAATACCCCCCATGGGTCCCGGTTTTTGAAAAACCGGGACTAATGGGCTGGCCAGGCCCGAACGGTAGCCCTGTTTTCTACTGGTGAGTATCCAAAAGGAAATGGAGAAGAAAGAGGAGCATTTGTACACTAGGTGGATAATTTTTTTGCCGCAACACTCAAATTTTTACCACACTCCACAGGGATCAAATGAAGACATAATGCGAAGTTTCATTTCTTTTGGAGCTCGTTTCCCACTATTTCCTACCGAAGAGCGTTCTGCTTTTTTAGTGGTCAGAAAATCAGTCAATGCCTCAAAAAAGTAGACCAACTAAAACAGTGCTCAAATTTGAGCATGGGGCTTTGGATGGTGTGTATTAATCATATAAAAAGTTAAAAGTTGGAATGATTTTTAAAAAATGAGTTGTGTGTGAAAGGCGACATTTCGTTCGAAACCCCGACACTTCACGGGAGGGTGTCCGGTTTGTACATTAGGTGGATCAAGTTAAACTTCAAGGGTTTAGTCAATTGGAGGAGACTAGTACACGGGGATAGGATTGTTGACGCACGCCTGCTCTACAAGGACTAGTTTCAACCTGAATCAAAGTTCTATGATGGTTTTTTTGGGGATAGGATTGCACGCGCACGACTGATCTATCCTTAGTGGGTGGCGTTTGTCAAGACCATATGTGATCTACATGACAATAAACAATGCCACTTTGCAACAATGTAAGAGGAATTAGGAAGGACGCGGAGAGAGCACTCAGAGTGCTCCAAGCTCGTTGGGGTTATTGTTCATGGAGCTACAATGACGTGGGAATCAGAGACACTGTGTCATTTTGCAAAACATGATTGTCCAGGATAATGGTGAAGAGGCAGTCCGAACACATGATTTTGAGATGTCCAAAGTACATGTCCGCCTCTCAGAACAAGATGGCAAGCATATTTGTGAACTTTCTGGAGATGTTCTCCATCGGAATGTTCGAGGTCAAAATGTGCACATGCAACTACTCAGCGATATTGTGAAGCATATATATTACCCACAGTGAAAACCAAGGAATTTAATGTTTGAATTGTGCACTTGGAATAATTTTTATGTTTGAAATATGTCTTTTCCACTATGAACAATTGTTATTTTCTATGATATTCAGGCCAATCAAATGGGTTAGAGGTGGGATCCTAGAAAGTGCAGCGCCATAGTTAGTACACGGAGGTGGGGGCCTAGAAAGTGCAGCGGCGTAGTTAGTACACGGGGGTTGGAATATGTTTTTCTTTTCTTTTCTTCTTAAAATAATTCGGGATTTCAATTTTTTTGAGAAATAAGAATTTTAAAGAAAGCAATGTTCAAAAAATTCTAAAATGTTCGTGGATTCAAAAAAGTTTCAGAGATTTTTAAAAATGTTCTCATATTCAAAAGCATGTTCACAATTTTGAATTTTTTTTGGGAAAGAATATGTATTCAGAAAGTGTTCGTGATTTTGAACGAATTTTCGCAAATTAAAAAATTGTTCGTGAAATACAAAAACTTTCATCGATTCTAAAAATGTTCATCTATTTGAAGAATGTTCAGCAAAACAAAAAATTGTTCATGTATTTTAAATATTTGTCGATTCAAAAAATATTCACAGGTTTCTGAAAAAATGTTTGCAATTTCAAAAATGTCCTAAAACTCAAAAATAAATCACGTTTTTTTTTGTGAATTTGTAAAAAAAATGCGAATGGAACATATTCAGGATTTCAAAAAAATTGCAAATTCCAAAAATGTTCATGATTTCAAAAAAAGGGGAAAATAAAATACAATGAAAAAAAAATGAAAAGAACATAAAAACTAAAATGAAAATGAAAAGAAAGAAGAAAAACGAAATTGGAAAAGGCAGGAAAAATGAAAGGAAAAAACCAGTTAAAACCGAAAATAGCTAATGATCTGACCCAAATATACGTAGTACATGGGATTGGTCCAGTTGGTCAACTCCCTTGGAGCGGGAAAGATTAAAGGCAAGAAGGGCACTGGCACAAGGATCGAACACAACGGAACCTGGTTCGATCCTAGGTGGATCGAACCTGGTCTCCCATTCCCTTTGCTTGCTTCTGATTCCCCATCTCCATGTTTGCTAACTTCTCATCCTTGATCCCTCTTCAATCCAGACAACTCATTAACTGTCACCACAAACAACCGGTGTCAAGTCCAATTCCTTCCTGAAACCTTGGAACTGAGAATGCAATTATGCATTTATTTTTAGGGTCTGTCTATGTCACATCTAGATGTGAGATAATATCTCACATCTAAGGTGACATCATCCTCTAAAATCTGTTCCCACCTTATTGACAAACAAAAAATCAGCTTGTTTGATTGTCGATCTCCCACATGTGTCGTTGTTTTTTGTATGTCGTCATGCCTCCCACCCAGCCCGAGCCTCCCACCTGGTGGGCCTTGTTAGTTGGGCTTTGTATTGTTTTTCTGTTTGTTTGTCTGAAAAAAGCAAGATCTGCTCACAGGCCTGGGCCTTGTTTGTTAAAAAAAAGAACTTGCTTGCTTGTAAAAGAAGTTTGGGTGGCAGGGAAAGTAGGAAAAATCCTACTTGCGAGTCACGCACTGGCGTGCTAGATCTTGTGTCATTAGTAAGATAACTCTAATACACATGAAGTTCTATACACTTATGTTCCATTTTTTCTGACAAAACATGGCCTATATATGACAGTTAAAAGTATTCTTACATTTTTCAGGGAGCGCTGTTGCAGATAAATAAAAAGGAAAATATTATAATTCAGTGTTCGAATGCACGAAATTTTCATTCATTTTCACTTGGACAACCTAATCCTGCCTAAAAAGCAACAAAATAACTCCATCTTATGTTTTTCATTGGTTCTAGACTAACAGGGTAACACGAGTCTAGTGTTTGTGCAACCAAAATTACATTTCATAGCATGGAACAAACAATGATATTACACTGTCAATAAAACCCTATAAAAATCTCATCACCACAAAAAAGCAGTACCATTGCTCATTGTCCAAAATAAGTACTACACAACTCAGCATGCAACAGCCAAACCTGACAGACCGACAGTGTTACTACACCTCTTAACAAAGTATTCAGAAACTGGACCACACAGCAAGCAAATTTATTTACAAAGAGAAATGGACACCAACACTCCACCGTCGCCGCTCGAACACATCCAAGAACTTAAAAAGATTTGAAAAACACCAGAAAGCATGTATTATCGTAAAACTTGATAATGCAGGGTATAGTAGGCACCAAAACAAAAATGTTAGCTGACATAGACTGACATTGCTGTCAAGATTCTCACAAATTTCATAAACAAACAAAGTTAGATAGTCCATGTAGCCACCTTGGCACCTTGCAAAAAACAAAAAAGCCTCCAATCTAAACGATCAGGCTAACACCACAGGGCCTAAAAACACAAAAAATATCAGTGTCGGTGTGTGAAACAAACAAACCCAAAAAAACATTGATGAAATTTTCCACACTTCTCTGCCTGCCACAACAATCTGTAGGTTGATCAATCTAAAAATTCTGGGAGACTGTTGATAACATCCACCTTCACAAATACTCATCGGGTTTCCCTGCTTCCATTCTCACATGCTTGCACCTTGTGGGGAAACAAAAAAGATCATTGTTAAAAATGTGTTGTGAAACTATGACAAAAAAGGCCCTTGAAAAAAACAAAAAAAAGTGAACCAAAGTAGAAAACAACTTCTGTTTCTAGATACTGAACTTTCTGTTTGGGAACAAATTGTTGTTTTGACTATGTACCAACCATTTACCATGTTCACTCATTTGGTCCAGCTTATTAGCTACTTAACCCTGTTCTGCAGCAGGAAACATCGATGAGTGTACCCACAAACAAAAAAAAGATAAGAAGAAAATAATGTTCAAAGTATCTTCAACATTAACAGTGGTATAATTGTTCGCAATAAATATTGAATGCGGGCAGGATCATCCTTACAGGGCCTTGGAATGGGCATGTCATATACACAACTTTTACTTGTTGCAGACAATGAGGTTTGTCGATAAAAAAACATCAGGAAAAACAAATAGAGACAAGGGAAAAGTGAGGTTCAAACAAAATACACTGAACGCTTTTGCTTGTGTGTTTGTGTACCCAGAATGTATATGCTAGTTCGCCATAGTTGAACTATGATCCGATGTGTGCTGAGATAAGGAGCACCAAACCACTAAAAAATGACCCCCTAGTTTACATAAAAATGTTGAATGGAAAAAAACTATGGGCTCTCCCCCGGTTGCTAGTCAAGTCGAGGGTGGATTTTGCAACTGGTACAACAACACCTATGGGCCCCAGTTACGTGTCGGGGGTGGACTCGTGACTGGGACAAAAAAAAAGAACTACAAACCCTAGTTGCGAGTCTAGGGTGGACTTCGAACTAGGATGAAAACAAACTGCATGCCGAGTTGCGGGTCGAGGGTGGACATGCAACTGGTACAACACCAACGCGGGTCGATTGTGAGTCAGGGTGGAATTGCAACTGGGGCAATAAAATATAACTACGAGCCAAGCTGCTGGACTTGCAACAAAGACAAAACTATAGACTAGTTGCGACTTGGGGCGGACATTAAACTAGGAGAAAACAAACTGCGGACCCGGTTGCGAGTCAAGGGTGCACTTGCAGCTATGACAACAAAAAACTACAGGGCTCAGTTGCGGCTCGATAATGGACTTGCAACTAGGACAACAACAACTACAGACTTAGTTACGAGTCAAGGGTGGACTTGCAAATGAAACGAAAACAAACTATGAGCCCCGGTTGCGAGTCAAGGGCTGGCTTGCAACTGGGATAACAACACCCGTAGGCTCAGTTGCGAGCCTAGTTGCGAGTTGAGGGCGGACTTGCAACTCGGACAACTACACAAAACTAACATATCATTTGCGATTCGAGGATGGACTTGCAAATGCGACAATAATAAACTACAAGCCCAGTTGTGTGTCGAGCGTGGATTTGCATGTGGGATGAAAAACAAAATACATGTCCAATTGCAAGTTGGGGGTGGACATGCAACTAGGGTGAAAACACAAAACAACACCCTCCCGAGTTTCAAGTCAAGGGTGGACTTGCAATTGGGCCGACAGAAATCGCTAGTTTAAGGGTCTAATTGCAACTATTGTGAAACAAGAACAAAAAACAACCTCCCCCTCGACTTGCTAGTCGAGGTTGGACCTGCAATTAGGCAACTACAAAACAACACCCTCTCGAGTTGCAAGTACATGGTTGACTTGCAACTAGGACGATTACAAAATACATCGCTCGAGTTGCAAGTCGGAGGTGGACTTGCAACTGGGGTGAAAACAAACAACACCCTCCCCGAGTTGCGAGTAGATGGTTGACTTGAAACTGAGGTAATTACAAACTACATCTCTCGAGTTGCAAGTCGGGGTGGACTTGCAACTGGGGTGAAAACAAAACAACACCCTCCCGAGTTACAGATGAGGGTGGACTTGCAACTCGGCTGACAGAAATCCCTAGTTGCAGGTCGAGTTATAATTGGAACTACTACGAAACAAGAACAAAAAACAACCCCCCCCCCCCTGAGGGAGTCCCTGACTAGGGGGTGTCCGGATAGCCGTACTATCGTCACGGCCGGACTCCAAGACTATGAAGATGCAAGATTGAAGACTTCGTCCCATGTCCGGATGGGACTTTCCTTGGCGTGGAAGGCAAGCTTGGCGATACGGATATGTAGATCTCCTACCATTGTAACCGACTATGTGTAACCCTAACCTATCCGGTGTCTATATAAACCGGAGGGTTTTAGTCCGTTGGACGAACAACAATCATACCATAGGCTAGCTTCTAGGGTTTAGCCTCCTTGATCTCGTGGTAGATCTACTCTTGTACTACCCATATCATCAATATTAATCAAGCAGGAGTAGGGTATTACCTCCATTGAGAGGGCCCGAACCTGTGTAAAAACATCGTGTCCCTTGTCTCCTGTTACCATCCGCCTAGACGCACAGTTCGGGATCCCCTACCCGAGATCCGCCGGTTTTGACACCGACATTGGTGCTTTCATTGAGAGTTCCTCTGCTGCCGCCATCGGTAGGATGCCTCGTCTCGTCTTTAAAGACGATACCATCGCCAAAGAAGCCTTGGCCACTGGTCAGATCTTCGGCTAGGCAGTTTTCTCATGACCGCTAGTTCGGCCGTCGCGCCGACGATGACCTCTTGGGTCATCGAAACCAATCTCCATGTCAGTTCGGAACTTGCCGAGCAGTTAGATCCGATCGAGCTCTCCTCCATAAACGAGCTCTTGGATCGCATCGCCGCCCTGGGAGTCGCCACAGATTACGACCGGATCGGGACTAAAACCGATCTGAGAGAGATCAACTCTCCCCATGCTACCCATCATGTTGCTGTGATAGAGGAGCAATGCAGCGACTCTTCTCCTATCTTAAGGACTAGCTACGTCCGGATTCCCGATCCCTCCATGCCGGATTCCTGCGGAGGGACGGATGTCGATCAAGCCGTGAACTTAAAGTTAGGCGGCGGGTCGGACTCGTTGGATAGCACTCAAAAATCCAAGCTTCCGAGTTCGGAAACTTCCCGGCCCTTGAGTCCTAAATTGGACGGGGTTCCAGATTTAGTGCCACCCGCCCACCCAAACATTAGCGATCTCTCTCGAATTCGGCAAGAGCCCGCCAAAACAGTACATCATTACTGGGCCAGATTCCTCCTGGTTATGAACAGGATAAAGGACTGACGAGAGGAGGACGCAATACCAATCTTCTGCAATAATTGTACGGACAAGGGAATCCTAAACGCCATAAGTCGTCGCGAAATCACACGCTTTTCTGACTTGGTGATCATCGTACAAAAGTACTGTGCGATGGAGAGCGCCTGGAAAACCGAAAGTAAATTTTGGGATAATCCGCCCCGAATACATCCCTAGTCCGGAACAAAAGGGTGCATCACTATCAAGCACCGGGTTGAATACCGAAACCAAAACCCCTAAAGGGTATGGAACCGTCTTGGAGGGTTGGCTAAACGGACCTCGCAAAATTCATAGCACGAGGGCGCCACTCCAACTCATAGCCTTGAGCATGTTGGATACTACTACGGCGGTGGCCAAAAGTGGCGAAGAGCTTCTAGCTTCGTAATCCCAGCCCAAAGAACACCAAGATGGCGTTAACGTCTTGAGACTTTCGCATCAAATAACATGCGAAAACAACAACTCCGCAACCTTGCCGAAGTCTACCAAGTAGCAACAATAAATCCATGGAGTGACACAGCTATTACCTTCAATGACAGTGACGAACCTAAATTCCGAACTGCCCGGGCACCAGCCGCATTGGTCCTGAGCCCGATAGTAGACGGCTTTCACCTTACTAAGGTACTCATGGATGGCGGCATCAGACTAAACCTCATCTATGAGGAAACCCTATGAAAAATGGAAATAGACTGGAACCGCATTGAGCGAAGCAACACAACCTTTAGAGGAATAATCCCCAGCCGGGAAGCATGTTGCACAGGAAAAATCACGCTGGACGTAGTGTTCGCTCACGGACAATTACAGGTCCGAGGAGGTCACATTTCAAGTGGCCCCGTTCAACAATGGATACCATGCTTTATTAGGACGAGAGGCATTCACAATTTTTCAAGCTATACCCCATTATGGGTACATGAAGCTTAAAATGCCCGGTCCCAACAGAATCATCACTCTTGTTAGTGATCCGAACATAGCACTCCGCGCCGAAAATAAGACGGCCGCACTAGCCCTCGAGGCACTATCCGAAGCCCTAGCGGCCGAGGAACTCACCGCGATGCGCTCCACGGTGAATGTGGACGACGTGATACTTGATAAAAGATCCAAGTCCACCTCTTTTAAACCAATGGACGAAATAGTCAAATTCCAAGTCCACCCAACGGACCGCAAAGACGGCCTCCATCGGGCACAATTAAACCACGATGTAGACGCCAAGACTACGAGAATTTCTACAAGAAAAGCGGGACATCTTTGCTGGCACCCTTCAGACATGCCAGAATCCCACGTCACCGGCCGAAAGCACAGCCTAAACATCCTAAAAGGATTCAAGCCGGTCAAACAGGCTCTTGGCGCTTTTCCGAACCCAAAAGACAGGCCATGGGAGAGGAGCTAGCCAAACTTTTGGAGGCCGGATTCATCGTAGATATAAAACATCCGGACTGGCTAGCAAACCTGGTGATGGTACCAAAGAAGGATAAATCTGGCGCCTATGTGTTGATTTCAAAGACCTTAATAAGGCTTGCCCAAAGGATCCCTTCCTCCCTCGAATTGATCAAATCATTGGCCTTCTGACAGCAGGACACGACTCATTGTGCTTCCTCGACGTACTCCGGCTACCACCAAATCAAGATGGCGGAGCTGACCAAAGCTGCAACAGCATTCATCACTCCATACGGCCCGCTCGCTTCAACACAATGCCCTTTGGGCTCAAAAACGCCGGCGCAACATATCAGCGCATGATTCGGACATGTCGGCAAACCAGATCGGCAAAAGCGGTGGAAGCATATGTAGATGACGTGGTCGTCAAAACCAAGCACGCCGAAACTCTAGTAGACGACTTGAGGCTCACATTCGACAATCTTGAAAATATGACATCAAGCTCAATCCGGAAAAATGCGTCTTTGGCGTTCCACCGAAAGCTCACAGGCTTCATTGTGTCCGTAGAGGAATTGAAGCAAACCTAGCCAAGATTCGAGCTCTGTCACAATTGGATATTCCAAAAGACCTCAAACAAATACAAAAATGACGGATGCGTGGCGGCTCTAAGCCGCTTTATCTCCCGCTTAGGAGAAAAAGCATTACCTCTTTACCGCCTCCTCCGCCGACCGAACACTTCGAGTGGGCCGGATGCATACGGCCGGACTCGAAGAAATAAAGGCCATTTTGGCAACAAATCCGGTCCTGGCCGCACCCAACATGGGCGAACCAATGCTATTATACATCGCCGCAACACATCACGTTGTCAGCGCGGTGCTCGTTGTCGAACGAGAAACGGACGGACACCGGTTCCCTATTCAAAAACCGGTTTATTATGTGTCCACTGTCCTAACTCCATGCAAGTCCCGATACCCACACTATCAAAAGATAGCATACGCGGTGTTCATGGCATCCCGGAAGCTGCGACACTACTTTCAAGAGTGTTCGATAACGGTAGCCTCCAAAGTACCTCTTAATGACATTATAAACAACCGCGACGCGACGGGCCGGATTGCTAAATGGGCCATAGAGCTCCTCCCATTCGACATAACTTATAAGCCACGACGAGCTATTAAGTCGCAGGTTTTGGCCGACTTCGTGGCGAATGGATGAAGCCGAACTCCCTAAAGAGTACAACGCATACTCCAATTGGATCATGCACTTTGACGGCTCCAAAATGTTGGCTGGCACGGGTCAAGGGCGTCGTCTGACGTCTCCCCAACCGGGACCACAGTCCAATACGCCCTTCAGATAATGTATACGGACTCCAACAATGCAGCGAATCTGAGGCCCTCCTGCCGCGGCCTCCGGATGGCAGTCTCCATGGGCATTCAACGCCTAGAGGTGCACGGGGATTCAAACCTTGCAATATCCCAAATAAACGGAGACTTTGACGCCAAAGATCCGAAAATGGCAGCATACCGCAATGCGGTCCTAAAAATGTCAGCACGGTTTGAAGGGCTCGAATTTCATCATATAGCCCGGGATAACAACCAGGTGGCGGATATATTGGCACGCATCGGTGCAAAACGCGATACCGTCCCACCCAATATCTTTTTGGAACGGCTGTTCAAGCCATCCGTACTATGGGAAGGGGAGTCCGGCAATAATAATCCGGACCCAACCGCACCGCCTGACGCCGAACACTCGACACAACCGAGGCTCCGCCCCGAGATAACACCCTCTGCTCACGAAATAATGGCGGTTATCGCCCCGTGGACGGAACCATTCCTAGCCTACCTAACTAGGCAGGAACTCCCCGAAGACCAAAATAAGGCTCACTGCATAGTACGACGCTCTAAAGCCTATAAAGTCCATGAGGGAGAGCTTTATAAGAGAAGCACTACCGGAGTCCTTCAAAGGTGCATCTCCGAAGAGGAAGGACGAAACCTCCTGGCTGAAATTCATGCCGGACTGGGTGGGCACCACGCCGCAGCCCGGGCCCTTGTAGGCAAGGCCTTCCGTACAGGATTTTATTGGCCGACGGCCCGGGCAGATGCGCAGGATTTAGTCCAACGATGCGTCGGTTGCCAACTTTTTGCTAACCAAAGCCACATGCCACCCACCGCCTTAAAACTATACCCATCACCGGACGTTCGCGGTCTAGGGGCTTGACATGGTTGGACCCCTCAAGGGAGGAACCCACAAGCAAAAATACCTATTGGTCATGGTGGATAAATTCACCAAATGGATCGAGGCCAAACTCATTAAAACGGCCGAATCCGGACCAGTGATAGACTTCATATCAGGGGTAGTGCACCGTTACGGTGTCCCCCACAGTATCATTACTGATAATGGCACCAATTTCATGGCCGATGAGGTCAAGTCATGGTGCAAAAACATGGGCATCAAGCTCGATTACGCCTCAGTCTATCACCCTCAAACCAACGGCCAAGTCGAACGGGCAAATGGTATAATAATGAGCGGCATTAAACCCAGACTAGTGCGGTCCCTCAAGGAATCTAACACGCACTGGGTTGAGGAGCTCGACTCCGTACTCTGGGGGCTGCGGACCACGCCAAATCGTACTACCGGATTCACACCATTCTTCATGGTGTACGGCGCGGAGGCAGTCTTGCCCTACGACATAATACATGACTCACCTCGAGTGCGCATGTACGAAGAAAGAGAAGCCGAGCTCGATCGGCAGGACAGTTTGGACGCATTGGAGGAGGAGCATGACGTGGCAAAAGCTCGTTCCGCATTCTATCAACAAAGAGCTCGAAGATATCAAAGCAGGAAGTACGGGCCAAAGCTTATAACGTTGGCGAACTAGTTCTACGCCCGCCGGACAAGAAAAAGGACAAACTCAAGCCCAAATGGGAAGGTCCCTTCATCATCGACCAGGTCCTGACCGGCGGAGCATACCGTCTGCGAAACGCATCGGATAACCGACTCGAGCCGAACCCATGGAACGCAGCCCGTCTACGAAGATTCTACGCTAAGTGCCGGACTCCAAGTTCGTCTCCTTCCTCCGTCCGCATTCTTTATTTTTTGCTTTTTGCTGTCCTCTATTTCTCTCCTTCCCCCTTCTTCTTCTTGTAGCCTCTAGAGGCTCGTTTGCGCTTTTTCCGCACACACTTGACGCGCTGTCTGCGCTCATTATACCTGGGGGCTTCTTTAACAGAAGCTTACTTATACGGGCTTTCATGCCCAACACATGCGTTAAACTTCCGCATGTACCTTTTATTCACCATTATATGCATCGATATGAGTTAAGTTTTGGCCAAGCTGGATTGCCTGGCTCCTGTGCTTACCCCTACGTTCCCGATTGTTCGGCTAGGAGGTAAAGGGAGCACCTCTGCGATTATTCTTTGCCGAATTGACCGGATGTGTACCTCTATTTGGGTGAAGCCGAAAGCTAAGCGTTCTTAAGGGAATATTCGATTCGGTGAACTGAAAGATGATTTTTAACTATTTACACATCTACCCCAGATGATTTTACGCTTTTATAGCAGCTTCGACATGCACTTTAGGGCATGCATCCCAAATGAAAGGAACCCTTAACGGAACTATTCTCCTGGAAGATGTTTCTTACTACCCATTTAATATAACATAACTAGTTGGGCACTTATGTCCGATACAGCAACAATGACCCCTACGCTGGCCTCCATGCATACCACGGTTCTTATATAACCACTAAGGTATTCGGACACACTCCGGACTATTGGGTCCGGAGGTCGGGGTTTAAAAGGTCCGCTATGACAAACAATCTACAATCCGGCTAGAAGACATTCTTTCATGTCATATTTTTACATAGTCAACTCGACTCATTGTATTCCTCCTCAATGCCATCTAATAGGCTATCTAATTTACAATCTTGCTTTGGGAATACTTGGCGGCCAATTCTACTTGGCCGTACACTAAACTTTCTGAGGGATCTCCATCCCATCCGGCCCCACAGTCCGACCTCGCCATGTGGTTTGGGTCAACCTTTGTGCAGCGTCTTCACCATGGCCCGAGCCTCCCTGGCGCCTTTGACGGCAGGCCGATAACTTCCATAGCCGGAAGCGCCGCCGTGCTCCTTGAAGCCGCTCCGCCAGCTCCCCAATGCTTTCGGGCAGGGATATAGATGGCCACAAGGCTTGGCCGATGCCTTTCATCACCTGCCGGACTCGTTCGTGCAGCTGACGCAATTCGAGAAGAAGATCACCCGAAGAATCTGGGCATCTCCTCCTCGGGGCGACACTGTGAGCAAACCTACAAACATGTTTATGTTAGAGGCCTTCCTCGCCGAACTCTTTTCAAAGTTCGCTCAAGCACTTCTTGAAAATGCCGCGACGAAGCCGATTCTCCTTCTGGTCGGCTAACTGAGCACGGACGTCCTTCAGTTCCTCACCCAGCTTGGTGTTGGCGTCTTGGAGGTTATTCTTCTCCTGCCGCACCCTCATCAAGACGCTCTCGCCCGCCTTTAACGGCGTAAGAGTTGTTGCTTGTCCGGATCGATCCGGCGCCATCTGCAATGTTTTTGTTAGATTTACACACCCGCACTTCATAAATTATTTATCTTCAAGCGTATATTACCGGAGGGGGTCTCATGGCTCCCCGTGGCGGCTAGTGCGGCCTCAAGTTGGGCCCTCAGACTCTTCCAGCTCTGAGACAGTCGGGTATTCTTTTCTGTAAGATCCTGCATAACAAAATGATCCTTAAATCGGTAATCCTAACTATTTTAAGTCTCGGGGGCTACTGGCATATATAACTGTCAAATTTCCTTACCCGTATGTCCTTCACATACTGCTCTGTGGCTCTGGCTAGACCATCTTGAGCGGCACGGAGGTGCGCATCTCCCGAATCAAAGGCATTCAAGGCCTCTTGGGAGAAACACGGGTCACGAAGAATTGTCCGGTGGCGCCTATGATTCAAGGCGCTCTCCACCTCGGAGTTGGTGGCGGACAACCTGTCGGCATCCTCTGTCGGAGGAGCATCCGACGCACGTCTCGTGCTCGCCTCAGCCTCCGGACCCGGCTTTGAAGCTTGTCTGGTGAAGGTTCGATCGACAGCCTCTCCGAATTCAGTCCGGCGAGCGCTCTTTTTCCTGAAAAGAGCATCAGCGTTAGTACGCCTTCCAGGAACCAATCTTGGGAGTATGGTGACATGACATACCGTTGCGGAGGGGTTTCGATCCGGACCGCACTTCTTTTTAACCCTCTGAGGGCGCTGCCCTTGTTGGCCAACCGCCAGAACTCGACTTCCGCCTCGAAGGTACCCCTGCGAAACACCATTGGTATACGGTGATCAAAAATAAAGCGCGGATGGGTCATTATCGTGGTTTTGGGATCTTGGTCTCGATTACTGTAGGCTGGAAGTATTCGGGGTAATCGGCCGTAATGGCTACCAAAGCATGTCGATGCTAAGTTGGTAGAACACCCCGTCGATCAACTCCACCGTTATATCCGGATCCTCTACGGAGGTCGGATCGAGGGATCGCTCCGGATCCTCGGGTTGTGGGGGTGGGCTGTGTATCTTCTCCACAGTCTGGCGTAGTTCCTGCGCAAAAACCATGAAATGAGATATTTAACTACGGGAATATGGATCGGACATGTCACAAGGATGTTTGCTTACCCAGCTTCGAGGATTATTCGAAGAAAACTCCTTCAGTGAGTTGACACGGAGGAAATCCTCCTCCTCTCCTTTGTACATGGCAGACAAGATCTTCACCAGTTCGGTGACCGATCCTGGCCCTTTGTGTTGGAAATATGCCCTAGAGGCAATAATAAATTGGTTATTATTATATTTCCTTGTTCATGATAATCGTTTATTATCCATGCTATAATTGTATTGATAGGAAACTCAGATACATATGTGGATACATAGACAACACCATGTCCCTAGTAAGCCTCTAGTTGACTAGCTCGTTGATCAATAGATGGTTACGGTCTCCTGACCATGGACATTGGATGTCGTTGATAACGGGATCACATCATTTGGAGAATGATGTGATGGACAAGACCCAATCCTAAGCCTAGCACAAAGATCGTGTAGTTCGTATGCTAAAGCTTTTCTAATGTCAAGTATCTTTTCCTTAGACCATGAGACTGCAACTCCCGGATACCGTAGGAATGCTTTGGGTGTACCAAGCGTCACAACGAATCGGGTGGCTATAAAGGTGCACTACAGGTATCTCCGAAAGTGTCTGCATTGGGTTGGCACGAATCGAGACTGGGATTTGTCACTCTGTGTAAACGGAGAGGTATCTCTGGGCCCACTCGGTAGGACATCATCATAATGTGCACAATGTGACCAAGGGGTTGATCACGGGATGATGTGTTACGGAACGAGTAAAGAGACTTGCTGGTAACGAGATTGAACAAGGTATCGGTATACCGACGATCGAATCTCGGGCAAGTACAATATCGTTAGACAAAGGGAATTGTATACGGGATCGATTGAGTCCTTGACATCGTGGTTCATCCGATGAGATCATCGTGGAACATGTGGGAGCCAACATGGGTATCCAGATCCGCTGTTGGTTATTGACCGGAGAACGTCTCGGTCGTATGCGCATGGTTCCCGAACCCGTAGGGTCTACACACTTAAGGTTCGATGACGCTAGGGTTATAGGGAATAGATATACGTGGCTACCGAATGTTGTTCGGAGTCCCGGATGAGATCCCGGACGTCACGAGGAGTACCGGAATGGTCCGGAGGTAAAGATTTATATATGGGAAGTCCTATTTTGGCCACCGGAAAATGTTCGGGATTTTTCGGTATTGTACCGGGAAGGTTCTAGAAGGTTCCAGAGTGGGGCCCACCTGCATGGGGGGACCCACATGAACGTGGGTAGTGGGGGAAAGGCCCCACACCCCTGGTCAAGGCACACTAAGATCTGCCCTTAGAAGGAATAAGATCATATCCCGAAGGGATAAGATCAAGATCCCTAAAAAGGGGGGATAACAATCGGTGGGGAAAGGAAAGGATGGGATTTCTTTCCTCCCACCGTTGCCAACGCCCCAATGGACTTGGAGGGCAGAAATAATCCTCCACCCCTATATATAGTGGGAGGCGCATGGGAGCTGCACCTTTGCCCTGGCGCAGCCCTCCCTCTCCCAAGTCCTCCTCATCTCCGCGGTGCTTGGCGAAGCCCTGCAGGTTTGCCACGCTCCTCCATCACCACCACACTGTCGTTCTTCTGATGGATTGAGTCGTGCCCTACCTCTCCGTCTCTGCTGGCTTGTTCGAGGCATGGGAGACGTCACCGGGCTTTCCGTGTGTTGAACGCGGAGGTGCCGTCCGTTCGGCACTAGGATCTCCGGTGATTTGGATCTCTTGAACGCTTCCGCTTAGCGATCTACAAGGGTATGTAGATGCACTCTCCTTCCCCTCGTTGCTAGTTTCTCCATAGATAGATCTTGGTGACACGTAGGAAAATTTTGAATTTCTGCTACGTTCCCCAACAGTGGCATCATGAGCTAGGTCTATTGCGTAGATTCTTTGCACGAGTAGAACACAAAGTAGTAGTGGGCGTTGATTTTGTTCAATATGCTTACCGTTACTAGTACAATCTTGATTCGGCGGCATTGTGGGATGAAGCGGCCCGGACCGACCTTACACGTACACTTACGTGAGACAAAGTTCCACCAATCGACATGCACTTGTTGCATAAGGTGGCTAGCGGGTGCCGCCTCTCCCACTTTAGTCGGATCGGATTCGATGAAAAGGGTCCTTATGAAGGGTAAATAGCAATTGACATATCACGTTGTGGTTTTGCGTAGGTAAGAAAGCGTTCTTGCTAGAAACCCATAGCAGCCACATAAAATATGCAAACAACAATTAGAGGACGTCTAACTTGTTTTTGCGAGGTATGCTATGTGATGTGATATGGCCAAGAAGAATGTGATGAATGATATGCGATGTATGAGATTGATCATGTTCTTGTAATAGGAATCACGACTTGCATGTCGATGAGTATGACAACCGGCAGGAGCCATAGGAGTTGTCTTTATTTATTGTATGACTGCGTGTCATTGAACAATGCCATGTGATTACTTTACTTTATTGCTAACCGGTAGCCATAGTAGTAGAAGTAATAAGTTGGCGAGACAACTTCATGGAGACACGATGATGGAGATCATGATGATGGAGATCATGGTGTCATGCCGGTGACGATGATGATCGTGGAGCCCCGAAGATGGAGATCAAAAGGAGCAATATGATATTGGCCATATCATGTCACTATTTGATTGAATGTGATGTTTGTCATGTTTATACATCTTATTTGCTTAGTACGACGATAGTAAATAAGATGATCCCTCATTAAAATTTCAAGAAAGTGTTCCCCCTAACTGTGCACCGTTGCGAAAGTTAAATCGTTTGAAGCACCACATGATGATCGGGTGTGATAGATTCTTACGTTCACATACAACGGGTGTAAGCCAGATTTACACACGCAGCGTAACACTTAGGTTAACTTGACGAGCCTAGCATGTACAGACATGGCCTCGGAACACAAGAGACCGAAAGGTCGAAGCATGAGTCGTATGGAGGATACGATCAACATGAAGATGTTCACCGATGATGACTAGTCCGTCTCACGTGATGATCGGACACGGCCTAGTTGACTCGGATCATGTAATCACTTAGATGACTAGAGGGATGTCTATCTGAGTGGGAGTTCATGAGATGAACTTATTTATCCTGAACATAGTCAAAAGATCTTTGCAAATCATGTCGTAAGCTCGCGCTTTAGTTCCACTGTTTAGATATGTTCCTAGAGAAAATATAGTTCAAAGTTGACGATGGCGATTATGCGGACAGAAAAAAGCTTATGTCCTTAATGCACCGCTCAGTGTGCTGAACCCCAAACGTCGTCTGTGGATGTTGTGAACATCGGACATACACGTTTTGATAACTACGTGATAGTTCAGTTAAACGGTTTAGAGTTGAGGCACCAAAGACGTTTTTCGAAACGTCGCGGAACATATGAGATGTTTCGAGGGCTGAAATTGGGATTTCAGGCTCGTGCCCACGTCAAGAGGTATAAGACCTCCGGCGATTTTCTTAGCCTGCAAACTAAGGGAGAAAAGCTCAATCGTTGAGCTTGTGCTCAGATTGTCCGAGTGCAACAATCACTTGAATCGAGTGGGAGTTGATCTTCCGGAGATAGTGATGTTTCTCCAAAGTCATTGCCACCAAGCTGCTAGAGCTTCGTGATGAACTATAACAAATCAGGGATAAATATGATGATCCTTGAGATATTCATGATGTTTGACACCGCGAAAGTAGGAATCAAGAAGGAGCATCAATTGTTGATGGTTGGTGAAACCACTAGTTTCAAGAAGGGCAAGGGCAAGAAGGGATACTTCATGAAACAACAAATCAGTTTCTGCTCTAATGAAGAAACCCAAGGTTGAACCCAAACCCGAGACTAAGTGCTTCGTAATAAGGGGAACATCCTTTGGAGCAGAATTACCCTAGATACTTGGTAGATGAGAAGGTGGCCAGGCCGATAGAAGTATATTGGATATACATTAAGTTATTGTGTACTTTACTAGTACTCCTAGTAGCACCAGGGTATTAGATACCGGTTCGGTTGCTAAGTGTTAGTAACTCGAAATAAAAGGCTACGGAATAAACGGAGACTAGCTAAAGGTGAGTGACGATATGTGTTGGAAGTGTTTCCAAGTTGGATGTGATCAAACATCATGCGCTCCCTCTACCATCAAGGTTAGTATTAAACCAGAATAATTGTCATTTGGTGTTTGCGTTGAGCATAGACATGATTGGATTATGTCTATCGCAATACTGATTATTCATTTAAGGAGAATAATGGTTACTCTATTTATTTGAATAATACCTTCAATGGTCTTGCACCTAAAGGAATGGTTTATTGAATCTCGACCATAGTAATACACATTTTCATGCCAAAAGATATAAGATAGTAATGATGGTACCACTTACTTGTGGCAATCGCCATGTAAGTCATATTGGTATAAAAGCATGAAGAAGCTCCATGTTGATGGATCTTTGGACTCACTCGTTTTGAAAAGTTTGAGACATGCGAACCATGTCTATTGGTGTATACGCATGAAGAAACTCCATGCAGATGGATCGTTTGGACTCACTTGATTTTGAATCACTTGAGATATGCAAATCATACCACATGGGCAAAATGGTGAATAGCCTCGGTTTCAGTAAGATGGAACAAGATAGCAACTTGTTGGAAGTAACTCATTTTGATGTGTGCAGTCCAATGAGTGCCGAGGCATGCAGTGAATATCATTATGTTCTTACTTCACGGATGATTTGAGTAGATAGTGAGTGTATTTACTTGATGAAACACAAGTCTGAATTATTGAATGGTTCAAGTAATTTCAGAGTGAAGTTGAAGATCATCGTGACAAGAGGATAAAATGTCTATGATATGATCATAGAGATGAGTATCTGAGTTACGAGCTTTGGCACGCAATTAAGACATTGTGGAAATTGTTTCACAATAAATACCGCCTGGAACACCATAGTGTGATGGTGTGTTCAAACATCATAGTTGCACCCTATTGGATATGATGCGTACCATGATGTCTCTTATCGAATTACCACTATCGTTCATGGGTTAGGCATTAGAGACAACTACACTCACTTTAATAGGGCACCACGTAATTCCGTTGAGACGACACCGTTTGAACTATGGTTTGGAGAAACCTAAATTGTCGTTTCTTAAAAGTTTGGGGCTGTGACGCTTATGTGAAAAAGTTTCAGGTTGATAAGCTCGAACCCAAAGCGGATAAAATGCTTCTTCATAGGACACCCAAAACAGTTGGGTATACCTCCGATCTCGATTTGAAGCAAAAGGATTGTCTCTAGAATTAGGTCCTTTCCCGAGAAAAGTTTCTCTCGAAAGAATTGAGTGGGAGGATGGTGGAGACTTGATGAGGTTATTGACCCGTCACTTCAACAAGTGTGTAGCAGGGCACAGGAAGTTGTTCCTGTGGCGCCTACACCAATTGAAGTAGAATCTTATGATAGTGATCATGAAGTTTTGGATCAAGTCAATACCGTACCTCGTAGGGTGACAAGGATGTGTACTACTTCTGAGTGGTACAGTAATCCTGTCTTGAAGGTCATGTTGCTAGACAACAATAAACCTACGAGCTATGAAGAAGCGATGGTGGGCCCGGATTCCGACGAATGGCTCAAGGCCATAACATCCGAGAGAGGATCCATGACTTTGGAAGAAATACTTGATGGTCGTGGGGCGTTGGGTAAAGATGGATTTTAAAAGGAAAACAGACACTGATGGTAAGTATCACCATTAAGAAAGCTCGACTTGTCGTTAAAGATGTTTTCCGACAAGTTCAAGGAGTTGACTACGGTGAGGCTTTCTCACTCGTAGAGATGCTAAGAGTCTATTGGAATTGGATTAGCAATTACTGCATGATTGATGAAATCTTGCAGATAGGATGTCAAAACATTGTTTCCTCGACGTTATACTTGAGGAAAGGTTGTATGTGATACAACCAGAAGGTTTTGTCAATCCTGAAAGATGCTAACAAGTATGCAAAGCTCCAGCAATCCTTCTAAGGACTGGAGTAAGCATCTCGGAGTTGGAATGTACGCTTTGATGAGATGATCAAAGATTTTGGGTTTATACAAAGTTTGTGAGAAACTTGTATTTCCAAAGAAGTGAGTGGGAGCACTATAGAATTTCTGATAAGTATATTGAATGACATATTGTTGATCGGAAATGATGTAGAATTTCTGGAAAGCATATAGGGTTATTTTAAAAGTGTTTTTCAATAGAAAACCTAAATTAAGCTGCTTGAACATTGAGCATCAAGATCTATGAGGATAGATAAAAAATGCTAAATGGTACTTTCAAATGAGCACATACCTTGACATGATCTTGAAGGTGTTCAAGATGGATCAGTCAAAGAAGGAGTTCTTGCCTGAGTTGTAAGATATGAAGTTAAGAGTTAAAGCTCGACCACGACCGAAGAGAGAGAAAGGACGAAAGGTCATCCCCTATGCTTCGCACATAGGCTCAGAGTATGCTATCTTTGTGTACCGCCTTTGGAAGTGTGCCTTGCCATGAGTCCGGCAAGGGGTACAAGAGTGATCCAAGAATGGATCATTGGACAGCGGTCAAAATTGTCCTTGGAGTAAATAAGGACATGTTTCTCGATTATGGAGGTGATAAAGAGTTCGATTGTAAAGAGTTACGTCGATGCAAGCTTTAACACCTATCCGAAAGTGACTCGAGTAGCAAACCGGATACATATAGTGGAGCAACCATTTGGAATAGCTCCAAGTGGAGGCGTGGAAGCAGCATTTACAATATGACATAGAGATTTGCGAAGTACATACGGATCTAAATGTTGCGGACCCGTTGACTAAAACCTCTCTCACAAGCAAAACATGATCAAACCCCGTAACTCATTGAGTCTTAATCACATGATGATGTGAACTAGTTTAGTGACACTAGTAAACTCTTGGATGTTGGTCACATGGAGATGTGACCTATGAGTGTTGATCACATAGCGATGTGAACTAGATTATTGACTCTAGTGCAAGTGGGAGACTGTTGGAAATATGCCCTAGAGGCAATAATAAATTGGTTATTATTATATTTCCTTGTTCATGATAATCGTTTATTATCCATGCTATAATTGTATTGATAGGAAACTCAGATACATGTGTGGATACATAGACAACACCATGTCCCTAGTAAGCCTCTAGTTGACTAGCTCGTTGATCAATAGGTGGTTACGGTCTCCTGACCATGGACATTGGATGTCGTTGATAACGGGATCACATCATTTGGAGAATGATGTGATGGTCAAGACCCAATCCTAAGCCTAGCACAAAGATCGTGTAGTTCGTATGCTAAAGCTTTTCTAATGTCAAGTATCTTTTCCTTAAACCATGAGATTGTGCAACTCCCGGATACCGTAGGAATGCTTTGGGTGTACCAAGCGTCCTGGCAACGAATCGGGTGGCTATAAAGGTGCACTACGGTATCTCCGAAAGTGTCTGTTGGGTTGGCACGAATCGAGGTAGGATTTGTCACTCTGTGTAAACGGAGAGGTATCTCTGGGCCCACTCAGTAGGACATCATCATAATGTGCACAATGTGACCAAGGGGTTGATCACAGGATGATGTGTTACGAAACGAGTAAAGAGACTTGCGATAGCGAGATTGAACAAGGTATCGGTATACCGACGATCGAATCTCGGGCAAGTACAATACCATTAGACAAAGGGAATTGTATACGGGATCGATTGAGTCCTTGACATCGTGGTTCATCCGATGAGATCATCATGGAACATGTGGGAGCCAACATGGGTATCCAGATCCCGCTGTTGGTTATTGACCGAGAACGTCTTGGTCATGTTCGCATGGTTCCCGAACCCGTAGGGTCTACACATAAGGTTCGATGGCGCTAGGGTTATAGGGAATAGATATACGTGGTTACCGAATGTTGTTCGGTCCCGGATGAGATCCCGGACATCACGAGGAGTTAGGAATGGTCCTGAGGTAAAGATTTATATATGGGAAGTCCTATTTTGGCCACCGGAAAATGTTCGGGATTTTTCGGTATTGTACCAGGAAGGTTCTAGAAGGTTCCGGAGTGGGGCCCACCTGCATGGGGGAACCCACATGAACGTGGGTAGTGGGGGCAAGGCCCCACACCCCTGGTCAAGGCACACCAAGATCCGCCCTTAGAAGGAATAAGATCATATCCCGAAGGGATAAGATCAAGATCCCTAAAAAGGGGGGATAACAATTAGTGGGGAAAGGAAAGGATGGGATTTCTTTCCTACCACCTTTGCCAACGCCCCAATGGACTTGGAGGGCAAGAAATAATCCCCCTCCACCCCTATATATAGTGGGGAGGCGCATGGGAGCTGCACCTTTGCCCCTGGCGCAGCCCTCCCCCTCTCCCAAGTCCTCTTCATCTCCCGTGGTGCTTGGCGAAGCCCTGCAGGATTGCCACGCTCCTCCATCACCACCACACCGTCGTGCTGCTGCTGGATGGAGTCTTACCCAACCTCTCCCTCTCTCCTTGCTGGATCAAGGCATGGGAGGCGTCCACCGGGCTGTCTGCGTGTGTTGAGCAGCGGAGGTGCCGTCCGTTCGGCACTAGGATCTCCGGTGATTTGGATCACGGCAATCTGACTCCTTCAACCCTGTTCTCTTGAACGCTTCCGCTTAGCGATCTACAAGGGTATGTAGATGCACTCTCCTTCCCCTCGTTGCTAGTTTCTCCATAGATAGATCTTGGTGACACGTAGGGAAATTTTGAATTTCTGCTATGTTCCCCAACACTTTGCGGCCATGGCGGGTGGCATCGTCCTCCCCGTTGAAGTCCCACATGGGGTGGCCCCTGTATTGGAGCGGCTGCACTCCCCTCATAATGCAGATTGCCATGACTCCTGTCATGGTCAGTCCGACATGAGCCAGTAACCTTATTCGGCTCATCAAATAACAGGACATCCTGGTCATCTTCTCTCGGGGCTCGAGGGCGCCAACTTAGGCGCTTCTTGATGGAGCATTGCTGAACTCCGGAAGGCCGATCCGAGCGAGATTCGCGTGGGGCGTCCTCCATGTAAAACCATTCCGAAGGCCAGTCTTGGACGCCTTCTTTGGGGTTCCGGACAGGTATCCGGTCCGGCGATGCGCCATAGCTCGGCTCCGCCCACTTGATATATTGACCCCTCATGAGAACGGGAACTAGGCAATATTCTCTTCCACAGCCCGAAATGAGCCTCGGCGCCCAGAACAGTTCGCAAAGGGCCACGAAGCCCGCGATGTGCAAGATGGAGGCAGGAGTAAGATGGTGCAATTGGAGGCCGTAGAACTCCAAGAGCCCCCGGAGAAACGGATGGATTGGAAATCCGAGTCCTCTTACTAGATAAGAGATGAAGCACACCCGCTCTCCTTTAGAGGGATCAGGGACGCTCTCCGCTTGCTTTCCGCCCTTGTAGGTGGCAATCCGGCTCGAACCGAAACCTTGAAGGCCGGAGGGAGAAATCCCTTGGCTTGGAGTATAACTAGCTCGCTATTTGGGACTGAGCATCTCTCCCAATTTCCTGGCTGGGGGCTGGGAGCGCGAGAGGAGGAGCCACGTCGACTGTCCATGAGGGAATGGGCTTTGGTCAGAGGCGCTCCGATGAAAGCTCGCAAAGGGGGGATGGTGTGACTCAGATCTAGATCCTTGCCCTTTTATAAGCGACTCCTTTAGCGGCTAGGGGAATATTGTAAAAATACCCTGGCTTTTCGCATTCATTCAAACACGTGGAAGATGGCCATTATTGGCGCGAAGCCGAGGCGCAGCATTTATCGAGCCGGACACTATTCGACAAGTATATGGAATTTGGAGAAGAACCCGCCTCGCAATGCGAAGACAATCAACGCGCCGGACTCATCGTCATTGAAGCCTGGTTCGGGGCTCTTGAGGAGTCCCGGACTAGGGGTGTCCGGATAAGCGGACTATCGTCGCAGACGGACTCCAAGACTACGAAGATGCAAAATTGAAGACTCCGTCCGTGTCCGGATGGGACTTTCCTTGGCATGGAAGGCAAGCTTGGCGATCTGGATATGTAGATCTCCTACCATTGTAACCGACTCTGTGTAACCCTAACCTATCCGGTGTCTATATAAACCGGAGGGTTTTAGTCCGTGAGACGAACAACAATCATACCATAGGCTAGCTTCTAGGGTTTAGCCTCCTTGATCTCGTGGTAGATCTACTCTTGTACTACCCATATCATCAATATTAATCAAGCAGGAGTAGGGTATTACCTCCATCGAGAGGGCCCGAACCTGGGTAAAAACATCGTGTCCCTTGTCTCCTGTTACCATCCGCCTAGACGCACAGTTCGGGACCCCCTACCCGAGATCCGCCGGATTTGACACCGACACCCCCCCTCCCCGAGTTGCGAGTCGAGGGTGGACTTGCAACTAGGGAAACTACAAAACTACAGCCTCCCGACTTGCGAGTACACGGTTGACTTGCAGCTGGGGCAATTACAAACTACATCCCTCGAGTTCCAAGTCGAGGGTGGACTTGCAACTGTGGTGAAAACAAACAACACCCTCCCGAGTTGCGAGTACAGGGTTGACTTGCAACTGGGATGATTACAAACTACATCTGAAGTGAAAACAAAACAACACCCCCCCCCCCCCGAGTTTTGATTCGAGGGTGGACTTGCAACTGGGCCGACATAAACCCCTAGTTGCATGTTGAGGGTCTAATTGCAACTAATATGAAACAAGAACAAAAACAACACCCCCTCGAGTTGCGAGTTGATGGTGGACTTGCAACTAGGGCAACTACAAAACTACCCCCTACCGTGAGTCGGGGGTGGACTTGTAACTAGGACAACAACAAACTACGAGCTCAGTTGCGAGTCGATAGTGGACTCGCTGTTGGGGAACGTAGTAATTTCAAAAATTTCCTACGCACATGCAAGGATCATGGTGATGCATAGCAACAAGAGGGGAGAGTGTTGTCCACGTACCCTCGTAGACCAAAAGCGGAAGCATTAGAACAACGCGGTTGATGTAGTCGTACGTCTTCACGATCCGACCGATCCAAGTACCGAACGTACGGCACCTCTGAGTTCAGCACACGTTCAGCTCGATGACGATCCCCTTACTCCGATCCAGCAGGGTGTCGGGGATGAGTTCTATCAGCACGACGGCGTGGTGACGATGATGATGTTCTACCGACGCAGGGCTTCGCCTAAGCACCGCAACGATATGACCGAGGTGGAATATGGTGGAGGGGGGCGCCGCACACGGCTAAGGAACGCTCACGAAGATCAACTAGTGGGTCAGGGGGTGCCCCCCTGCCCCCGTCGATAAAGGAGGGAGGGGAGGTGCGGCCGGCCCCTAGGGTGCGCTGGAGGAGTCCTACTCCGCCGAGTAGGACTCCCCTCTGCCTTGTTGGAGAAGGAAGGGGGAAGGGGGAAAGAGGAAAGGGGGGCGCTGCCCCCCCTTCCTTGTCCTATTCAGACTAGGGGGGGAGGGGGGGCGCGGCCTGCCCTGGCCGGCCCTCCTCTTCTCCCTTAGGGCCCATGTAGGCCCAATAACCCCCGGGAGGTTTCCGGTAACCCCCCGGTACTCCGGTAAAATCCCGATTTCACCCGGAATGATTCCGATATCCAAATATAGGCTTCCAATATATCAATCTTTATGTCTCGACCATTTCGAGACTCCTCCTCATGTCCGTGATCACATCCGGGACTCCGAAAAACCTTCGGTACATCAAAACTTGTAAACTCATAATAAAACTATCATCGTAACGTTAAGCGTGCGGACCCTACGGGTTCGAGAACTATGTAGACATGACCTAGAACTGTTTCCAGTCAATAACCAATAGCGGAACCTGGATGCTCATATTGGCTCCTACATATTCTACGAAGATCTTTATCGGTCAAACCGCATAACAACATCGTTGTTCCCTTTGTCATCGGTATGTTACTTGCCCGAGATTCGATCGTCGGTATCCAATACCTAGTTCAATCTCGTTACTGGCAAGTCTCTTTACTCGTTACATAATGCATCATTCCGTAACTAACTCATTAGCCACATTGCTTGCAAGGCTTATAGTGATGTGCTTTACCGAGAGGGCCCAGAGATACCTCTCCGAGCAATCGCGATGACAAGACCTAATCTCGAAATACGCCAACTCAACATGTACCTTTGGAGACACCTGTAGAGCTCCTTTATAATCACCCAGTTACATTGTGACGTTTGGTAGCAAAAAAAGTGTTCCTCCGATGGCAGGAGTTGCATAATCTCATAGTTGTAGGAACATGTATAAGTCATGAAGAAAGCAATAGCAACATACTAAACGATCAAGTGCTAAGCTAACGGAATGGGTCATGTCAATCACATCATTCTACTAATGATATGATCCCGTTAATCAAATGACAATTCATGTCTATGGTTAGGAAACATAACCATCTTTGATTAATGAGCTAGTCTAGTAGAGGCATACTAGTGACAATATGTTTGTCTATGTATTCACACATGTATCATGTTTCCGGTTAATACAATTCTAGCATGAATAATAAACCTTTATCATGATATAAGGAAATAAATAATAACTTTATTATTGCCTCTAGGGCATATTTCCTTCAGTCTCCCACTTGCACTAGAGTCAATAATCTAGTTCACATCACCATGTGATTTAACACTAATGTTCACATCTGCATGTGATTAACACACATAGTTCATATGGTCATGTGACCAACACCCAAAAGGTTTACTAGAGTCAATATCTAGTTCACATTGCTATGTGATTAACACCCAAAGAGTACTAAGGTGTGATCATGTTTTGCTCGTGAGAGAATCTTAGTCAACGGGTCTGTCACATTCAGAGCCGTATGTATTTTGCTAATATTCTATGTCTACAATGCTCTGTGCCGGTGTCAAAACCGGCGGATCTCGGGTAGGGGGTCCCGAACTGTGCGTCTAGGCGGATGGTAACAGGAGACAAGGGACACGATGTTTTACCCAGGTTCGGGCCCTCTTGATGGAGGTAAAACCCTACGTCCTGCTAGATTGATATTGATGATGTGTGTTACAAGAGTGGATCTACCACGAGATCAAAGAGGCTAAACCCTAGAAGCTAGCCTATGGTATGATTGTTGTATATTGTCTCTTTATCGACTAGCCTGGCCTCGGTTTATATAATGCACCAGAGGCCTAGGATAACAAGAGTCCTAGCCGAATACGCCGGTTGGGGAGGAGTCCTTGTCTTGATCGCCAAGTCTTGTGGAATCTTCCTTCTATGCGGCAACTGTCCGGATTGGCCCATGAGTATACGGCCATGGGGATCCTCGGCCCAATCCAACTAATCGGGAGACGACGTGGTGAGTACCCCCTAGTCCAGGACACCGTTAGTAGCCCCCTAAACTGGTCTTCAAGTTGGGGACGCTCCTCGATTCTTCCGAACTGTTCTTCATCTTCGGTCGTCGGTCTTGAAAACTGGTTCAACAAATCTTCTCATCTTCGATCTTGAGGATCGCCTAAGTGCATACGAAGAGTTTACACGTTGGGTATCCGAGGAGCCCCTTTAAGTTCTGACCTTTATCAATGCCTTGTTATTTTTATGCCACACCTCGGGTTTGAAGTTATTCCCAAGCAAGATCCTCTTGCGTCCGAGCTCCAACGCCGGACTGCATTCGAGGTATCTTTTGCAGCCGAGCACCAACGCCGGATCGCTTCCAGCTCTATCGCCGGACTATGTATCCGAGCTCCAACGCCGGATGGTATCCGAGCTCCAACGCCAGACTATGTATCTGAGCTCCAACGCCGGACTGTATCCGAGGTGTCGTAAATCACCTTGGTTCAAAGAAGTTTGAAGAAGTTTAGCCGAGCTTAATGCCGGAATTGCCCTCTATGGAGCCAGCCACTAGCGTCCGAGCTTTATGCCGGACTGCTTCCGAGGTGGTGCACCACCCTGAATGTGGGCCGATTTTTGTCAATATTTTTTATTGGTGCAATTTTATTCTCTGCCGAGATACATAGCCAGTAGCCCTCAAGGTGGGTATCGGTCTAAAACCCGAGATGCACATGAAGGATGACATACGACCGCCGACCCGTGGCAGCCGAGACTCGGGTTGATTTGCAAAATCGGTCCGAGGATCAAGTCCTAACTTCGGCGTAATACTTGGGACACAAAAAGCGGCGTGCTCGGTCTTGAGACTCGGGTTGGGTGCGGCCGACCAACCCGAGGATCAAAATCTCCTCGGAAAGCAGATTGCACTTAAAATTTTCTGCATAGAGCAGTGCAATGCAAGAGCCCCCGAGACAACGGTCGGTGGCAACACCGGATCGAGGATTGATGTGCCTTTAATATTTGTAAATAATAAGCCCGAAGCCCAAGTAGCCCCGAGCCTTAATGCGGCACGGGTGGCAATTAAGGATCGATATCCATAGTAAAATCACAAATTATGTGTAATGACTCAATGTATTCAAGTACTTTACGTCATTAATGCTCGGATCCGCCGCATACAAAACTTTTGTTGACCGACCATCGGCTTCAACCTCCTCGGCGATGTCGAGGAGTGTTTATCTACTTTATAAAGCCTTTATGAGGGCAAAGATTTACGACAAACAAGGCAATCTGGCCATACGGTTTTATAAACAAAGGTACGCAGAGAGATATGTTATATTACTGTTTAATGTAAGAAATGTCTTCCAAAGAAAATAGTCCCGCTATTGGTTCCTTTCTTTGGGTTGCCATGCTAAGCATGATCATGAAACCTCAGCTCCAATGTAAGAGCAAAATATTGAGGATTTAGTTTGGGGGGCCAGTTACTAGCCCCCGGTAGTGTTCGGCGACAGTCGAGGTGAAGCCGGAAACACTTCGGCCAATTTTATGAATGGCCCGTCATGTAATATAGTCATCGGGTCGCTGACCAGTTTACACCTATTGTGACGATCGGTTTCGACTTTCTCCACTGAGGTGCTTGACCATGCAGCTGGAAGCACAATCGCGATGGTTCTCCCTTTGCACACCTAGACGAACAAAGCGGAACGTAGGAGGCAAGCGCGGAGCCGCAACCCAACTATTGACCGAAGACACAATTCAAAACTGATGCATATATAGCAATATCCGAGAATGTTTTTGCCGAATCTCTAAAGGTGTCCGCGTTGCAGATCGCGAGACTTGTGCTGAAAACACACAAATAGTTTAAAAGTGCCAAAAGCTTGGAAAACCAAAAAACGTCAATAAAAACATGACGTCCGAACAAGATCAAGTGTTCGATGCCAATCCGAGAATTGGACTTTAGAAAAAAAAAAGGTGCTTCTGCCGTGCTTGAACATGACACATCCTATCTCAAGACTTCAAGCTGGTCAGCCTCACGGCTTCGATCTCCCATCCCGAAGGCGGAGTACTTCCCATTAGGCCAGTTTAGAAAACTAAACTCTAGCGGTTTTGAGAGAGAAATTAGGCTCCCGACTAGTGACCGCTTTTTCGTGTCGAGAAAAGGAGTGATAAATAATAAACACATTACAACGACTAAGAAGAAAAACACTTAGTATAAAAGCGGCTCAAATAAACATAAGAGCCCCCAAGTGACTTGGGTAAAAGTTGACTATATAATGTAAGGTGACAGTAAAATGCCTTCTAGCCGGATTGTAGATCGTTTGTCGAAGCGGACCATTTCGCTTCAACCTCTGGACCCAATAGTCCGAGTGTGTCCGAATACCCTCATGGTTATAAAAACCGGGGCATGCGTGGAGACCAGGCGTAGGGTCATTAGTGCTTTATCGGACAAGTGCCCAACTAGTTATGTTATATTACATGGTTAGTAAGAAACATCTTCCGGGGTGAATAGTTCCGTTAGGGGTTCCTTTCCAGGAGGCATGCCCTAAAGTGCATGTCCTGACTGCGAAAAGAGCGAAAAACATCTGGGGCAGGTAAATAAATAGGTAAGAAATCATCTTTTAGTTCACCGACCGAGTATTCCCTTAAGAACGCTTAGCTTCGGCTTCACACAGTCTGAGGTACACATCCGGTGACCCAAAGATAATAATCGCAGAGGTGCTCCCTTTACCACCTAGCCGAACAATCGGGAACATAGGGGTAAGCACAGAGTCGAGCAACCCAGCTTGGCCAAAACTTAAGTCATATCGATGCATATAATGGTGAATAAAAGGTACATGCGGAAGTGTGACACATGTGTTGGGCATAAAGCCTGAATTAATAAGCTTCATAAAGAAGCCCCTGTGTATAATGAGCGTGGTAGCGTCAAGTATGTGCAAACAAAGTTTGGACAAGGAAAATTTTACAAGCAACTTTTTCCAAAAAAGTATAATGCTTGGTCGAACCGAACACAAGTTAGAAATTTAAAACTTTGAGCATGAAGGCAACTTAGCTGGTTAATGTGTTCGATATTGACGGCGCGGTCCGAGCTTGATGCGGGAAAGGGTTCCATCCCCCAAGCCGGTCCCGAGGTGGCGGAGCAAAGAGCTCGGCCCTCCGAAGTGGTGTCATAGCACGGTCAATGCAGGACGGCAGAGTGATGCTGAAGTCCCTGGCATGGGGTAATGAAGTGTTGACGAAGCCCCCCGTCCAGCCGAGGTGACGTCAAAGGATATAGTCTGGCTGGATCATTTTCACGGCACAAAAATAGTGCGAACCGTAGATAATAGTAATAATAAAAAAAATCGCTGCATAATAACTAATTTATGCAAAGTGAGTAATAAAAGAAATATGGCCTAGTGCCGAAGTTAATGTCGATGCAGGGCGGCGGCGTGATGCGGTAAAGGCATGGCAAGGCCTGAATTCACAGGTCGGTTCGAGTTCCGAATGCGGCGTTCGCCGGACTATGTACGGAAACTGACCGAACCACCATGCGACCGTCGTTAATGTGGCCACCATTTGATGGACCTGCGTACATATGACGGACAAACCAGAGTAATAATTCCTTGGGAAAAATTAACCCAAGCAAGCAAAAATAAATACTAGGATTAATAGCACCTGGCTTATTTGTTGTAGCAATCCGAAGGAAAGTGATTCCCAAAATTGGGACTCGATCCGCGCACCCATCGCCTGGTCGGCTAGTGACGCCGAAGTGTCCGGAGTAGGTTGATGAAGATATGGCGAAGCCCCCGGTCCAGCCGAGATGTCGAAGTAGGTCGGCGTGATGGACACCTGCTTGAAGAAGCAATAGTGCGGTCCTGCCGATGCAGGCCGTGACGTGGTCGATGCCGGCTTGATGAAGCGACCGTGCGGCGATGCCGGTATGCCCGCTCCGTGTAATCCGTGGGGCGGCGATGTTGGTGATGATTTATCCTTCACGATGCTTGGGACTCTTGTTCGACTTGCCGAGATGATGATCCGAAGAAGTTGAGCTCAGCTCAACAAAGTGACGACGTGTCTAAGCGCAGGTCGGCAGTGGAGCACTATTGCGGACTGGTTTGACACCAGCATGAAGTTGAAGATCATGTTCAAAAGATCTTAAAGTTAGTGGGATGTGTTGGAACAAAACAAAATACTCCATACAAAACTTCCTTCAAAAAGGATGTCCGAAATCCCGTTCATAAAAAAGGCGAACTCGGGTCGGATTCGTTTTCGCGCAGAAAACAGATCCGAAAAGTGATGCACTAATCGGAAGGTTCCCGGAGTTTGGACGGTCGGATCGAGCTGAAATTTTGAGGGGTGGTAGATGTAGGAATTCCGCAACCGATCAACGGTTGGATCTTCCAAAGGAAGTCCGAGCTGGAAGCCGGACACCATGCCCTAAACTCGTCCGGATTCTCGTCCAGATTCAATGCGGCTCCGGTATATCGGAGATTGCCAGAGATTCCTCCATCGGAACTCGACGAAAATTTCCAGGGTTGTTGTAGACTCAATTCCGCACAATTCCACCGAAGCAATCGTTAAAACGACGCTTGAGGAGACGGTGGCGGCGGACACAAGTGCGCTGTCCAGAAAAACAGTACGGTCGCCCGAGGGCAATGTTGACGTTGAGCCCCCGGGCTCCCTGGATGATTCCTCCATGATCTTTATAGAGATCGGAGTTGATGCTGATGAAGGCCCTCATCCGAACATGACGATCGGAGGTAGGGCGCAGTCCTTGGTCGAACCAAGGTGACCAATGAAGTGGTGGCGAAGATAGAAGTCGCAGCTTGATCTGCGAAGCGAGCCATCGACCTTTTGCCGAACACACAATGAAACTCTCAATGAAAGCACCAATGTCGGTGTCAAAACCGCGGATCTCGGGTAGGGGGTCCCGAACTGTGTGTCTAGGCGGATGGTAGCAGGGAGACAAGGGACACGATGTTTTACCTAGGTTCGGGCCCTCTTGATGGAGGTAAAACCCTACGTCCTGCTAGATTAATATTGATGATGTGTGTTACAAGAGTGTATCTACCACGAGATCAAAGAGGCTAAACCCTAGAAGCTAGCCTATGGTATGATTGTTGTATATTGTCTCTTTATCGACTAGCCTGGCCTCGGTTTATATAATGCACCAGAGGCCTAGGATAACAAGAGTCCTAGCCGAATACGCCGGTGGGGGAGGAGTCCTTGTCTTGATTGCCAAGTCTTGTGGAATCTTCCTTGTATGCGACAACTGTCCGGACTGGCCCATGAGTATACTGCCATGGGGATCCTCGGCCTAATCCAACTTATCGGGAGACGACGTGGTGAGTACCCCCTAGTACAGGACACCGTCACTCTGCATGGAGCTACTCTAGCTAATTTATCCCACTTTCAATATGTATCCAGATTGAGACTTAGAGTCATCTGGATCGGTGTGAAAGCTTGCACCGATGTAACTCTTTACAACGGGATCTTTTATCACCTCCATAATCGAGAAATATTTCCTTAGTCCTTACTAAGGATATTCTTGACCAATGTCCGATAATCTACTCCTAGATCACTATTGTACTCCCTTGCCAAATTGAGCAAGGTATACAATTGATGCAGTACATAGCATAGCATACTTTATAGAACCTATGGTGAGGCATAGGGAATGACTTTCATTCTCTTTTCTATTTTACTGCCGTGGTAGGGATTTGAGTCTTACTCAATTTCACACCTTTACCAACAGGCAAGAACTCTTTCTTTATTTGTTCCATTTTGAACTATTTCAAAATCCTGACAAGGTATGTACTTATTGAAAAACTTATCAAGCGTCTTGATCTATCTCAATAGATCTTGATGCTCAATATGTAAGTAGCTTTACCGAGGTCTTCCTTTCAAATACTAAACGATCTATTGAGATATTGAGCATATCAAGTTCTTTAAAAGAAAGACCTCAGTAAAGCTACTTACATATTGAGCATCAAGATCTAACAGATCACAGCAATCAAACTTTTGAAAAAATCGGTAACAGATCAAAAAGAAAAGATTCTTGCTCAAATATAGTAGTAAAATATGGAAAAGTGAATCGATCAACAGACATTGATGAAATGAAAGAAAATATTATGAGTGATAAAACGGAGTACATCGATATAATGATAATGAAAAATGGAAGTAGCTAGAGTAATCATCTGGCTTGATATGAACATAGAATATTTGCAAAATACATATGGCTCTGAATGTGACAGACCCGTTGACTAAGCTTCTCTCACGAGCAAAACATGACCACACCTTAGTACTCTTTGGGTGTTAATCACATAACGATGTGAACTAGATTATTGACTCTAGTAAACCCTTTGGGTGTTGGTCACATGACAATGTGAACTATGGGTGTTAATCATATACAGATATGAACATTGGTGTTAAACCACATGATGGTGTGAACTAGATTATTGGCTCTAGTGCAAGTGGGAGACTGAAGGAAATATGCCCTAGAGGCAATAATAAAGTTATTATTTATTTCCTTATTTCATGATAAATGTTTATTATTCATGTTAGAATTGTATTAACCGGAAACATAATACATGTGTGAATACATAGACAAACATAGTGTCACTAGTATGCCTCTACTTGACTAGCTCATGAATCAAAGATGGTTAAGTTTCCTAGCCATGGACATGAGTTGTCATTTGATTAACAGGATCACATCATTAGGAGAATGATGTGATTGACTCGACCCATTCCGTTAGCTTAGCACTTGATCGTTTAGTATGTTGCTATTGCTTTCTTCATGACTTATACATGTTCCTATGACTATTAGATTATGCAACTCCCGTTTACCGGAGGAACACTTTGTGTGCTACCAAAGCGTCCTGGCAACGTAATCGGGTGATTATAAAGGAGCTCTACAGGTGTCTCCGAAGGTACATGTTGAGTTGGCGTATTTCGAGATTAGGATTTGTCACTCCGATTGTCGGAGAGGTATCTCTGGGCCCACTCGGTAATGCACATCACTTAAGCCTTGTAAGCATTGCAACTAATGAGTTAGTTGCGGGAAGATGTATTCTGAGCGAGTAAAGAGACTTGCCGGTAACGAGATTGAACTAGGTATTGAGATACCGACGATCGAATCTCGGGCAAGTAACATACCGATGACAAAGGGAACAACGTATGTTGTTATGTGGTTTGACCGATAATGATCTTACGTAGAATATGTGGGAGCCAATATGGGCATCCGAGTCCCGCTATTGGTTATTGACCGGAAGCGTGTCTCGGTCATGTCTACATAGTTCTCGAACCCGTAGGGTCCGCATGTAACATTTCATTGTGATATAGTATCATATGAGTTATGTATGTTGGTAACCGAATGTTGTTCGGAGTCCCGGATGAGATCATGGACATGACGAGGAACTCCGGAATGGTACGGAGATAAAGTTTGATATATGGGATAATAGTGTTTGATCTCCGGAAGGGTTCCGGAATTCATCGGAAGGGGTTCCGGATGTTTCCCGGAATATTTGGGTACGAGAACACGTGATTTGGGCCAAAGGGGGAAGCCCACAAGGTTTTTGGAAAGCGCAAAAGGAAGTTTTGCGGAGTCCAGGGGCCAGACGCCAGGGTCCCTGGCGTCTGGCCCTGGAGTCCGAGAAGGACTCTTGCCTTTCGGGTGAAACCGACTTTGTGGAGGCTTTTACTCCAAGTTTCGACCCGTGGCTCAACATATAAATAGAGGCAGGGCTAGCACCAAAGACACATCAAGAAACACCAAGCCGCAGCCGCAACCCCGCCTCTAGTTTATCCTCCGTCATAGTTTCCGTAGTGCTTAGGCGAAGCCCTGCGGAGATTGTTCTTCACCAACCCCGTCACCACGCCGTCGTGCTGCGGAACTCATCTACTACTTCGCCCGTCTTCTTTGGATCGAGAAGGCAAGGGCGTCATCGAGCTGAGCGATGTGCGTAACTCGGAGGTGCCGTGCGTTCGGTACTTGGATCGGTCGGATCGTGAAGACGTCTGACTACATCAACCGCGTTGATAAACGCTTCCGCTTAGCGGTCTTCAAGGGTATGAAGATACACTCCCCCTCTCGTTGCTATGCATCACCATGATCTTGCGTGTGCGTAGGAATTTTTTTGAAATTACTACGTTCCCAAACAGTATGACCATTGAAGTTTTATTCATGTAAACAGAACAACAATTATTCTTTGACTTTAAATGAATAACCGTATTGCAATAAAAATGATCAAATCATATTCATGCTCAACACAAAAGCTAAATAACATTTATTTAGGTTTAACACTAATCACGAAAGTATAGGGAGTGTGTGATGATGATCATATCAATCTTGGAACTACTTCCAACACTCATCGTCACTTCCCCTCAACTAGTCTATGTTTATTATGTAACTCCTGTTTCGAGTTACTAATCTTAGCAACCGAACAAGTATCAAATACTCAGGGGATACTATAAACACTAGTAAGGCACACATCAATAACCTGTATATCAAATATACCCTTGTTCACTTTGCCATCCTTCTTATCCACCAAATATTCAGGGCATTTCCGCTTTCAGTGATCATTTCCATTGCAGTAGAAGCACTCAGTTTATGGCTTTGGTCCAGCTTTGGGCCTCTTCACGGGAGTTACAACTTGCTTGTCATTCTACTTGAAATTCCCTTTCTTTCCCTTCGCCCTTTTCTTGAAACTAGTGTTCTTGTCAATCATCAACACTTGATGTTTTTTTCTTGATTTCTACCTTCGTCTATTTCAACATCACGAAGAGCTCAGGAATCGTTTTCGTCATCCCTTGCATACTATAGTTCATCACGAAGTTCTAGCAACTTGGTGATGGTGACTAGAGAACTATGTCAATCACTATCTTATCTGGAAGATTAACTCCCACTTGATTCAAGCGATTGTAGTACCCAGACAATCTGAGCACATGATCACTGCTTGAGCTTTTCTCCTCCATCTTTTAGCTATAGAACTTGTTGGAGACTTCATATCTCTCAACTCGGGTATTTGCTTGAAATATTAACTTCAACTTCCTAGAACATCTCATATGGTCCATGACGTTCAAACGTCTTTGAAGTCCCGATTCTAAGCCGTTAAGCATGGTGCACTAAACTATCAAGTAGTCATCATATTGAGCTAGCCAAACGTTCATAACGTCTGCATCTGCTCCTGCAATAGGTCTGTCACCTAGCGGTGCATCAAGGACACAATTCTTATGTGCAGCAATGAGGACAATCCTCAGATCACGGATCCAATCCGCATCATTGCTACTAACATCTTTCAACACAATTTTCTCTAGGAACAAATCAAAATAAACATATGAAAGCAACAATGCGAGCTATTGATCTACAACATAAATTGCAAAATACTACCAGGACTAAGTTCATGATAAATTTAATTTTAATTAATCATATTACTTAAGAACTCCCACTTAGACAGACATCTCTCTAGTCATCTAAGTGATCACGTGATCCAAATCAACTAAACCATGTCCGATCATCACGTGAGATGGAGTAGTTTTCAATGGTGAACATCACTATGTTGATCATATCTACTATACGATTCACGTTCGACCTTTCGGTCTCCGTGTTCCCAGGCCATATCTGTATATGCTAGGCTCGTCAAGTTTACCCTGAGTTTTCTGCGTGTGCCACTGTTTTGCACCCGTTGTATTTGAACGTAGAGCCTATCACACCCGATCATCACGTGGTGTCTCGTACGAAGAACTTTCACAATGGTGCATACTCAGGGAGAACACTTCTTGATAATTAGTGAGAGATCATCTTAAAATGCTACCGTCAATCAAAGCAAGATAAGATGCATGAAGGATAAACATCACATGCAATCAATATAAGTGATATGATATGGCCATCATCATCTTGTCCTTGTGATCTCCATCTCCGAAGCACCGTTGTGATCACCATCGTCACCGGCGCGACACCTTGATCTCCATCGTAGCATCGTTGTCGTTTCACCACCTATTGCTTCAACGACTATCGCTACCGCTTAGTGATAAAGTAAAGCAATTACAGGGCGCTTGCATTTCATACAATAAAGCGACAACCATATGGCTCCTGCCAGTTGCCGATAACTCGATTAAAAACATGATCATCTCATACAATAAAATATAGCATCACGTCTTAACCATATCACATCACAACATACCCTGCAAAAACAAGTTAGACGTCCTCTACTTTGTTGTTGCAAATTTTACGTGGCTGCTACGGGCTGAGCAAGAACCGTTCTTACCTACGCATCAAAACCACAACGATAGTTCGTCAAGTTAGTGTTGTTTTAACCTTCGCAAGGACCGGGCGTAGCCACACTCGGTTCAACTAAAGTTGGAGAAACTGACATCCGCCAGCCACCTGTGTGCAAAGCATGTCGGTAGAACCAGTCTCGCGTAAGCGTACGCGTAATGTCGGTCCGGGCTGCTTCATCCAACAATATCGCCGAACCAAAGTATGGCATGTTGGTAAGCAGTATGACTTGTATCGCCCACAACTCACTTGTATTCTACTCGTGCATATAACATCTACGCATAAAACCTGGCTCGGATTCCACTGTTGGGGAACGTAGTAATTTCAAAAAAATTCTACGCACACGCAAGGATCATGGTGATGCATAGCAACGAGAGGGGAGAGTGTTGTCCACGTACCCTCGTAGACCGAAAGAGGAAGCGTTAGAACAACGCGGTTGATGTAGTCATACGTCTTCACGATCCGACCGATTCAAGTACTGAACATACGACACCTCCGAGTTCATCACACGTTCAGCTCGATGACGATCCCCGGACTCCGATCCAGCAGGGTGTCGGGGATGAGTTCCGTCAGCACGACAGCGTGGTGACGATGATGATGTTCTACCGATGCAGGGCTTCGCTTAAGCACCGCAACGATATGACCGAGGTGGAATATGGTGGAGGGGAGCACCGCACACGGCTAAGGAACGATCACGAAGATCAACTTGTGTGTCATGGGGTGCCCCCCTGCTGTTGGAAATATGCCCTAGAGACAATAATAAAAGGATTATTATTATATTTCCTTGTTCATGATAATTGTCTTTTATTCATGCTATAATTGTATTATCCGGAAATCGTAATACACGTGTGAATACATGGACCACTACATGTCCCTAGTGAGCCTCTAGTTGACTAGCTCGTTGATCAACAGATAGTCATGGTTTCCTGACTATGGACATTGGATGTCATTGATAACATGATCACGTCATTAGGAGAATGATGTGATGGACAAGACCCAATCCTAAGCATAGCACAAGATCGTGTAGTTCGTTTTGCTAGAGCTTTTCCAATGTCAAGTATCTTTTCCTTAGTCCATGAGATCGTGTAACTTCCGGATACCGTAGGAGTGCTTTGGGTGTACCAAACGTCACAACGTAATCGGGTGACTATAAAGGTGCAATCTGGTATCTCCGAAAGTGTACATTGGGTTATCACGGATCGAGACTGGATTTGTCACTCCGTATTACGGAGAGGTATCACCGCCCACTCGGTAATGCATCATCATAATGAGCTCAAAGTGACCAAGTGTTTGGTCACGGGATCATGCATTACGGTATGAGTAAAGTGACTTGCGTAAAGAGATTGAACGAGGTATTGGGATACCGGCGATCGAATCTCGGGCAAGTAACATACCGATTGACAAAGGGAATAGAATACTGAGGTTGCTTGAATCCTCGACATCGTGGTTCATCCGATGAGATCATCGAGGAGTATGTGGGAGCCAACATGGGTATCCAGATCCCGCTGTTGGTTATTGACGGAGAGCCGTCTCGGTCATGTCTACATGTCTCTCGAACCCGTAGGGTCTACACACTTAAGGTTCGGTGGCGCTTAGGGTTGTATGAATATGAGTATGCAGCAAACCGAATGTTGTTCGAGTCCACGGATGAGATCCGGACGTCACGAGGAGTTCCGGAATGGTCCGAGGTAAAGAATTATATATAGGAAGTGCGGTTTCGCCATCGGGAAAGTTTCGGTCACTGGTATTGTCTGGGACCACCTAAGGGTCCCGGGGGTCCACCGGGTGGGGCCACCTATCCCGGAGGGCTCCGTGGGCTGAAGTGGGAGGGGAACCAGCCCTTAGTGGGCTGGGGCGCCCCCTCCTTGGCCCCCCTGCGCCTAGGGTTGAAAACCCTAGGGTGGGGGGCGCACCCCACTTGCCTTGGGGGGCACTCCACCCCCTTTGGCCGCCGCCCCCTTGGTAGATTCCCATCTCCAGGGCCGGCGCCCCCCAGGGGGCCTATATAAAGGAGGGGGGAGGGAGGGTAGCCGCACCTAAGTCTTGGCGCCTCCCTCCCCCTGCTACACCTCCTCCTCCTCCCGTAGTTGCTTAGCGAAGCCTGCCGAGTTCTCGATGCATCCACCACCACGCCCGTCGTGCCTTTGGATCTTCATCAACCTCTCCTTCCCTCTTGCTGGATCAAGACGGAGGAGACGTCATGCTGACCGTACGTTTGTTGAACGCGGAGGTGCCGTCCGTTCGGCGCTAGGATCTCCGGTGATCTGGATCACGACGAGAACGACTCCCTCAACCCCGTTCTCCTGAACGCTTCTGCACGCGATCTACAAGGGTATGTAGATGCATCTCTCTCTCGTTGCTAGATGAACTCATAGATGAATCTTGGTGAACGTAGGAAAATTTTATTTTATGCAACGTTCCCCAACAGTGGCATCATGAGCTAGGTCTATGCGTAGTTCTTTATTGCACGAGTAGAACACAATTTGTTGTGGGCGTAGATGTTGTCAACTTTCTTGCCGCTACTAGTCTTATCTTGCTTGAAGATATTGTGGGATGAAGCGGCCCAGACCGACCTTTTTACACGTGCGCTTTACGTGAGACAGGTTCCACCAACTGACATGCACTAGTTGCATAAGGTGGCTAGCGGGTGTCTGTGTCTCCCACTTTAGTTGGAGCGGATTCGATGAAAAGGGTCCTTATGAAGGGTAAATAGAAGTTTACAAATCATGTTGTGGCTTTCACGTAGGTAAGAAAACGTTCTTGCTAGAACCCTATTGCAGCCACGTAAAAAATTTGCAACAACAATTAGAGGACGTCTAACTTGTTTTTGCAGCAAGTGTTTTGTGATGTGATATGGCCAAAGTTGTGATGAATGATGAATGATATATATGTGATGTATGAGATCATGTTCTTGTAATAGGAATCACGACTTGCATGTCGATGAGTATGACAACCGGCAGGAGCCATAGGAGTTGTCTTTATTTTTCGTATGACCTGCGTGTCATTGAGAAACGCCATGTAAATTACTTTACTTTATTGCTAAACGTGTTAGCCATAGTAGTAGAAGTAATAGTTGGCGAGCACCTTCATGGAGACACGATGATGGAGATCATGATGATGGAGATCATGGTGTCATGCCGGTGACAAGATGATCATGGAGCCCGAAGATGAAGATCAAAGGAGCTATATGATATTGGCCATATCATGTCACTACTATATAATTGCATGTGATGTTTATTATGTTTATGCATCTTGTTTACTTAGAACGACGGTAGTAAATAAGATGATCCCTTATAATAATTTCAAGAAAGTGTATCCCTAACTATGCGCCGTTGCTAAAGTTCGTCGTTTCCAAGCACCACGTGATGATCGGGTGTGATAGATTCTTACGTTCACATACAACGGGTGTAAGACAGTTTTACACATGCAAAACACTTAGGTTAACTTGACGAGCCTAGCATGTACAGACATGGCCTCGGAACACAAGAGACCGAAAGGTCGAACATGAGTCGTATGGAAGATACGATCAACATGGAGATGTTCACCGACGATGACTAGTCCGTCTCACGTGATGACCGGACACGACCTAGTCGACTCGGATCATGTAACACTTAGATGACTAGAGGGATGTCAAATCTGAGTGGGAGTTCATTAAATAATTTGATTAGATGAACTTAATTTTCATGAACATTAGTCTAAAATCTTTGCAAAATGTCTTGTAGATCAAATGGCCAACGCTCATGTCACCATGAACTTCAACGCGTTCCTAGAGAAAACCAAGCTGAAAGATGATGGCAGCAACTATTCGGATTGGGCCAAGAAACAATATGTCCTAGAAGCACCGCTAGGTGAAGCACCCATCCCAGAGAACCAAGACGTTATGAATGCTTGGCAATGTCGTGCTGATGATTACTCCCTCGTTCAGTGCGGCATGGTTTACAGCTTAGAACCGGGGCTCCAAAAGCGTTTTGAGCAAGACAGAGCATATGAGATGTTCGAGGAGCTGAAAATGGTTTTCCAAGCTCATGCCTGGGTCGAGAGATATGAAGTCTCCGACAAGTTCTATAGTTGTAAGATGGAGGAAAATTGTTCTGTCAGTGAGCACATACTCAAAATGTCAGGTTGCACAACCGCCTGTCCCAAATGGACATTAACCTCCTGGACGAGGCGGTCATTGAGAATCCTTGATCGCTCCCACCGAGCTACAAGAGCTTTGTGATGAACTACAATATGCAGGGATGGTGAAAACTATTCTGAAGTATTTTCAATCTTTGAAGTCGTGAGAGGTAGAAATCAAGAAAGAACATCAAGTGTTGATGGTCAATAAAACCACTAAGTTCAAGAAGGGCAAGGGTAAGAAGAACTTCAAGAAGGACGGCAAGGATGTTGCCGCGCCGTAAGCCGATTGCCGGAAGAAGTCAAAGAATGGACCCAAGCACGAGGCCGAGTGCTTTTATTGCAAAGGGAAGGGTCATCGAAGCGGAACTGCCCCGGATACTTAGCGCATAAGAAGGCCGGCAACACTAAAGGTATATTTGATATACATGTAATTGATGTGTACCTTACCAAGACTCGTAGTAACTCCCCGGTATTTGATACGGTGCCGTTGCTCATATATGTAACTCACAAGAGGAGCTGCGGAATAAGCGGAGACTGGCGAAGGGCGAGGTGACGATCTTGGCGTCGGAAATGGTTCCAAGGTCGATGTGATCGCCACGGCACGCTACCTCTACATTTACCTACGGGATTAGTTTTAAACCTCAATAATTGTTATTTAGTGCCAATTTTGAGCATGAACATTGTATCCGGATCTCGTTTAATACGAGATGGCTACTCATTTAAATCCGAGAATAATGGTTGTTCTATTTATATGAGAGATATGTTTTATGGTCATGCTCCGATGGTCAATGGTTTATTCTTAATGAATCTCGAACGTGATGTTACACATATTCATAGTGTGAATACCGAAAGATGTAAAGTTGATAATGATAGTCCCATATACTTGTGGCACTGCCGCCTTGGTCACATTGGTGTCAAGCGCATGAAGAAGCTCCATGCTGATGGATTTTTAGAGTCTCTCGATTATGAATCATTTGACACATGCGAACCATGCCTCATGGGCAAAATGACCAAGACTCCGTTCTCCTAACAATGGAGCGAGCAACCAACTTATTGGAAATCATACATACCGATGTAATGCGGTCCAATGAGCGTTGAGGCTCATGGAGGATATCGTTATGTTCTCACTCTCACAGACGACTTAAGTAGATATGGGTATGTCTACTTGATGAAACATAAGTCTGAGACCTTTGAAAAGTTCAAGGAATTTCAGAATGAGGTAGAGAATCAACGTGACCGAAAAATAAAGTTCTTACGATCAGATCGTGGAGGAGAATATTTAAGTCACAAATCTGGTACACACTTAAGGAAATGTGGAATCGTTTCACAACTCATGCCGCCTGGAACACCTCAGTGTAACGGTGTGTCTGAACGTCGTAATCGCACTCTATTGGATATGGTGCGATCTATGATGTCTCTTACTGATTTACCGCTATCATTTTGGGGATACGCTCTAGAGACAGCTACATTCACTTTAAATAGGGCACCGTCTAAATCCGTTGAGACGACACCGTATGAATTATGGTTTGGGAAGAAACCTAAGTTGTCGTTTCTAAAAGTTTGGGGATGCGATGCTTATGTCAAGAAACTTCAACCTGAAAAGCTTCGAACCCAGAGTCGGAAAAATGCGTCTTCATAGGATACCCTAAGGAAACCATTGGGTATACCTTCTACCTTAGATCCGAAGGCAAGATCTTTGTTGCCAAGAACGGATCATTTACGGAAAAAGAGTTTCTCTCGAAAGGAGTAAGTGGGAGGAAAGTAGAACTTCGATGAAGTACTACCTCTTGAACCGGAAAGTAGTGTAGCTCAGAAAATGTTCTGTGGTGCCTACACCGATTGGAGAGGAAATTAATGATGATGATCAAGGTACTTTGGATCAAGTTGTTACCGAACTTCGTGGGTCCACAAGGACACGTTCCACACACCAGTGGTATGGCAACCCTGTCATAGAAATCATGTTGTTAGACAACGGTGAACCTTCGAACTATGAAGAAGCGATGGCGGGCCCAGATTCCAACAAATGGCTTGAAGCCATGCAATCTGAGATAGGATCCATGTATGAAAACAAAGTATGGACTTTGACAGACTTGCCCGATGATCGGCGAGCGATAGAAAACAAATGGATCTTTAAGAAGAAGACGGCCGCGGATGGTAATGTTACCATCTATAAAGCTCGACTTGTCGCTAAAGGTTATCGAAAAGTTCAAGGGGTTGACTATGATGAGACTTTATCTCCCGTAGCGAAGCTGAAGTCCGTCCGAATCATGTTAGCAATTGCCGCATACTATGATTATGAGATATGGCAAATGGACATCAAAACAGCATTCCTTAACGGCTATCTTAAGGAAGAACTGTATATTATGCAGCCGGAAGGTTTTGTCGACCCTAAGAATGCTAACAATGTATGCAAGCTCCAGCGATCCATTTATGGGCTGGTGCAAGCATCTAGGAGTTCGAACATTCGCTTTGATGAGATGATCAAAGCGTTTGGGTTTATCTTGAGACTTATGGAGAAGCCTGCGTTTACAAGAAAGTGAGTGGGAGCTCAGAAGCATTTATCATATTATATGTTGATGACATACTTTTGATGGGAAATGATATAGAACTTTTGGACAACATTAAGGCCTACTTGAATAAGAGTTTTTCAATGAAGGACCTTGGAGAAGCTGCTTATATATTAGGCATCAAGATCTATAGAGATAGATCGAGACGCCTCATAGGTCTTTCACAAAGCACATACCTTGATAAGATATTGAAGAATTTCAAAATGGATCAGTCCAAGAAAGGGTTCTTGCTCATTACAAGGTGTGAAATTGAGCTCGGCTCAATGTCCCACCACGACGAAGATATAGAAGAGATGAGTGTCATCCCCTATGCATCAGCCATAGGGTCTATTATGTATGCCATCTTTGTGTACTGCACTGATGTAAACCTTGCCGTAAGTTTGGTAGGAAGGTACCAAAGTAATCCCGGCAAGGAACACTGGACAGCGGTCAAGAATATCCTGAAGTACTGAAAAGGACTAAGGACATGTTTCTCGTTTATGGAGGTGACGAAGAGCTCGTCAGAAGGGTTACGTCGACGCTAGCTTCGACACGCATCTGAATGACTCTAAGTCACAAACCGGATACGTGTATATGTTGAATGGTGGGGCAGTAAGCTGGTGCAGCTCCAAGCAGAGCGTCGTGGCGGGATCTACATGTGAAGCAGAGTACATGGCTCCCTCGGAGGCAGCGCATGAAGCAATTTGGGTGAAGGAGGTCATCACTGACCTAGGAGTCATACCCAATGCGTCGGGGCCGATCAAACTCTTCTGTGACAACACTGGAGCTATTGCACTTGCCAAGGAGCCCAGGTTTCACAGGAAGACCAGGCACATCAAGCGTCGCTTCAACTCCATTTGGGAAAATGTTCAAGATGGATACATAGAAATTTGCAAAGTGCATACGGATCTGAATGTCGCAGATCCGTTGACTAAACCTCTTCCGCGAGCAAAACATGATCAACACCAGAACTCTATGGGTGTTCGATTCATCACAATGTAACTAGATTATTGACTCTAGTGCAAGTGGGAGACTGTTAAATATGCCCTAGAGGCAATAATAAAAGGATTATTATTATATTTCCTTGTTCGTGATAATTGTCTTTTATTCATGCTATAATTGTATTATCCGGAAATCGTAATACACGTGTGAATACATAGACCACTACATGTCCCTAGTGAGCCTCTAGTTGACTAGCTCGTTGATCAACAGATAGTCATGGTTTCCTGACTATGGACATCAGATGTCGTTGACAACGGGATCACGTCATTAGGAGAATGACGTGATGGACAAGACCCGATCCTAAGCATAGCACAAGATCGTGTAGTTCGTTTTGCTAGAGCTTTTCCAATGTCAAGTATCTCTTCCTTAGACCATGAGATCGTGTAACTCCCGGATACCGTAGGAGTGCTTTGGGTGTACCAAACGTCACAACGTAACTGGGTGACTATAACGGTGCACTACAGGTATCTCCGAAAGTGTCTGTTGGGTTGTCACGGATAGAGATTGGGATTTGTCACTCCGTATTACGGAGAGGTATCACTGGGCCCACTCGATAATGCATCATCATAATGAGCTCAAAGTGACCAAGTGTTTGGTCACGGGATCATGCCTTACAGTACGAGTAAAGTGACTTGCCGGTAACGAGATTGAACGAGGTATTGGGATACCGACGATCGAATCTCGGGCAAGTAACATACCAATTGACAAAGGGAATAGAATACAGGGTTGCTTGAATCCTCGACACCGTGGTTCATCCGATGAGATCATCGAGGAGTATGTGGGAGCCAACATGGGTATCCAGATCCCGCTATTGGTTATTGACCGGAGAGCCGTCTCGGTCATGTCTACATGTCTCCCGAACCCGTAGGGGTCTACACACTTAAGGTTCGGTGGCGCTTAGGGTTGTATGAATATGAGTATGCAGCAAACCGAATGTTGTTGAGTCTGGATGAGATCCCGGACGTGACGAGGAGTTCCAGAATGGTCCGGAGGTAAAGAATTATATATAGGAAGTGCGGTTTCGGCCATCGGGAAAGTTTCGGGGTCACCCGGTATTGTACCGGGACCACCGGAAGGGTCCCGGGGGTACACCGGGTGGGGCCACCTATCCCGGAGGGCCCCGTGGGCTGAAGTGGGAGGGGAACCAGCCCTTAGTAGGCTGGGGCGCCCCCTCCTTGGGCCCCCCTGCGCCTAGGGTTGAAAACCCTAGGGTGGGGGGCGCACCCCACTTGCCTTGGGGGGCACTCCACCCCCTTTGGCCGGCCCCCCCTTGGGAGGTTCCCATCTCCAGGGCTGGCGCCCCCCCAGGGGGCCTATATAAAGGAGGGGGAGGGAGGGCAGCCACACCTAAGTCTTGGCGCCTCCCTCCCCCTGCTACACCTCCTCCTCCTCCCATAGTTGCTTAGCGAAGCCTACGAGCCTTCTTTGCATCCACCACCACGCCGTCGTCTTCTTTGGATCTTCATCAACCTCTCCTTCCCCTCAAGGAAATATGCCCTAGAGGCAATAATAAAGTTATTGTTTATTTCCTTATATCATGATAAATGTTTATTATTCATGCTAGAATTGTATTAACCGGAAACATAATACATGTGTGAATACATAGACAAACATAGTGTCACTAGTATGCCTCTACTTGACTAGCTCGGTGAATCAAAGATGGTTAAGTTTCCTAGCCATAGACATGAGTTGTCATTTGATTAACGGGATCACATCATTAGGAGAATGATGTGATTGACATGACCCATTTCATTAGCTTATCACCCGATCGTTTAGTATATTGGTATTGCTTTCTTCATGACTTATACATGTTCCTATGACTATGAGATTATGCAACTCCTGTTTGCGGAGGAACACTCATGTGCTACCAAATGTCACAACGTAACTGGGTGATTATAAAGGTGCTCTACAGGTGTCTCCAAAGGTACATGTTGGGTTGGCGTATTTCAAGATTAGGATTTGTCACTCCGATTGTCGGAGAGGTATCTCTGGGCCCTCTCGGTAATGCACATCACTTAAGCCTTGCAAGCAATGCAACTAATGAGTAAGTTGCGAGATGATGTATTCTGAGCGAGTAAAGAGACTTGCCGATAACGAGATTGAACTAGGTATTGAGATACCGACGATCGAATCTCGGGCAAGTAACATACCGATGACAAAGGGAACAACGTATGTTGTTATGCGGTTTGACCGATAAAGATCTTCATAGAATATGTAGGAGACAATATGAGCATCCAGGTTCTGCTATTGGTTATTGACCGAGAATAGTTGTAGGTCATGTCTACATAGTTCTCGAACCCGTAGGGTCCGCACGCTTAACGTTACGATGACAGTTTTATTATGAGTTTATGTTTTGATGTACCGAAGGTTGTTCGGAGTCCCGGATGTGATCACGGACATGACGAGGAGTCTCGAAATGGTCGATACATAAAGATCGATATATTGGGCGACTATATTCGGACACGGAAGTGTTCCGTGATTTTGGAGAAAACGAGTCTTGGGAGGTTACGGAACCCCAGGAAGTATTGGGCCTTAGTGGGCTGAGGGGAGAGAGGGCAGCCCAGGAGGTGGCGCCCCCCCCCCATGAGGAGTCCTAATTGGACTAGGGAGGGGGGCGCGGCCCCTCTTTCCCTCTCCCTCTCCCTCTCTTTCCTTCCCCCTCTCTCTTCCTAGTTGGACTAGGAAAGGGGAGTCCTACTCCCACTAGGAGGAGGACTCCCCCCCTCCTTGGCGCGCCCCCTAGGGCCGGCCGGCCTCCCCCCGTGCTCCTTTATACACGGGGGCAGGGGGTGTTGGGGAACGTAGTAATTTCAAAAAATTTCCTACGCACACGCAAGATCATGGTGATGCATAGCAACGAGAGGGGAGAGTGTTGTCTACGTACCCTCGTAGACCGAAGCGGAAGCGATCACAACGTAGAGGAAGTAGTCGTCGTTCTCCTCGCGATCCAACCGATCCCAGCGCCCGTTACTCCGGCGCCTCCGAGTTCTTGGCACACGTTCAGCTCGGTGGCGCTCCTCGAGCTCCGATCCGGCAAAGCTCGGGAGAGAGAGTTCCGTCGGCCTGACGGCCAGGCGTGGTGGCGATCTTGATGTTCTACCGGCCGCAGGCTTCGCCTAAGCACCGCTTCTGATATGACCGAGGTGGAATATGGTGGAGGGGGCACCGCTGCAGCTAAGAGATCCAAGAGATCAATTGTTGTGTCTTTGGTGCTAGCCCTGCCCCTCTATTTATATGTTGAGCCCGGGGTGAAACTTGGAGCAAAAGCCTCCTCAAAGTCTGTTTTGCCCGAAAGGCAAGAGTCCCACTCGGACTACGTGACCAAACGCCACAATCATTGGTGTCTTGCCCAGACGACATGGGCCTCGTCGTCTGGCCCAGGGCCAGACGACAGGGTCTCCGGCGTTTGGCCCCCTGGCCTCCGCATAAATCCTTTTGCACCGTCCTAAAGCCTCATGGGCTTGACCCCTTGGCCTAAACATATCATCCAATATATGAATCTTTACGTCTCGACCATTTCGAGACTCCTCGTCATGTCCCCGATCTCATCCGGGACTCGAACTCCTTCGGTACAACAAAACATGTAAACTCATAATATAAGCATCGCCGAAACCTTAAGCGTGCGGACCCTACGGTTCGAGAACAATGTAGACATGACCGAGACACGTCTCCGGTCAATAACCAATAAGCGGGACCTGGATGCCCATATTGGCTCCTACATATTCTCACGAAGATCTTTATCGGTCAAACCGCATAACAACATACGTTGTTCCCTTTGTCATCGGTATGTTACTTGCGAGATTCGATCGTCGGTATCCAATACCTAGTTCAATCTCGTTACGGCAAGTCTCTTTACTCGTTACGTAATGCATCATTCCGTAACTAACTCATTAGCTACATTGCTTGCAAGGCTTATAGTGATGTGCATTACCGAGAGGGCCCAGAGATACCTCTCCGAGCAATCGGAGTGAAAAAACCTAATCTCGAAATCGCCAACCCAACATGTACCTTTGGAGACACCTGTAGTACTCCTTTATAATCACCCGATTCACGTTGTGATGTTTGGTAGCACCCAAAGTGTTCCTCCGTAAACGGGAGTTGCATAATCTCATAGTTACGAGGAACATGTATAAGTCATGAAGAAAGCAATAGCAACATACTAAACGATCAAGTGCTAGGCTAACGGAATGGGTCATGTCAATCAGATCATTCAACTAATGATGTGATCCCGTTAATCAAATGACAACTCATGTCTATGGTTAGGAAACATAACCATCTTGATTAACGAGCTAGTCAAGTAGAGGCATACTAGTGACACTCTGTTTGTCTATATATTCACACATGTATTATGTTTCCGGTTAATACAATTCTAGCATGAATAATAAACATTTATCATGATGTAAGGAAATAAATAATAACTTTATTATTGCCTCTAGGGCATATTTCCTTCAGTCTCCCACTTGCACTAGAGTCAATAATCTAGTTCACATCGCCATGTGATTTAACGACAATAGTTCACATCACCATGTGATTAACACCCATAGTTCACATCGATATGTGATCAACACCCAAAGGGTTTACTAGAGTCAGTAATCTAGTTCACATCGCTATGTGATTAACACCCAAAGAGTACTAAGGTGTGATCATGTTTTGCTTGTGAGATAATTTTAGTCAACGGGTTACATCACATTCAGATCCGTAAGTATTTCTTGCAATTTCTATGTCAACAATGCTCGCATGAGAACTATTCTAACTAATTGCTCCCACTTTCAATATGTATCTAGATCGAGACTTAGAGTCATCCGGATCGGTGTCAAAACTTGCATCGGCGTAACCCTTTACGGCGAACCTTTTGTCACTTCCATAATCGAGAAACATATCCTTATTCCACTAAGGATAATTTTGACCGCTGTCCGATGATCTACTCCTAGATCACTATTGTACTCCTTGCCAAACTTCGATTGTAGGGTATACAATAGATCTGATACACAGCATGGCATACTTTATAGAACCTATGGCCAAGGCATAGGGAATGACTTTCATTCTCTATCTATCTTCTGCCGTGGTCGGGTTTTGAGTCTTACTCAATTTCACACCTTGTAACACAGGCAAGAACTCTTTCTTTGATCGTTCCATTTTGAACTACTTCAAAATCTTGTCAAGGTATGTACTCATTGAAAAAATTTATCAAGCGTCTTGATCTATCTCTATAGATCTTGATGCTCAATATATGACTTCACCGAGGTCTTTCTTTTAAAACTCCTTTTAAACACTCCTTTATGCTTTGCGAATAATTCTACATTATTTCCGATCTACAATATGTCATTCACATATACTTATCGAAATATTGTAGTGCTCCCACTCACTTTCTAGTAAATACAGGCTTCACTTTGCAAGTCTGTATAAACTATATGCTTTGATCAACTTATCAAAGCGTATATTCCAACTCCGAGATGCTTGCACCAGTCCATAGATGGATCATTTGGAGCTTGCACACTTTGTTAGCTCCCTTTGGATCGATAAAACCTTACGGTTGCATCATATACAACTCTTCCTCCGAAACCCATTCGGGAATGCAGTTTTACATCCATTTGCCAAATTTCATAAATTGTGGCAATTGCTAACATGATTCGGACAGACTTAAGCATCGCTACAGCTTGAGAAAATCTCATTGTAGTTAACACCTTGAACTTGTCAAAAACCTTTTTGCGACAAGTCGAGCTTTGTAGATAGTAACACTACTATCAACGTCCGTCTTCCTCTTGAAGATCCATTTATTTTCTATTGCTTGCCGACCCTCGGGCAAGTCAACCAAAATCCACACTTTGTTTTCATACATGGATCCCATCTCAGATTTCATGGCTTCTAGCCATTTAAGCGGAATCTGGGCTCACCATCGCTTCTTCATAGTTCGTAGGTTCGTCATGATCTAGTAGCATGACTTCCGAACAGGATTGCCGTACCACTCTGGTGCGGATCTCACTCTGGTTTACCTACGAGATTCGGTAGTGACTTGATCTGAAGTTACATGATCATCATCATTAGCTTCCTCACTAATTGGTGTAGGAATCACTTTGGAACTGATTTCGTGATGAAATACTTTCCAATTCGGGAGAAGGTACAAATTACCTTATCAAGCTCCACTTTCCTCCCACTCACTTCTTTCGAGAGAAACTCCTTCTCTAGAAAGGATCCATTTATAAACAACGAATGTTTTGCCTTCGGATCTGTGATAGAAGGTATACCCAACAATTTCCTTTGGGTATTCTATGAAGACGCACTTCTCGATTTGGGTTTGAGCTCATCAGGATGAAACTTTTTCACATAAGCATCACAACTTCCAAACTTTAAGAAACGGCTTAGGTTTCTTTGTTAAACCATAGTTCATCTGATTAATCGCCTCAGCGGATTTAGATGGTGCCCTATTAAGCGTGAATGCAGCTGTCTCTAATGCATAACCCCAAAAGCGATAGTGGTAAACTGATAAGAGACATCATAGATCGCACCATATCCAATAAAGTGCGGTTATGACTTTCGGACACACCATTATGTTGTGGTGTTCCATATGGCGTGAGTTGCGAAACTATTTCACATTGTTTCAAATGAAGACCAAACTCGTAACTCAAATATTTATCTCCACGATCAGATCGCAGAAATTTTATTTTCTTGTTACGATGATTTTCCACTTCACTCTGAAATTCTTTGAACTTTTCAATTATTTCAGACTTATGTTTCATCAAGTAGATATACCCATATCTGCTAAAATCATTTTGTGAAGGTCATAAAATAACGATACTTGCCACGAGCATCAACACTCATTGAATCGCATACATCGGTATGTATTATTTCCAATAAGTCAGTTGCTTGTTCCATTGTTCCGGAGAACGGAGTTTTAGTCATCTTGCCCAAAAGGCACGGTTCATAAGCATCAAATGATTCATAATCAAGTGATTCCAAAAGTCCATCGACATGGAGTTTTCTTCAAGCGCTTTACACCAATATGACCTAAGCGGCGATTGCAACAAATAAGTTGCACTATCATTATTAACTTTGCATCTTTTGGTTTCAATATTATGAATATGTGTATCACTATGATCGAGATCCAATGAACCATTTTCATTGGGTGTGTAACCATATAATGTTTTATTCATGTAAACAGAACAACAATTTATTCTCTTACTTAAATGAATAACCGTATTGCAATAAACATGATCAAATCATATTTGTGCTCAACACCAAATAACACTTATTTAGGTTCCACACTAATCCCGAAAGTATAGGGAGTGTGCGATGATGATCATATCAATCTTGGAACTACTTCCAACACTCATCGTCACTTCCCCTTCAACTAGTTTCTGTTCATTCAGTAACTCCGTTTCAAGTTACTACTCTTAGCAACTATACGATTATCAAATACCGAGGGGTTGCTATGAACACTAGTAAAATACACATCAATAATCTGTATATCAAATATACCTTTGTTCACTTTGCCATCCTTCTTATCCACCAAATATTCAGGGGTAGTTCCGCTTCCGGTGACCAGTTCCATTGCAGCAAAAGTACTTAGTCTCGTGCTTAGGTCCGGACTTGGGCTTCTTCACTCGAGCAGCAACTTGCTTGCCGTTCCTTTTGAAGTTCCCCTTCTTCCCTTTGCCCTTTTCCTTGAGACTAGTGGTCTTGTCAATCATCAACACTTGATGCTCTTTCTTGATTTCTACCTTCGTTGATTTCAACATCACGAAGAGCTCGGGAATCGTTTTCGTCATCCCTTGCATACTATAGTTCATCACGAAGTTCTAGTAACTTAGTGATGGTGACTAGAGAATTCTGTCAATCACTATCTTATCTGGAAGATTAACTCCCACTTGATTCAAGCGATTGAAGTAACCAGACAATCTGAGCACATGCTCACTAGTTGAGCGATTCTCCTCCATCTTTTAGCTATAGAACTTGTTGGAGACTTCATATCTCTCAACTCGGGTATTTGCTTGAAATATTAACTTCAATTCCTGGAACATCTCATATGGTCCATGACGTTCAAAACGTCTTTGAAGTCCCGATTCTAAGCCGTTAAGTATGGTGCACTAAACTATCAAGTAGTCATCATATTGAGCTAGCCAAACGTTCATAACGTGCGCATCTGCTCCTGCAATAGGTGCATCACCTAGCGGTGCATTACGGACATAATTCTTACGTGCAGCAATGAGGATAAACCTCAGATCACGGATCCAATCCGCATCATTGCTACTAACATTTTTCAATACAATTTTCTCTAGGAACACATATAAAAACATAGGGAAGCAACAACGCGAGCTATTGATCTACAACATAATTTGCAAAATACTACCGGGACTAAGTTCATGATAAATTAAAGTTCAATTAATCATATTACTTAAGAACTCCCACTTAGACGGTCATCTCTCTAGTCATCTAAGTGATCACGTGATCCAAATCAACTAAACCATAACCGATCATCACGTGAGATGGAGTAGTTTTCAATGGTGAACATCTTATGTTGATCATATCTACTATATGATTCACGCTCGACCTTTCGGTCTCCGTGTTCGAGGCCATATCTGCATATGCTAGGCTGCGTCAAGTATAACCTGAGTATTCTCAGCGTGCAAAACTGGCTTGCACCCGTTGTAGATGGACGTAGAGCTTATCACACCCGATCATCACGTGGTGTCTCGGCACGACGAACTTTGGCAACGGTGCATACTCAGGAGAACACTACTTGATAATTTTAGTGAGAGATCATCTTAAAATGCTACCGTCAATCAAAGCAAAATAAGATGCATAAAGGATAAACATCACATGCAATCAATATAAGTGATATGATATGGCCATCATCATCTTGTTCTTGTGATCTCCATCTCCGAAGCACCGCCGTGATCACCATCGTCACCGGTAGCGACACCTTGATCTCCATTGTAGCATCGTTGTCGTTTCGCCATCTATTGCTTCTCGACTATCGCTACCGCTTAGTGATAAAGTAAAAGCAATTACAGAGCGTTTGCATTTCATACAATAAGCGACAACCATATGGCTCCAGCCGATTGCCGATAACCGGTTACAAAACATGATCATCTCATACAATAAAATATAGCATCACGTCTTGACCATATCACATCACAACATGCCCTGCAAAAACAAGTTAGATGTCCTCTACTTTGTTGTTGCAAGTTTTACGTGGCTGCTACGGGCTTAAGCAAGAACCAATCTCACCTACGCATCAAGACCACAACGATACTTCGTCAAATAGACTCCGTTTAACCTTCTCAAGGACCGGGCGTAGCCACTCAGTTCAACTAAAGTGAGAGAGACAGACACCCGCCAGCCACCTTTAAGCACGAGTGCTCGTAGCAGTGAAACCAGTCTCGCGTAAGCGTCTGGCGTAATGTCGGTCGGGCCGCTTCATCTCACAATACCGCTGAACCAAAGTATGACATCTTTGGTAGGCGGTATGACTTGTATCGCCCACAACTCACTTGTGTTCTACTCGTGCAAAACATCAAACCATAAAAACCTAGGCTCGGATGCCTTTGTTGGGGAACGTAGTAATTTCAAAAAATTCCCTACGCACGCAAGATCATGGTGATGCATAGCAACGAGAGGAGAGTGTTGTCTCACGTACCCTTGTAGACCGGGCGGAAGCGATCACAACGTAGAGGAAGTAGTCGTCACGTTCTCCTCGCGATCCAACCGATCCCAGCGCCCGTTACTCCGGCGCCTCGAGTTCTTGGCACACGTTCAGCTCGGTGGCGCTCCTCGAGCTCCGATCCGGCAAAGCTCCGGGAGAGAGAGTTCCGTCGGCCTGACGGCGTGGTGGCGATCTTGATGTTCTACCGGCGCAGGCTTCGCCTAAGCACCGCTTCTGATATGACCGAGGTGGAATATGGTGGAGGGGGCACCGCTGCACGGCTAAGAGATCCAAGAGATCAATTGTTGTGTCTTTGGTGCTAGCCCTGCCCCTCTATTTATATGTTGAGCCCCGGTCGAAACTTGGAGCAAAAGCCTCCTCAAAGTCGGTTTTGCCGAAAGGCAAGAGTCCCACTCGGTCTCCGGGACCAAACGCCACAATCCTTGGCGTCGGCCCAGACGCCATGGGCCTCGGCGTCGGCCCGAGGGCAGACGCCAGGTCTCGACGTTTGGCCCCAACCTCATAAAACTCCTTTTGCACCGACCTAAAGCCTCATGGGCTTGACCCCTTGGCCTAAACATATCATCCAATATATGAATCTTTACGTCTCGACCATTTCGAGACTCCTCGTCATGTCCCCGATCTCATCCGGGACTCCGAACTCCTTCGGTACATAAAAACATATAAACTCATAATATAACTGTCATCGAAACCTTAAGCGTGCGGACCCTACGGTTCGAGAACAATGTAGACATGACCGAGACACGTCTCCGGTCAATAACCAATAGCGGGACCTGGATGCCCATATTGGCTCCTACATATTCTCTGAAGATATTTATCGGTCAAACGCATAACAACATACGTTGTTCCCTTTGTCATCGGTATGTTACTTGCCCGAGATTCGATCGTCGGTATCCAATACCTAGTTCAATCTCGTTACCGGCAAGTCTCTTTACTCGTTACGTAATGCATCATTCCGTAACTAACTCATTAGCTACATTGCTTGCAAGGCTTATAGTGATGTGCATTACCGAGAGGGCCAGAGATACCTCTCCGAGCAATCGGAGTGACAAAACCTAATCTCGAAATCGCCAACCCAACATGTACCTTTGGAGACACCTGTAGTACTCCTTTATAATCACCCGATTACGTTGTGACGTTTGGTAGCACCAAAGTGTTCCTGCAGTAAACGGGAGTTGCATAATCTCATAGTTACAGGAACATGTATAAGTCATGAAGAAAGCAATAGCAACATACTAAACGATCAAGTGCTAGGCTAACGGAATGGGTCATGTCAATCAGATCATTCAACTAATGATGTGATCCCGTTAATCAAATGACAACTCATGTCTATGGTTAGGAAACATAACCATCTTCGATTAACGAGCTAGTCAAGTAGAGGCATACTAGTGACACTCTGTTTGTCTATATATTCACACATGTATTATGTTTCCGGTTAATACAATTCTAGCATGAATAATAAACATTTATCATGATGTAAGGAAATAAATAATAACTTTATTATTGCCTCTAGGGCATATTTCCTTCAGGGGGCACCCTAGAACACACAAGTTGATCTTCGTGATCGTTCCTTAGCCGTGTGCGGTGCCCCCCTCCACCATATTCCACCTCGGTCATATCGTCGCGGAGTTTAGGTGAAGCCCTGCGTCGGTAGAACATCATCATCGTCACTGCGCCGTCGTCTTGTGGAACTCATCCCGACACCCCTGCTAGATCGGAGTCCGGGATCGTCATCGAGCTGAACGTGTGCAGAACACGGAGGTGTCGTACGTTCGGTGCTTGGATCGGTCGGATCGTGAAGACGTATGACTACAGCAACCGCGTTGTCATAACTCTTCCGCTTTCGGTCTATGAGGGTACGTGGACACACTCTCCCCTCTCGTTGCTATGCATCACCATGATCTTGCGTGTGCGTAGAATTTTTTTTGAAATTACTACGTTCCCCAACAGTGGCATCCGAGCCTAGGTTTTATGTGTTGATGTTATATGCACGAGTAGAACACAAGTGAGTTGTGGGCGATATAAGTCATACTGCTTACCAGCATGTCATACTTTGGTTCGGCGGTATTGTTGGATGAAGCGGCTCGGACCGACATTACGCGTACGCTTCTGGCGAGACTGGTTCTACCGCCGTGCTTTGCACAATTGGTGGCGGGTGTCGGTTTCTCCAACTTTAGTTGAACTGAAAGTGGCTACGCCCGGTCCTTTCGAAGGTTAAAACAGCACCAACTTGACAAACTATCGTTGTGGTTTTGATGCGTAGGTAAGAACGGTTCTTGCTCAGCCCATAGCAGCCAAGTAAAACTTGCAACAACAAAGTAGAGGACGTCTAACTTGTTTTTGCAGGGCATGTTGTGATGTGATATGGTCAAGACGTGATGCTATATTTTATTGTATGAGATGATCATGTTTTGTAACCGAGTTATCGGCAACTGGCAGGAGCCATATGGTTGTCGCTATATTGTATGCAATGCAATCGCCCTGTAATGCTTTACTTTATCACTAAGCGGTAGCAATAGTTGTAGAAGCATAAGATTGGCGAGACGACAACGATGCTACGATGGTGATCAAGGTGTCGGCGCGGTGGCGATGGTGATCATGGCGGTGCTTGAAGATGGAGATCACAAGCACAAGATGATGATGGCCATATCATATCACTTATATTGATTGCATGTGATGTTTATCCTTTATGCATCTTATCTTGCTTTGATTGACGGTAGCATTATAAGATGATCCCTCACTAAATTATCATAGTAAAAGTGTTCTCCCTGAGTATGCATTGTTGCGAAAGTTCTTCGAGCTGAGACACCACGTGATGATCAGGTGTAATAGGCTCTACGTTCAAATACAACGGGTGCAAAACAGTTGCACACGCGGAATACTCAGGTTTAACTTGACGAGCCTAGCATATAACAGATATGTCTTCGGAACACGGAGACCGAAAGGTCGAACGTGAATCATATAGTCAACATAGTGATGTTCACCATTGAAACTACTCCATCTCACGTGATGATCGTACATGGTTTAGTTGATATGGATCACGTGATCACTTAGAGGATTAGAGGGATGTCTATCTAAGTGGGAGTTCTTAAGTAATATGATTAATTGAACTTTAATTTATCATGAACTTAGTCCCGTAGTATTAGCATATCTATGTTGTAGATCAATAGCTCGTGTTATTGCTTTCATATGTTTATTTTGATATGTTCCTAGAGAAAATTGTGTTGAAAGATGTTAGTAGCAATGATGCGGATTGGATCCGTGACTGAGGTTTATCCTCATTGCTGCCTGAAGAATTATGTCCTTGATGCACCGCTAGGTGACAGACCTATTGCAGGAGCAGATGTAGACGTTATGAATGTTTGGCTAGCTCAATATGATGACTACTTGATAGTTTAGTGCACCATGCTTAACGGCTTAGAATCGGAATTTCAAAGACGTTTTGAACGTCATGGACCATATGAGATGTTCCAGGAGTTGAAGTTAATATTTCAAGCAAATACCCGAGTTGAGAGATATGAAGTCTCCAACAAGTTCTATAGCTAAAAGATGGAGGAGAATCGCTCAACTAGTGAGCATGTGCTCAGATTGTCTGAGTACTACAATCGCTTGAATTAAGTGGGAGTTAATCTTCCAGATAAGATAGTGATTGACAGAATTCTCTAGTCACCATCACCAAGTTAGTAGAACTTCGTGATAAACTATAATATGCAAGGGATAACGGAAATGATTCCCAAGCTCTTCGTGATGTTGAAATCGACGAAGGTAGAAATCAAGAAAAACATCGAGTGTTGATGGTTAACAAGACCACTAGTTTCAAGAAAAGGGCAAAGGGAAGAAGGGGAACTTCAAGAAGAACGGCAAGCAAGTTGCTGCTCAAGTGAAGAAGCCCAAGTCTGGACCTAAGCCTGAGACTAAGTGCTTCTACTGCAAAGGGACTGGTCACTGGAAGCGGAACTGCCCCAAGTATTTGGTGGATAAGAAGGACGGCAAGGTGAACAAAGGTATATGTGATATACATGTTATTGATGTGTACCTTACTAATGCTCGCAGTAGCACCTGGGTATTTGATACTGGTTTAGTTGCTAATATTTGCAACTCGAAACAGGGACTACGGATTAAGCGAAGATTGGCTAAGGACGAGGTGACGATGCGCGTGGGAAATGGTTCCAAAGTCGATGTGATCGCGGTCGGCGCACTACCTCTACATCTACCTTCGGGATTAGTATTAGACATAAATAATTGTTATTTGGTGCCAGCGTTGAGCATGAACATTATATCTGGATCTTGTTTGATGCGGGACGGTTATTCATTTAAATCAGAGAATAATGGTTGTTCTATTTATATGAGTAATATCTTTTATGGTCATGCACCCTTGAAGAGTGGTCTATTCTTATTAAATCTCGATAGTAGTGATACACATATTCATAATGTTGAAGCCAAAAGATGCAGAGTTGATAATGATAGTGCAACTTATTTGTGGCACTGCCGTTTGGGTCATATCGATTGTAAAGCGCATGAAGAAACTCCATCTTGATGGGCTTTTGGAACCACTTGATTATGAATCACTTGGTACTTGTGAACCGTGCCTTATGGGCAAGATGACCAAAACACCGTTCTCTGGTACTATGGAGAGAGCAACAGATTTGTTAGAAATCATACATACAGATGTATGTGGTCCGATGAATCTTGAGGCTCGTGGCGGATATCGTTATTTTCTCACCTTCACAGATGACTTAAGCAGATATGGGTATATCTACTTAATGAAACATAAGTCTGAAACATTTGAAAAGTTCAAAGAATTTCAGAGTGAAATTGAAAATCATCATAACAAGAAAATAAAGTTTCTACGATCTGATCATGGAGGAGAATATTTGAGTTACGAGTTTGGTGTACATTTGAAACAATGCGGAATAGTTTCGCAACTCACGCCACCCGGAACGCCACGTAATGGTGTGTCCGAACGTCGTAATCATACTTTACTTGATATGGTGCGATCTATGATGTCTCTTACAGATTTACCGCTATCGTTTTGGGGTTATGCTTTAGAGACGGCCGCATTCACGTTAAATAGGGCACCATCGAAATCCGTTGAGACGACGCCTTATGAACTATGGTTTGGCAAGAAATCAAAGTTGTCGTTTCTTAAAGTTTGGGGCTGCGATGCTTATGTGAAAAAACTTCAACCTGATAAGCTCGAACCCAAATCGGAGAAATGTATCTTCATAGGATATCCAAAGGAGACTGTTGGATACACCTTCTATCACAGATCCGAAGGCAAGACTTTTGTTGCTAAATTCGGAAACTTTCTAGAGAAGGAGTTTCTCTCGAAAGAAGTGAGTGGGAGGAAAGTAGAACTTGATGAGGTAACTGTACCTGCTCCCTTATTGGAAAGTAGTACATCACGAAGAAACCAGTTTGATGACACCTACACCAATTGGTGAGGAAGTTAATGATGATGATCATGGAACTTGAGATCAAGTTGCTCTTGAACCTCGTAGATCAAAGCGAGTAAGATCCGCACTGAGTGGTACGGTAATCCTATTCGGAAGTCATGCTACTAGATCATGATGAACCTCACGAACTATGAAGAAGCAATGGTGAGCCCAGATTCCATAAAATGGCTTGAAGCCATGAAATCTGAGATGGGATCCATGTATGAGAACAAAGTGTGGACTTTGGTTGACTTGCCCGATGATCGACAAGCAATTGAGAATAAATGGATCTTCAAGAAGAAGACTGACGCTGACGGTAATGCTACTGTCTACAAAGCTTGACTTGTTGCAAAAGGTTTTCGACAAGTTCAAGGGATTGACTACGATGAGACCTTCTCACCCGTAGCGATGCTTAAGTCTGTCCGAATCATGTTAGCGATCGACGCATTTTATGATTATGAAATTTGGCAAATGGATGTCAAAACTGCATTCCTGAATGGATTTTTGGAAGAAGAGTTGTATATGATGCAACCAGAAGGTTTTGTCGATCCAAAGGGAGCTAACAAAGTGTGCAAGCTCCAGCGATCCATTTATGGACTGGTGCAAGCCTCTCGGAGTTGGAATGTATGCTTTGATAAGTTGATCAAAGCATATAGTTTTATACAGACTTGCGATGAAGCCTGTATTTACAAGAAAGTGAGTGGGAGCACTACAACATTTCTGATAAGTATATGTGAATGACATATTGTTGATCGGAAATAATGTAGAATTATTCTGCAAAGCATAAAGGAGTGTTTGAAAGGAGTTTTTCAAAGAAAGACCTCGGTGAAGCTGCTTACATATTGAGCATCAAGATCTATAGAGATAGATCAATACGCTTGATAAGTTTTTTCAATGAGTACATACCTTGACAAGATTTTGAAGTAGTTCAAAATGGAACAGTCAAAGAAAGAGTTCTTGCCTGTGTTACAAGGTGTGAAATTGAGTAAGACTCAAAACCCGACCACGGCAGAATATAGAAAGATAATGAAATTCATTCCCTATGCCTTGGCCATAGGTTATGTCAAGAATGCCATGCATTGTCCCAGATCGATTGTAAACACTCCAATGATTTTGGCAATGGAGTACAATAGTGATCTAGGAGTAGATCATCGGACAATGATCAAAATTATCCTTAGTGGAATAAGGATATGTTTCTCGATTATGGACGTGACAAAGGTTAAATGCGTAAAGGGTTACGTCGATACAAGTTTTGGCACTCGATCTAGATGACTCTAAGTCTCGGTCTAGATACATATTGAAAGTGGGAGCAATTAGCTAGAGTAGCTCCGTGCGTAGTATTGTAGACATAGAATATTTGCAATATACTTACGGATCTGAATGTGATGTAACCCGTTGACTAAAATTATCTCACAAGCAAAACATGATCACACCTTAGTACTCTTTTGGGTGTTAATCACATAGCGATGTGAACTAGATTATTGACTCTAGTAAACCCTTTGGGTGTTGGTCACATGACGATGTGAACTATGGGTGTTAATCATATACAGATATGAATATTGGTGTTAAATAACATGGCGATGTGAACTAGATTATTGACTCTACTGCAAGTGGGAGACTGAAGGAAATATGCCCTAGAGGCAATAATAAAGTTATTATTTATTTCCTTATATCATGATAAATGTTTATTATTCATGCTAGAATTGTATTAACCGGAAACATAATACGTGTGCGAATACATAGACAAACATAGTGTCACTAGTATGCCTCTACTTGACTAGCTCGTTGAATCAAAGATGGTTAAGTTTCCTAGCCATAGACATGAGTTGTCATTTGATTAACGGGATCACATCATTAGGAGAATGATGTGATTGACATGACCCATTCCATTAGCTTAGCACCCGATCGTTTAGTATATTGCTATTGCTTTCTTCATGACTTATACATGTTCCTATGCTATGAGATTATGCAACTCCCGTTTGCCGGAGGAACACTTTGTGTGCTACCAAACGTCACAACGTGAATCGGGTGATTATAAAGGTGCTCTACAGGTGTCTCCAAAGGTACATGTTGGGTTGGCGTATTTTAAGATTAGGATTTGTCACTCCGATTGTCGAAGAGGTATCTCTGGGCCCTCTCGGTAATGCACATCACTTAAGCCTTGCAACCAATGCAACTAATGAGTTAGTTGCGAGATGATGTATTACGGAACGAGTAAAGAGACTTGCGGTAGCGAGATTGAACTAGGTATTGAGATACCGACGATCGAATCTCGGGCAAGTAACATACCGATGACAAAGGGAACAACGTATGTTGTTATGCGGTTTGACCGATAAAGATCTTCGTAGAATATGTAGGAGACAATATGAGCATCCAGGTTCCGCTATTGGTTATTGACCGAGAATAGTTGTAGGTCATGTCTACATAGTTCTCGAACCCGTAGGGTCCGCACGCTTAACGTTACGATGACAGTTTTATTATGAGTTTATGTTTTGATGTACCGAAGTTTGTTCGGAGTCCCGGATGTGATCGCGGACATGACGAGGAGTCTCGAAATGGTCGATACATAAAGATCGATATATTGGACAACTATATTCGGACACCGGAAGTGTTCTGGGTGATTTTGGAGAAAACCGGAGTGCCGGAGGGGTTACCGGAACCCCCCGGGGAAGTATTGGGCCTTAGTGGGCCTGAGGGGAGAGAGAGGGCAGCAGCCCAGGAGGTGGCGCCCCCATGAGGAGTCCCACTGGACTAGGAGGGGCGCGGCCCCTCTTTCCCTCTCCCTCTCCCTCTCTTTCCTTCCCCCTCTCTCTTCCTATTTGGACTAGGAAAGGGGAGTCCTACTCCCACTAGGAGGAGGACTCCCCCCTCCTTGGCGCGCCCCCTAGGGCCGGCGGCCTCCCCCTTGCTCCTTTATATACGGGGGCAGGGGGCACCCTAGAACACACAAGTTGATCTTCGTGATCGTTCCTTAGCCGTGTGCGGTGCCCCCCTCCACCATATTCCACCTCGGTCATATCTTCGCGGAGTTTAGGCGAAGCCTTGCGTCGGTAGAACATCATCATCGCCGTCCTGCCACGGTCGTCTTGTGGAACTCATCCCCGACACCCTGCTGGATCGGAGTCCGGGATCGTCATCGAGCTGAGCGATGTGCGTAACACGGAGGTGCCGTACGTTCGGTGCTTGGATCGGTCGGATCGTGAATACGTACGACTACATCAACCGCGTTGTCATAACGCTTCCGCTTTCGGTCTACGAGGGTACGTGGACACACTCTCCCCTCTCGTTGCCATGCATCACCGTGATCTTGCGTGTGCGTAGGAATTTTTTTGAAATTAATACGTTCCCCAACACCCCCTTGCCGGATCAAGACGGAGGAGACGTCATGCTGACCGTACGTGTGTTGAACACGGAGGTGTCGTCCGTTCGGCGCTAGGATCTCCGGTGATTTGGATCACGACGAGAACGACTCCCTCAACCCCGTTCTCTTGAATGCTTCTGCACGCGATCTACAAGGGTATGTAGATGCATCTCTCTCTCTCTCTCTCTCTCGTTGCTAGATGAACTCATAGATGGATCTTGGTGAACGTAGGAAAATTATATTTTATGCAACATTCCCCAACACCTGCCCCCGTATATAAAGGAGGGAGGGGGAGGTGCGGCCGGCCCCTAGGGGTGCGCCTGGAGCAGTCCTACTCCCACCGGGAGTAGGACTCCCCCCTCTTGACTTGTTGGAGAAGGAAGGGGGAAGGGGGAAAGAGGAAAGAGGCGCCCCCTTCTGTCCTATTCGCACTAGGGGAGGGCGCTGCCTGCCTGGCCGGCCCTCCTCTTCTCCCTTAGGGCCCATGTAGGCCCAATAACCCCCGTGGGGGTTCCGGTAACCCCCCAGTACTCTGGTAAAATCCCGATTTCAACCGAAACGATTTCGATATCCAAATATAGGCTTCCAATATATCAATCTTTATGTCTCGACCATTTAGAGACTCCTCGTCATGTCCGTGATCACATCCGGGACTCCGAACAACCTTCGGTACATCAAAACTTATAAACTCATAATAAAACTGTCATCGTAACATTAAGCATGCGGACCCTATGGGTTCGAGAACTATGTAGACATGACCTAGAACTGTTTCCGGTCAATAACCAATAGCGGAACCTGTATGCTCATATTGGCTCCTATATATTCTACGAAGATCTTTATCGGTCAAACCGCATAACAACATACGTTGTTCCCATTGTCATCGGTATGTTACTTGCCCGAGATTCGATCATCGGTATCCAATACCTAGTTCAATCTCACATCGGCAAGTCTCTTTACTCGTTACGTAATGCATCATTCCGTAACTAACTCATTAGCCACATTGCTTGCAAGGCTTATAGTGATGTGCATTACTGAGAGGGCCCAGAGATACCTCTCCGACAATCGGAGTGACAACCACCTAATCTCGAAATACGCCAACTCAACATGTACCTTTGGAGACACCTGTAGAGATCCTTTATAATCACCTAGTTACATTGTGACGTTTGGTAGCACACAAAGTGTTCCTCCGGTAAACGGGAGTTGCATAATCTCATAGTTGTAGGAACATGTATAAGTCATGAAGAAAGCAATAGCAACATACTAAACGATCAAGTGCTAAGCTAACGGAATGGGTCATGTCAATCACATCATTCTACTAATGATGTGATCCCATTAATCAAATGACAACTCATGTCTATGGTTAGGAAACATAACCATCTTTGATTAATGAGCTAGTCTAGTAGAGGCATACTAGTGACAATATGTTTGTCTATGTATTCACACATGTATCATGTTTCCGGTTAATACAATTCTAGCATGAATAATAAACATTTATCATGATATAAGGAAATAAATAATAACTTTATTATTGCCTCTAGGGCATATTTCCTTCACTCGCAACTAAGATGAAAAACAAAATAGAGGCCCAGTTGCGAGTCGAGGGTGGACTTGCAACTAGAACAACAAAAAACTATGGGCCTAGTTAGGGTCGAGGGTGAATTTACAAATTTGAAAATAACAAAAGTATCAGCCTAGTTGTGAGTCGAGGATGGACCTGCAATTAGGACAACTATGAAACAATGCGCCCAGTTGCGAGTAAATGGTCAGCCTGCAAGTGGGATGACACAAACTATGGACCCAGTTGCGAGCCAAAGGTGGACTTGCAACCGGAGTATAAAACAAAAGGCATGTCTAGTTGCGAGTCAAGGGTGGGCTTGCAAGAGGGAGAACTATGAGGCCAGTTGCAAGTCGAAGGTGAACTTGCAACTGAGAAAGCTACGAAACTACGAATCCAGTTGCGAGTCAAGGGTCGACATGCAACTGGGATCAAACAAACTACAATCCCAGTTGCGAGTCAAGGGTGAACTTGCAACTAAGATGAAAAGACAAAACACAGTCCAAGTTGTGAGTCAAGAGTGGGCTTCCAACAAGGATAAAACAAACTATGGGCCTAGCTAGTTGCGAATCAAGGGTGGACTTGTAACTGGGACAACTATACAAAACTATGATGTGAGTTGTGAGTCAACGGTGAGTTTGTAAAGTGGGACAACTACAAACTGTGACCTTAATTGCGAGCCAAGGGTAGACTTGCAATTGGGATAAAATACAAACCACATGCCCAGTTATGAGTCAATGGTGAGCTTGCAACTGGGACAACTACACAAAACTACGATACGAGTTGTGAGTAGAGGGTGGATTTGCCACTATAACAATTGCAAACTGTGAGCCGAGTTATGAGCAAAAGATGGACTTGCAACCAGGATGCAAAACAAAATATGGACCCAGTTATGAGCCTGAAGGTAGACTTGCAACCGGGAGAAGTGCATAACCTACCTCTTTGACTTCTATGACATTGCCAAATGACATGAGAACTCAAGAACGCGTGCAAAAAATGCCCAATAAAAAAGATATGTACAACGCGGAAGGGACGGCAAATGAACAAAAGGGAACAAAGCGATAGAGGAATACACCGCGATAGACCTTCGCTTTTCTTCTCTCTTCTAATTCTACGCCGTGGCCTAGAAATAACGTAGTGAAATGGCTTGTCAGCGCGGCACAATAATGGACAGAAAAGTCTGAAGCCAAACTGACTAACAAAAGGATGCGCGACAAACAAAACATCGACCAACAAGGCGGGGATAGCGCTTGCATGAAAATTACAAAAACTAAATCAACCGGCAAAAAACTTAGATGAGACATCATCAAAAATCATCTAGATGCGATTTTGCAATTTAATATAAAGGTTTCAACTGGACAAATGGAGGACAAAAGCCACAACGCGCACCAGACAGAACAAAATACATGAACCGTACAACAATTAATCATCTGGAGAGAATTAGAAAATAGTCAGTCTGATTTGTACAAAAAAACAAAATTCAAAAAGTTATAACAATTTTATTTTAGAGGCGAACTCACATTTTTTAAGGGCGCAACGAACAACTCACTTTTTTTGAGATGGTCGAACAACTCAGATGGACGCGAAATGATCGGGGGACAAAGAAAAAAATCAGGCCCAAACACTGATGCAGGAAGCACATGCCAACAAACAAAGACTAAGGACATAATGGGCCCAAGAAACGCAGCAACGATGCGAGCACAACGGACACGGCAACCACTTGAGCACATAATGGACGCGGCAAACTATAGGAATCAAGGGCTCGCATGAAGAAAAAAAGACTGTGGATTGAACGGTGAGGGACTTAGATGTGAGACGACACCAACAAAAAACACGAGTTTCTGAGAAGGCGAAACAAAAAATAAAAATAGAAAAACCGAGGAAAAATGACAGAAAAAAAGGTTGGAAGCTTCTCCCAAAACTAGTAAAAAATCCCTTCATGGATCAGCTCATTCACATCCGGGGAGACAAAAAACCAAACAATTGGCAGGTAGCAGGAAACTATACAAAAACATAGAACGACTAGACAAACTTTCCTCCCTGAAAGAAAAACAATTCTCGTTTTCCCTGGCTGAAACCCCACAAAGAAAAAAAGGGGAGACCCACAAAAAACAAAAAAGCCCACAACGAGCAGGTGGGACAAAGAGGCCGACACGGGCTGGACAGCAACAATGCTACATTCACGGGGTTATTACTGGGTTTTACGGAGTTACTCCTAAGATGGCAAGTTACTATTGAATTAAGGGGGAGGTTGGGCCCCACCCACCTGAAAATCAGGGGGGGGGCGGTGGAAAGATTTTATCGTTAGCCCCGCAACAGCTCCGTGTGTTTAGTATTTTTGGGCTGGACAATGGCTGCCTCACCTTCGGACTGGACAAGGGCTGCCACGCACGACGCCAGCGAGCACGAGCGAACCGAACAAGCTGCGCGAATCTTAAACAGAAATAAAATCCGACGGCTTTAGACTTAGATGTGAGATAACTATTTCACATCTAGATGTGAAACAGCAAACCTGTTATTTTTACACTAGGAATACAATTATGTATGTTCCCGTCGATTACGGAGGGGTCTGTGATGACTTCGTCAATATCAAGATGACAGTGCCGACTGCTCGAACGAGCTCATATGAGTAGGGTACCGTGTGCAATTATGTATGCGAGACATTCTAGCCGGGTCCTACTAGTAGTCCATACTGAGAATGGAATAAGAGGATTTATGGTTTAAACTCTTGGACACGAAGTAACGACAATGTCGACTGGTCACCTTACCATCAATAGGCCATAAAACATGGTTATTAAAACCTTGATGGCTGTATCCATCTTGCAGCATCAATCAATTTCGCTGTTGCGTTGCATCTTCTGCGAGAAGGGACGTCACTTTTCTCCCTATAAACAGCATGATGGAGAGGTTTCGTTTGCTCCCAAGAAAGGAAAATGCCGCCGCTCCCACCATGTATTGCAATTAGCAGCCTCAGTTTTTCTTTTCGTCAGGCACGTCATGAAGAAGCTCTTCCCATTTCAATCAGGATGGGAGTGGGCCCGACGGCTCCGGCCCGGACCTGGCCCCTCTCTGTTCTGTTCAGGAATGTGGAGCCGCCCAATGGTCCAATACTAAGTGGCTTCATGTTTTTTGTCTAAAAAAAAAGTGGCTTCATGTTCTTAACCCGCAAAAAAAAAAAGGTGGCTTCATGTTCATTGAGCAACATGGTCTAACCCATTTTAACACCCGATTGCGCAACAAAACATTTGCCCAAACACATTATTTCAACTAGCACCATTTTAGCTGTAGAGAGTTTTGGTAAGTTGAGATATTTAGAATTTATTTGTTCAAGCAAAAAAAGGAACATAGGCAGATCCGTTTCTACTTCTACCATGAATCATTCATATTATAGTAACTTATAAGGTTGTTCAATAGTTTGAAAATTTCATATGAACACAAGGGTAATTTGCAAAGGCACAGACTACAACCTTGGGCAAGCAGTCTGTGCGTTAAAAATCAACGACGGGAGCAGGCAGCTGTCGATTTGAAACACTTGCTGTCTGACCAAACGATGGCGGCACAGTACAATTAACACCAACCTTCAGTTGCACTGTATAAGACTCACTACTTGCAGCACTTGACAAGATTGCACGCGAATTCACCTTCATAAAGTCAGTATCAGTAGCTATCAGCAGAGAAAAACATGGCCCATAATTCTGTAGCTTGTTAGTCATTTCCATTTAGATAATGCACATATCACGTTATTGCTATGACAAGAACACGTGCAGCCGGAAACGTTGCCCCACTCCACAGACTGGCAAAAGAAAGAAAGAAAGAAAACCTCTATGTATACAAGACTATTTCAAGATTATGGAACGCGAGCACGGGTATTTTTCGACTATAAACACAGATGGTCTATATGAACACCACCCCTGCACAGTGGGCAGGTGGAGTTCCTCTGAAGCCAGTCGTCGATGCATCGCACGTGGAAAATGTGCTGGCACTGAGGCAAGGCTCTCACAAATTGCCGCGATCCGAAATCCTGGTCAGTAGTTTAGCATGTCATCAGCAGGAGCAACTATTTTTCCTGGCTTATGTTTAGTGGGAGTATGAGAATAATGCAGTCAAGAACACACTAACTAACCTGAAGACATACTGAACAGCAGGTCTTGTCAGTTTCCTGAGCAGAATCGGTTGCAGCGCTGAACCTGATTGCTGGGATCTTGTTGATCAGAGCTCTTGACATACCACCCGTGCAGCCGGTTTCAAAAAGGTCATTGTTGTCAATGAAAGGTGTACTCATTAAACTCATCTGTGGTAGAAAAAACATTGAATCAGACCTAGCATGGTGCACAAGCAACTGCCATTATAGTCGTCGTGCCTAGAAGTCATTGCTCCTATAAAATCAGATAGAATACGTACACTGAAGGAAACATTCTATGGTCCTAAATAGCAGACGGTGTGAAATGATCACTCACAAGTTTAATCTTGGATAACGGTTTTGTCTCTCAATTTAATACCATAGATTACTTATCTTGAGTATTTACCATCTATGCTGCTATATACAATCAGATAGAATATGTACACTGAAGGAAACATTCTATGGTCCTAAATAGCAGACGGTGTGAAATGATCACTCACAAGTTTAATCTTGGATAACGGTTTTGTCTCTCAATTTAATACCATAGATTACTTATCTTGAGTATTTACCATCTATGCTACTATATACTAGTATAGTTTGCTAAATAGCATGATTATTTATTTGTTTTATTAAGATAATAGCACGCATAGATATCTGAAGAATTTCCCACTTTAGACGCCAAAACAAGACATTTAATGCTTTGGTCTCTCTAGCCCCACAATCTAGTTCTAGATATTCCTATGACTAGAAACTTCCATTGCAGGAGAGTGGGAGAATGTTATTTTCCATGTACCTAACCATTTTAATGCTACGAATCTGCTACATCATAAATTGTAGGTTTGAAAGTGTTTCACTGTTTTACTTATATTAGATGGATATAAAATTTGTTTCTCCTAGAATCTGCCATGATTACTAGGTATCCTACCATTTTAGGCATTAGAGGGCACAGATATCACACAATCAATCATTATGGATTTACAACCAGCCTATTTGAAGAGCTGTATACCTGACTTTGCACTGCACGCTGGAGTGCTGGACTGACCTTCTCCCAAACAATTCGTCCACTGAAGAGGCTAGAGATGATGTCTAGCTGAAAGACCGAAACAGAACATCAGAACAAGTAAAACCTTATTCTGCTTATGAATTGCTGCTTCACCTATTCTCACACAAAAATGTCCATCAACATAGTGCAACAACTAATGAAGTGCAATACTATTCCCTTTTGAGAAAACATTTACTTGTAGCAAATGTTTCCATGGTTTCCTAGGTTAGCAAATTTCATATTTCCCACTGGTCGACATCGTAGTGAGGTACGTGCTTGGGTAGGTACATGAAAATGATCCTCCACCTTTCTTGATGATAGTACATAAAGAAAAGAGGTCACCAGATGATTCTTCCATACTCACCACAAAGAGAAAGCTATACTTTCCGGATTCGCTAGATCTCCAAATCTCAATGCAGGATTCAACGGCCTCAATGGAAAAGACCGCGCCGGAGACCGCTCCCACGCCGGCGCCCCGGAGCATGCCGCTCTCCGTGGACATCCCCATGAAGGCGCCGATGAAGATCCCGACCAGTGAACCCACTGAAAGACAAAATTACAACGATGAGAACTTTCAGATAAAATTGTTAATTGTACCGACCATTTATTAAACAGAGAAGGAAAACAGAGGACGCCACGGTGATGGACCTAAACCTGCCTGTATAGAATTGAGAAGCGGGAGGTTTTAAAGATAAGCCTAGCATGTCTCGTGATCAAAGTGGCAAAGAATGATCCTAAATCCCTTCCTACAAGATTGAATTTTGCTGCCAAATCCAGCAGACTACCGGGAAGCAAGAATGGCAGAGGAACCCAAAATTGCACCGGCAAGGGTGCCGTTCCACTCCACCCAATACTCAATTCGTGATCAAACGCCAATGCTACAGGTAACAAAACATTGAGCGAGAAGGAAGAGCAAGGAGCCAAAACAGGGCACGCACGCACCGACGGCGAAGACGAAGGCGAGCAGCGCGCCGAGCGCCCGCCCGAGGGCCGCCGCGGCCGCGGCGCCGCGCCTGCCGAGCGCCCTCCACGCCGCATCGAAGCGGCAGCGGGGATTCGAGGCGCCGGAGAAGGAGGAAGGAGGAGGGGGAGGCGCCCGACGATCCATCAATTCAAGGCCGGCCGGCGAGTCCAAGGAACGTGGCGAGCATGCCACCCCTGCGGCAGGCGTGGAATGGCTCGGGTCGGGGGCGCGTATATATACGCCGGGGCGCGGGTGCGAGGGAGGGGAGGGAAATCTTGGGGGAGGAGTCTTGGGGCGAGACGGAGCAGAGGAAGAGAGAGATGGGGAGGAGCAGGGGAAGGGATGGGGGCGCAATTAATGGGGAGCGAGGGGGCGAAACCGCCGTTGCTTCCTTGGAAGCGTGCGTGCGATGAATGGTGTTTTGGGTCGGTTCGGTCGTGGTCTGGTCAGGGTTAGGGCTGCGGCACGCTCCCCGCCTGACCAGGATGATTTTCTTCGGTTCAAAGCTTGACTCAATACGTATATCTGTATCTATCTATAGCATCATGCAGCGTACGGACAATTTTGAATGTAAATCGTTGGATGAATTTGATCTGGCGAATCCGAGTGTTGTCGACCATGCAACCTCCTCTTTTTTTGTGAACCAACCTTTGGTTGGATGGATGGAGGGCCTGTGGTATTCACAGCCCATCAGGGTTTAAGTTTTGGTGCTCGCATTCAGTGGGAGGAGACGTTTTCGTCGACAACAAGGTACCTACCATGACTTCGTAAATTTCAAGATGATATACCGGCTCAGTCTTTCGGAGGTGCTCATAGGGGGTAGGATATGAGTGTGTGCGTTCATAAGGTGAGTGTATGTGCGTGTATATGAGCGTTTGCGTGTGTACTGTATTAAAAAAACCTCCTCTTTATTTTATTGTAGATTAGGCTAGTCATGGTGGAAGTAACTTAGCTAGTAACATAGCGCACTTCAAGAAATTTTTGCTTATGTGGCAAGTATTTAATGTAAGGTGGTAACATAATATGTTTATGTAACATAGCGCTTCCCAAGACAAAATAAGTCTACAAGCTAATAAATGAAGCTATCTATGACACCACTATCATGTTACTTTGCATTATGAAGGTAGTAACTTAAATTAGTATCATGCATATGACACTAGTCTAAGTTACTCCCCACTATGACCAGCCTTATAGATATAGATTCTGTCATGTCGTACTATGATGTAGAAGCATTTATGATTGTACTGGGTACACTATTTCTAATGGAGATCCACCATATCCGCGGCCTTCTCATCCATTCTAGACTCTCCCATGCATGTTCGGGGCAGAGGCGTCGCATCCGTGCAAGTGCGCACCATCGTTAGTTTAACTATGCTTATTCGATTCTTTTTGTTGCTTAAAGTCAAAGACTAAGTAGGAGCGATGCGTAGGGTCGGATGACAAAAAAAATGTTTGTAGAACTTTTACCTTTGAAAAAACACTATATGAGACGGCGCTCTGCCACGCCCAGCTATGTTTACCTACTCCTAGTCGGAATGTGATTTTAAGTCGAGCGAGTAGACATAGTTTTTTTCTACGGGGTTGTCAGGACGATGTACATTAAGGCTTGTGTATCTCTATGTCCTATCTTTTCTTTTCCTTTTTTGGATGGTCAACACGAGCAGCTGACAGCTGGAAGATGATGCATCTTGTGTTGAGTTTGTGGTTGGAGGTTGGCAGATTACGGTTTCCCTTGACGTCGTGAGTAAATGCGGGGTGTCGGTTCTGGAGTTCGATGGCGTGTTTGGGGACACGTTGCTCCGATCTGATTCTTTCAACGGCAATGGTTTTGCTTCAGGCAAACTACTTTGGAGGTCCGCAAAGCTGCTGATCAGCGATGGAGCCGCATCAAGCTCGGGTGAAGAGGTGATCTGTCACCTTTTCCTTAGTGAAGAGGGCCAGGCACTGGTTTTTTGCATAGGATTATTCTATCTTTTCAATCCTGTAATATCGATGTTTACGTGACTTGTAACTGAATCTTTATGTTATTAATAAAACATGTATTACTAGAAAAAACACGAGCAGCATACTGATTTGTGGCCGTATTTGGTATGGGAGCAAATGTTATTTCTTGCTCATAACCGCGAGGGATGGGGCTTGCCTGCTCCCCCGGTCGTGCTCCCATCTATGCTCCGATCGAATCCAACGACGCACCGCCCGCGGCCTTCGTTTCCTCCGAAAGAAAAAACCAGCCCCGTTGCCCTACCTCTCCATCCGTTTTTTCTAATACTCCTTCCGTTCTGAAATAATTGTCTTTCTAGCCATTTCAAATGGACTACAACATATGGATATATGTAGACATGTTTTAGAGTGTAGATTCACTCATTTTGCTCCGTATGTAGTCACTTGTTGAATTCTCTAGAAAGATAATTATTTCGGAACGGAGGGAGTATAAAAAACCAAGAAAATACCAGGTGACCCATAGATTGGCAACACCGATCGATTGGGAGAAATCAGAAGCGCCTCTTCTACATGCTCTTCCGATGTGGAATAGATTAGAAGCCTTGGCCGGAGTTGGCTGGAGAGTTGCGCCATGACGGGTGGAACCTTTATTGCGTAGGGAGATCGGCGTGGTCTTGTGTTCGCAGAGCTGCGCTGGAAGAGAGACGGAACGGGCGGACATGTACAGGACACAGATGTTGGTGTTTGAGACAGCCCGGCAGTGCAAGGAGGATGGCGGCCAACTTCGACAACTCCAGCAAGCAGTATACCAGCAGCTACGGCGCGCGGAGCAGCTTGTGCCACATGGGTATGACGCAGACGTACGCACGGCGGTCGGACCGGCAGCCTCCCTAACACCTGCGCCGGGGACGAAGACGACGTGCACCGAGACCGAACTGTCCTCCTTAGTCAAGCTGTCGCTGGCGGCTAGTGTGACGATGGTGGTGATCACGAAGACAGAACCGAGGCGGAGGGGCAACTGGCTTGGCCGCATGAACTACATCGGCGTGCTAACTTCTGGGCTGCCGGGACAATCTTTCCTAAACCCTATTTCGGATAAGTAGCGCTGTCGGGTCGAGGGAGATGAAGCACACGCCGTCTGGTTCTTGCTGTTCTTTTTTTCTATCGTTATTGCAGTTTAATTTAGGGGAAACGGATGGAGCGATGGTTGGTTTTTTTCATCTCGAAGGAAACGAAGTCGGCATGCCGTGCGCCGTTGGATTTGCTGGGAGCATGGATGGGAGTACGACTCGGGAGCAGGCAAGCCCCGTCCAACGGCGAGTACCGCGCGAGCTGCCGCGTCGCTCGGGGCATAGATCGTGGCCCACGCACTGGTAATGTGTTTGATTTTTCATGATTCTTCATGGATGCTCCCAGTTTTTGCTGGTGTAATGTGGGTAGCACTATCTTTGCGCTTTTCTTTTTGTGGTTCCTGTTCCTTTTCTTCTGTTTTCACTTCTATTTTATTTTTTTTATTTTTAACCTTCTTATTCATTTTTCCCTCTTTTTTTCTTTTTACCCCTCGCTAGAAATTAAACTTTTTAAAACATGAACATTTTCTAAAAGTCTCAAACGATTTTTAGAGCATTTAAAAAAATGTGAATGTGTTTTCAAAAATACATGAACACTTTTAGATATGTGTTTTCCAAAAAGTATGACCATTTTGAGAAAAATGAGTGAACCTTCTCTCAAATGCATGAGGGCTTTTAAAACAAATGCGATTTTTTCTAAGAAGTGTAAACATTTAAAAATTTAATGGATATTTTTGAAAATATGTGAATTTTTTCATTACATAAAATATTTTAAAACCCATGGAAATTTTCTTAATATTTATTAAAAAATATGAACATTTTAAGACACATGAACACCGTTTCAAATTCCATCAATTTATAAACATTTTCAAGATGCGCGGCCTTTTGTTAAAAGTATGCTAATTTCTTTAAAATATTTCGTAACTTTTTTAAAATACTTAAATATTATTCAAAAGTTAAAGTGAAATAAGAAGTAACAATAAAAGGAAGGAAAAAAGGCTTGTGAACGCAGAAGGGTTGTTCTGCTCGCTTACTCCCTGTCGCTCGCTTGGTTGTTGCTATCGCTCAAATGGGCTGGCTAGATAGATAACCCAAGCACCTAGTCTCCATAGTTAAAGGAAAGAGGCCCACACCGAAATCACTAATTGAGGAGTATTCCTTGCAAAGATCATTTTCATCTTTTTAGGTTACGACAAATGACGCGATGCATGTGCGTCACTTGTCGTAACCTGTGAGTTTTCCTTTTTTTTGTAAATCTGTTTATTCAAAACGTTTTATCTCTTAAATCGTGCGTTCAAATTTCAAATCATTTTTATCGTTTGATTCATCACGTCGAGATCTTCAAAACTAGATCCCATGTTGATAGGTTTTGACAAAAAAATTATGAAAAAACCAGACAAAAAATCGAACCAGGAGCACGATTTTTTTCCTTTTCGAAAGCGCCACGGCCGTGCCTCTCGCAGAAGCAAAACCGTGCGAGGAAGAAACAGAAATTATTTTTTTTCGTTTCCGAGCGGCACGGCTGTGCCTCTCATGAAAGAACAATCGTACCTCTCGCGGAAGGAAAAAAATAAAAAACATGTTTTTTTGTTTTCGAGAGGCACGGCCGTGCCTATCGCGAAAGCACAACCATGCCTTTGATGGAAGCAAAACCGTGCCTCTCATGAAAGAAAAAAAAGTCAGAAAACGCGTTTTCCCCATTTTCGAGGCACGGCCGTGCCTCTCGCGAAAGCACAACCGTGCCTCTGTGAAAGCAAAACCGTGTCTCTCGCGGAAGACAAAAACATAAAACATGTTTTTTCCCGTTTCCGAGAGGCACGGCCATGTCTCTCCCGAAAGCAAAGCCTTGTCTTTCACGAAAGAAAAAAACATGTTTTCTCAAGGAAAAAAAATTGGGGAATTTTTTTTGTCCAAAAGCTAAGGAAGACCGGTGAAAAACCAAAATGTCAAAAAAATCAGAAAAAACCGTTTAAAAGCCAAAAACGTGTGTGGAAAAAAATACAAAATCTGAAGGGAGCACCCATAGCACGACACGTTATGGCGGCTGAGAGTGCGCCAAGTGGCGCGCTCTCCGCCCATGTAACATCCCAAATTTTCAATTTGGAATGTTATATATTAAGTCATCATGCATATCATATTTTCTTGCATTTTTCCGATCCTAGAAAATTTCACGCAACTCAAGGACCCTCGGAGAGAGTTGGAGATTTCATTATTTTTCATATTTGGGTTTTCTCAAATTTTGAAAAAATGGATCATTCGGATTTATTTGTATTTATCTTCAAATATTTTTCCAATAAAAAAATTAAGAGAGGGAATATAATGACTTTCCCAAAATTTAGGAAAAATGAAGATTTAATAAATAAATCAAATTTTGGATTTTCGAAGTTTATTTGCTTTAGGGGAAAAAAATGAGTATTTTAAAAATATGCATTTTGGCCCCGTATTAAAGTTCATTTTGTTCGACTCATTTTTAGGAGTTGGGAAAAATTTATTTTATTAAATTTGGGGTTCGTTTAGATTTCTTTTAATTCGTTTTTCGTTTAAAAAAACCAGCGCCCACTTTGGGCTAAGGGCCAGTAACCTTGCCCTCCTTGGCTTCCCTTGGGAGGAGTCCCGTCGCCCGCCGCCGAGTCCGACTCGGCCACGCCCTTGGCCGTTAGCCCTACAAGCAACCCCTACCCTCCCTCCTTATAAGCCGCCGCCCCCCTCGACCCACCCCGCCGTCGAACCCGCCGCCACCACCCTTGGGCCTTGCCGCCGCCGCCGCCCGCCGCCGCCCGCCGTCGCCCAGCGTTGCCAAGCCGTCTTGTATCGCCGACCCGCCGCCGCCCGAGCCCACCCGACCCAGCGAACCCGGAGCCCATGGCGACCTCACGGAGGTAGCCACCGCGTCACCCCGGTCCGGTTTTGTTTTAAAAGAAAAAAAACAAACCGTCCGGTTTTCTTTCGTTGTTCGATTTAAAAAAAAACCCTAGATCGGTTTATTTTTTTTCTCGGTTTAGTTAATTAGTGAACGTTCACCGATCCGTTCGTTTTAACGAACGTGTTCGCCGGTTAGTTTCTGTTAACGAACGTCCGCTCGTTTAACCGTTCGTTGTTTTTCTTTTAAATCGGATTTAATCCGTTATTTTCCGATTTCGATTTTAGATCCAATCTTCGAATCAGTTTATCTTCTCGCTCGTTTATCGGAATCGGGTGATTCAAGCGCTGGAGTTTCGTTTGAAACCGCCGTTCCGACTAAGCCACTTAAACAAAGTTTTGCTACTGTAAAATTTGACCTAGTTTCAAATTGCTAGAACCGAGTCGTTTTCTTTAAATGCGTTTGATTTTCGTTGCTTTATTTGATTTGATTCTTTTTTGCAACTGTGGTTCTTAAGTTGAACTTTCTGGTTAGATCTTCTATCCGAGATTTCCCTGTGCATTAGATGAGTACTTATTGTATGCTTGTTGTTTGTCTGCGTTAGATCACCCGGTCTTGCCGCTTGTTACTTGAGTCTCTAGGTTTCGCGGATAAATCGACAAGGCAAGTAACACTTGATCATACTTTTTCTACTACCCAGTTTTTATGCATTAGATCAATCCTCAAACACTTGCATGATTAGGATCTAATTAAATTGTGGGATGGGAAGTAGATTGAGGTAGTACCTATTACTGTTTTACTTATGAAACCTTGGGAGTTACTTCTCGTTTGCTTATTATGCCATGCTATGCCGATGAGACGTGGATTGGGTGAGTGAATATCCATGACAGATGTGAGATTGTTAATTAATGGTTTATCTAAGGTGGCAACTTAAACACACATCTGGGTGGATTGAGGCACTGGTTTCTATCGAGGACTTGCCTGTTTTTCTTGGACCGTCACCCGGGCTCAAAGGGATCATAAGATTTTTCAAGCTAGAAACTTCCGTGTGCAGCCACAAGCCATTATGGGCTCGCATAGTTGACTAAGTTGTGCGAACTCTTACGGGTAGGCTAGCCGATGTAGGGGATGTAGGTTGGTACGGTCTACCCACATGTAAGGTGCTAGTGCTTCGAAAGACTATGTCTCGGTCATCCGTCTCTCAAACACCATGTAGTCACGAGAACCAAACGGAGGCGATCGAGTCTTGTGGGGAAAAGTGCGACCTCTGCAGAGTGTATAAACTAATCATGATTAGCCGTGTCCCCGGTTATGGACATCTTGAGTATCTAGTACTTGAATATCATGTGAATCTCAACATGTTACTCTAATTAATATTGTTGGGTTTTTAATGAGTACTTTTAATTGGGATTGAGGATGCGTCAACCATTCTCAATGTTTAACAACCACCATGATAGTTAAATAAATTTATTCCTTTGTAGTAGGGAAAACTAGCTTTATGCAAAAGCAGAATCAGTAGAGCTTTTCCACCAGCCATATATGCATGTAGTATAGGCTTATTTCTTCATTACTCTCTATGTGTTACATTGCCAAGATATTCCATGTGTTGACCGTTGAGCTGCAACGTTCATGTTGCGAGACTTTTCGGATGACGAGTAAGGTGTTTTAGGTCGTGGTTCTATACTCGGTGATGCCGATGGAGTTGATGGACTCACTTATCTTCCAAGTCTTCATTGTTATCATTATTAGATGGCCTTAAGCCACATTTATTGTAATAAGTCCTCTTTTGGACAACGCTGTAATAAGTGTGTGATTGCTACTCTGCTATAAATCCTTGAAATCTTGTGTGGTGTCAAGATTACGATCCAGGATGACACCGGAGCACAGAGTCTTGATCCATTCGGGTCGGGTCGCTACTGAGATGGTATCAGAGCACACGCTGACTGTAGGACACGACCACTAAGTTAAAGCCATAGATCACTACTCTCTTCTCATTTTCTAACTCCTCATCTTTTCTACTCTTTAGGATGAAGGACGCGAAGATCAAGTACACCCAACCGGATGAAGGCACACCTTTTGGATTTCACTTGAAGGAAGTCACCAAGTACCGAACATTGGACTACCAAGTTTCACCGGACGTTCAACGCCACTCTTGCTCAAGAGGAGCGCTGGAAGATTCAAGCTCATGTACCAGAAGGACTTTCGCCCCAATCACCAAACCTATAGATAGTGTTTTCGGTGCACCAACACAGAGTCCGGGAAAGAGCATGGCAGCTCATATCACCATGGGACGCATTGGAGAAGTTTATCAAGAAGACCTCAAAGACACCATCTATCAGATTTGTGGACGCCGAGATGAACAATGCGAGATAGTCGACACCAAGAAGGATAGATCCATTGCAGCTTTTATCCAGAGTTAAATCAGCACATTCGACGCCTTGGAGAACCGGATGTGCAATGATATGTTAGAGTTGAAGAATGCGAAGGGAAGGATCATCGAACTTGAAGGAGAACTAAAGTCTACACGCAAGGACTACATGGACGAGATCGTAGCTCTAGCAAGACGCAATAACGATCTTAAGTACGAGATTGAAGAACTCAAGAAGAAATTGGCACTCAAGAATGAAGACCAGTATGTCGGTTGTCCAGCGACTACATCAACATCGACGACACCGACTCGGATCCAAGTGAACCCGACTTTGAAGATGAAGTGGAGCGGACATCATGGAGTCTTCCACCGGTTCAAATTAGTAGATGACCCCCACATATTAGTAGTATTTCCTCCATGTAACATTTTAGTACACGCACTTTTGCGATAGTTAGATCGTTGTAAGCCCTTTGTTTGAATTGAATGAAGTGATTTTGTGTGCATTTGCTCATATACATTGGGTAGTGTTTCTCCTTAGACCCCACTCTATTCTAAATTTCTCGTCTTTTCTAAACCCATCAGATGCCTCCGAGACGCGACCTCGGATTTGTTTTTCCGCCAGAGATCACCCAGTTGATCCAGCAGTAACACTTTGATCCAAACATTGGTACGTAATCAAGGCAACAACAACAACAACAACCCACCGCCACCACCACCACCACTGCGGATCACTTGACACGTTTCTTAAGACCGAATCCGCCGGTGTTTTCCAAAGAGTACCGAGCCGATAGTAGCGGATGATTGGCTCCGTAAGGTAGGAAGGAGTTGATCACTGCAGGATGTACGGATGGAGAGAAGGTGAAGTTTGCTGCACACCAACTTGAAGGACCCGCAACAGCATGGTGGGAGAATTTTACAGCCACTTACCACCTGTAGAACACTGCACATGGGATCGATTTGACAAGCTTTCCAGACCGCCCATGTCTCGGCGGGAGCTATGGCCATGAAGAAGCGTGAGTTTCGCAATTTACGCCAAGGAGGAAGGACTGTTGGCGGTATGTGGATGATTTTAGTAAGTTAGCGCGTTATGCCCCGGATGACGTTACTACAGATGCAGCAAGCAGAGAAGTTTCGGAAGGACTGAATGACGAAGTTAAGCATGCAGTTGATGGTAGCAAGTTTCAATAACTACCAGGAGTTGGTAGACCGAGCCCTCATGATTGAAGGAAAGCAGCAGCAAATTGAGAACCGCAAGAGGAAGTATGGGCAGGGGAAGTAGAACTCTGGAGCTCAGCAGAAGGCTCGTTATACCCCTAAACAAGGAATTCAGTTTCAGCATACCCACGGAGGAGGTAATTCGCACAACCATAATGGCACCAAGAATGGGAACGGGAATGGAGTAAGCAACGGCCAGAACCGCACCAACCCGTCAACACCATCCAAGGTAGACCTGAGTCACATCACTTGCTTTAAGTGCCGCAAGACTGGGCATTATGCAAATGACTGTCCGTATAGGCGTAATGGAAATGGCAATGGAAGCTCGAAAGAAGCCAAACCCTTTCAATAGGGGACAAGTGAACCACATTGATGTGGAGGAGGTTGAAGATCAGCCCGATGCAGTAATCGGTAAGTTTTTGGTTAAGTCATTTACTGCAGTTGTTCTTTTCGATACCGGTGCATCGCATTCATACATATCAAGGGGATTTGTGGATAAGTACAAATTACCGACCCAAGCCCTTAGGTCACCCATGCTAGTAACCTCACCCCGAGCAGAATACATAGCTAGTATATGGTGTGATCGACTGCCATTAAGGATTGGACACTATGTTTTTCCCTCGGACCTAATAGTTACGGAATCCCAAGGATTGGATGTGATATTAGGCATGGATTGGTTATTGAAGTATGGAGGAACATAGATTGCGCCACTAAGTCAATTTTGCTCACCACACCGGAAGGAAGAAGGATCAAATGCATTATCACGACATGAGCCGAGGAGAGCTCATGTAAATTGCTTATCGTGAGTTGTGCAGAAGAAGTACCGGTGGTGAAGGATTTCCACGATGTATTTCCTAAGAGTTGCAGTGAATGCCACGGATAGAGACATTGAGTTTTTGATTGAACTTTTGCGAGAACAGGTCCAATATCGGGCGACCATACAGGATGCCCGCATGTGATTTGGCGGAAATCAAGAAGCAGATTAAGGAACTATTGGATAAAGGTTTTATACGCCCAAGTTCTTCGCCTTAGGGATCACCCGTGCTTTTGGTGGAGAAGAAGGATGGATCGTTAAGGATGGTTGTCGACTATCGTGGTTTAAATGAAGTAACAATCAAGAACAAGTACCCACTACCAATGATAAATGATCTGTTTGATAAATGCAAGGAGCTAAAGTGTTTTCCAAGATCGATTTGCGATCGTGGTACTATCGATTGAAGATTCGGGAGCGAGGACATACCTAAGACAGCATTTACCACGAGATATGGACTGTATGAGTACACCGTTATGTCATTTGGGTGACTAACGCCATGACCTATTTCATGAACACGATGAACAAAGTGTTTATGGAGTTTTTGGATAAGTTAAATGCGTGGTGTTCATAGATGATATTTTGATTTTCTCGAAGAATGAAGAGGAACATAAGGAACATTTGCGATTGGTTTTGGAGAAACTAAGGGAACATCGATTATATGCCAAATTCAGCAAATGTGAGTTTTGACTAAAGGAAGTTGGATTTCTTGGACATGTTATATCCGGAGAAGGGATAGCAGTTGACCCCACAAAGGTTGAGACCGTAACCAAATGGGAAGCACCAACGACAGTTGGAGAGATCCGAGTTTCCTTGGACTCGCAGGATACTACCGAAGATTCATTGAGAATTTCTCAAGGATTGCAAAGCCTATGACAGAATTGTTGAAGAAGGATACCAAGTTCATATGGACTGAGGATTGTGAGGCAAGTTTTCAGGAGTTGAAGGAAAGATTGGTTACCTCACCAGTGTTAATTTTGCCGGATCAAACCAAGGATTATGAGGTGTATTGCGACGCTTCACGTTGAGGACTTGGAGCAGTGCTTATGCAGGAAGGAAGAGTTGTTTCGTATGCTTCACGATAGCTTAAGCCTCATGAGTTGAATTATGCCACACATGATTTGGAGTTAGCGGCCGTTGTACATGCATTGAAGACATGGAGACATTTTCTCATTGGTAATCATTGTGAGGTGTACACGGATCACAAGAGTTTGAAGTACATCTTCACACAGAAGGAATTAAATCTCAGACAGAGGAGGTGGTTGGAGCTTATCAAGGATTATGATATGAGATTGCATTATCACCCCGGGAAGGCTAACGTTGTAGCAGACGCATTGAGCAGTAAGAGCCACGTCAACACCCTAATGATGTGAGGAATCCCCAATGAGTTAGCCGAGGACCTTCGAGAGCTTTGTTTGGAAATAGTTCCGAGAGGCTATGTAGCAAGATTGGAGATTCAGTCAACATTGATGGACAAAATCGGAGAAGCCCAAAAGGCGGATAAGGAAGTTGCCTCTATAAAGGAGAAAATGAGCGAAGGAAAAGCTAAAGGGATTTCGTGAGGATGAGCACGATACCCTATGGTTTGAGGACCTTGTTTATGTGCCAAATAACCCGGAGATCGTGAAGTTGATTTTGCACGAAGCCCATGATTCACCCTATTCGATTCACCCAGAAATACCAAGATGTATTTGGATTTGAAGAATACTTTCGGTGGACCGGAATGAAGAAGGATATTGTGGAGTATGTAGCAGTTTGCGATGTATGTCGAGAGTAAAGGCGTAACATCGAAGCCGGCAGGATTGTTACAACCATTGCCGATACCGAATGGAAGTGGGATAAACTAGGCATGGATTTCATCACAGGTTTGCCAAAGACTCGTTCAGATATGACTCAATTTGGGTTATAGTCGACCGCTTGACGAAGGTAGCTCATTTCATTCCGATCAAGACTACCTATAGCAGTGCTAAGTTGGCAAAGATATACATGACCAGAATTGTGTGTTTACACGGAGTTCCGAGGAGTATCGTGTCGAGATAGAGGAACCCAATTTACCTCAAAGTTTTGGGATCAGTTGCACGAAACATTAGGAACCGTGCTGGAATTCAAAGACAGCTTTTCACCCACGCACAAATGGACAGACCGAGAGAGTCAATCAGATTTTGGAGGATATCTTTGAGAGCTTGTGCACTAGATTATGGATCTAGTTGGGATGATAATTTGCCATATGCAGAGTTTTCTTATAACAACAGCTACCAAACCAGCTTGAAGATGGCACCTTTCGAGGCTCAGATGGAAGGAGATGTAGGACACCGTTATCATGGGAATGACCGGAGATCGTCAGTTGTTTGGACCAGATTTGATTAAGGAGTCGAACGAGAAGGTTAAGTTGATTCGCGATAGGCTCAAGGTAGCCCAGTCCGAACGTAAGAGCTATGCGGATTCAAAACGCAAGGCGATAGAATATGAAGTTGGAGACAAAGTATATCTTAGAGTATCCCCGCTTCGAGGAGTTAAGAGTTTTGGAGTTCAAGGAAAATTAGCACCACGTTTCGTTGGACCGTATAAGATTTTGCAACGCATGGGAGAAGTTGCTTATAAACTGGAATTGCCAGAAGGACTGTCAGGAGTTCATGACGTATTCCATATTTCGCAGCTGAAGAAATGTCACGCCGAGATGGCGGAAATACCATTAAGAGATACAGTGCCGCTTGAAGCAATTCAGTTGCAGGATGATTTGACATATGAGGAAAGACCAGTCAAGATTCTCGATTATGCCAGAGTTACTCGAAGCAAGGTTATCAAGTTTTGCAAGGTTCGATTGGAGCCACCACACCGAGGATGAGGCCACACAGGAAAGAGAGGAAGATTTGCTCAAGGACCACCCTCACCTATTTTCTAGCCAACCCGAATCTCGAGGGCGAGATTCATCTTAAGAGGTAGGTTTGTAACATCCCAAATTTTCAATTTGGCATGTTATACATTAAGTCATCATGCATATCATATTTTCTTGCATTTTTCCGATCCTAGAAAATTTCACGCAACTCACCGACCCTCGGAGAGAGTTGGAGATTTCATTATTTTTCATATTTGGGTTTTCTCAAATTTTGAAAAAATGGATCATTCGAATTTATTTGTATTTATCTTCAAATATTTTTCCAATAAAAAAATTAAGAGAGGGAATAATATGACTTTCCCAAAATTTAGGAAAAATGAAGATTTAATAAATAAATCAAATTTTGGATTTTCGAAGTTTATTTGCTTTAGGGAAAAAATGAGTATTTTAAAAATATGCATTTTGGCCCCGTATTAAAGTTCAGTTTGTTGGCTCATTTTTAGGAGTCGGAAAATTTTATTTTATTAATTTTGGGGTTCTTTATATTTTTTTTATTTCGTTTTTCGTTTTTTTTTAAAAACCAGCGCCCCTTTGGGCCAAGGGCCGGCCAACCAGCCCCCTCCTCGCGCTTCCCGCTTGGGAGGAGTCCCCGCCGCCGCCCGAAGTCCGGCTCGGCCACGCCACGCCGTTGCCCCCTCCCAAGCAACCCCACCTCCCTCCTTATAAGCCGCCGCCCCCTCGACCCACCCATGGCTCGTCGTGACCCGCCGCCACCCGAGCCCTTGGATGCCGCCCGAGCCGCCCGCCGTATTAAAGTTCATTTTGTTCGACTCATTTTTAGGAGTCGGGCAAAATTTATTTTATTAAATTTGGGGTTCGTTTAGATTTATTTTAATTCGTTTTTCGTTTTTTTTAAAAAAAAACCCCGCCCCTTTGGGCCAAGGCCCAGCCAAACCCGGCCCCCCTCCTCTCGCTTCCCTTGGGGGCAGTCCCCGCCGCCGCCGTTGCCCTCCCAAGCAACCCCACCCTCCCTCCTTATAAGCCGCCGCCCCCCCCTCGACCCACCCCGCCGTCGACCCGCCACCCGAGCCCCGGCCGCCGCGCCGCCGCCCGCCGTCGCCCGACGTCGCCCGACGCCGTCTTGGCGCTCGTCGCCATTCCCCGCCATCGCCGAGCCCACCTCGACCCACGGAGCCCGGAGCCCCTTGGCGACCTCGCCGGAGGTAGCCACCGCGTCACCCCCCCCGGTCCGGTTTTGTTTTAAAAACCGTCCGGTTTTCTTTCGTTGTTCGGTTTTTTTTTAAAAAACCCTAGATCGGTTTATTTTTTCCTCGGTTTAGTTAATTAGTGAACGTTCACCGATCCGTTCGTTTTAACGAACGTGTTCGCCTGTTAGTTTCTGTTAACGAACGTCCGTTCGCTTAACCGTTCGTCGTTTTCTTTTAAATCGGATTTAATCCGTTATTTTCCGATTTCGATTTCAGATCCAATCTTGAATCAGTTTATCTTCTCGCCGTTTATCGGAATCGTGTGATTCAAGCGCTTGGAGTTTCGTTTGAAACCGCCGTTCCGACTAAGCCACTTAAACAAAGTTTTTCTACTGTAAAATTTGACCTAGTTTCAAATTGCTAGAACCGAGTCGTTTTCTTTTGTCGTTTGATTTTCGTTGCTTTATTTGATTCGATTCTTTTTTTGCAACCAGGGTTCTTAAGTTGAACTTTCTGGTTAGATCTTCTATCCGAGATTTCCCTGTGCATTAGATGAGTACTTATTGTATGCTTGTTGTTTGTCTGCGTTAGATCACCCGGAGTGCGCCGCTTGTTACTTGAGTCTCTAGGTTTCACGGATCGTCGGCAAGGCAAGTAACACTTGATCATACTTTTTCTACTACCCGGTTTTTATGCATTAGATCAATCCTCAAACACTTGCATGATTAGGATCTAATTAAATTGTGGGATGGGAAGTAGATTGAGGTAGTACCTATTACCTGCTTTACTTATGAAACCTTGGGAGTTACTTCTCGTTTGCTTATTATGCCATGCTATGCCGATGAGACGTGGATTGGGTGAGTGAATATCCATGACAGATGTGAGATTGTTAATTAATGGTTTATCTAAGGTGGCAACTTAAACACACATCCGGGTGGATTGAGGCACTGGTTTCTATCGAGACTTACTGTTTTTCTTCGGACCGCCACCCGTGCTCAAAGGGATCATAAGATTTTTCAAGCTAGAAACTTCCGTGTGCAGCCACAAGCCATCATGGGCTCTGGCATAGTTGACTAAGTTGTGCGAACTCTTACGGGTAGGCTAGCTGATGTAGGGGATGTAGGTTGGTACGGTCTACCCACATGTAAGGTGCTAGTGCTTACGAAGGCATGTCTCGGTCATCCGTCTCTCAAACACCATGTAGTCACGAGAACCAAGCGGAGGCGATCGAGTCTTGTGGGGAAAAGTGCATAAACCTCTGCAGAGTGTATAAACTAATCATGATTAGCCGTGTCCCGGTTATGGACATCTTGAGTATCTAGTACTTGAATATCATGTGAATCTCAACATGTTACTCTAATTAATATTGTTGGGTTTTTAATGAGTACTTTTAATTGGGATTGAGGATGCGTCAACCATTCTCAATGTTTAACAACCACCATGATAGTTAAATAAATTTATTCCTTTGTAGTAGGGAAAAACTAGCTTTATGCAAAAGCTGTAATCAGAGAGCTTTTCCACCAGCCATATATGCATGTAGTATAGGCTTATTTCTTCATTACTCTCTATGTGTTACATTGCGGCATATTCCATGTCTTGACCCGTTTGAGTTGCAACATTCATGTTGCGTACTTTTCGAACGACAGTAAGGTGTTTTAGGTCGTGGTTCTATACTCGTTGATGCCGATGGAGTTGATGGACTCACTTATCTTCCAAGTCTTCCGCTGTTATCATTATTAGATGGCCTTAAGCCACATTTATTGTAATAAGTCCTCTTTTGGACAACGCTGTAATAAGTGTGTGATTGCTACTCTGCTATAAATCCTTCTAAGTACTGTGTGGTGTCAGCATTACTGATCCAGGGATGACACCTGAGCACAGAGACTTGATCCATTCGGGTCGGGTCGCTACAGCCCATCCGCAAGTGATCGTTGCGAGACTCCCGAAGGAGCGCTCGTCAACTAGTTGGTCCCGACCCACACTGCAGCCACACTGCAGGCGCAAATGTAAGGTAGGCCCAGTTAGTTGACGAGCCGTTAACAGGCTGAAAACTTGATCCGGACGCAATAATGGAAACGAGCCAACGGGCCATTAGCAGGCCGAAGTAGACCTCGGTTCATGTTTCGCCCATTTTCATGTCGGGTCGTTAACAGGCTGAAAGCTAATCGGGCCATAAGTGGGGCAATATACAACCCGGGCCTTTAACAGGCCAAAATTCAGACCGGGCTAGGATTGTGCCATGGAGAACATGGGCCGTTAATAGGCCAAAATTCAGTTTGGACCATAAATGGCCCAACTGTGGTGTGGGCTGTTAATAGGCCAAAAGACTCACTGATACATCTCCAACGTATCTATAATTTTTGATTGTTCCATGCTACTTTATCTACTGTTTTAGGCAATATTGGGCTTTATTATTCACTTTTATATTATTTTTGGGACTAACCTATTAACCGGAGGCCCAGCCTGCATTTGTTGTTTTATGCCTATTTCAAGTGTTTGAGGAAAAGGAATATCGACGGAGTCAAAACGGAATGAAATCAACTGGAGAAGTTATTTTTGGAAGGAAACCCACGATGGACTTGGACCCTCGTCGAAGATACGGGAGGTGCTCACGAGGGTGGGCGCGCCCACCCCCATGGGCGCGCCCCGCCTCGTGGGGCCCCGTAGCTCCACCGACGCACTCCTTTCACCCATATATACCTACATACCCTAAAACTTCCGAGCAGAAGAAAGATCAGGAGTTCCGCCACCGCAAGCCTCCGTAACCACCAAAACCAATCGGGACCCCTTTCCCATTCTCACGGAGGGGGATCCATCACCGGTGGCCATCTTCATCATCCCGACGCTCTCCATGACGAGGAGGGAGTAGTTCACCCTCGGGGCTGAGCGTATGTACCAGTAGCTATGTGTTTGATCTCTCTCTCTGGTGTTCTCTCTCGTGTTCCTCTATGACACGATCTTGATTCATCCCGAGCTTTGCTATTGTAGTTGGATCTTATGATGTTTCTCCCCCTCTACTCTCTTGTGATGAATTGAGTTTCCCCTTTGAAGTTATCTTATCGGATTTAGTCTTTTATGAGAACACTTGATGTATGTCTTGGTGATCAACTTGCGGGTTTCGTGACATTGGGAACCTATGCATAGGGGTTGGCACACGTTCTTGATTCTCCGGTAGAAACTTTGGGGCACTCTTTGAAGTACTTTTATGTTGGTTGGATGAATCTGAGATTGTGTGATGCATATCGTATAATCATGCCCACAGATACTTGAGGTGACAATGGAGTATCTAGGTGACATTAGGGTTTTGATTGATTTGTGTCTTAAGGTGTTATTCTAGTACGAACTCTTTTATAAATCGATCCGAAAGAATAACTTTGTGGTGGTTTCGTACCCGACCATAATCTCTACGTTTGTTCTCCACTATTAGTGTCTTCGGAGTGACTCTTTGTTGCATGTTGAGGGCTTGTTATATGATCTATCTATGTTATTATTGTTGAGAGAACTTGCACTAGTGAAAGTATGAACCCTAGGCCTTGTTTCCTACCATTGCAATACCATTTACGCTCACTTTTACCACTTGTTACCTTGCTGTTTTTATATTTTCAGATTAGAAAAACCTATATCTACTATCCATATTGCACTTGTATCACCATCTCTTCGCCGAACTAGTGCACCTATACAATTTACCATTGTATTGGGTGTGTTGGGGACACAAGAGACTTTTTGTTATTTGGTTGCGGGGTTGTTTGAGAGAGACCATCTTCCTCCCTCGCCTCTCGCGGATTGATAAACCTTAGGTCATCCACTTGAGGGAAATTTGCTACTGTCCTACAAACCTGTGCACTTGCAGGCCCAACAACGTCTATAAGAAGAAGGTTGTGTAGTAGACATCAAGCTCTTTTCTGGCGCCGTTGCCGGGGTGGCTAGGTAAGTGAAGGTATATCTTTAGATCTTGCAATCGAATCTTTTTTGTTTCTTGTTTTAGCACTAGTCTAGTTTATAAAATAAAATTACAAAAAAAATGGAATTAAGTTTGTCTCATACGCTTCACCTTTTTAATATCTTTCGTGAGTATGATGGAAAGGATAATTGTGCTCAAGTGCTAGAAGAAGAAATCTCTAAATTGTGTGGCACTAAATATTTGAATGATGAGAATGATTGCAATGTTGTTAGTACGAATTCTTTGAATATCCATGATGCTAATGATGATTGCACTAGTTATGATGAAAATGTCTCCTATAAACATGTCAATTTTTGTGGAGTGCATTGGGTTTGTAAGTACACACCAAATAGGGAAGATAGATATTGCAAGAGGCATAAGTACTTAGAAACCAAATTGTTGCAAGAAGAGCTAGATGAATGTGCTGAAAGATTCAATATTTATAGTACCCTTGTGAACTTTGCAATGAACATGGTCATTTAAAGCTCCAATGCTATTTGTTTCATGATCAAGTCGTTTCCAAATATTGTGATAATTTGATTACCCTTGAGCATCATAAAGAGCTTAGCCTTCTTTTGGGTTATGAAGAAATGAAACGATAGCTGAGGGTATTCCAAAATTTAATCTTGATAGATTTCTTGATTTTGATCTAGAGAAGATTTATATGTATTGTGCGGTGAATTGCATTGAAAATCCTTATATTGCCAATTACATAAAGAAAAGAAAAGAAATAGAAGATGAAGAGAATACTAATGAAAGGGAAGAGACCTCCCAATCTCCTCCTATTATTTCTTATGATGAATCAGGTAACGAGGAGGAGCTTTCTATTCAACCAATCTCATCAATAAGGAGCTCAAAGAGGAAGGTTGAACCCACACATAATGTGAAGAAGAAAAAGAAAAGAAGGAGTAACAAAGGTAAAAAGGTATCCCTCCCAAATGATGTTGCTCCTACTACTCATTGTGATGATGATAATTGCTATACTATTGGTGCTATCAATATTTTTAATGATGAGAGTGATTATGCTTATGATATGAAAGGGCGCAAGCTTGGGGAAGCTATGTTTGATGAGGATGAAATATTTGAGAATATATTTTCTGGAATTAATGTTTGTCCCAAGCTTGGGTATGCTATGTTTAATGAAGATGATATTTTTAGCATCCCAAGTTTTGATATGAAAAGTTGTTATGATGATAGCATGCCTCCTACGTATGATGATTATATTGATGAAAGTGGGTTCGGAAGAGTGTCAAATTTAGGAATTAGTGATCCCACTATTTTGGAGGATGTTGAATTTTATTGTGATGAATATGAAAGTGGATTTGGAAGAGTGTCAACTTTATTTAGTGATTCCACTATCTTGGGAGAGGTTTCAATCGATTATGATGAGAACGAAGTTGCTACTTATGATGATTATTGTGATGAAACTTATGCTATAAAAAGTAGTGATGATTATATTTAAAAATCTTGTCATGATTATGATTACCCTTTTTCTTAACATTACTCTTTTAATGTGGAAACAATTTTTAGTGTTCAAGTCTCTTATGATACTCCTACTATTCCGAATGAGAAGAAATTTGCTTATGTTGAGAGTAGTAAATTTTCTATGCTTGTAGATCATGAAAAGAATGCTTTAGGTGCTGGTTATATTGTTGAATTCATTCATGATGCTACTGAAAATTATTATGAGAGAGGATCATATGCTTCTACATATTGCAATTATATCAAGTTTCCTCTCTATGTGCTCAAAGTTTTGAAGTTATGCTTGTTTTACCTTCCTATGCTTGTTGATTATTGTTCCCATAAGTTGTTTGCTCACAAAATCCCTATGCATAGGAAGTGGGTTAGACTTAAATGTGCTAGTCATATTCTTCATGATGCTCTTTTATGTTTCAATTCCTATCTTTTATGTGAGCATCATTGAAATCATAATGCCTAGCTAGGGGCGTTAAACGATAGCGCTTGTTGGGAGGCAACCCAATTTTATTTTAGTTTCTTGCTTTTTGGTTCTGTTTAGGAATAAATAATTCATCTTGCTTCTGTTTAGATGTGGTTCTATGTTTTAATTAGTGTTTGTGCCAAGTAGAACCTTTGGGAAGACTTGGGTGAAGTCTTTATGATCATGCTGTAAAAAACAGAAACTTTAGCGCTCACGAGATTAGCTATAACTTTTTGATGGAGAGTGATATTTAGTTGATTCTTTTTGAAGATGATTACTATACAAATTACTCAGGTCCAACAATTTATTTTAGAATTTTTGGAGTTCCAGAAGTTTGCGTTAGTTACAGATTACTACAGACTGTTCTGTTTTTGACAGATTCTGTTTTGCGTGTGTTGTTTGCTTATTTTGATGAATCTATGGTTAGTAAAATAGTTTATAATCCATAGAGAAGTTGGAATACAGTAGGTTTAACACCAATAAAAATAAAGAATGAGTTAATTACAGTACCTTGAAGTGGTCTTTTGTTTTCTTTAACTTAGCAGACTCACGAGTTTTCTGTTAAGTTTTGTGTTGTGAAGTTTTCAAGTTTTGGGTACAGATTAGATGGATTATGGAATAAGGAGTGGCAAGAGCCTAATATTGGGGATGCCCAAGGCACCCCAAGTTAATATTCAAGGACAACCAAGAGCCTAAGCTTGGGGATGCCCCGGAAGGCATTCCCTCTTTCGTCTTCGTTCATCGGTAACTTTACTTGGAGCTATATTTTTATTCGCCGCATGATATGTGTTTTGCTTGGAGTGTCATGTAATTTTGTTCTTTTTTGCTTGATGTTATTTAGACTAATGTTTTGCACCTTTCGTTTCAATAAAAAAGTCAACGATAGCCTTTGCCATGCTTATTTTGCAAGTATGCATGTTGCTGTTTGAAAACAAAAAGTTTACTGCTGTTGTAAAAATTCTCTAGAAAAGTAAGAGAGTGGTATAATGTTGAATCTTTTTGAATATGGAGCTATGATAAATTTATTACAGTGGGAATTTTAGTTCATAATTTTTGGAGTTAGGGAAGTATGATGAATCTTGCATTCTTTACAGACTATACTGTTTTGGCAGATTTCTGTTATGTTTGCATTGTTTGCATATGTTTGCTTGTTTAATGATTCTATTTAAGGATAGGAGTATTAAATATGCAGAGGCATTTAGTAAGAAATGTTTAATAATAATGTTAGTGATTTGTTACAGTAGGAAATGATAAGGTTTTGCATTGGTTTATACTAACCTATCTCACGAGTTCTTGTTGAGTTTGTTGTGAATGAAGCTTTTGATAAAAAGAGAAACCATGATATGAGAGGAATTAAGGAGACACAAAGTTCAAGCTTGGGGATGCCCAAGGCACCCCAAGATATTATTTCAAGAAGTCTCAAGCATCTAAGCTTGGGGATGCCCAGTAGGCATCCCACCTTTCTTCTTCAACAACTATCGGTTAGTATCGGTTGAGCCTAAGTTTTTGCTTCTTCACATGAGTTGTGCTATCCTTGCAATGTAGTTTTATTTAGCTTTGCTTTCTGTTTGAATAAAGTATCAATATCTTAAATTATTAAATGGGAGAGTCTTCACATAGTTGCATAATTATTCGGCTACTCATTGATCTTCACTTATATCTTTCGGAGTAGTTTGTTGTTTGCTCTAGTACTTCACTTTTATCTTTTAGAGCACGGTGGTAGTTTTATTTTGAAGAAATATATGAACTCTCATGCTTCACTTATATTATTTTGAGAGTCTTAAATAGCATGGTAATGTGCTTAATTCTAATATGCTAAGCATACAAGATTTGTAAGGATTCTTATGAGTGTGTTGACTACTAAGAGAAGTTTGATACTTGATAATTGTTTTGAGATATGGAGGTGATAATATCAAAGTCGTGCTAGTTGAGTAGTTGTGAATTTGAGAAATGCTTGTGTTGAAGTTAGCAAATCCCGTAGCATGCACGTATGGTTAAAGTTGTGTAACAAATTTGAAACATGAAGTGTACAGCTTGTGCATCCTTATGAGTGGCGGTCGAGGAATGACGATGGTCTTTTCCTACCAATCTATCCCCCTAGGAGCATGCGCGTAGTACTTGATTTTGGATGACTTCTAAATTTTTGCAATAAGTATATGAGTTATTTTGACTAGTGTTGAGTCCATGGATTATACGCACTTTTACCTTTCCGCCATTGCTAGCCTCTTGATGCCGTGCATTGCCCTTTCTCACCTTGAGAGTTGGTGCAAACTTCGCCGGTGCATCCAAACCCCGTGATACGATACACTCTATCACACATAAAACTCCTTATATATTCCTCAAAACAGCCACCATACCTACCTATTTATGGCATTTCCATAGCCATTCCGAGATATATTGCCATGCAACTTTCCACCGTTCCGTTCATCATCATGAAATACCTTACTTTTGTCATATTGCCATTGCATGATCATGTAGTTGACATCGTATTTGTGGCAAAGCCATCATGCATTATTTTTCATACATGCCACTCTTGATTCATTGCACCATCCCGGTACACCGCCGAAGGCATTCATATAGAGTCATATCTTGTTCTAGTTTCGAGTTGTAATCCTTATGTTGTAATCAATAAAAGTGTGATGATCATCATTCAATAGAGCATTGTCCCAAAAAAAGAGAAAGGCCAAAGAAAAAAAAAGAAGGAAAAAAACAAAAAAAAATATAAAAAAATTAAAAAAAGGGGCAATGCTACTATCCTTTTTTTCCACACTTGTGCTTCAAAGTAGCACCATGTTTTTCATATAGTGAGTCTCATAAGTTGTCTTTTTCATACTAGTGGGAATTTTTCATTATAGAACTTGGCTTGTATATTCCTACGATGGGCTTCCTCAAATGCCCTAGGTCTTCGTGAGCAAGCAAGTTGGATGCACACCCACTAGTTTTCTTTTGTTGAGCATTCATTCATAGCTCTAGTGCATCTGTTGCATGGAAATCCCTACTCCTCATGTTGACATCAATTGATGGGCACCTCCATAGCCCGTTGATTATCCTCGTCAATGTGAGACTTTCTCCTTTTTTTGTCTTCTCCACACAATCCCCATCAACATATTCTATTCCACCCATAGTGTTATATCCATGGCTCACGCTCATGTATTGCGTGAAGGTTGAAAAAGTTTGAGATTATTTAAGTATGAAACAATTGCTTGGCTTGTCATCGGGGTATAGAAGTTGGGAACATCTTTGTGTGTGAAAATGAAGCATAGCCTAACTATATGATTTTGTAGGGATGAACTTTCTTTTGCCATGTTATTTTGAGAAGACATGATTGCTTTAATTAGTATGCTTGAAGTATTATTATTTTTGTGTCAATATGAACTTTTGTCTTGAATCTTTTGGATCTGAATATTCATATCACAAGAAGAAGAATTACATTGAAATTATGCCAAAGTATCACTCCGCATCAAAAATTCTTTTTTATCATTTACCTACTCGAGGACGAGCAGGAATTAAGCTTGGGGATGCTTGATACGTCTCCAACGTATCTATAATTTTTGATTGCTCCATGCTACTTTATTTATTGTTTTAGGAAATATTGGGCTTTATTATCCACTTTTATATTATTTTTGGAACTAACCTATTAACCGGAGGCCCAGCCCAGATTTGTTGTTTTATGCCTATTTCAGTGTTTCGAGGAAAAGGAATATCAGACGGAGTCAAAACGGAATGAAATCAACTGGAGAAGTTATTTTTGGAAGGAAACCCACCTGATGGACTTGGAACCTATGTCAGAAGATACGGGAGGTGCTCACGAGGGTGGGGGGCGCGCCCCCTGCCTCGTGGGCCCCCCGTAGCTCCACCGACGTACTCCTTTCACCCATATATACCTACGTACCCTAAAACTTCCAGAACAGAAGATAGATCGGGAGTTCCGCCGCCGCAAGCCTCCGTAACCACCAAAACCAATCGGGACCCCTTTCCGGTACCTTCTTGAGGGGAATCCATCACCGATGGCCATCTTCATCATCCCGACGCTCTCCATGACGAGGAGGGAGTAGTTCACCCTCGGGCCGAGGGTATGTACCAAGAGCTATGTGTTTGATCTCTCTCTCTCGTGTTCTCTCTCGTGTTCCTCTATGGCACGATCTTGATGTATCCCGAGCTTTGCTATTGTAGTTGGATCTTATGATGTTTCTCCCCCTCTACTCTCTTGTGATGAATTGAGTTTCCCCTTTGAAGTTATCTTATTGGATTGAGTCTTTTATGAGAACACTTGATGTATGTCTTGGTGATCAACTTGCGGGTTTCGTGACATTGGGAACCTATGCATAGGGGTTGGCACACGTTCTTGATTCTCCGGTAGAAACTTTGGGGCACTCTTTGAAGTACTTTTATGTTGGTTGGATGAATCTGAGATTGTGTGATGCATATCATATAATCATGCCCACGGATACTTGAGGTGACAATGGAGTATCTAGGTGACATTAGGGTTTTTATTGATTTGTGTCTTAAGGTGTTATTCTAGTACGAACTCTTTTATAGATCGATCTGAAAGAATAACTTTGTGGTGGTTTCGTACCCAACCATAATCTCTACGTTTGTTCTCCGCTATTAGTGTCTTCGGAGTGACTCTTTGTTGCATGTTGAGGGCTTGTTATATGATCTATCTATGTTATTATTGTTGAGAGAACTTGCACTAGTGAAAGTATGAACCCTAGGCCTTGTTTCCTACCATTGCAATACCGTTTACGCTCACTTTTACCACTTGTTACCTTGCTGTTTTTATATTTTCAGATTACAAAAACCTATATCTACTATCCATATTGCACTTGTATCACCATCTCTTCGCCGAACTAGTGCACCTATACAATTTACCATTGTATTGGGTGTGTTGGGGACACAAGAGACTTCTTGTTATTTGGTTGCAGAGTTGTTTGAGAGAGACCATCTTCCTCCTACGCCTCTCGCGGATTGATAAACCTTAGGTCATCCACTTGAGGGAAATTTGCTACTGTCCTACAAGCATGTGCACTTACAGGCCCAACAACGTCTACAAGAAGAAGGTTGTGTAGTAGACATCACTCACCATGCTGGAAATTGGCCGAACTCCAGAATGAGCCGCTAAAAGGCCAAAAGACACACCATGCTGGAAATTGGCCCAACTCTAGAATGGGCCTCTAACATGCCGAAAGAACATCGGGCCACAAATGAGCCCAAAGACATAGCAGGTTGTTAACGGGCTGGAACTGACGATGAACTGCAATAGTGTCAAATTGTTAATTGGGCCATTGACGGGACAAATTGGCAACACTCAGATAGGTCCTAGTTGTAAATGGGCCAGATGCAAACATGCCGTAAATGGGCTAGCCCGCTAACTTTGACTCAGACGCCATTTTAACCTAAATTGACCACTGTTGGGTCATGTGCCACGTGTCAAAGTTTCATAGGCGCATCTCCTCCATTGGATGGCGACTCCTATTGCAGCACAGAGCTAACGCGTGGTACCATTGGAGAATGAGAAATTGACACATGGAAAACTATTGGGTGTCGGTTTCGGACCCAACAGCTTAGTGGCGACCCGTTACGGTGGCTGCCATGTGTCATTTACCCTTAACGAAGTCACTTTCATGATGTGCCATTTATCGTCACGAAAGTAAACACTTGCATGATGATAAATGGATTATTGTCCTGGAACACTTCTATGACAACACATATATGACTATCTTGATTCTGTCGTAAAATCATCACTAATGTACATGCATGACAGAAAACGTGATCTACTGTGACAAACACGTATTATCACGGAAGTGTTTTTTAGTGTGTGAGGCTCTATTGAAGGCCAAGCTATTCATTGCAACTTTGCAAGGGGTGGGGAGATGAGCCATATGAAAATTTGCCAGATTGAGGCGGAGCTAGGAGGGAGGCATGTATCACGCGGGCGAGTAGCAGGGCTGACCCACATACAATAAGGGGTAATTTCATCCATGAAACAAAAACCGACATGTCAATAGTGACATATTAAGAATGAAATCTAGACCTAGCTTAAAGCAACGAAGTTTGAAATCTCCAGGGTCAAATATGGAATCCATAATTTTACCATCATCGAATAAGCAACTTTCCTCAAACAAATCGACACCACCACACACCACCAAATCTCCGCTACCACCCATCCTCTCAACGCCACCAAACACCACCACTGCTTCACCCACTCCTCCCCCTCCCCTCTCCCCGGCGTCCTCCCCTTTGGTTTCTTCCGCCCCCATCTCTCTTGGAGGGGAACGGTGGTGTTTTGCAAAAGCTTCGATGGATTTCAGATCTGGGTGTCGTCTGGGTTTCCTAGATCTAGATTGCATCAGCACCCTTCCCGATGGTCTACTCCTCATCATCCTTGCTAGGCTCCCCTGCATCAGCGTTGCAGCGCGCACAAGCATCCTCTCACGGCGATGGCGCGGCCTCTGGCCTGCCTCCGCTAGATCATCTTTCGTGATGTCGTGTTTATGACGCCCCCGATTCAATCGTACACTTCATAAACGCAAACGTGTACGATCAAGATCAGGGACTCACGGGAAGATATCACAACACAACTCTAAAACATAAATAAGTCATACAAGCATCATAATACAAGCCAGGGGCCTCGAGGGCTCGAATACAAGTGCTCGATCATAGACGAAGTCGGCGGAAGCAACAATATCTGAGTACAGACATAAGTTAAACAAGATGCCATAAGATGGCTAGCACAAACTGGGATACATACCGAAAGAGGCGCAGGCCTCCTGCCTGGGATCCTCTTAACTACTCCTAGTCGTCGTCAGCGGGCTGCACGTAGTAGTAGGCTCCTCCGGTGTAGTAGGAGTAAATGCGTCGACGGTGGCGTCGCTCTGAGCTCCGACATCTGGTTGCGACAACCAGGTAGAAGGGAAGGGGGAAAAGGGGGAGAAAGGCAACCGTGAGTACTCATCCAAAGTACTCGCAAGAAAGGAGCTACACTACATATGCATGGGTATATGTGTAAAGGATCAGTGGACTGAACTGCATAATGCCAGAATAAGAGGGGATAACTAATCCTGTCGAAGACTACGATTCTGGCAGCCTCCGTCTTGCAGCATGTAGAAGAGAATAGACTGAAGTCCTCCAAGTAGCATCGCATAGCATAATCCTACCCGGCAATCCCCTCCTCGTCGCCGTGTTAGAGAGCGATCGCCGGGTTGTATCTGGCACTTGGAAGGGTGTGTTTTATTAAGTATCCGGTTCTAGTTGTTATAAGGTCAAGGTACAACTCCAAGTCGTCACATTCATCAAGATCACGGCTATTCGAATAGATTAACTTACCTGCAGGGGTGCACCACATAACCCAACACGCTTGATCCCATTTGGCCGGGCACACTTTCCTGGGTCATGCCCGGCCTCGGAAGATCAACACGTCGCAGCCCCATCTAGGCCAACAGAGAGGTCAGCACGCCGGTCTAAACCTAAGCGCACAGGGTCCGCCCATCGCCCTTAGCACACTGCATGTTGCATGGGCGGCCGGCAGACCTAGCCTAGAAGGCGTTCGATCCAATCCGGCCAAGGCCGCCAATCGGCCGACGTCACGAAGGCTTCAGGTGATACCACGGCGCCGAAGTGCCCATATCTTTCCCACGTAGTTGGTTAGTGCGTATAGACCAAATGGCGGACTCGGATCAAATACCAAGATCTCGTTAAGCGTGTTAATGATGTAGCTGCGGACACCGACCAGGCCAGCCCACCTCTCACCTAGGCGGTCTCAACTCGCCTGTCAGCTCCGCAAAGATCCACCCAGAGGGCCGTTGGGACAAAGGTCCTTTCACTAATCCAAGTGAATCACTACATGGGTGCTCCATGAGTCGACCCGACTTTAGTCACCACATGTATCATGTATAAAGAATATAGTATATACCCGTGATCACCTCCCGAGTGATCACGGCCCGATAGTATAGCACAGCAGACGGACAAGAATGTAGGGTCACAGATGGAATACTAGCATCCTATACTAAGCATGTAGGATTGCAGGTAAAGGTAACAACAATAGTAGCAAGGACAAAGCTATGCATCTAGATAGGATTAATGAAAAAAGAATATGCTACACTACTCTAATGCAAGCGGTAGAGAGTAGAATAGGCGATATCTGGTGATCAAGGGGGGCTTGCCTGCTTGCTCACAAGGAGGGGTCATCTTCAGTAGTCGAACACACGGACATCTCGGCACGGTCTCAAAGTCTACCGTAAAGAAGTAATTGAGGGGAACACAATAAATAACAGAGCAATCAAATGTAACACAAAGCAAGACGCGGCAATATGCGGTGCTAGGGGTGACCTAACGTATGGTAGGTGATACCGGCGAAGGGGGAAACATCCGGGAAAGTATTCCCGGTGTTTCTCGTTTTCGGACAAATGAACCAGAGGGGGAAAGTTGCGTGTTTGCTATGCTAGGGATGCGTGGCGGACGAACGGGCTGCGTATCCGGATTCGTCTCGTCGTTCTGAGCAACTTTCATGTACAAAGTTTTTTCATCTGAGCTACGTTTTATTTTATATAATTTTCTAAGGTTTTAAATTATTTTTAGAATTTATTTAATTAATTTAAACTAACATTATCTAGAATAGTATTTGTTGACGTCATCATGACGCCAGCAGTCAACAAGGTGTTGACTGGGTCAAACTGACATGTGGGTCCGCATGTCATTGACTAAGATTTAATTAAACAGGTTAATTAGTTTAATTAGTGATTAGGTTAATCTAATCAGGATTAATTAAGTTAATTAATTAATTAATATTTATATTTTTATTATTAATTTTTTATCTCTTTTCTTTTTTTAAACGTTTCAGGGGCGTGGGCCCCGAATGGCAGTGGCTTATCAGGCCAAACGGGCGCTGATGCTTGCGGTTACGGGCTACGGGCGCTGGGCGCGAGCGGCGCCCGACCAGGCGTGGATCGAGCGGCGTAGATGGGCACCGGCGTCGGGCGACGACCGGGGCCGCGGCGAGGCCGGCCGGGAACGGCACCGGCGAGGCCGGCCGAGTGGCGGTCTGCAGCAGAGGACGGCAGGGGGGTCGCGCGAGGGGGCTATGGAGGCGGCTGCGGCCGGAGACGAGACCACAGCAGGGCAGTGAGCCAAGGCGGGCGTGGCAGAGGGGGCGAACCGCGGCGGCAGCAGGAGGCGACGCAGCATCGGTCGAGGCCGGGCGTGCGTGCGGTCGGCGCGGGTCGCGACCGGGCACGGCCAATCGAGGCTGAGGCGGACGGAGGTGACGGCGGCGAACACCACAGCGGACGTCGGACACCGGGCGTCGTCGGGAACTAGGATACGGCGAGCAAAACAAGCCGCGTGAGGTACCTACGGCTTCTACGCAGGCCAACCAAGCGTGTGGACTAGCGCGCTTGGCCAATGGGCCACCGGAACCACGCCGGCGATGATCGCGTTGGGCGGAGCAGCTCGGTCGACGTCGAACAGAGCACTAGAGCTCGAAATCGAGCGTGTGGAGTGAGGGGAAAGGGGGAGGAGCTCACGGCCATTGCAGGGAAGGCCCGAGGAAGCCGGCGATGGTCGGAGGGCAGCGAATCCCGGCGATGTCGACGACGGAGCGGACGAGGAAGAAGAGGTCGCAGCGGTCGATGCAGGGGCCCCAAGCTCCAATCCTAGGCGGCAGACGATGTAGGGGACTACGGCGGGGCCGGTGCGCGTGTTCGGCGAAGCGAGCTAGGTCCAGTGCCCGCGTCGACGGCGAGCAGTGGTGTTGAGCTCGAGCGGCCGAGCTCGGGATCGAGCCAGAGGAGAGGGGAGGGGAAGGAGAGTGAGCGAGGGGGAGGGGAGGACCGATCTAGGGTTCGCGGGGGCGTCGAGGATGGTCTTAACCAGCGAGAGGAGTCGGCGGATGGCCGGCGTGTGGCTGATCCGAGGCACGGACGTCGCACAGGCGTCCACCGAGCCTCCTGTGAACAGGAGGTTGAAGGAGGGAGGAGAGTTGGGCTGGGCCTGCTCATTTTGCTAGATGGGCCAAGTGCCTAGTATAGTAGGTATTATGTTTTCACTTCTTTTTGTTTATTGTTTTTCTATTTTTTATCTACTGTTTTGTATTTAGTTTAGGTACTAAATGATTTTAGTTAAATTTGAAACTCCTCACATAATTACCTCCTAATATTTTGGGTGTTGTCCCCAAAGTTTGTAGTTATTTGGAAATGTTTGAAATTAAGTTCATATTTTAATGGGCATAATAAGAGATGCTTGTTCACTTTAACTATTTCTAGGGGAAATTTAAAAATCCATTTCATGTTAGTTCCTACATGGTAATTACTTAGTGAATATTTGCAACCCATCGAACATTTTTATTTTATAGTTTGAAGAAATAAGAATTTGACTTGTTGCTTGAAATTTGAATTCGACTCCGATTTCCTCAAGTGGCAATTTGGCTTAATAAAACATGACGACATGGTATATTAGGGTGGGGTTACTGTAGCTTAATTATCCGGGCGTCACAGTGTTTGACTCGATTGAGCCGGCACTCGACCAAATCTCTTGTCCTCCTGCGGTTTCCCTGTTGGAGATCCGCGTCCCCAGGCAGGACATGGCAAGCACTGCCCAAGTCAACTCGTTGTTGTTCATCGCCACGAAACTTGAGCCGAAGGAGTTCGTCGCCTCCTTCCCTTTGAGCATGGGTCTATTAGGCAAGTCCATCATCATTGATCTGCCTTGCTTCCACCGCACCACCTCCATCATGTTGGACCATGTATTCATTCGCTCCATGCCAGTCGGCATCGAGTTCCCTATGCTCGAGACGTTGTCCCTATTACAATGTAATGGCTACCTCGATGCCTTGCTCTCATGTTGCCCACGGTTGTGCACCCTCCTCCTCAGCGGCATTTTATTCGAGACGTGTGATCTAAGGGTGAATTCGCCGTCACTCCAGGAGCTTGTTGTGAGGCCCTTCTCGACAGAATGGGTCAACATTATAGCCCCCATGCTTAAGAAACTGGAGATTCTCTTTACCGTGATGTTGGACGTCAACATTTCGGTCTTTGCACCAATTATGGAGGAAGTCTCGTGGTACTGCTACTACATAGAGGAGTCTATTGTTTTTTATCTTTGGTATCTCGAGTTGCCGGGACTGCAGGCGGCAGAGAGACAAGGACAACTCCCTTTGTTGCATATTCGTGCAAGTGTTGTACGTCCCCTCTCCTTTTCAATTTAGTGGAATATCATACTAAACTAAAGTTTATGAATTACATATGTCTTGCAAAAATATTTTTTCAGAACTCGTCACTTTTCTCCGATGAGCCCAGCTTTGCAGAGGAGATAGAGAAGCATATGGTTGTTGACTTCTCTCTTTTGGAGCTAGATCTCAAAACAGATGGACATGTTTTTGGAGCACTCGTATTTTATCTCCTTAATATTAATCAAATTTCTAGTTCACTGCAGAGGCTTAAGATCATCCTATCAAGATCAGTGGTAATTAATATATGCTTTCACTATATATCAATAATTGATTGTGTAGTAGTTTACATTTACTTTTTGGTCCTAGGTAAAAGAAACATGCCCAACGGATTGTACTTGTGAGTCCACAAACTGGAGATCCCAACTGATCTCCTTGACTGCTCTTGAAGAAGTGGAAATTGACGGATTTGAAGGAGTGGACCATGAGTTTGATTTACTCAAACTACTACATATATCTGCGCCGATGCTTAAGAAAATTATAGTGAGGCTCTCACAGGAGGCCTCAACAAGTAACACTAGATGCACAAAAATACACAACATCTTCGAAACCTATGGTTCAACAGAATGTTTTGTCTATCTTAGCTCTGGTGAGTATGTTTTTTCGGAATTTATGATTAGCATGCTCCTACATGAAGTAGATATATAAATATTAATTCTTATAAGTTTTGTTGAAACCTAATGTCAAGCTTGCATTGCTTTACATGTTTAGGGTGGTTGAAATGTGGCACTGATATCTCAATCGTGGAGTTTAGTTGTGCATGTATTTCCATTAGTAGCCAATTCCAAATGCTCTATTCCCACGACATTTGTGTGCCCACACCCTCATATTTTTGTAGAAATAAAAGCTGAATGGTGGAGTGAATGATAAATATCAATATTTATATTCGGGTTTCCTTACCTTTGTTTCCCTTTTTCGTTTACAATCTTCTCTAATGGTCAAGCCCTCATGTTTTGCATATGTATTCGGGTTTCTAGGTTAAAGAACTGGGCATCAACTAGTTGTATAGGTAGAGTAGGATATAATTTGTGCATCCCGTCGGGCCTCCGCTGGGTGCATGCTTTTGTTCATCAAAAAGTTCCATCAAGGGCTAGTCCTGGTTGGTATGATTTTAATTTCTAGTTTATTTGAGGCTACCTTACCTGAATTTACTGTCCTCGGGATTTGGCAAAAAATATTAGTTCCAAATAAATTATGTCGGCATGCACTTTTCTATTTATATTTGCTCTAAGCATGTACTGCATTTTATTTGCCAGTGAGAACAATCCAAACACATACTTCAACTAAATTTGCATGTTGTAATAGTGACCAGAGTTCTTCAAATTGCCTCTGTTGCAGGGTTAATGGACGACATCCAAAATCGACCATCGACATGATTATCATCCTCTTGCATATGTGGTTTCTTGGTGCGCATCGACAAGATCATCCTTTCCATTCCAACTAACTCCATTCAACATGTTTTTTGCCAGTGTACTGTAAAAATGTTGCTAGTTAAATCCTTAATGGTCTTGTGCAATTCAATTACTAAAGTTAATGTGTCAACTTATGCGAGTCAATTACTATAGCTAGTTACTGCATATTTTCGCCGAATTATGCTTATAACTCTGGTTAGATGAACCAAAGAGCTTTGTTAAAGCTGAGGGTCTTAAACAAAGAATTACCTTCCATTTCCTCTCTTTTCTAACTATTGCACCCTATAATGAACAGAAGATGCATCTTCTGTTACTTAGATAGCTAATCCGACATATTTATTTGTGATATTTGGTTTGGATATATGACAATGTTATGTCTTAGGGGTGCCTCATCATACCGGAAACCGGACCAAGCAGGCCGGTCCATGGCCCCCTAGGTCAGTTTATGCCCTGGGCCGATGTCTCGGCCAAGGGGCCTTATGAAGGAAGGACTCGAAAGACTTGGAGTATATGGCAAGGAAGTCGGCATCCAGCATGACTCCTCAATCACCCTAACCGATTAAGATCCTGTAAATCCTAGATCCTAGTATCCTGTATAAGCCAGGAAGGTACGTGCCCATGCATTGCTACGGTAGCCAATAAGAATAGTGTGGGGACAAATCCTAATGCAAATCAAATAACAAAAAAGGCGATTTTTGGGTATGAAGTATAACTAGTGACAACTTTGACATAAAATGTATTAAAGACCAAAGAACATCATCGAGTGAAATCTAATTATCTGAATCACATGTTATTACAAAAAGTAAGATATCTTCACATTCAAAATTTTAGAAGTACAACCATTCATCTTTACATGTAAAGAAAATGTGCAAGACAACATGATCCCTCTACAAACATGTCTATTTGTCCCCTCTTTCGGTAAAACCATTATTGCCTGAAGATGACATTCTAGGCGATGACATTCTAGGCATAACTACAAATTAATGTACAAAAACACTTCTGTAAGTAACAAGTCACTGAGTAAATGTAGAAGTAATAATAAAAGACGTAGAGTGCTAAAAAAATTCTCCCAAAGAATTAAAACATAAGAACGTTTCTATAACTTGTCAACAATCTAATGAGTCTTTAAGGACGGATAGCTTTATGTACCAAATAAATTGAATCAACGGTAAAAGATATTGAACATGGGACTAATGATGTGAAATAATGAAGGTTGTGACTTAAAGCCAACATCAAATCCCATTTATATTATTATATAGTAAAAATACACTATCATTTTGTTTAATTTTTGAATAATATACTATTATATGTACAGCTTCCTCTCACAGTTAACAACTTAACACAAATTTCTATAGTCCTAATTAGATGAGTTCATGTACCTTTTCGGAGTGCATGCATGATTGTAAAAGATGTTGAGGCAGCATGAGAACAAATCCAAAATGCACAAGCAAATTATAAGAATAACACCATTTGTACAAAAAAGGGGAGATTGTTGGTGTAGTAATTTGTCTCTCTATGTTTTCGAGATTGTTGTCCAAAACAGTGAGGGACTAATGTGCTTGCTAGTGCATACAGAGATTATACGTCCCTGGAGTTAAGAGGAGTTTGGTACAAACTCCACAGATTATCATCTGCGTCGCAGTGAAGATTAACATCGAAGATTATGGGTGACGAAGTTGACCTAGAAAATTGCTGAAGTGAAGCAATTCCTTCGGTACCTGGTCTGGGCGTTTGACTGCAGCCGGCAAGAATGAAGACGGAGAAAAATTCTAGTATTTTATTTCGTATTTCATTTTCTCTTTCTTGAGTCATAGGACCACCGTACTATCAAAATGGTATAGTGTTTCAAAACTTTTGTTTCTCTTATGCTAAACCGAAACCTATGAGAGTTGAGAGAAATCTCTTGTAGCCTTGAAACTTTACTCGCCAGCCAGAATGGTGTTCTTCTGGGCTGCGAGAGATATGTTTAAGCAAAGGAGTCAGCTTTGCTTGTTCCTCAAGTAAAGTTGTCGGGTGCGTTTGAAATTCAACCATTGGAAATGTATCGGTTGGCAATTGGCTGAACATCATGTCCTTAATGGTCATTTTCCCAGGAAGGTTGCGGCTATAAATAGCCAGCCCGCTCCAATGGATTTCGTTGGCTGCTCTGTGTGTTTCTGACAATTTGTCTGAGCACCCCCTCTTCAAGAGATTTAAGTTTAAAATCCACCGAGAGAAACCCCAAAGCCGAAAAACTAGATAGTGATTTAGCATCACATAAATCTAAGTTTAGTACACTACAGTTGTTGCTCTTTAGAGCTGCCAACTCTCTAGACGGTTCTTCGGCAACCAAGAGTCATTGTGGTTCGCGAAGACAAAGTCTGTGAAGGTTATGGAGATCGCCTGAAGCATCTATCATCACTGATCGACACAAGTTGGCAAACTTGTTGTCGAGGAGAACATGACCAAGAGAGTATATCTTCTGTGTTAAACCACGTCCCTCCAACCAGACGTAACTATTTTATAGAAGAGTGAGCTGGTCTACCAAATCCCGTGTCACCATCGAGCACCTCTGGTTTCCTCTGTACCTAATTTACTTCCAGTGACTAGTTCATCTTCAGTTACTTGAGATGTTTTGCTTTGACAGTCCCTATTTCTTTCTCAGTGTTTTATTTCGATGAACTGCATTTGTCTTGGTTTATTTTCCATTGTGCATAGATTTAAAGTTTCTTAAATAAATTTTAAATCTCCTATTCACCCCCTCTGGTAGACTCGATAAAAAGGGTGCGGTGCTACCGCGCCAGCGGCGATGTCGTTGCCCCCGATGCTTGAGGTGGGCAAGGCGGCGAAAAGGCACCTGATTCTTTGAGAAGGGCCATACAGGGTAAAACAAAGCAATTCTATTCAGATTGGTTTGTTGCACCCTCCAAAAGATATGACGATGAAGTTATAGCGAATCTGGTGGAGTGGTTGTTACCACATATCCAACATTTTGATGGTTATTATGAAGGCATGAGGCATATAGCAACCCCGCTAGAGTTGAACAATAAAATAGAAAAACAGTAAAAACATTCAAACAAACCTCTCTTTTTTTGCAACAAACATATTAACTAAACCACAACAATAATTATGGAAGGGAAGGAGTAGTTTCAAAGCATTTTGGAGCACTTAATTTTTCAGACTAATATGAATGCCATTTCTTCATGAAAATTGACACATAGGAGAAGCACTAAAGAATGCTCTGACACTTGAGGTTTTTCTCCGAGATCTCTGTGTCCTGCTCTGCTTGTGATGATAGGTGTGTCACGTAGTACACTTCTTAAAAATAAGGTATGTAGCAGTAGTTCGCCGTAGAGGTTTTAGCAATCAAGAACAGATGTCAAACAGTCGCCGTGGAGCTCCAACCTCTCCAGCGCCAGGGGCTACAGCACAGGATGACTGGGCCTCCCATCTTGGAGGTCTAGGAGCTCCACAATGCTCACATTAAGTCCAATCACATGGGATAAGCAAGTTTCACAGCTAAGCAAACCAGTACTGCCAGTACTTACTACAAAGCATATTTTAGAACGACTTGAACTAAACTGCAAGGTAAATGACTCTCAACACATGTTTAAGAAGATCGGTTGGACAATGCAGGAAACACTCTGCGATCTTAAAGGAGAAGTCGACGCAGAAGCAGATCCATGCCGCAAGCAGAAGAACCAAAGCGCAGGTCAGTAGTGCAGATACTTTGGCAAAAAGGTGAAAACATCCAGGCACTTAGATCACAACGTCCCCGATGGAGTTCACTTCATTAGCATGCGCATACCCCTGAGAAGCATCTTATCTTCTTCATTAAGCTCGTCCTCGTACACACCATCAAGGTAGCGGGAAGGATCACAGTAGTCATCGTAATCTTCTGAGTCAAGCTCATAGTCAGAACCAGATCCCATATAATCACCCGAAAAGGACCCTGAATCCGCCCAGACAGGCTCCTGCACCTCGAAGTCATAATCATCAGTTGAGTCATTGGGAAGCCTCACTGTGCTTATCCTGGCACACTTTGAGCGCAGGGCGTCATCCATGTCGACGTTGAAGCAATGACGAATGTCAAGGGACTCCAGGTGGCGGCAATTGCCCAGGATAGCCGCCAGTCCTTTATTGGTGAGGCAATTGCCAAACAGCTGCAAAGACCGCAACTCGTGCATAGTCGCAATCCCCAGGGCTTCGTCGTCCTTGTCATACCCACTGGCTTCAAAATAGTAGAACACGTCCTTACTCAGTCTGAAGCGCTTCAGTTGTGGGCATGCCCTGCCAACAACCCAAACACGCCACTCTCACCCACATTTGCACACAAAGAAAGCTCAAGCTCCTCAAGCAAAGGGAACTTCACTATCGCCTCTTCAAGTCCTTCATCATCAAAATTATAGCAAGAAATGAGGCGAAGACTCTTGAGAGATGGTGCCCTGAAAATATAGCACTTGGATCTCAGTAACCAATAAATATGCCATGCATATAGAAGACATAAGCGCACTGTATAAAACAGGTAGCTAGAGCAAATGTATGTTTTGACGGACTTGTATAGCACAAATAGAACATCTCATAAATTCAGATAACTGCATAGGAATACATCATAGGACATAGGTGCAGACATAAAAAGCGGTTGAGCGAGAATTTATTTAATGATTAGTGGTTAGATTTGACAGAAATTTCAGGGATGCTAACTTGTTGATGCCTGCAATTGAAGGTGGCAAATTCTGCACTCTAGCATATGAAATCAGTTGAGTTCGTTCTGTTGAACGATTAACATAATTCAAATCACTGCCAATTCGACCATTTCACCAGCAAACGCTCAGATGCCCAAAAACGCTAACTCCCAACTGTACTTTGTTTCAAACTAAACCTAAGAATACTTCCCCGTTGTATCAAGAAACCAATATGTGAAGAACACAGCTGAGATCGTCATTGCCAGAGGAATGCATAGGCTGACGACAAGACATCAAATATTTGGTTGGACAGAAACTCTGCATTCATTTTGAAATGGGGTGGGCACAGAGGAATAGATGCATGTGCATGTCGTAGGGCATATAATTTACCCGTGTGAAGATAAGTAGATCATCGATTATCTGAGGGTGGCTAAATGTTGTGATAAGAAAAATTAAGCAGAGTAAAACTTGAGGCAATGTCATAATCATCCGTTTATTGGAAACTTCCCATGGTTTAACCATACATCCACATGTTCTTCTATTTGTAAGTCACCCATATCTTCTTCCCTGCCAATTAAGTAACACCAAATTTTAAAAAGCTGCAGAGAAAATGAAGGCAGTATGGTGTACTGAGCAATGCATAGTGGCAAGTTTCCTCTAGCGCACTTCGTCTTACGAAACAAAGATAAGAAAAGTTACAGTCTTCACTGAAATATGTACAAATTCAAGAAAATAACTAATGTTACAAGTCTATAAACATTGGTTAGCTTCGAACTTCTGTTGTCTCTGTTCTCTGGGCTCGTTTATGTGGTAGTTAGTGTGTGAGGCGGCTGACATTGTAATGCCCTCATTTCACTAATACTCCCCCTGTTCCAAAATAGATGACCCAATTTTATACTAAAGTTAGTATAAAGTTGAGTCATTTATTTTGGAACGGAGGGAGAATTTTGGGGAACCCTGTTTAAAGAAGTCTAAAAAACATGATAAAGTGTAATACGAAAGAGGATCTATAAGCATCATATCAGGACATAATTTCTAGTTGCATCCCATGCGACCACCTTGTGTGCGGCTGTATCTTCAACAACCAAGAACCGAACGAAAGCCCCTAAAATTTGGGGTTTTGAGGGTTTGTGGGAGGGTGGGGATACAAAATCTCACTGGTCGGCGAGGTAGAGGAGGAGGTCGTGGTCGGCGGCGTACTCGGCCCAGAACGCCTCGCACCTCCCCGCGCTGCGGCGACGGCGGCCTGCGCGGCTGCGCCATCCGGGGAAAGTTGAGCTCGTGCTCGAGGTCGGCGTGGCCTAGCATGTTGAATTGTTGATGCGGCGCCACAGCTCGGGCTCGTCGCGGGCGGCGGCGTGCCAGGGGCGGCTCACCTGGCCGGGTCCCATCAGGATGTCGACGTGGTCGAGCTTGTGGAGGATGGCCGAGATCGCGTCCAGCGGCAGCTCCACCCAGTTCCTCGTCTCCTCCGCCGGCACCGTGCCGTAGGTGGATGGAGGCCGCGTCTTCCGCCGCGGCCGCCTGGACGACGGCCGGACGAGGAGGAAGAGGGCATCACGCTGGGCGGCTGGAGAGGGTTAGGCCCTGTACAATGGAAGGGGCAGTTTGTAGAGGGTAGACGTTTAGTTTTTTTTGTAGAAACTAGGTAATTGCCCGTGCGTTGTGCCGGGAGCAAAAAAGTTCATCACAAGAAGAGTATTATGCAATGTTGTTCTGAGGTCACCAGAACATCTACCCGATCTTACAAACATGATATTTTGAGCAACATTAATAAGATACATAAGCATTGATTTAACACACAAGTGTGAAAGCAAGCATGAATAATGGACTGTAAACACCATGATAGTTAAGTTCAAACTAAATGAAGCAAGTTCACGTCATGATAGTCAAGTTCACCGAAACTGAAATATTCCTATATACTTGTAGGAATCATAAATCACTAGAAGTCCGGTCATAAATCAATAGTTCCTTTGCAACAAACTGGAGCTAGCAAGATGAAGAAAACGGTGCCTGATTGTTAAACCAAAGTGTGGATAGATACCTATATTTAGTATTTAGACACTTACTCCGTCTATGCTAAACCAAACGGCACCTGATTGTCATAAATCACTATAATCATTATTTAGTATTTAGACACTTATATTTTAAAAGGTGGACAGATACTTCAAACCTTACCTATGCTAGCAACCGAGATTGCTACTTAAAATTAAGACCTCACTATGGTCCAGCTCCTCTGTAGTATTGGCTCGCCTCGTCGTTCTCGTTATGCACAGGTTTTGTTTGCCGAGGTGGCATCAGCTCCATGGTGGCCTCCTCCGAGCTCCTGTGCTCATCGACGCCCAAGAAAAAACTGAAAAAGAATCTGGCTATTTATACATGCCGACAACAACAATAATTATGAGGGTATACAAGACCACCATTGAAAGACTTTGTAACACTTACATGTTTTATGGGGGTATAAGCTCTCACATTCTGCAGTGCAAGTCAGAAAGCAGAAAATGATAATCAGTTTTCGTTTCCAGTTTGCATGGCAGAAGTTTATACATAACTGCTTATTTGTCGCTAATGTTTTTCTCTCCCGGCAAGAATACACAATTGGGAAGAAATATATCTACTTACTATAACTACTTTTCTTTTCTGCCTCAGCAAGAATATGCATAAATGTGAAGAGACTATAGCTTACAGGAATATGTGTGATCATTGTTCCATATACATTACTGAGAAATAACGAATACCACCTATAAATTTGTTCTGTACAACGATTCTTCAGTGCAAGATAATCGAAGAGGATAAACAATTGCGACTTGATTGCATGAGACACTATTCTCATGATAGATATATACTGACCATATCACATAGATGTGGCTGACGAAGGGACGTAAGAGGGGAAACAGAACCTTACGATTCTTTTAGGTAGTAGAGAATTCTCCAAGGCTCCAATATCTGAGTGCGATAACACATGGTGTTTGTCTCAAACTCATTCTTTGTGACCAGGTCCTGAAAAAGAAAATAACTTAGATCTGTTTAATTTTCGCACTTCAAGAACCAGACTATCATTATCCAAGATACCGAGAAAAAATTGCATGGTGTAATCCTGTGCTAGATAAATGATGAATGGTGTAATCCTGTGCTAGATAGATTCACTGACGAACAAAAACTCATTTGTGGTTCTCCTAGTTCAGCAGCCGCACCTTGTTAGACTCCTATTTCGGCAGCCGCGCCTTTTTGATTTGGGAGCCAATTCGCGGATGCAGATGGCAACAGAGCATGTTCTCCATGCACCATCCTAAAGAAATAACACCAAATATGATCATTAGGGAACAAATAAAATATTTGGTTGCTTTATTTGACGTTTAAGAATGAAATCTTCAGGTGTAGCTGCACCTGTAACCATCTACTTAATTTCTAACACAGAAATCGACTTGATTAGAGAAGAGGAAAAACTCAAGCAATTATCCTGTACAGAAATATTACCTCATTGTATTTCCAATTCTTCCGTCCCCTTCACTCCACCAGGGATATGTTAAAAGGTCAGCAAATCCTGATTGCATCACTTGTACGACACTAAGTAAGAAACGAATGGTGATTGTGGGACATGGAGTGCTACGGACAAACGCTGCCTCCTCCCAGCACAAAAGGACCGCGGGGTGAAGGTAAACACAAGTCATGTGGTGCCACGGCGGTGTAGATCTTCATTGGACGCCACGGAAGAAAGGAGAAGACGGCCTCGTCCAGGCCACATCTTGGAGGCGGGGAGGCTGGACTTTGGGATCGCCGTGGTAGGCGGCCTCGAAGACGACCGACCGATGTTTACTATCGCCGCACCTGCGAACCGTGTCACTGCCAGCAGTTTCGCCGACGTGGCTGCCAGGCTGGACCAACGTGGGGAGAGAGGAGGAGGTAGATGACCACACCGCCATCAGATTGGTGGCCGACAGGCGGCCCCTTCCATCTCCCACGTTGCAAGGAGAGGGAACAAGGTCGATCTGATGCACGCAGGGTGGATGGGGAGCGACGGCGGCTCCAAAAGAGAGAGAGAGAGAGAGAGGGGGGGGGGAGAGAGAGAGGGAGAGAGAGGAGTATGGGAGGTGTACTCTGATGGGGTGATGGGGGTGTGTGGCGGCGGCCGTGCTTGGGAGGGGAGGATGCAGCGCAGAGCCGCCCAGGACGGAGGTGAGGCGGGGTGGATCGGTGCTACGGAGTAGGTGGGATTGCGTTCCCATGTTTTCGGCATGGACTGCGCGTAAAAAAAAACTTGAATCGATGATGGACGAAGGCGGACGAAACCGAGGCTGAGGAAGGGAAGTAGGAGGGGAAACGGAACCTTATAGTTTTTTTAGGCCTTGTATAATAGAAGTTGCTTAGAGGAGGTGTTTAAAGAAATAAATTAGATTTTTTTTAAGCATCAGTGCTTATTTGTATAGGGTAGACGCTTAGCTAAGCGTCTCTTCTGTAAAAATAGGCACCGGTGCTTCAGAAAAACTCGTTTATTTTTCTAAGCACCTTTTTAAGCACCTTCCATTGTACAAGGCCTTAGGTAGTAGAGATAAACACCGGTGCTTTAGAAAAACTCGGGCCTTAGGGTTCGGGGGAGGAAGGCGCGGGAATGGTGGACAGTTTTTTTCAGCGGAGAACGATGGACCGTTTCTGGGAGGAGCGATGCCGAGTGGAGAAGGAACCCGGGCAATAGAAAGGTGCGGGGCTCGTGGGCCTACGGGCCCAATACGAGTCTCGGGAGCATTTTTACGATCAGGAAAGCGTGGCCTCTTTTCCCCAGAAACAGAAAAAACAAACTAAAGCGTGGCTTCTTTTCCTGAAATCCCTATTGGACGCTCGTTGCGGGATCAAGTGCAAACGCACAGGAATCGAGCGGGATCGAGTGCACTGGACCGGCCTTGATCTGTTACATTCGGTTTTAGGAACCTTCTAGTAGCAGGTACCTGTCTGGTTTTATCGGTTGGGATTTGGGAACCTTCCAGAAGGTTTGCCGAACCGTTTTGTTACTGTTTATTATTTATTTATTTTCGTTTTTCTTTTTTATTATCTTTTTTTCCCTTTTCTGTTTCTCCTTTTTATTTCCTTTCCTTCTATATTTTCTTTTTCAACAAATGTGCATAAATTTTAAAAATGTTCGCAATTTAAATGTTTGTTCACAAATTCCGACAATTTTGGGGAATGTCAAAAATATTCCCATTTTCAAAATTTTGTTTGCAAATTTTAAAAATGTTCATGTTTTGCCAATTTGTTCACATATTCAAAAAATGTTCAGGAACTTCCAAAAATGTTCCCACTTTCTAATTTTGTTCACGAATTTGAAAGTTGTTCACGTTTTGAAAAATTGGCCTGAAATTCAAAAAACTTCTTGGAATTTTAAAAATGTTCACACTTTTTTGTTCACAAATCTAAAAATGTTTGGGAAATTCAAATAATATTTCAGCTTTCCAAATTTGTTCAGAAATTCATAAAATGTTCACATTTTGAAAATTTGCTCACAAATACAAAAAATGTTCGTTATTTTCAAAAAAGTTCACACTTTCAAATATTTTTCCTTTTTTTAATAAAATGTTCACGTTCCTAAACAAATTCGCCAATTCATACAATGTTTATTTATTCAATTTTGTTCCTTTTTTTTGCGAGAAAATTTCCGATCTATTCATCTTCAATCATGGCAGTACAACGAATACCAGAAATAATAGAAATTACATCCAGATCCATAGACCACCTAACGACGACTACCAAAGATCAAGCGAGCCAAGGCGCGCCACCGCCATCGCCTCCATCGCCAAGTCGGGCACAACTTGTTGTAGTAGACAATGAAGTCGTCGTGCTAAGGCCCGTGGGACCGGCCAAGCACTGCAATGTAAAGAACCGCCGCAGATGAAGAATAGCGTAGATCAGAAATATCCAATCCAAAGACACATGAACGTGGACGAACAACGACGAGATCCGAGCAAATCCACCAAACATAGATCCGCCGGAGACACACCTCCACACGCCCACCAACGATGCTAGACGCATCGCCGGAACGGGGGCTAGGCGGGGAGACCTTTATTCCATCTTCAGGGAGCCGCCGTCTCGTCTTCCCGAAAGGTGACACACACCCTAACAAAACTGAAAGAAACAACAAAAAACGGAGCCCTCCCGCCGGCCCTTGCCGAGATCCACCGCGTCTCCATGGCCCTAGGGCCACCGGAGAGGAGGCGGACCTGCGGCGGTGGCGGCGGGAGACAGAAACCCTAGCTTTTTTATGGAAGAGGAGGAGGCGGCCACGTGCACACAATTTTGTTCCTGTTTCTTCAAAAAAATTTGGGTGTTGTAGAAAATAATTTTTTTTTTGCAAAAATGTCAAGTTCAAAATTTCAAAAATAAGTTGAAATCTATCGCGGTTGATAATTCATATAAACTCGGATGCAATCTTAGACATGAAGTTGCAGGTTGTACAGTGGCTAGCGATGTAATAAGTTGTTGCAAGGTCGTCGGTTTGATCCCTTGCACGCACTTAAGTTTTTTCTGGAATTATCACATGTGTTCGGTCGTAGTTCGCTCTAAGCTGGGCCGGCCCAGTCTAGCTGCCCCCCGCCCCCTCGCATGTGCGTTTGTTGGATGCAACACGCGTCACATAGGAAGTCCCCTCTTTTCAGAAAAAAAAACTAAAGTGTGACCTCTTTCTCTCTCTCTCTTTACCTTCTCGTTTTTTGTGTGAAAACTTCTGATCTATTCATCATCAATCATAACAGTGTAATGAATACCGAAAATAATAAAAATTATATTCAGATTCATAGACCACCTACCAACGACTCATCGCCCCTCCCTCAGCGAAGCCCGGCAAAACTTGTTGTAGTAGACTGTTGAAAAGTCGTCGTGCTAAAGTCCTATAGCATCAATGCACCAGAACCGCAACCACCGCTGTTGGAGAGAATCGTAGATCGAGAAGATCCAACCTATAGAAATACGAAGACACCCGAATAAAGACCGGATCCATGTGGATCCACGGAAGACAAATGACGACCGATTCCCACGAGATTCAACGGAGACAGACCTACACACGTCCTCCAACAATGCTAGAAGCACCGTCAGGATGGGGGCTAGGTAGGAAGAACCTTGTTCCATCTTTAGAGAGTCGTCGTCGCTTCGTCTCTCTGAGCAGAACACAAACCCTACGAAAACTCAGAAAAGCATAAAATACGAACCCTCCCACCGACAAGCTCCGGGATCGACCACGCCACCATGGCCGTAAGGCCATAGAAGACGAGGCAGACCAACGCCGGCGCTGGCGGGAGGCAGGAGAAACCCTATTAGCAGTTGGGTGCAGTCTTTTCTGGTTGAGAGCTCTTATTCGGTCGCTAAAGCGCCCGCATATAGAGCCGACCCATTACCTCACCACCCGTGCGCTTCTCAGGTTCGCTTGCATCGCTCTCACTCGTTGTTCCATGTAGTGGTTTTAGCCCTTTTTTTGTTTTTTTTTTGTTTCTCCACCAGTTTTACTTTGGTTTTTTTAAATTTCCACATTTATTTGTTTCTTTCACTGTTTATTTTCTTTTGTTCTCTTTGTTTTTCTTTGTTTCTATCTCTCTTTCACTGGTTTTTTGCTTTTTTTTCTTTCTATGTTTTCTTTCCTTTTCTTTGTTATCTTTCTCGATTTTCTTTGTTTTGTTCTTGGGTTTCATTAATTTAATTCGTTTGCACTGGTTTCCTTTTTGGTTTATTTTTTTTCATTTTTTTTATGGGTTTTCATTATTAGTCGTTCTTTTGTTTAATTCTTGGTTTTCAACTTTTTTTCTTTTTTTTCTGTATCGGTTTTAACTATTTTTCATTATTTTTGAACTTGTTTCTTTGGTTTTATTTTCTGTTTTTTGGTTTATTTTGTTTATTTTTCGACTTTCATTGTTTTTTTTGTTTTTCTTTGTTTCTATTCGTTCTAAATTTTTTGTATACGTCAAGAAGATCATGATTATACACGTTTAACTTTTCCGAATACAAGTTTAACATTTTTTAATATATGTTCAGCATTTTCTATACATATTTAATATTTTCAAATGCTTGATTAATATTTTTACAAGATAATCATTTTCTTATACATTTTTTATATTTTTTATACACAGTGAACCTTTTTCACATGCTTGATTAACATTTTTCAAATACTTATATTACATTTGTTCAAATGATTGACTAACATTTTCTAAATAGAATATATGATCAACTTTTTTCACACAGATTATATTTTTATACATTTTTTTGTATACATGACAAATAGATTCTTTATACTCATTTAACATTTTTCCAATATGTGGTCAACATTTTTTGTACACATTTTAACATTTTTAAACGCCTGATTAACATTTTCAAATACAAGATTAACATTTATTAATACATGATCAACTTTTTTATACACCTTTAAAAAATTCATATGCCTGATTAAAATTTTCCAAACACTTGTTTAATATTTATTCAAATGATTGACTAACATTTTTTAATAGATGATCAACTTCTTTCACCCAAATTCTATATTTTCGTATACACGAAAAGAAATCTTTATAGACATTTAACATTTTTCATATACAAGTTTAACATTTTCTGAATACATGGTCAGTGTTTTCGCATTGCTAATATTTTTAAATTCTCGATTAATATTTTTCAACTACAAGATTAACATTTTTTTAATACATAGTCAATATTTTTTATACACAATTTTAACATTTTTATGCACATTTTTTAAGAACTCTGGTGACTATTGCAACATGCAAATTTTGTTGAAGTATGTGTTTGGATTGCTCTCATTGACATATAAAATGCAATACAAGCTTAGAGCAAATATAAATAGAAAGTGCAGGTCGACAAATTTTATTTGGAACTATTAATTTGTGCCAAATCCCAAGGACAGTCAATTTATTTCGGATAACTTCAAATAAACTACAAACTAAAACCATACAAATCAGGACTAGCCCTTGATGGAACTTTTTGATGAACAAAAGCATGCACCCAATGGAGGGCGAGCCTCGAACATGGATCAACAAGCTGCACATATTATAGCCCACTCTAGCTAGACAACTACTTGATGCCTAGTTTTTCAACCTGGAAATCGAATACATATGCAAAACACGAGGGCTTGACCATTAAAGAAAGATTGTAAATGTAAAAGAGAAACAAAGGTAAGGAATCCTGAATATAAATATTGTTTTTTACCATTCACTCCACCATTCAGTTTTTATGTCTATAAAAATATGAGGGCGTGGGCACACAAATGTGTGGGAATATAGCATTTAGAATTAGCTACTAATGGAAATACATGCACAACGAAACTCTACAATTGGGATGTCAGTGCCACATTTCAACCGCCCTAAACATGTAAAGCAATGAAAGCTTGATATTAAGGTTTAACGAATCTTACAAGAATTAACATTTATATCTCTACTTCATGTAGGAGCATGCTAATCATAAATGCCAAAAAACACCCACAAGAGCTAAGATTGACAAAGCATTCTGCTCAACCATAGGTCTCGAAGATGTTGTATATTTTAGTGCATCTAGTGTTACTTGATGAGACCTCCCGTGAGAGCCTCACAATAATTTTTTTAAGCTTTCATGCAAATACAAGTAGTAGTTTCAGAAAATCAAACTCATGATCCACTCCTTCAAATCCGTTGATTTCCAATTCTTCAAGAGCATTCAAGGAGATCGCTTGGGATCTCCAGTTTGTGGACTCACAGGGACAATCTGTTGGGATTTTTTTAAATGTAAGAACATTTTTCTTAAAATCATGAACATTTTTTATTTCACGAATGTTTTTCAAAAACATGAACATTTTTTGAGTATGCGAACATTTTTTGTAAATCACGAACAGTTTTTGTAATCGAGATTTTTTTATGATTTCATGAACATTTTCTAGATTTCAGAACTTTCTGTAATCCCAAATTATTTAGAATAGAAAAAAGGAAACACAAAAGAAAATGAAAAAACTAAAAAAAAGACAGTCGGCCAAACAGGCGTGCTGGGTGAGCGAGGGGTGTGTGCTGCATTTCCGCAAATGCTATTTCTCGCATTAAGTGTGCCCTATGGGAACTCTCACTACGAGGTCCACCAAATTATTTATGACTGACAATGTGTTCTTAGAGCATTCCAGTGCGTGCTTGTCACCTATAATATACCTGAGTACATTCAAAGTACTCACTGGCTTGTCCCTGGCTATTGTCTTGGCCAGATTTCTTGCTTGGAGAGGGGCGTCGCGATGACAGCCCCGGAACCTACGCAATGGCGATAGCAGCCTCCGAAGATAGGAATTAACCTGGTCAGCTGTTCCTATGGGAAATGGAGTCCCATAGACGCTGATGATCCACAAACCGCTTCTTCCATCAACCACTAGAAACCATTTGTTGTACTCACAGACCAGATGGTCTTGTACCACATATTTTGTATTTTGCTTGGAATTCCCGTATCAAGTTGGTGCCTCATCAGCTAACAGTAATCCTGGGGCTGATGAGCACGGCGGCCATTTTCTGGAATTTAATATCCGGAAAACCGGTCGCCACAGACTTGGTATCAGAGCCAGGCTGACCATTGGCTAAAACCTATCTTAGCCAAGTCAATAAACTTAGGCAAACCAACCCACCAGACCATAACCGAATCCCAGCCAAGCTTCTCGTGCAAGATAGCCACACAGTGACCCCGACACTTTTGGCAATCGGTGCCCAACCTATCAACCCAACCTGTCTATCGCGCACCAGTGACCAGCACCCAAGGTGTCTTGTTCGCAAGCGTGCGAAGGAAGACTCTGTTCCCCTTTTTTCTATAAAAAGGGCACGTTAGTCCCAACCCAACCCAGCACAGCACAGCCTCTACCCCAAACCGAGCCACAATGCCTGGTCCCGTCGTGCACAACGAGACCACAGCAACCAACGTTGGAGGTTTTGTGACCATACTCGCAAACCTCACCCGCCGTGCCTACGCGTTAGAGGAGCCACCAGAATATGTTGTGTATTAAGGACCCATGAGCGGTGAGAGCCACACCAATTCTGGCCATCAGACACATTTACGGAGGGGTCTAGCGCCCGAGCGCCTTGCTGTGTTCACCGGAAGAACAACTTCCTTTGAGCCACGTGCCATCCAACTAGCTGCTCGAGAGGCTATAGTTCATCTCCGGCACTTGTCGCCCGAGTTAATCGTCAGCCGTTCCACTACTACCCCAGCGTGAAGGGTATGGTAGACCACCCCAAGTTGCCAACGGAGATCACGAGATGGACCTCGCATTGTCGCACCTAGTGCGCTATGTAGGTGCTTATGAGGAACTGCTCGATCAAGTCACCATTGATTTGATCGCAGCTCGTGGAGAGCTGGTTCGTCGAGCCCGGCGAGAGAAGAGAACGAGCCCAACGCCGACAACCCATCTTTGTTCGGACACCCGATCGAGACCACGAGGTCAGCCTCACCACGCCCAAGGTGCTTTGATGACCCCAGAAGTGCTTCGTCGCCTTTTGGGAGCACACTCCAACGAGGTTGTGGTCAACAATCCCCGCGACGGTCATCATCACTACCCCGAGCCTGCAGCCCCTCAACCCTCTCCAGCTAATTCCGACGGTGAGAACCGTGGAGAAGCCTCGACATCCGCAAGGCACGCCCGCTTGGATGTAAACGAGGTAGACTAAGTCACTCGAGTAGTGTCGAGTCCCAATGTATCCTCGCTTTGTAATCCCGTGATCACTTAAATTAACACCGCCTGTCGTCGTGCCTCTGTTTTAAATAGTAGCCTTGCATGGATGTATTAGTAGGCAGTGTGATCTTTCTATCCCAGGCACAACTACCAAAACCACCCCGACAAACCCCACATTGATACGTCACTTTGGTGAGATGTGTATCTGTGGCTTTGACCCCGACCCCCGGAGCCGAGCTGGCAAATTCATTGCCTTTCACCACGGTAAAATGACCCAGCTCCGGTGCTATAAAAAGGCCACTGCGTGACCTTGCCAAGCAACCCTCGCCTTGTGCACCCTCCTCACAACCATTTCTTGCCATGCCGAGCCCTAGTATTTATCTCGAGAACCCCGGATGCAACCCCTGTAGTTTTGTCAAGATATTGTGGGATTTTACCTGCAGTACCATGGGCGCTACCCAGCCACCCCAGTACGAGCTGTTCAAATCAAGATCACCCCTTCCACCTCGAGATACTGGGCAGCAGTGCACATCCCTCCTGTAAACCCAAACCAAGACCCAACGGAGGTCTCCTTCATAGGGAAATCTATGCCGACCCCACATATGGCCGTAGAAGCTGCGGCATACGAAGCGCTTGCTCACCTTCGATTCGCGGTACCCTATGCCAGCGAACGAGGGTATTATTATTTTCCGAGCCGTGCAGCACCCGGAGGAGTAACATCTTTTCCCGGTGGACGAATTGAGAGAGACCCAGTCCTGGCCAACCTCAGACAAGACGTCATCGCTCAAGAGCATTTAACCCAACGCAGAATGGGTTATCTCCAGTCTCATGATTTAAATCCTCAGATTGCCATCGGCAGATCACTGAGGCCCGACCAGGAGAGGCACATTCATCGTCTGGTCAATCCACTTTCCCCGATAGAAGAAGAGTGTATCCCGGTACCAGAGACGTTTTCTCAGGACCCCGTCCAGTTACCGTTTTCATTTTAGACGTCTCGGCCGTGTTCATTGCTGCAACATTTGTTTGTGTGTTGTAAATTATGCGTGGTACCCCGAGTTTTCGCGACTAGCAAATCATTTAGTTTCTGTTAATGTGAGTAGTTCTGTTGCGGTTTGACTTTAATGTATTACTGTGTTCTCTCGCGAGAAATCCTAGAGTGGGATTTCTTTTCCCTGATTGCTACATCATGCATCTTCTCACGACAAGGATTGTTTTTATTTCCAGCAGCACCACGGCAGCAGACTCACAACCACAACTACTCGAACACACACACACTGCTTGCAAATTTTTTGCAACGGTATTACATCTAACTGAGCACCTCCCGACTACAGTCAGCGCCCGACACACTCCACCTACTCCTCGTGATCACTACCACCGCAGAGAGCCAACACTCGAGCAGCAGCATCACGACGATCGTCGAGGATCATCGCGCACAGGAGCACGGAGAGCCCCAACACCGCTGCCATCCCTCCGCACAACAGGATCACGTACCAATCCGGCACCACCGCCGCCATTAGAGCCTCGCCTCGAGCTTCGGTAAACGGAGACAGAGGTGAAGGGAGGAGGAGGGGGAGCAAGGCCAGGTGTGAGGAAAAAAGAGAAGAACACCTCGGCCGTTTTATAGCTCGAGCTCGGTGTACGGTGGGCGAGGTCCACCAGCGCCGCTCGTCGCCCGATCGCCGGTGTTCGGAGGCGAATCCTCGGCAAAGGCCGACAGCAAGACTGCTCATGAGGTGAGTGCACGCTGCACCGGCAGCTAGCACGCCGCGCACTACCACGGTACGGCCTAGATGCCCTACGCGCTAGGCGTCGCCGGTGGAGAAAGCGCGGAAAAGCACGCGGGAGAGAGGAAGAAGAAGGAGCCGGAGGAAGAAGAAGAGGCCGACAAGGCCCGGGTCCACTGTCGACCAGAGAGAGAGCACTTGTGTTCTCAAAGCGACCAGCGTATTTCGAGATATATAATTTATTCTAAATTTATTTTCCAGCGTAGAAATCTCTCGTTTTTGCTCCTAGCCGTGGATTTTTCCACGCAGCACCAGTGTCCCCACACTGTATTTTGCACCACTTATTGCCCTCTCACTGTAGCCGTTTTTGTTTTGATAAAATTTTGCTAAAGAGATGACTCTTAGCAAATCTCGAGGACGAGATTTTTCTTAAGGGGGGTAGTGTTGTGACACCCCAAAAAAATTTAACCTTGTTTTGTTAATTAAAATCTTGCCAGGAAATTTAACTTTTCTTTTTCTTGGTTTTTCTTGATTTCAGAACCATTCTTTCCTTGGTTATCTTGGAGTTGTTCCCTAAGGTGAAAACCTTTCACTTACGATATTGGACTTGTTTACCCTCTCAAGAAAATCTTTTCTGTTATCAGAAGAATTAATTATATAATATTCTTCCTGATCTTTATCTTCTTGAGAAATGGTTTCCCATGGTTTTATGGTCCCATTTGTACTACAACCCTTTAGTAAATTCATTCAAAAATCCCACCATAATTTGGAGATGTCTTATGGAGTATTTGAACCACTTTTGTGCAAAAATATCTTCTGCCCATTAAATATTTTGAGCTCTACACCATATTTTCAAATCTGGTCCAGAGAGCATTTTTACACTACAACCTATTCAAATATTTCTTTAAAACTTCTACCAAAATTATGGGATATCAGTAGGAGCATGGTATTCCAATTTATGCAATCACCTAATGATGTTCTTTGGAAAATCTGAGTGAATCATCCTCTTTTCCATTCTGGTCCAACTTGAGGTTTTGTACAGCAACCACCTTTTTAGTTGCTCCTTGATCCTTGATTCCTTTTCCTACTAGTAGCCCTCCTTGCCAAACCCTTAAGTCCAGGAGAGTGGACCCATTGGATGATTCTAAGTACTTGCAACAATGCCATTTGCTTTCTGTCCAGAATTGGAGTTTTGCAAAACTTGCACTAACAAGTTTGTGCTTTGGACAAACTAACCTTACCACCCTCTCCTTCATCTAAAGAGACCCCACTCTGGAAGTCTTGGCCACTCCAAGGACTGCCTAGGAGCCTTTGGCATTTTGTCAAACACCTTATGGGCATGATCTGTTTTGACATAGTTTTTTGTTTACTCTGGGAACCTAATCCCCTGACCAGACCAGCTTGTCCAATGGTTTTGCCCTAGCCTATAGCACCACCCTGCTAACTTTCTTGTGGTTTGGTGCCCCCTAGCATGCCAAGGCATTTCGTCGAGCACGTCCCAGCGTGCTGGCGCGAGCAGAAAGCATCGCCAGACAGACGTGCTGCGTTCGAGCCGACGCGTCATACTGGTTTGCCACCGCCTGCGAGCCACGCCACTCGCTAACCTTCTCCCGCATCACGCCAAGCAGCCCCTGGCGCCTCTACAACACCGCCGTCAGAGTCTTTGGCGGCGCCGGCGTCTGCAGTAGCTGCCTCGGCCATGTCGATGCCGCCCAAGCCACCAAAGACTCTCCACCTGCCCCTGAACAAGCGAGCTCATCCACAAGCGTGTCCTCTAGCTCTCGTCGCCGCCACGTCGCCCAAGCTACAGTGGAGGCGGTTCACGACGAGCTTATCCCGGCCGCAGAACCGACCTCACAGCACTATAAAAGGAGGCCCCGAGCGCGTTGTGGAATAGACGGCCTCAAGATGCTCCCTAGCTCTCCCATGGCAGCCAATCGACCCGGGAGGTCTTCTTCCCGTCTCCGCAATCGCAGCCGCCGCCATCGCCTCGGCCATTCCGGGCGCCACCAGACCTCTCCTCTCCACTCTCTCCACCAGAAGCTCTCTATTCCTCCCGTGAACCTTTCCCCCTACTCGATTTTGATCGGGAACCACTGCAGCCCCAAAACCACTTTGCCCGACGGCCACCGTCCGCCACGAAGCTCGCCATCGGCAGCTCCGTCCAACCCTGAGGCCAAAACGACCACCGGAGTGACCTCTTGATCCTCGAGCTCAAGAGATGGCCTCCGTTCTCCGAACGGCACCGCTATTCGCCAATGAGCCTCACGGAGCTCCGCCTGCTTCGGCCGAGGAGGCGACACACGCTGGGTGGACTGGTCAAACCCGATGGGCCAGCGGGTCCACTGTCAGTGACCCAGTGCCAATCCACGCTGGATAAATGGAGGCGTATTTCCCTAATACGCTTTCGACGTGTACGTGTTTAGTCGAATCATTTTCTTTTTCTGTTTTAATTTAAATAACAGATTTTGATCAAAACTTTGAAGGGCTATAACTTTTTAAATACAACTCCAAATGAGTTGATTCTTTTTCCTACCTCTCTCAAATATTGTCTAGTTTATTTTAAGATTTATTTCAAAAAAATTCAGACAACTTTTTGGTTCTGTTTTGAAATTATTTATTGATTCAAATTTATTTAAAATAGGACCTTGGAGAGAGGGAAGAAAACTTCCAAAAGTTTTGGAGAGCACCTCACCCCTCCATAACTTGAAGGCAAGCATTCTGAACCCGGCATAATATTTTGGTGTGTTCGTTGGCACGTTTATAACACCACCTCATTTCGAAGAGCTCATTATTTCATGTGATATGATCATTTGCATGGATGCATTTTAGTGATATCTGTGTTGTTGGAAATGAATATACTTGTGATGGTAGCCATTCTCATGTGCCTTGCATGCATGCCGGAAAGGAATCCGGGAAAGCCTCTGCCTTGGGTAGGCGTGAGCTTGTCGCCGGTCCCCGTCGGGACGGTTATGTTCGGTATGACATGGTAAGGTATAGTGAGTGGTGGCTTTGTTGGTTGAAATATTTTTTTTGATATATGTCATGCAGGGAATTTATAAACCTCCTGAGTCGACCGTAGATCAAGTCTTGTTCCAGTAAACCCCCCCCCCATACTTGTTTTCGTACTACCACTTATCTCTACAACAAGTAGGGTACGGTTCAGTCAGTCGTCAACCCCTGTCTAGCACACACCGTACAGAGAGGCCATGGAGGAAGATATCGGTTGAAGCCGATAGGCATACCACCTGGTCCGGGGGCATGGGTGTTTCCGGTTGAGACCGAGTGGGGAGGCCACCCCTTAGAGCGCGCGATATAAATTTGATCCCATGCTACGCGAGGTTGTAGCCTCCCCACTTAGAGTTTTGCTTGACAGGTGTCATGGGTGATTCCATACACGGTAAGTTAAGCCGGTGTGCAAGTTAGGTGTGTTTTCAACTAAAAGGTCAGAGACGGAATTAGTCCCGATGGACTAAAGGAATCCGTTGCTCGTGGGTAAAGGGTACACCCTCTGCAGAGTTTAAACCTATTCGAATAGCAGTGTCCTCGGTTAAGGATCTCAGTCTGGGATGGGTCAGGTGTCGGTCTTAGTGTCGGTCTTCGGAGGAAAAACTATTAAACCCCGGGCAATGAATCGTGGCTTGTGACTTATGATGATTATCATTATTATTTCTGTTATGGACTAACCCTATGATCATTATTTCTATTGTGGACTAACCGTTATATTATTTGAATTATTGAGTATCCCTGGGATGGTTCTACCTCCTGGATATTCACTGTGCTTATTTATTTTAAAGCCCTTTATGTGGTGTCGCTAAGACGCCCGACTGTGGCATTCTTTTTTAAAGCCCTCTATGTGGTGTCGCTAAGACGCCCGACTGTGGCATTCTTTTTAAAGCCCTCTATGTGGTGTCGCTAAGACGCCCGACTGTGGCATTCCTTTTAAAGCCCTTTATGTGGTATCGCTAAGACGCCCGACTGTGGCATTCTTTTTAAAGCCCTTTATGTGGTGTCGCTAAGACGCCCGACTGTGGCATTCTTTTTAAAGCCCTTTATGTGGTGTCGCTAAGACGCCTGACTGTGGCATTCTTTTTTAAAGCCCTTTATGTGGTGTCGCTAAGACGCCTGACTGTGGCATTCTTTTTTAAAGCCCTTTATGTGGTGTCGCTAAGACGCCCGACTGTGGCATTCTTTTTAAAGCCCTTTATGTGGTGTCGCTCAGACGCCAGACTGAGGCATGCTTGTTATTGACCATCAATTATCAATTCGAGACGTTGCTTCAGACATCCGAATGGTGCATTATATTCCTGTTCCGTCATTACATATTCATTGTTGCATTTTAATAATCTGTTTGCATGCATCAGAGATTTTTCTTTATGACTGACAATGTGTTCTTAGAGCATTCCAGTGCGTGCTTGTCACCTATAATATACCTGTGTTCATAATGTTTGTGAGTACATTCAAACTACTCACTGGCTTGTCCCTGGCTATTGTCTTGGCCAGATTTCTTGCTTGGAGAGGGGCGTCGCGATGACAGCCCCGGAACCTACGCAATGGCGATAGCAGCCTCGCGAAGATAGGAATTAACCTGGTCAGCTGTTCCCGTGGGAAATGGAGTCCCATAGACACTGATGATCCACAAACCGCTTCCGCCATCAACCACTAGAAACCATTTGTTGTACTCACAGACCAGATGGTCTTGTACCACATATTTTGTATTTTGCTTGGAATTCCCATATCAAGTTGGTACCTCATCAGCTAACAGTAATCCTGGGGCTTATGAGCACGACGACCATTTTCTGGAATTTAATACCCGGAAAAACCGGTCGCCACATGCTCCCACTCACTTTCTTGTAAATACAGGCTTCACCGCAAGTCTGTATAAAACTATATGCTTTGATCAACTCATCAAAGCGTATATTCCAACTCTGAGATGCTTGCACCAGTCCATAGATGGATCGCTGGAGCTAGCACATTTTGTTAGCACCTTTAGGATCGACAAAACCTTCTGGTTGTATCATATACAACTCTTTTTTAAGAAATCCATTAAGGAATGCAGTTTTGTTTATCCATTTGCCGATTTCATAAAATGCGGCAATTGCTAACATGATTCGGACAGACTTAAGCATAGATACGAGTGAGAAACTCTCATCGTAGTCAACACCTTTGAACTTGTCGAAAACCTTTTGCGACAATTCTAGCTTTATAGATAGTAACACTGCTATCAGCGTCCGTCTTCCTCTTGAAGATCCATTTATTTTCTATGGCTTGCCGATCATCGGGCAAGTCAATCAAAGTCCACACTTTGTTCTCGTACATGGATCCTATCTCAGATTTCATGGCCTCAAACCATTTCGCGGAATCTGGGCTCATCATTGCTTCCTCATAGTTTGTAGGTTCGTCATGGTCAAGTAACATGACCTCCAGAACAGGATTACCGTACCACCACTGCAGTGCGGATCTCACTCTGGTTTACCTACGAGGTTCGGTAGTAACTTGATCTGAAGTTACATGATCATCATCATTATCTTCCTCACTAATTGGTGTTGGAGTCACAGGAACAGATTTATGTGATGAACTACTTTCCAATAAGGGAGCAGGTACAGTTACCTCATCAAGTTCTACTTTCCTACTCACTTCTTTCGAGAGAAACTCCTTCTCTAGAAAGGATCCATTCTTAGCAACGAATATCTTGCCTTCAGATCTGTGATAGAAGGTGTACCCAACTGTCTCCTCTGGGTATCCTATGAAGACACATTTCTACGATTCGGGTTTGAGCTTATCAGGATGATTTTTTTTCTTATAAGCATCGCAACCCCAAACTTTAAGAAACGACAACTTTGGTTTCTTGCCAAACCACAGTTCATACAGTGTCGTATCAACGGATTTAGATGGTGCCCAATTTAATGTGAATGCAGCTGTCTCTAATGCATAACCCCAAAACGATAGTGGTAAATCAGTAAGAGACATCATAGATCGCACCATATCAAATAAAGTGCGGTTACGATGTTCGGACACACCATTACGATGTGGTGTTCCAGGTGGCATGAGTTTGTGAAACTATTCCATATTGTTTTAATTGAAGACCAAACTCGTAACTCAAATATTCGTCTCCGCGATCAGATCATAGAAACCTTATTTTCTTGTCATGATGATTTTTCACTTCACTTTGAAATTCTTTGAACTTTTCAAATGTTTCAGACTTATGTTTCACCAAGTAGACATACCCATATCTACTCAAATCATCTGTGAAGGTCAAAAAATAATGATACCCACCGCGAGCCTCAAGACTCATCGGACCGCATACATCAGTATGTATTATTTCCAATAAGTCAGTTGCTTGCTCCATTGTTCTGAAGAACGGAGTCTTAGTCATCTTGCCCATGAGGCATGGTTTGCAAGCATCAAGTGATTCACAATCAAGTGATTCCAAAATCCCATCAGCATGGAGTTTCTTCATGCGCTTTACACCAATATGACCTAAACGGCAGTGCCACAAATAAGTTGCACTATCATTATTACCTTTGCATCTTTTTGGCTTCAATATTATGAATATGTGTATCACTATGATCGAGATCCAACAAACCATTTTCGTTGGTGTGTATGACCATACAAGGTTTTATTCATGTAAACAGAACAACAATTGTTCTCTAACTTAAATGAATAACCGTATTGCAATAAACATGATCAAATCATATTCATGCTCAACGCAAACACCAAATAACACTTATTTAGGTTCAACACTAATCCCGAAAGTATAGAGAGTCTGCGATGATGATCATATCAATCTTGGAACCACTTCCAACACACATCGTCACTTCACCCTTTAACTAGTCTCTGCTTATTCTCGCAACTCCTGCTTTGAAGTTACTAATCATAGCAACTGAACTAGTATCAAATACTTAGGGATTGCTATAAACACTAGTAAAGTACACATCAATAACATGTATATCAAATATGCCTTTGTTCATTTTGCCATCCTTCTTATCCGCCAAATACTTGGGGGCGCCCGCTTCAAAGGACTGGGCCTTTGCAAGAGAAGCACTCGGCCTCGTGCTTAGGTCCAGACTTGGGCTTCTTCACTTGAGAAGCAACTCGCTTGCCGTTCTTCTTGAAGTTTCCCTTCTTCCCTTTGCCCTTTTCTTGAAACTAGTGGTCTTGTCAACCATCAACACTTGATGTTTTTCTTGATTTCTACCTTCGTCGACTTCAGCATCACGAAGAGCTTGGGAATTGTTTCCGTTATCCCTTGCATATTATAGTTCATCACGAAGTTCTAGTAACTTGGTGATAGTGACTAGAGAACTCTGTCAATCACTATCTTATCTGGAAGATTAATTCCCACTTGATTCAAGTGATTGTAGTACTCAGACATTCTGAGCACATGCTCACTAGCTGAGCAATTCTCCTCCATCTTGTAGGCAAAATATTGTCAGAGGTCAAATACCTCTCAACACGGGCATGAGTATGAAATACCAATTTCAACTCTTGGAACATCTTATATGTTCCGTATGCTTCAAAACATTTTTGAAGTCCCGGTTCTAAGCCGTAAAGCATGGTGCACTAAACTATCAAGTAGTCATCATACCGAAGCTTTTGTCAAACGCTCATAACGTCAAAGATCTCGCTCCTGCAATAGGTCTTTAACCTAGCGGTGCATCAAGGACATAATTCTTTTGTGCAGCAATGAGGATAATCCTCAGATCACGGATCCAATCCGCATCATTGCTACTAACATCTTTCAACTCAGTTTTCTCTAGGAACATATCAAAATAAAATAGGGGAGCTAAACGCGAGCTATTGATCTACAACATAGATATGCTAATACTACCAGGACTAAGTTCATGATAAATTTAAGTTCAATTAATAGTTTTACTTAAGAACTCCCACTTAGATAGACATCCCTCTAATCTTCTAAGTGATCACGTGATCCATATCAACTAAACCATGTCCGATCATCACGTGAGATGGAGTAGTTTCAATGGTGAACATCACTATGTTGATCATATCTACTATATGATTCACGCCGACCTTTCGGTCTCAAAGGTTCCGAGGCCATATCTGTTATATGCTAGGCTCGTCAAGTTTAACCTGAGTATTCCGCGTGTGCAACTATTTTGCACCCGTTGTATTTGAACGTAGAACCTATCACACCCGATCATCACGTGGTGTCTCAGCACGAAGAACTTTCGCAACGGTGCATACCCAGGGAGAAAACTTATACCTTGATAATTTAGTGAGAGATCATCTTATAATGCTACCGTCAATCAAAGCAAGATAAGATGCATAAAAGATAAACATCACATGCAATCAATATAAGTGATATTATATGGCCATCATCATCTTGTGCTTGTGATCTCCATCTCCGAAGCACCGTCATGATCACCATCGTCACCGGCCCGACACCTTGATCTTCATCGTAGCATCGTTGTCGTCTCGCCAATCTTATGCTTCTACGACTATCGCTACCGCTTAGTGATAAAGTAAAGCATCTCAAGGAGATTGCATTGCATACAATAAAGCGACAACCATATGGCTCCTGCCAGTTGCCGGTAACTCGGTTACAAAACATGATCATCTCATACAATAAAATATAGCATCATGCCTTGACCATATCACATCACAACATGCCCTGCAAAAACAAGTTAGACGTCCTCTACTTTGTTGTTGCAAGTTTTACGTGGCTGCTACGGGCTGAGCAAGAACCGTTCTTACCTACGCATCAAAACCACAACGATAGTTTGTCAAGTTGGTTCTGTTTTAACCTTCGCAAGGACCGGGCATAGCCACACTCAGTTCAACTAAAGTTGGAGAAACTGACACCCGCTAGTCACCTGTGTGCTTAGCACGGCGGTAAAACCAGTCTCGCCGTAAGCGTCACGCGTAATGTCGGTCCGGGCTGCTTCATCCAACAATACCGCCGAACCAAAGTGTGACATGCTGGTAAGCAGTATGACTTGTATCGCCCACAACTCACTTGTGTTCTACTCGTGCATATAACATCAATGCATAAAACCTGGCTCGGATGCCACTGTTGGGGAACGTAGTAATTTCAAAAAAAAATCCTACGCACACGCCAAATCATGGTGATGCATAGCAACGAGAGGGGAGAGTGTTGTCTACGTACCCTCGTAGACCGTAAGAGGAAGCGTTAGCACAACGCGGTTGATGTAGTCGTACGTCTTCACGATTCGACCGGTCAAGTACCGAACGCACGACACTTCTGAGTTCAGCACACGTTCAGCTCGATGACGTCCCTCGAACTCCGATCCAGCCGAGCTTTGAGGGAGAGTTCCGTCAGCACGATGGCGTGGTGACGACGATGATGTTCTACCGACGCAGGGCTTCGCCTAAGCACCGCTACGATATTATCGAGGTGGACTATGGTGGAGAGGGGCACCGCACACGGCTAAAAGATCCAAGAGATCAATTGTTGTGTCTACATGGGGTGCCCCCCTTCCCCGTATATAAAGGAGTGGAGGAGGGGGAGGGCCGGTCCTCTCTGTGGCGCGCCCTAGGAGGAGTCCTACTCCCACCAGGAGTAGGATTCCCACCCCCCCCCCCCCCCTTCCAAGTAGTAGGAGTAGGAGTCAATGAAAGGGGAGAGAGAAGAGAAGGAAGGAGGGGCGAGCCTCCCCTAGTCCACCCGGACTAGGCCTCGGGGCGCCCAGCCTCCTCTCTCTTTCCCTAAAGCCCAATAAGGCCCATATACTCCCCGGCGAATTCCCGTAACTCTCCGGTACTCCGAAAAATACCCGAATCACTCGGAACCTTTCCGATGTCCGAATATAGTCGTCCAATATATCGATCTTTACGTCTCAACCATTTCGAGACTACTCGTCATGTCCCCGATCTCATCTGGGACTCCGAACTACCTTCGGTACATCAAAACACATAAACTCATAATATAACCGTCATCGAACTTTAAGCGTGCGGACCCTATGGGTTCGAGAACTATGTAGACATGACCGAGACACGTCACCGGTCAATAACCAACAGCGGAACCTGTATGCTCATATTGGCTCCCACATATTCTATGAAGATCTTTATCGGTCAGACCGCATAACAACATACGTTGTTCCCTTTGTCATCGGTATGTTACTTGCCCGAGATTCGATCGGCGGTATCTCAATACCTAGTTCAATCTCGCTATCGCAAGTCTCTTTACTCGCTCGTAATACATCATCCGCAACTAACTCATTAGTTGCAATGCTTGCAAGGCTTATAGTGATGTGCATTACCGAAAGTGGGGCCCAGAGATACCTCTCCGACAATCGGAGTGACAAATCCTAATCTCAAAATACGCCAACCCAACAAGTACCTTCTGAGACACCAGAGAGCACCTTTATAATTACCCAGTTACGTTGTGACGTTTGGTAGCACACAAAGTGTTCCTCCGGTAAATGGGAGTTGCGTAATCTCATAGTCATAGGAACATGTATAAGTCATGAAGAAAGCAATAGCAACATACTAAACGATCAAGTGCTAAGCTAACGGAATGGGTCAAGTCAATCACATCATTCTCCTAATGATGTGATCCCGTTAATCAAATGACAACTCATGTCTATGGCTAGGAAACTCAACCATCTTTGATTAACGAGCTAGTCAAGTAGAGGCATACTAGTGACACTATGTTTGTCTATGTATTCACACATGTATCAAGTTTCCGGTTAATACAATTCTAGCATGAATAATAAACATTTATCATGAAATAAGGAAATAAATAATAACTTTATTATTGCCTCTAGGGCATATTTCCTTCAGCTATTAGCTAGAGTAGCTCCGTACAGAGCATTGTAGACATAGAAATTTGCAAAATACTTACGGATCTAAATATGTCAGACCCGTTGACTAAGCTTCTCTCACAAGCAAAACATGATCACACCTTAGTACTCTTTGGGTGTTTAATCACATAGCGATGTGAACTAGATTATTGACTCTAGTAAACCCTTTGGGTGTTGGCCACATGGTGATGTGAACTACTGGTGTTAAATCACATGGCGATGTGAACTTGATTATTGACTCTAGTGCAAGTGGGAGACTGAAGGAAATATGCCCTAGAGGCAATAATAAAGTTATTATTTATTTCCTTATATCATGATAAATGTTTATTATTCATGCTAGAATTGTATTAACCAAAAACATAATACATGTGTGAATACATAGACAAACAGAGTGTCACTAGTATGCCTCTACTTGACTAGCTCGTTGATCAAAGATGGTTATGTTTCCTAGCCATAGACATGAGTTCTCATTTGATTAACGGGATCACATCATTAGGAGAATGATGTGATTGACTTGACCCATTCCGTTAGCTTAGCACACGATCGCTTAGTATTCTCGCTATTGCTTTCTTCATGAGTTATACATGTTCCTATGACTATGAGATTATGCAACTCCGTTTACCGGAGGAACACTTTGTGTGCTACCAAACGTCACAACGTAACTAGATGATTATAAAGGTGCTCTGTGTGTCTCCGAAGGTACTTGTTGGGTTGGCGATTTCGAGATTAGGATTTGTCACTCCGATTGACGGAGAGGTATCTCGGGCCCTCTCGGTAATGCACATCACTTAAGCCTTGCAAGCATTGCAACTAATGAGTTAGTTATGGATGATGTATTACTTAAACGAGTAAAGAGACTTGCGGTAACGAGATTGAACTAGGTATTGAGATACCGACGATCGAATCTCAAGAAGTAACATACCGATGGCAAAGGAACAACGTATGTTGTTATGCGGTCCGACAGATAAAGATCTTCAGAGAATATGTAGGAGCCAATATGAGCATCCGTGTTCCGCTTATTGGTTATTGACCGGAGACGTGTCTCGGTCATGTCTACATAGTTCTCAAACCCGTAGGATCCGCACGCTTAACGTTTCGATGACAGTTATATTATGAGTTTATATGTTTTGATGTACCGAAGGTTGTTTGGAGTCCCGGATTTTATCACGGACATGACGAGGAGTCTCGATATGGTCGAGACATGAAGATTGATATATTGGAAGCCTATGTTTGGATATCGGAATTGTTCCGAGTGAAATCGGGATTTTACCGGAGTACCGAAGGGGTTACCGGAACCCACCGGGGGTTAATGGGCCTTAATGGGCCTTTTCAGAGAAGAGGAGAGGCGGCCAGGGCTGAGCCGTGCACCCCTCCCCCCTTAGTCCGAATAGGACAGGGAGAGGGGGGGGGCGGCGCCCCCTTCCTTCCTCTCTCCCTCCTCTTCCCCCCCCCCCCAAGTCCTAATCCAACTAGGAAAGGGGGGAGTAGGACTCCTCCTGGCGCGCCCCCTCTAGGCCGGCCGCACCTCCCCCCTTGCTCCTTTATATACGGGGGCAGGGGGCGCCCTAGAGAGAACAATTGATCGTTTGATCTTTTAGCTGTCAGTGCCCCCTCCACCATAGTCCACCTCGATAATCAGTGGCGGTGCTTAGGCTAAGCCACTGCAGTAGAACATCATCATCGTCACCACGCCGTCAGGCCGATTTAAACTCTCCCTCAACACTCGACTGGATCGGAGTTCGAGGGATGTCATCGGGCTGAACGTGTGCTGAACTCGGAGGTGTTGTGCGTTCGGTACTTGATCGGTCGGATCGTGAAGACGTACGACTACATCAACCGCGTTGTGCTAACGCTTCCGCTTTCGGTCTATGAGGGTACGTGGACAACACTCTCCCCTCTCGTTGCTATGCATCACCATGATCTTGCATATGTGTAGGAATTTTTTTGAAATTACTACGTTTCCCAACATTATGGGCCAAGGGGAGGGGGCACACCAGCCCACTAGGGGGCTGTGCGCCCCTCCCACCCCCTCTCACGTAACCTAGAGAGGTGGGGGCGCCTCCCCTAGGGCAGCCGCCCCTCCCGGCTTGGGTGGCAAGTTTCCTAGGGGTGGGGGCGCCCAAACCCATCTAGGGTTTCCCCTGTGGCCGCCGCCCCTCCCCTAGGGAACCCTAGGGCGCCTCCTCCACCCCCTTCCCCCTATATATAGTGAGGGAGAGAGAGGGCAGCCGCACCCCTTCCCTGGCGCAGCCCTCTCCTCCTCCAACTCCTCCTCCTCCGTAGTGCTTAGCCAAGCTCTGCCGGAGAACCACGAGTTCCATCGCCACCATGCCGTCGTGCTGCTGGAGTTCTTCCTCAACTTCTCCTCTCCCCTTGTTGGATCAAGAAGGAGGAGACGTCCCCGGGCTGTACGTGTGTTGAACGCGGAGGCGCCGTCCATTCGGTGCTTGGTTCGGATCATCTGTAATTTGAATCGCCGTGAGTACGACTCCATCAGCCGCGTTCTTGTAACGCTTCCGCTTAGCGATCTTCAAGGGTATGAAGATGCACTCCTTCTCTCTCGTTGCTAGCATCTCCTAGATTGATCTTGGTGACATGTAGGAAAATTTTGAATTATTATTACGTTCCCCAACACGCCGTACAGGCATTGCCGGACTTTCACAACTAGCACGGACGCGCCCACTCGCCTTTTACGAAGGCACCGTCCACCTAGGACCCGTCCGTAACCAGCTACACTCTGCCCCCGTCAACGACGTCCATGGCGGACACCACACCCAGTAGGTGCTCGATCAAATGCCATTGAGATTATTTTCGAACGTCGTGTCATTTTTTAGAGTACAAATGATGGCAGGGTACTCAACCATGGAGGATGAGTTGTTGTGCAATGTGTGGTTAGCTGTATCCAAGGATTTCGTCGGCACGAGCAGAAGGGGGCTCCTCTAGGAACACGTGCATGATTTGTTTCTCGTGCGAAAGCACGTTGCGTCCTACGACATGCACGTCATCCATAATAGCAATGTGAAGTTGTTATCGTATCGATGGTACGCCATCTAGACCACCATCACCAAGTTTTATGGTGCGGTTGTTCGGCTCGAGGCAAGATGGCCATTGCGCGCAACAACCGAGGAGATCATAAGTTTTGCTTCTTCTTGCTCAACTTGTTGATTGAATCATTCATTCACTCATTGTTGCTCTACACATTGTGTAGCTCGTACACGCTGCCGTGATGTATCACAGGACAAAGGGACGACCATTTACGTACATATACTTTTGGATGAAGGTGAAGGGGCAGTATGTACGGGACGACATGATCGGTTAATGAAAAACTTGTTGAACGTCCAATTAATCTCGTTGAATTTGAACTATTTCTTTTTTCATTTAAACTATTTTTTTTTGAATTTGAACTATTGTTGTACTAGACTTATTTTCATATTATGTATGAATGATTTGTGTTATTTTCTATCTGAGCTTTAATGAATTCGGTGGGGTTTGATGAACTTTAGCCGGTTTGTTGAAACCTGGCTTGAAATGTATGTGGATAGCGTTGGATGGCTGGTTCTCGTATCCACATCCGTAGACTGACCCTTCCTGTCTGCGGAAGAAAATTTGCGGATCAACGTTGAAGAAGCATTTACATACAAATAGTGCAAGGTGTTCTCTCCCTGCTCGTCATGCTGTCCGGCGGCTGTGCGACCATACATACGTCTCTTCTATCTAAAAAGAATGCAGTGCTTCCGTTTTAACCTTTTCACCGGGTTTTTTCGTCCTTCGATTCGGCCCCTCTACTAACCAACCAAGAAAACAGATGAGTTGAAACACACACACACGCACGTCCTCCTCGAACGACTTCCACGTCTCTCTAGGATTACGAGATGCCAGCCACCGCCTTGGTCCAAACGAGTATCCCTCTAGTGTCAAAAAAGTTTTATATTATGAGAGAAGTATAAGTTTTATATTATGAGACGAAGCGGAAGTACCTATCTGAGCTCGAGCTCAGATGAGCTCTTTATCCACATCGTCAGTTCCCATGAAGATTCGTGCCAACCACTGTCTGGGTCTCTGTATAGCGTCCCGTATTTCTCTTTTTCGTCGCGCACTGGCCCATCATTGTCGGCTCTGTATGTCACGGACTCCCGCTAGAGCCCTGCCCGCCCAGACGGCATCTTACGGAATAGGCCACGGCTCAGCTGCATCATTTTGTCCTTGTACTGCGGCAGAATCCCGTCCCCTCTCACCTGGAAAAAAACACGTATGCATCAAGGGCATCTTTGGTCCACCATTTGGCTAAAAGTTATCTGTTTCACACGGATAAAGCCCAGCACCTGCTGATCGAAAATCCATATTCATCAAATACAAACTAATCAATTAACCCCTACACAGTTCAGCATTGCTCATCCTACGAGTATAGGATCGACCCAACATATAAAAGTCTAATGGCATACCGCAAAATGCCAATGTCAGGCAACCTCCTTGGAGGTCGTTTAAGAAACAAAATCGCATAAACATATTTTAAAGTTAACAAAAAATTCAGAATAAAATCATACATGTTTACATGGATGTATCCTACATGTGTGTAAATTTTGAAGATGAAATATATTATGGTGAGAGGTACACAAAAAGACAAATCGTGATTTTCAAGCTGATGAACAGTGCAAACACTGTTCACTATTAGAAATGCAGGATTTTCTCTTTTTTATGTAGCTCTCGCCATAATGTATTTCAGTGTCAGATTTTATACACATGTAGAATACATCCATATGAATGTGTAGATTTTTTTCACAAATTTTTAAAACTCCAAAATGTAATTTATCAAAATTTTCAATATATCCACCTACATGGAGGTCGCCCGCCAAAAGCTCGCGTCCAAAGGCATACACCTTTTTCAACACATGGCCACAAAGGAGTCCCATGTGAGCAAACCGTCCGCACTCGCAGTCAAACTCTTCACCTCCATCTCTGCACCACTTCTCCGTTCGCTCGGCCTTCAAATGTATTGCGACGTAATTCTTGTGCCTCTCGATCTCTAGCACTTCTCGATCCCGCACTCATACAAGATATGGCCAAACTGTTTTAGCATGGCCCTTGTGTATATCTTGCTTGCATGTCGTTGTATAGCCAGATTAACCTCATCAGCAGTCTCCCCTGTATATGAACATAGCAGCCGATGTAACAAAGTTATGTACCAAATAATATCTACTTCAGGACGAAGCATCAAAAACCACATGCAGTAAAAGAGAGATAAGCACATAAGCACCACTTACAATTCTTGTCATCTTAGCACATAACACACCTTTGAAATATGACTTTGCCCCTTGTGTCCACTCTCAAAGAGCCGAGTGATGTATGGATGTGTCCAGAGTCTGTATTTCTCGAGCACCAGATGCCACCCTTCCTCGATTTCATCCACGGTCAACACATGATTCACAACGTTGTGGAATTCTGCTCTAAATTCAAAAAAGCATTGGTCATTAAACAATCCCAACATTTTACCTCCACAACATCTACTCCAACAAAGTTAAGAATTCAAGATGCACCTGTCAGAACAGTCCTTGATGCCACGCCTCCCATCATCCGTAAAAATTCTGCAAATACCCACTCGAAGCTTGCCTGTGTCTAATCACGCACCAATACACCAGAAAAGATCATGCGCTGGAAATGATTGTTCACTCCTACGGAAAGCACAAATGGCATGTCATACAGATTAGTACAATAGGTGGTGCCAAATGTCACTACATCTCCAAACAATGAATACTGACGCCTGCTGCTCCTGTTTGCCCACATTAAGTTTTTTATTCTACTCGCTTGGACACAATATATGGAACGTGGATCCTTAGATCACAATTATGCAAACACCTCCATGGTTTTCCGTACATCGTCATCAGCTTGTTCTTTGCTTATTATCTTTCCGCACAGGCTCTTAAGCGACCACTTAGTGAATGGCACATTCTCCACCAATCCAAAAAAGCTCCCGATAATACGGTACATATTTGCAAGGTTCATGTTGTTCTGCCTTGGCTATTTTATCAAGTATTGGCCATACACATCTATATAAGTGTGTGATGGCCAGTGTATTGTCTCACAAAAATTATGGGACAACGAGCGGTTGTTCCGTTCTCTATGCTCAGCAATGTACCACCGGTTGTGCTAAGAAGCCTTGTAAGCGCAGGGCACTCGTACCTTCAAGATCTCGTGTTCTCCGCTCCAGCTTTACCCTGCCACAAATCCACAAAACATCAAATATTGCTAGATTTGTATATCTACTGGTTACCAAATCCAGAACACAACTCTGGAAACTTATTGACATCCCTTGAAAAGGGATTATTTATCCACACCGATCCTCACCCTGATGAAATTACTATGATCAATAACATCCTCATTTCCTTCAAAAAAATGCTAACGTCCTGTCAATGACACTGCACATTCCTACTATTGTAATGCAAACTCCTTGAGAGTGCTGTGTATTTCAGTGCAGGACTCGACAGCCACATTTTACAGTTGTACTAACATGTTTCAAAAAACCATCTACTTCCACATGTAAGATTATTATACTTATATTTCTGAAAAACTATAAAAATCTCATGTCTCTAATGATTACGTATATAGTCAGCACATCATATTTCCACTAGATGCAACTTTGTGGCTGACACCACAAGCCTGTACTACTCAGAACATGCAAGAACTGAATACATTTGCAACAACCAGCCCAATTGAGTCCTTTTTTTTTAACCAAGTCCGAACTAACCCTGTATTTCTAACCACAAAGAACAAAATCAAAGGCATGAGGCTGCACTCATGTGATCATGTATACTGGCCCCAGTGTTCAATTATTCGGATAAGCAGTCAGAGAGCCATGAAATTCAGATAGTACATCTATTGCAAAAACCAGCCCAAATGAATCTGTTTTTAAAATTAAGAAGTCTATGTGTCTAACCACAGAGAACGAAATCACTGCCACGAGTCTGCAACTCTGCATTCAAGTCTAGTGGTGCCAATAACCAATTATTCAGGTCAGCAGATAAAAGAGTCATGAAATTCAGGTAGTACAACAAGAAAAACAATAAAGCACTAACTTATCCAATCGAGGAACAAACCATTTTGACCATTGATGCTTGTGGCGAGCTCTCAAGTCTCTGCTCAGGATTTAAATCTACTGCACAGATTTGACCGCCCGTGCTCATGGCAGGCTGACAAATCGATTGGGCTTTGACCGTCACTCCTCCACCGCGAAGACTTTGCTCGTCGCGGCCTTCGGCGGCGGATCCGTTGAGATTACACTCTCTCCCACCTCCTCCAGCAGGGGGAATCTGGTTGGGCATGAGCACGCTGAGAAAGAGAATGGAGCCGTACGGAACCTTGGGGGATGCAATCTCCTACTACCTGAAGGAGAGTCGACCTGACCGCCACATCCTGCTCCTCTAGCATACCGGCTCCCGTCGGCGCCATCCGCACAGGGCCGTCACCAAGCTCTCTCCTACTTCCTCAAGGATACTGGATCTGATTCAAGTCAAAACCAAATCTAAGACACCAAAGCCATGCGGGTAAGATTTGCGACAAAACCGCCAGGCAAGCAGAGATCTACGTACCTGCCCATTGGCTGCATCGGAAACTCCATGCTGGATCACCGCCACCGCCCCTTCTCTCTCCGCCGGAGACCCCTGTTTCCAAACGAGCACCGCTCTAGGCAGAGAACACTCTGGATCCTGCGTTCAATTTTTCTGCCTGTTCCCACATGACGGAAAAGCAAACTTCCAGGGCCACGGATCAGACGGGGACGCGCGATTCTGATCCGCCAACCTGCGCGTTAACTCTGGCCCACCACCCAACCTGCGGCGTACGTATTTGTGTACAGTGTCCATTTTTCTAGCGACCCTCCAACACCCATGTAAACAAATGGGCTCAGATCAGATCGCTATTGAACGATCCAGGATAACGAGCTCATTTGAGCTCGGGACCAATTACTCCACGTCCGAGACGAAGGAAGTATTTTTGAATGTCAGATGCCCCACATCACATGACTCTGCCCGGTGCCGCGTGGCCTCCCCGTCCGTGCTTCCGGTGAAGCGCCCTAACGCATAGCGTGAATTTGGCAATCATCATGGATGAAGACTTCAAACTGCGGAAATAGAAGGTTGCAGCGGCCAGGGTAAGAAGACGGTGTTGCAGCCAGGGTTGGACAGAAGCGCCGCATTGATCAGCTGCCCTCCCCTCCGACGCCACGAACAGCTGCCGTCTCTCATCCTTTATACTGAAAAAGGCTTCCGCTCCGTTTTATATATAAAGTAAAGATCAACATCACCAAATACAAATGTACGTCACCATAACACACGCACACACCCAAGGCAGGATACATAGGTGCTGAGCGCGGCAACACCACCCCTAACACTAACGTGAAGAGACCGAAACCGCATACGACGAACCGTGGGCTCCCAGATGACGCCTTCAGGAAGGATACGACACCCGAGCGCTGCCACCTCCTGATCCAAGGATCAGAGGGGAGAGCCGCACGAAGGGTAGTGAGAGCCGCGACGACGCCTTCAAGAAGGGAACTTTCGCCGCCGCCGGTCCCTTCAAAGAAAGAACAGGTTTTCACCCCGGACAACAACCACCACCGATCGCCACACCCCGGCTACCACGCCGCCCACACGGCTATGGCCACCGGGCAGCACCCAGCCACGGGCTCGGCCCAAGAGCACCGCACAACCACCACCCCCAGGGCCGCCGCCCCGGCATCCAAGACCTAGACACCACCACTCTCGAGATCCGCCACTACCCCAACCAAAGAGACGAGCGGAAAGATCCTGCCTTTCCCACTCCTGGACATCCCCCAGCGCCGAGACACAATAGGCCGGCCAAAACATGCCTCCATCGACTCGTCCTGCCGCACCGGGCGCGAGACGAGCTCGGTCCTGCGGCACCATGTGTGAGACGAGGTCGGTCCTGCTGCACCGTGCGCGAGACGAGCTCGGTCCTACACCGTGCGCGAGACGAGGTCGGTCCCGCCACGCGGGGCGCGAGACGAGCGATGGACCACAACTGGGGGAAGGCCAGCCCTTCAACAGAAGTAGAGCTCGGACGACGAGGAGATGACGCAAAGGTCGACATGGTCCGACCGCAGACGAGCCGACGCCGGAGAAAAACCAGCCGTCACCGCGGGCAGAGCCGCCGAACCACCGTGTAGCCGCCGCGCCGCCGGACGGCCGCCGCCGGACCATACAACACCGCGGCCGCCCACGGTCGAAAGTAAAGAATTCAAGACGAGCCATCGCCCACCCGCATCGCTCACGGAATCCAAATATGAGACTGTGCCGCACGCGACCACCCGAAGCCTTAGCTCCGCCGCCACCATCCGCCCCTAGAGAACCAACCAGAGCTGAGAAGACCGGACGGAGGTCCTCCTCGAAAGCCGCCGCAGCCCACCGACGCCCAGATCTCGATCCAGACGCGCACGGTACCACACCGCCGTGTTATGCGGCCGCCGCCAGACGCCGTGGCCGACCGAGCCACCGCCACACGCGCCAGCCCCACGCTACCGACGCTTCCGACGCGGGCCACCCCATCGCCAGATCCAGCGGAGGAGGAAGAAGCCCCACCACCGCAGGGCTTTGCTCTGGCGGATCCGGCCAGCGGCGGCGGGGAGGGAGGAAGGGGTTTAGAGGCGGGGGACGGCGGCGCCACCCAAGCCGCCCGCGGGGGTGAGAGGGGGAGCCTCTCATCCTTTATCGCCAGCAGTTGTGAGGGGTGGGCAGTATTTCTCCTTTCCCGGGACTAGAAAGACCGTTTGGCCTGCATGCTAATTTTTCTATCACTCCCCGTGAATCTCCCTCACACATAACACATGCTTATGTATTATCTCTGATTACATTTTAGGACTGACCTTAAGTTTTGTGGAACGTATCAGTGCAGCAGGAACACGAGAGAGTATGGATTGAATTGATCCAGATACACGTAAGTATTTGGAGTAGTAGGCATTTTATTTCAAAAGGTATGAAATTGATGGTACTCAGTTGAAAAGTTCTCTTGCGGTACAACGCATGGAATCACTCAATATTCTAGATAGAGCGACGCAGGACCTCGTGGCCAACCTGCACTCGCTGCTGACCCTGAATAAGGGCACGTCCAGGAATTTCGATGTTGGCTATTTTATTTGAGAGACGACGTGTACAAATGGTTCTATTCTTAGGCTTGTGCATTTTGGATTTGTTCTAATGCGACCTCAACATCTTTTTCAGTCATGCGTGTACTCCGGAAAGGTACATGAACTCATCTAATTAAGATTATGAAAATTTGTGTTAAGTTGTTAACTGTGAGAGGAAGACGTACATATAACAGTACATTCTTGAGAAATTTAAACAAAATGATAGTGTATTTTTACTATATAATTATATTAATGGGATTTGTTGTTGGCTTTTAAGTCAACCTTCATTCTTTCACATCATTACTTCCATGTCGAATATCTTTTACAATTGATTCAATTTATTCTGTACATAAAGCTACCATTCCTTAAAGAGTCGTGAGATTTGTTGACAAGTTATGGAAACGTTCTTTAGTTTAAATTCTTCGGTAGAAACATTTTTAGCACTCTACATCTTTTATTATGGTTGTACATTTATCCACTGAATTGTTATTTATAGAAATGTGTTTATGCATCTGCAGTTATGCCTAAAATGTTATCTTCAAGCAATTATGGTTGTATCGAAAGAGGGGACAAAGAAACATGTTTGTAAATGGATCATAATGTTGTCTCTAACATTTTTCTTTACATGTAATGTTGAATGGTTGTACCTATAAAATTTTGAGCTTGAAGATATCTTATTTTGTGTAATAACATGTGATTCAGATAATTAGATTTCATTCAATGATGTTCTTTGGTCGTAAAAATGTCTTGTGTCAAAGTTGTCACCAGTTATGCTTCATACCCAAAAATTGTCTTTTTTTTGTTTATTTGATTTGCATTAGGATTTGTCCCCGCACTGCTCTTATTGGCTACTGTAGCAACGCATGGCCACATACCATTATGGCTAATATAGGATGCAAGCGTCTAGGGTTCGCGGGATCCTAGTTGGTCAGGGTGGTTGAGTAGTCCTCCTGGATGCCGACTTCCTTGTCATATACTCCAAGTATTCCGAGTCCTTCCTTTCATAAGGCCTCTGGGCCGAGACGTCGGACAAAGGTGTAAACTGACCTAGGGTGCCACGGGCCGACTTCCGATATGATGATGCACCCCTACGCCGTAACACTGGCATATATCCAGACCAAATATCAACAAACAAATATTTCATATTAGCTAAGTAACAGAAGATGCATCTGTTGTTCATTGTAGGGTGCAATAGTTAGAAAAGAGAGTAAATGGAAGGTAATTCTTGGTTTTGACCCTTAGCTTTCACAAAGCTCTTTGGTTCATCTAACCAAAGTTATAAGCATAATTCGTGGAAACATGTAGTAACTAGCTATAGTGATTGGTGACATAAGTTGACACATTAACTTAAGTAATTGAATTGCATCACAACCATTCAGGATTTAACTAGCAACATTTGCACAATACACTAGTAAAACAACATGTTGAATGGATTTAATTGACATGGAAAGGACGATCTTGTCGATGGGCAATGAGAAACCACATATGCAAGAGGATGATAATCATGCCGATGGTTGATTTTGGATGTCTTCTATTAAACCTGCAGCAAATGCAATTTGAAGAACTTTGGTCACTATTGCAACATGCAAATTTGGTTGAAGTATGTGTTTGGATTGTTCTCACTGGCAAATAAAATGCAAAACATGCTTAGAGCCAATATAAATAAAAAAGTGCATGTTGACAAAAATTATTTGGAACTAATAATTTGTGCCAAATCCCAAGGATAGTCAATTTAGGTAAGATAGCTTCAAATAAACTGGAAATTAAAACCATACAAACCAGGACTAGCCCTTGATGGAACTTTTTGATGAACAAAAGCATGCAACCCAGTGGGGGCCGAGCCTTTAACAGGAGTCAACAAGATGCACAAATTATAGCCTACTCTAGCTAGACAACTAGTTGATGACTAGTTCTTTAACCTGGAAACCAGAATACATATGCAAAACACGAGGGCTTGACCATTAGAGAACATTGTAAACGAAAAAGGGAAACAAAGGTAAGGAAACCCGAATATAAATATTTATTTTTTATCATTGACTCCACCATTCAGCTTTCATTCTAATAGAATATGAGGGTGTGGGCACACAAATGCCGTGGGATTATATCATTTAGTAAACTCTACAATTGGGATGCCAGTGCCACATTTCAACCACCATAAACATTTAAAGCAATGAAAGCTTGATATTAGGTTTCAAAGAAACTTACAAGAATTAACATTTATATCTCTACTTCATGTAGGAGGATGCTAATCATAAATGCCAAATAAAATACTCACCAGAGCTAAGATAGACAAAGCATTCTGCTGAACCATAGGTCTCGAAGACGTTGTATATTTTAGTGCGTCTAGTGTTACTTGATGAGACCTCCTGTGTGAGCTTCACAATAATTTTTTTAAGCTTTGGTGCAAATACAAGTAGTTGTTTCGAGAATCAAACTCATGATCCACTCCTTCAAATCCATTGATTTCTACTTCTTCAAGAGCAGTCAAGGAGATAGCTTGGGACCTCCAGTTTGTGGACTCACAGGGACAATCTGTTGAGCATTCTTCTTTTACCTAGGACCGAAAAGTAAATGTAAGCTACTACACAATCTATTATTGAGATATTGTTAGAGCAGAAAATTACCACTGATCTTAATAGGATGACCTTAAGCTTCTGCAGTGAACTAGAAATTTGATTAATCTGAAGGAGATAAAACACGAGTGCTCCAAAAACATGTCCATCTGTTTTGAGATCTAGCTCCAAAAGAGAGAAGTCAACAACCATATGTTTCTCTATCTCCTGTGCAAAGTTGGGCTCATAGGGGAAAAGTGACGAATCCTGAAAAACAATTTTGCAAGATCTATGTAATTCATAATTTTTAGTTAGTATAACATTCCACTAAATTAAGCAGGAGAGGGGACTTACTACACTTGCACGAATATGCAACAAAGGGAGCTGTCCTTGTCTATCTTCCATCTGCAATCCCAACAACTCAAGATACCAAAGACCAAACACAATAGACTCCTCTGTGTAGCAGCAGTACCACCAGACATTCTCCACAATTGGTGCCAAGACCGAAATGTTAACCTCCAACATCACGGTAAAAAGAATCTCCAATTTCTTAAGCATGGGGGCTACAATGTTGACACGTTCTGTCGAGAACGAGTTCACAACAAGCTCCTGTAGCGACGGCGAATTCACCCTTAGGTCACATGTCTCAAATAAAATGCCGCTGAGCAGGAGGGTGCACAACCGCGGGCAGCATGAGAGCAAGGCATTGAGGTTGCCATTGCAGTGCAGTAGGGACAATGTCTCGAGCATAGGGAACTCGACGCCGACTGGCACAGAGCGAATGTATACATGGTCCAGCATGATGCAGGTGGTGCGGTGGAAGCAAGGCAAATCAATGATGATGGACCTGCCTAATAGGCCAAAGCTTGAGGGGAAGGAGGCGACGAACTCCTTCGGCTCAAGTTCCGCAGCGACGGACAACAACGAGTTGACTTGTGCGGTGCTGGCCATGTCCTGCTCGGGGGCGTGGATTTCCAACAGGGAAACTGCAGGAGGACAAGAGATCTGGCGGAGTGCTGGTTCGATCGAGCCGAACACGACCTCGCGAAAGATGATTTGGCGGAGATGGGCCCACAGGCCGCGCCATCGCCGTGAGAGGATGCTTGTGCGCGCCGCAACTTTGATGCAGGGGAGCCTGGCGAGGATGAGAAGGAGTAGATCATCGGTAAGGGTGCTGAAGCAATCTGAATCTAGGAAACCCAGGCGACACCCAGATCTGAACTCCATCGAAGATTTTGCAAAACAACGTCGTCTCCCTCCAAAGAGGGGAGGGGGGTGGGGGTGGAGGGATGGAATAAACTAGAGGTAAGGACACCGGGGAGAGGCGAGGACACTAGGGAGAGGTGAGCACGCCGGGGAGAGGTGAGGACGCCGGGGAGAGGTGAGGACGCCGGGGAGAGGGGAGGGAGGGGAATGGGGGCGGCAGTGGTGGTGCTTGGTGGGGTCATGAGGGTGGCTGGCGGTGGAGATTTAGTGGTGTGTGGTGGTGTCAGATTATTTGAGGAAAGTTCCTTATTCGATAATGGTAAAATTATGGATTCCTTATTTGACCCTGGAGATTTCAAACTTTTTTGTTTGAATCTAGATCTAGATTTCATTCTTAATATGACACTACTGACATGTTTTGTTTGTTTGATGGACGAAATTACCCCTTGTTGTATGTGGTCCAGCCTTGCCACTCGCGCCCTTAATACATGCCTCTCTCCCAACTTTGCCTTATCCATAATCTTCTCATATGGATCATCTCCCCACACCTTGCAAAGTGGTAATAAATAGCTTGGCCTTCAATCAAGCATTGTTAGAATAAATCCGAGGCCATCGTCGATCTACTGAGGACCAAGCAATCACACAAGCATGACATCGAGATCTATTAACGAGTTTACCCAATATGGATACATCCTCGGGGCCTGACTACGGGTGCTCCTACCCATGACACCGCTACAATACCACACCCCGGCCAGTAGGGTCAAGCCTGCGTCATGACTCCCCACGTCTTTGTGCTATTATGTTGGCATAGGTTACATCATGCGTCTACCCTCTCATTAGTATATAAGAGGCCTAGGATACAAGTGTCCTATTAGGACATGACTCCATATCCTATCTACACACCATACGGCTCAGAGTCCAACTGTAACCTAACATGTAAAGTAATATTCGACACAATTCTAACAAACTCCACCTTGGCGAATATTCTCCACCTCCTTGGATTCATCCATGCGTCAAAACTCCATGTACATTAGACTTGAGATATGCCATGAGCACCACTGCTACTCCCAGACTCCACATGACTCCACCTGCAACTGTAGTCCCTTCTCGTCTTCTTCACAGTCAACACCCGAGCAAAATTAAGTTCCTCTTTACTCTACTTTGTGCTCCCAAGTTTTGGAGTATCCATTCAATGCCATCACACATCGATCACTTATATGCGTGAAAGTGAACAACTCACATATTGGATATCACATATAAGAGTTACATGAACTCAACATCACCGCTCTTTCTTAACCGTATGTCTAAAACTTCAAGGAAATTCACCGTCACCCTATGTCACCCTGAGTCAAATTCGCAGTTGTCTCACCCTTTTCCCGGATAGTCTCTGACATGTCCCACTACTATAACACTCACCTCCTTCTATACTTGTCATCCGCACTTTGCCATGTGCACTGAACACCACAGAATATACGGCCATTGTTGGGAAACGTAGCATGCAATTTCAAAAAAAAATCCAACGCTCACGCAAGATCTATCTAGGAGATGCATAGCAATGAGAGGGGGAGAGTGTGTCCATGTACCCTCGTAGACCGAAAGCGGAAGCTTTTGACAACGCGGTTGATGTAGTCAAACTTCTTCTCGTTCCGGCCGATCAAGCACCGAACGTCCGGCACCTCCCAATTCTGCACACGTTCAGCTCGATGATGTCCCTCGAACTCTTGATCCAGCAAAGTGTCGAGAGAGAGTTCCGACAGCACGACGGCATGGTGATGGTGATGGTGAAGTGATCCGTGCAGGGCTTCGCCTAAGCACTACGTGAATATGACCGGCGGCGTAAACTGTGGAGGGAGGCGCCGCACACGGCTAACAGATGTTGTTGTGTGTTCTAGGCGCCTCCCCCTCATATATATAGGTGGGAGGGAGAGGGAGCAGCCAAGGGGGCGCCCAAGTAGGAGGAATCCTACTTGGGGCCCTAGTGCCCCCTTACCATAACTTCCGGAGGGGGAAGGAAGGAGGAGGGAGGAGGGAAAGAAAGGGGAGGCTGAATCCCTCCCCTTCCTTTCTCTCTTCTCCTCTTTCCTTCCCCTCCTATTTCGGCCTACATGGGGCGCACCAGCCCCTTAGGGGTTGGTCTGTCCCCCTCTTGGCCCATTAGGCCCATGTAGTTGCCGGGGGATGCCCGGAACCCCTTCCGGTGACCCGATATGTACCCGGTACCCCCGGAACACTTCCGGTGTCTGAATACCATCGTCCTATATATATCAATCTTTACCTCTCGACCATTTTGAGACTCCTCGTCATGTACGTGATCTCATCCGGGACTCTGAACAACATTCGGTCACCAAATCACATAACTCATATAATACAAAACCGTCATCGAACGTTAAGCGTGAGGACCCTATGGGTTCGAGAACTATGTAGACATGACCGAGACACCTCTCCGGTCAATAACCAACAGCGGAACCTGGATGCTCATATTGCTTCCTACATATTCTACGAAGATCTTTATCGGTCGTACCGTAATGACAACATACATTATTCCCTTTGTCATTGGTATGTTACTTGCCCGAGATTTGATCGTCGGTATCTACATACCTAGTTAAATATCGTTACCGACAAGTCTCTTTACTTGTCCCATAATATATCATCCTGCAACTAACTCATTAGTCACATTGCTTGCAAGGCTTATTATGATGCGCATTACAGAGAGGGCCCAAAGATACCTCTTCGATACTTGGAGTGACAAATCCTAATCTTGATCTATGACAACCCAACAAACACCTTCAGAGATACCTGTAGAGCATCTTTATAATCACCCAGTTATGTTGTGACGTTTGATAGCACACAAGGTATTCCTCTGGTATCCGGGACTTGCATAATCTCATAGTCAAAGGAATATGTATATGACATGAACAAAGCAATAGCAATATAACTGAACGATCAATATGCTAAGCTAACGGATGGGTCTTGTCCATCACATCATTCTCCTAACGATGTGATCCCGCTCATCAAATGACAACACATGTGTCGGTGCAACAAACCCTGGATCTGTTGCCCAGACTGTGCACAGGCACGGGAACAAGATCAAGGCTCCAACCCAAGCCAGAGTACAAGGAATCGAGAACTCCGAAGAACCAACATACAGATCAAGAGGATCCAAGGTCAAGCCAGAGGAGCAAGATGCCACCAGGAGAAAAGCCTCCCTTGCCGGGCAGGCGAGCTCGACAAGGACAGGGCCACCCCCGGAAGAATACGTCCAAGGCATCCCGGGAGGGCCTGCCGGGACTCACGGAGGCAGAACCACCTCACCCAACCACTCCGCCATGACCCATGTCGTCAATCAGTGCGGTGTCAAGCCGCAAGGTGACTAAGTGGCAGCCATTCGCCACATGGCGGCCTCTTTCTACAAGAGATGCCTACAGATGACACCCGTCCTGCACGTGTAAAGCAAGCAAGCGTGGAGCTGGCAAGATAGCCCGGCAAGGCTTACCCAGGCACCCAATGACGTGACATTAAGCGGCGCATTTAATGCGCCTTGCCAGCCTGCAGAGCTAGGTATGATAGCACTATTTGCTATCTTATCAGTGCATAATGACTACTTTGCCATTGTGGTAACCTCTTAATCTATAAAAGGAGGCCCATGGCAACCGTAGAAAGGGTTTGAAGGTTGGACAACTCACACCCCCATACGCGCGTAGCCACTGCCGCCCTTGTCGGGCAAGTGTACTACGCTCCACCACTTCTCTTCCACCATCAATCCACCAAAGCAGGAGTAGGGTTTTACGCCTCACGATGGCCCGAACCTGGCTAAAATTGCTCATGTGATCTCTGCCGCACTGCCCCACGCCGGTCTGCTCTTTGTGCAACACAACATCCCCCCTGCCGAACCAGCAAGGGGCCCTCTGGCCCCATAGGTGGCCATGGTTTCCCACGACATCTTTGGCGCGCCAGGTAGGGGGACCGCTTGCGCGAACCTGAAGGCATGTGCAGCGCGTCATCTTCATCACCATCTTCACCTTCGACAGCGTCGCCAACCATGGCGCCCAAGAAGAAATCCGGTGCTTCGTTTCATCCATCCACCTCGAAGGCTCCGCCGCGCTTCATGCTTCAGTCTTCTGCGAGGATGCGGAGGCGCGACTGGGGCGTGGGCTCTTTGGGACGTGGTCGGAGCGGGCGGCACCATCACCACTTCCCCCGCGGCCGACGCAGGAGCGGAAGGCATTGGAGAAGAACGACATCAACAACGCCCCGACGGCCATGCTCCACAAGGTACGGGTGAGGGGGTTACTCCGTCCGCACCCCCTCCTCCCGCCGACAGGCACAGTGATAACCCACAAGTATAGGGGATCACAACAGTTTTCGAGGGTAGAGAATTCAACCCAAATTTATAGATTCGACACAAGGGGAGCCAAAGAATATTTGCAAGTATTAGCAGCTGAGTTGTCAATTCAACCACACCTGGAGATTAATTATCTGCAGCAAAGTGATCAGTAGCAAAGTAGTTTGATAGTTTTGATAATAGTGACAGCAGCAATGGTAACGGTAACAGTGATAGCAGTAGATTTGTAGCAAGTGCAACAATAATGATAGCAATAGTAGCTTAGCAAGAACAATACAAGATAAATTCGTAGGCATTGGATCGGTGATTTGTTGGATGATATTCATCATGTGACATTTATAACCTAGGGCGATACAGCACTAGCTCTAGTTCATAAATATAATGTAGGCATGTATTCTGTAAATAGTCATACGTGCTTATGGAAAGAACTTGCATGACATCTTTTGTCCTACCCTCCCGTGGAAGCAGGGTCCAATTGGAAACTAAGGGATATTAAGGCCTCCTTTTAATAGAGAACCGGAACAAAGCATTTGCACACGGTGTATACATGAACTCCTCAAACTACGGTCATCACCTGGAGTGGTCCCGGCTATTGTCACTCCGGGGTTGCCGGATCATAACACGTAGTAGGTGACTATAACTTGCAAGATCGGGTCTAGAACATGGATATAATGGTGATAACATAAACGGTTCAGATCTGAAATCATGGCACCCAGGCCCAAAGTGACAAGCATTAAGCATGGCAAAGTCATAGCAACATCAATCTCAGAACATAGTGGATACTAGGGATCAAGCCCTAACAAAACTAACTAGATTACATGATGAATCTCATCCAACTCCTCACCGACCAGCGAGCCTACGAAGGAATTACTCACTCCTGGTGGGGAGCATCATGGAATTGGCGATGGAGAAGGGTTGGTGATGACCAAGAACGAAGATCCCCATCTTCGGATCCCCAAACGGACTCCAGATCTGGCCTCCCGATGAAGAACAGGAGGTGACAGCGGCTTTGTCTCGTGGATCGTGATAATTCTTTATCCCTAAATTTTTTCTCCGAATATGCGATTTTATAGTATCAGGGTTCAGGTCTGGGCGGCCACCAGGTCGGGACAACCCACCTAGGCGTGCTAGGAGGGGGCGCGCCCTCGTGGGTTGTGTCCACCCAGGCGCTGAGGGAGTCCTGGATTAGGGGGTCCTCGGACGGCCGGACTATATACTTTAGCCGGACTGTTGGACTATGAAGATACAAGATTGAAGACTTTGTCCCGTGTCCGGATGGGACTCTGCTTGGTGTGGAAGGCAAGCTTGGCGATATGGATATGTAGATCTCCTCCCTTGTAACCAACTCTGTGTAACCCTAGCCCCCTCCGGTGTCTATATAAACCGGAGGGTTTAGTCCGTAGGACAACAACAATCATACCATAGGCTAGCTTCTAGGGTTTAGCATCTACGATCTCGTGGTAGATCAACTCTTGTAATACTCATATCATCAGAATCAATCAAGCAGGAAGTAGGGTATTACCTCCATCGAGAGGGCCCAAACCTGGGTAAACATCGTGTCCCCCACCTCCTGTTACCATCCGCCTTAGACGCACAGTTCGGGACCCCATACCCGAGATCCGCCGGTTTTGACACCGACGTTGGTGCTTTCATAGAGAGTTCCACTGTGCCGTCACCATAAGGCTTGATGGCTCGTCTCGTTGTCAGGGACAACATCACCTCTGGGGGAGCCCTGGCTGTAGGCCAAACTCTCCGACTAGGCGGCTTCGTCATGACCGCCCGTTCGGCCGCTGCGCCGACGATGTCTTCTCGGGTCATCGGAAACAGCCTCCACATCGGCTCGGAGCTGACCGAGCGGATGAATCCAATGGAGCTCTCCTCTTTGAACGAGCTCTTGGATCGCATCGCCGCTTTGGGAGTCACTACAGACTATGATCGGATTGGGCTTAAACCCGACCAAAGGGAGATTAACTCTCCGCCGGTCACCCATCAGATAACGGTGGTGGAGGAGCAATGCGGCGATTCTTCCTCTATCTTGAGGACAAACTATGTCTGGATTCCCGAGCTCTCCGAGCCGGATACCCGCTTCACGGAGGACATCGCCCAAACCCGAACCTAGAATCGTGCAATGGGCCGACCTATTGGGCAACATCCCGGAGCCCGAGCTTCCAAGACCGGAAACTCCTCTGCCCCTGGGTCTCAGATCGGGTCAGGGTTCGGACTTAAATACACCCACCCACCCAGATATAAGCGATCTTTCCCACATTAGGCAAGAGCCCTAGGAGACAGTACATCACTATTGGGCCAGATTCCTCCTTGTAATGAACAAGGTCAAGGACTGTCGCGAGGAAGACGCATTTTCATTCTTTTGCAATAATTGCACAGTCAAGGGAATCCTCAACGCCATAAGTTTCCGTGACATAGCACACTTTGTTGAATTGGCGGCCAGAAGTACTGTGCGATGGAAAGCGCCTGGAAAACCCAAACAAAATTTTGGGATAATCCGGCTCTGACAAAACCCCCAGTCCGAACTAAAAGGGTGCACTCTCATAAGTCGCCCGACTCAATTACAAAGAAGCAAAAGCCCACCAGGCGTGGAACCGTATTGGAGGGATGGCTTAATGGGCCATGCAAAATTCACAAGACAATGGATACCATACCAACACACAGCCTTAGAGCATGTTGGGTACTCCGGCAGGTGGCCAAGAGCGGTGAGGATCTCCTCATTAAAAATACCGCAGAGCACCATCCCGTGGATAACAACAATATAGTATTGACAGTCTTTGAGACCTTCGCCTCAAATAATAGGTGTAAGCGAGCACTCCGCAACCTTGCCGAAGTCTGCCACATAGCAGCAATAAATCCGTGGAGCGACACGGCTATCACCTTCAATGCCAGTGACGAACCTAAATTCCGAACAGCCCGAGCACCAGCCACCTTGGTCCTTGGTCCAATTGTGGACGGCTTTCGGCTTACTAAAGTGCTCATGGACGGCGGCAGCGGATTAAACCTCATCTATGAGGAGACTCTTCAAAAAATGGAAATAGACAGAAACCGCATTGAGCAAAGCAGCACGACCTTCAGAGGAATCATCCCTAGTAGGGAGGCGCGATGCGCTGGGAAAATCACACTAGATGTGGTATTCGGCACGCCGGAGAATTATAGGTCCAAAGAAATCACATTCCAAGTGGCCCCGTTCAGTAGCGGATACCACGCCCTTCTAGGGCGGGAGGCATTCACGATCTTCCAAGCCATACCCCATTACGGGTACATGAAGCTGAAAATGCCCGGGCCCAATGGAATCATCACTCTAACTAGTGATCCGGACGTAGCACTCCGCGCCAAAAACAAAACAGCCGCACTCGCCCTCGAGGCACTATCCGAAGCCCTCGCGACCGAGGAATTAACTGCGATGCGCTCCACAGTGGACAGGGACGACGTGATACTCGAGAAAAGATCCAAGTCCACCTCTTTTAAACCAGCGAATGAAATAGTCAAATTCCAAGTCCACCCAATGGACCCTACAAAAACAACATCCATCGGGGCACAGTTAAACCCTGCTGTAGACGCCGCACTACGGGAGTTCCTGCGCGAGATTTGGGACATATTCGCCTGGCATCCTCCAGACATGCCAGGAATCCCATGCAGGCTGGCCGAGCATAGCCTTAACATTCTAAAGGGATTCAAGCTGGTCAAGCAGACTCTTCGGCGTTTCTCTAAACCTAAGCGACAAGCCATGGGAGAGGAGCTAGCCAAGTTACTGGAGGCCGGATTCATTAGAGAAATAAAACATCTGTACTGGCTAGCAAACCTGGTGATGGTACCAAAGAAGGATAAATCCTGGCGCCTATGTGTCGATTTCAAGGACCTTAACAAGGCGTGCCCCAAGGATCCCTTCCCCCTCCCCCGCATCGATCAAATTATTGACACTACTGCAGGACACGACTCATTGTGTTTCCTGGACGCATACTCCGGATACCATCAAATCAAGATGGCGGAGTCCGACCAAGCCGCAACGGCATTTATCACCCCATATGGCCCCTTCTGTTTTAACACCATGCCTTTCGGGCTTAAGAACGCCGGTCACAATGTATCAACGCATGATTCAGACATGCCTGGAAAAACAGATCGGCAAAATAGTGGAGGCATACGTAGACGATGTGGTCGTTAAAACCAGACATGTCGAATCCTTAATAGATGACTTGAGGCTCACGTTCGACACTCTGCAAACATACGACATCAATCTCAATCCGAAAAAATACGTTTTCGGCGTACCCGCCGGAAAGCTCCTGGGCTTCATCGTCTCCAGCAGAGGAATCGAAGCAAATCTGGCTAAAATCCGAGCTCTGTCACAGTTGGCTATCCCAACAGACCTCAAACAAATTTAGAAACTAACTGGATGCGTGGCGGCCTTAAACCGCTTTATCTCCTGATTAGGAGAAAAGGCACTACCCCTTTATCGCCTTCTTCGCGCACCGAACACTTCGAGTGGATTTGATGCCACGGACGGATTGGAAGAAATAAAATCCATCCTGGCCACCAACCCAATCTTGGCCGCGCCAAATGCCGGTGAACCAATGCTATTATATATAGCGGCAACTCACCAAGTTGTAAGCGCAGTGCTCGTCGTCGAACGAGAGATGGACGGACATAAATTCCCACTTCAAAAGCCGGTATACTATGTATCCACGGTTGTCGGTGTCAAAACCGGCGGATCTCGGGTAGGGGGTCCCGAACTATGCGTCTAGGCGGATGGTAACAGGAGACAAGGGACACGATGTTTTTACCCAGGTTCGGGCCCTCTCGATGGAGGTAAAACCCTACTCCTGCTTGATTAATATTAATGATATGGGTAGTACAAGAGTAGATCTACCACGAGATCAGAGAGGCTAAACCCTAGAATCTAGCCTATGGTATGATTGTTGTCCGTCCTACGGACTAAAACCCTCCGGTTTATATAGGCACTGAAGAGGGTTAGGGTTACACAGAGTCGGTTACAATGATAGGAGATCTACATATCCGTATCGCCAAGCCTGCCTTCCACACCAAGGAAAGTCCCATCCGGACACGGGACGAAGTCTTCAATCTTGTATCTTCATAGTCTAGGAGTCCGGCCAAAGGCTACAGTCCGGCCATCCGGACACCCCCTAATCCAGGACTCCTCAAGAGTCTCCTGAACCAGGCTTCAATGACGACGAGTCCAGCGCGCATATTGTCTTCGGCATTGCAAGGCGGGTTCCTTCTCCGAATTCTTCATAGAAGATTTTGAACACAAGGATAGTGTCCGGCTCTGCAAAATAAGTTCCACATACCACCGTAGAGATAATACTATTTACACGAACTCAATCTGCTGACATATTCCGCAGCGTGACATCACACCACAACCAAGCCTTTATTCGAATCGTTTTTATTGTCCCACCTCAGCGCGTTTAGCGAGGCGGTTTCCTTGGCACGTCTTGTCAAAGCAGAGATCGTGTCCCCTTATTCCGGGATTCTCATTAATACGGGCGTGGGTAACCCAGTCGTGCCCGTTGGCATGCCTCCTCTATCGAAGGCGAGTCCCGTACGGTCACGGGAGGGCTCACGGTATTCAACCTCTTTATAAAGAGACCAAGGCCCCGCTCCTTTTCTCAATCTCAATCAAATCCGCCCCTCGCCGAGTTCCAACACCCAAAGCTCCAGATTCAGCGCCGGACCTTCGATGATGTCCGCTCCGACCTTCAAGGCGGTGGATGCCTTCCTCCGCCACGGAAGAAGACGTCCTAAAGCTAAGGGATGCTGTATCTAACCGTGAATCTCGCATAGGCTGCCTGCCCAAGGGCAGGTTATTCCCACTCTCAAGCCCGGTGAAAGCGTGGTGTTCGCGTCTCACTTCCTTCGGGGGCTAGGCTTCCCGACGGACCCCTTCATGAGGGGGCTCATGTTTTATTACGGGCTGGAATTTCATGACTTGGATCTGCAGTCCATCCTCCATATCTCATCGTTCATAGTCGTATGCGAAGCCTTCCTCCGCATTACCCCTCACTTCGGATTGTGGCTCAAGACCTTCAAGGTGGAGCCGAAGATGATCAAGGGGCAACAGGCAGAGTGCGGAGGGGTTGTTATAAGCAAGAATGCTGACGCTTCATGGCCCGAGGGCTCCTTTCAAGAGGAGCTCAGTCTATGGCAACAAGAGTGGTTTTATATCACAGCTCCCAGGGGCACCAAATGGGTGGCACCACCTGCCTTTCGCTCGGGTCCTCCCCCGCGGCTGGCGTGATGGGTCAATAAAGGGCTTGACTGGGGGCCGTCCAAGGACGTGCCCTGGTTGCAGGGCCGTATTCAAGACCTCCTAGAGAGAGAGAGATTAATCTGGTCGTAGTAGCGCATGTCATGCTGATTCGTCGCATCCTGCCCTGCAAACTTCGCCTCCTCCTCCTGTGGGAGTTCAATCCGGAGGGACCACGAGCTCTCCAACATTTTATGGGCGCAACGCCCGTGGAGATGTACAAACTGTTCTTCGGATCACAAGCAATGTGTCCGTACTTGACCGAGGACGCAGGTCTGAGCTGCAATCGCCCATATGCTCAAGTAAGTAGTCCCGTACCCGGACACGCTATCCATGTATTTATCATAAACCTGCCCTTAAAAGATTTGTCCCTTAAACAGGAGTGGATAGCGAAAGCAAAACTGATCAGGTGTCCGGCCCCCCTCCCTAAGACCACGTCGGATCCCGTGTTAACCAAGATGCTGGAGGCTGCGCCTTTGGAAGAAGGCGAAGGGGGGAACGAGGAAGCTAATGCCTCCACGAAGGAGGTTATCAAGAATGGAGGGATCGAGAATCCCTCCATCCAAGGGGAGAAGAGGACCGCCTCTGAAGATCCGGAGACCAAGGCCTCAAAGCGGGGGAAGAAATCTTTGACAGAGGGTCTTGCACCGGGAGATGCCCCGGCCGCATTATTTCCCCAAGGAGATCAGCCCTCCAGCGAGCCGTAAGTAGAGACGGGAGTTTAAAAATAAGAGACATCCCTGTTTTATTTCTGAAGATGACCGAAATTTTACCTTGTAGTTCAGATCTCAGCCCTTCTCAGCAGAGCTCGTCTTCAGGGGACCTTCGTCTGGAGATGATGGAGAGCGGAATGCCTCCCCCTGCCGTACCGCCTAGCGAGGCGGACAATCCTGAGGTGTCGTTGCGGAGGGTTTCTCCGAATCCGGCAGGGGCGGAGGACGGTCATAGGGCCCCCCCAGAGCCCTCTGCGTCCGGCCTTCGAAAAAGGCCATCAGACGAGTCCGACACCTCCTGGTGCATGGTCGGAGGAGTTGAAGGATCTGCTCGGGTGAGTGTCTATCTCAGATGATCACCGTGCATTGATGGGTACGGTGATTGAAAAAATTTCGTCCGTGGAAAGTGGGTTGTATGAGGCCGCCAGGAGTTTACTGATGGGTTTTGAGGTACGTGCAATGATGTACCTTTTGACGGTTCCGCATATATAAGATGCGCCCTGTGTAGATAGTAGCCCCTGAGACTCTGTGCGTTGTCAAAAATGACAGCGTGCCGAGGATCATAATCCCAGCTATAATATGTTGCCCTTCCTATGTAGGTGGCGGGCGTCCGTGGCTAGCCGGATCGATGAATTTGCCGAACTAAAGCGGCAACTTGACGTGGCGGATGCCGACATCGTGCTTGTCAATAAGCGGCTTGACGAGTCACAAGGTATGCGGTTTCTCCGCAGACACAGTAAGGGAGCTTGATGCCCGTGCCTTACAACATGTATGCTTGATGCGAGATGGCGCCGCTGCCATGGAGAACCTTTCAGCGGAGCTTGCCGAGCCAAGGAGCATGCGGAAAAAGTGATGCGGCTGCCTTAAAAGGCGGCGAAGAGCTAAAAGCCGAACAGGCTGCTCCTTTGCCGAAGCAAGAAGGAAATGGCCGACATGGCCGTGAAGTTGAAGAATGCTACCGACCGCTGCGAGCTTCTTGAAAAAGAAGGTCGGCGGAGCAAGAGGACTCAAGAAGGCCACCACCGAGGCCAAGGATGCTCGCTCTGCGATGAGAGCTATGAAGGAGGAGCTACGTCAGGCCGGAGATATCGCGTCTGGAAAGCCCTTTCTGCTGCGGAGGAAGTTCAGGATCCTAAATATGCTCAATTGGACCGGCTGTGGAGTAGTGAGGATGCTTATATGGACTTGGCGGCGAGTGCCGCAGACGCGTCCGAACACTTCGGAGATCAAAAGGATCACGAGATGGAAGAGCTTTTTTGGTCGCAGCTCTGAATCCGAAAGGCGTCCACTTCCATTAACCGATCGTTTGGCCGAATGGGCGGAGCTGAATAGGTTGTCCGGACTTGCCATGACGGAAGTCGTGACTCATTTGTGGTCGAAAAGGCCCGAGCCGAAGAGTTATTTTGGCTTGGTGCAGCAGTTCCTTGGTGCGGTGCCGCATATCAAAGCAATGAGGCGGTCAGCATGCATAGAGGGTGCGCGGATGGCTCTTGCCCGTGTCAAGACATACCGGGCGGAGATGAAGGCCACCGATGTTGCATCCCAAGATTCGGACGGAAGCTGAGTACACGCCGAGCACTATTTTCGTGAAGTTCTGCAGGCGCTGTTTAATAGAGACACATTGCTCGAAGGATATTATGTTCAATAACATGTATTATTGCGAAACAATGTTTCGATGGAATATGAAAGCTTTTTATACTTGTGCCTTCAAGAATTAAGATACCTCCTGTATGGCCGTTAATGTATATGTGTATATAACCTGAAAGATGGCAGTCTTTGGCTTTAGCCCCCACGCATATAATGCGGGGGTGTTTGCAGAAAGCGCCTTTTCACACTTGATCCAACGTCTTGGTCCTACAAAGGAGGTGATAGCGCAGAAAACTAGGCAACCGGACTATAATGCTTTATCACTTTCACTTAGCCATAGGAGTTCGATAGTGGGGCTACTATATAGCCCCTAGGGGCACCGCGCTCACCCGGTTCGGGGCGCCAGACAAAGCAGAAACGCGTCGTCAATGCGGAGGAATTCTAGAGATTCCAGTGGGTCATCGAGTGGTTGACCAGTCTCACGCTATATCACGACAGCCGGTTTTCGGCTTTCTCTCGAGGTGCTCGCTTTGGCGAACTGCACAATCGCAGATAGTTCTCCCCGGTGCCGCATTAGCCGATAGAGCGGGCGTAAGGCAGCAAAACACAGGAGCCGGGGAAACCCAACATTTGACCAAAGACATGATTCGGAGCTGATGCATAGAAGGCCTAACTCGAGACGCCGAACACTCCCTAAGGTATTCGGTCTTTATGAAAACGAGCCGAATAATCGCCCTTGGTAATAAGCCCCGTGTCTGTGCAGCGCTGGTTCGGCGTGGCCTATGCCAAACGCCAGCCTCCTCCTCGGTTATAGCAAGAAACCAGGGGATGTGTATCAACAAGAGACAGTAAAAAAAGTTTACGCAGGGTCTTAATCTGAAAAGAATCCTTGCAACGGGTCCCTACTGCATGTCTGCGCCTGTGTCTCCGTTGTGCCGTATCCTGGACGGGTGTAGCACGGTGTTCATCTGTAAAAGAGAGGAACTTAGTTGAAAAAGGTCGTGCGAAAATATATGTTATAAATAAACGAAGTACAATTCAAAAAGTGAATAAAATTGAGCTTTATTGTCTCTTGTTGTGCATGCGCGGAGCCCCTTGTACGGGGGTATGCGTCTAGTAAGCCCTTGTATGTTTACGCCGGACTCGTCCAGCAGTGTCCGGGGTCTAGACGACCTGTCTAAGTGCTTTTATTGGTGAAGCCGGTTTATTGTGTGGCTGTCAAGGCAACCGCACAATTTTCCGGACTTGAAGAACCCTCGATGTTTCCTTTTAACGAGATGGTGTCGCGTGGACCGGGCATTTTAAGTGTAAGAGATGCATAATGCGGTATTGCGTTAAAGCGGGCGAAAGCTTCGCGTCCCAATAGTGCTTGATAGCTGCTTGTAAATGGGGCGAGGTGGAAGGTTAACTTTTCGCGGCGGAAGTTGTGCAGTGAGTCGAACACAACTTCTAGCGATGAGAGCCCGTACAATGGGCATATGGGCACAGCATTACCCTTGAAAGGAAGTGTTGCTATGGCGAAATTTGGTTGGGTCTATCCCCATTTTGCGGATTGTGTCACGATATAGCAGGTTTAGATCACTGCCGCCGTCCATTAGGACTTGTGTAAATTGGAGTCCGCCAATTATCGGATCTAATATCAAGGCAGTCCAACCTGCATTCCGTATACTTCTAGAGTAATCCCGATGGTCAAAGGTGATTGGTTTTAACAACCAGTGGCGGGACTCCTCCGGGATAGGCCGTATGGCACGTACCTCTATGGGCGCCGCTCTATTTTTCCCTTTTGTCACGTGAAGTGAGTTTACTGTTTTGATTTCTTGTGGGAAATTCTTTTGTTTTCCGGTGCTCTGCTTTTGGGGTTCGTCATCGTCCTCGCTTGGTGTGTCGAGCCCTTGTGTTCGGGCGTTGAGTTTGCCGGACTGCTTGAAGACCCAACAATCTCTGTGGGTATGGTTTGCGTGCTTCCCGAGTACTGTGGATTTGGCATATCTTGTCCAAGATTTTGTTTAAGTTAGATAGCTCGTCCCTGTTATCCTTATGGGGCAGCTTTTTATGATTCTGCCGAGAGCTTTTGAATCCGGCATTGACTGCCGTGCTCTTCGGGCTGTTTCCTTGGTCCGACGCTGGTCCTTGCTGCGTCGTGGTTTCCCATTTCCATGCCTGACTTCGGATGTACTTGGGTTGCTGGTACTGCATCTTGCCAGCCAGCTATCCTCTCCCGCGCAAAAGCGGGTCATGAGGCTTGTTAATGCTGCCATTGTTCTTGGCTTTTCTTGGCCGAGGTGTCTGGCGAGCCATTCGTCTCGGATGTTGTGTTCGAAAGCTGCTAAGGCTTCGGCATCCGGACAGTCGACTATTTGGTTCTTTTTAGTAAGGAATCTGTTCCAAAATTTCCGGGCTGACTCTCCGGGTTGTTGAGTTATGTGACTTAAATCGTCGGCATCCGGAGGTCGGACATAGGTCCCTTGAAAATTTGCCCGAAAAGCATCCTCGAGCTCCTCCCAACTTCCAATGGTGTTTCTGGGAAGGCTTTTAAGCCAATGCCGAGATGGCCCTTTGAGCTTGAGGGGTAAGTATTTTATGGCGTGGAGATCATCTCCTCTAGCCATGTGTATGTGGAGGATGTAATCCTCAATCCAGAACTCGAGTGGTCTCATTTGTTACGTCAGATGCCTCTATGTTTACGGGCTTGAATCCACTGAAATTCATAATCCAGCACCTCGTCGGTGAAACATAGGGGGTGTGCAGCACCCCTATATTTAGGTGTACCGTGATGTTTGGATACTTGATGTGTTGCATTGCTTACTAGAGCTTGCTTTCTTGGCCCGTAGATGGATCTAACTGGGCCATCTTTTTGATGTGAATCCCTATGCGGATCGCGTGCCGGCTTGTGTGCGGCGCCGTTTGCCGCTCTCTGTTTGCCATGGGGTCGTCCATCCGACCGGGTGGCCTCTTTGTTTTTTGATTGCGGGGGCTCTCTGGCCTCCTCATCAAATTCGGGCGATAGTTTTCGCTTTGGGTAGCTCTTTGTTCGCAACTGTCGCCAGATTTGTCCGCATGATGTTGAGTACTTTGCTCCATCTTATTCTCGAGTGCATCTTCCGCTGTTTTGAGCTTCCGCTTCTGCTTTTCAAAGCTACGTGCGATGGCGACGAGCCTTTTGTGGAGGTTCTTCTGCTCCGACATCTTGTCCGGCGTGAGATCGTTGACTGTTATCTTCGGAGGGACGGGTTGTTTATCCAGGTTGTCCTATTCGGACGGTTGCTTTCGATAGCATGTTAAATGCGTCCATCGGTTCGCCCTGCTCTATGGCTGGGTCTGTATGGCTGTTGTCTTTGTCGAGGCGGGACTTTGAGCGGCGCTTACGTCGCCGTTTTGACTGCTTTTCGAGGGAATGATCCTTCGTAGTGTCCCGTTGTTCCTCGTCATCACTTCCTTTAGGTGTGTCCACCATGTATACATCGTGAGATGAGGTGGTTCTCCAGTTCCCTATAGGTGCTGGTTCATGTTCCTCCCCTACATCGTCGTCCATACCGTCGATGTCTTCGGAGTCGAAGTCGAGCATGTCGGTTAAATCATCGACAGTGGCTACGAAGTGGGTGGTGGGTGGGCTTTGAATTTCTTCGTCGTCCGCATCCCAACCTTCAAGACCATAATCCGCCAGGCTCTCCGATAAAGAGAGAGACTTTAGTGAGTTCGTGGATGTCGCCAAAGGGCGAAAAGGCCGAAAGATGTCCGCGGCAAAGGAATTCCATGATCGGGCGCCCAATCGGATTCGATTGGGCGCTGAAGGCTCGGAGTCCGAGAGGAGTCCGAACCTTGAGTCACGAAGCCGCAAAGGGCCAGGGGTAGGTGTACGGCTCAATCGCCGTGAGATTGCAGCCCCGAGGCGGTGTCCAGCCACCCGTCCTCGATCGGCGCAATCGGCTCCGAGCTAAAGGTCGAGCGGACATCAGTGCGGCCTCCAGACACTATTCGGCGGCAGAGCTAGATCATGCCCCTCGTGATGATCTGGGCGCGCTTGGCTGTGGCTCGAACCCGTCGAAGATTAAGTCTCCGCGACATCACCGTGTAGTTCAAATTTCCAAATCTGACACGGTGGCGGGCGTAGCTTTCAATCTGCTCCAGATGGCCAAGCAAATTGGCCCGGTGCAAAGGCTGCGAATCTGAAGATCTGTCCGGGGAGAAAAGTCTCACCTGGGCGCATCGTTGTTGATGATCGGAGGAGCCATCGGGCCTAAAGATGACGACATACGCAGGAACTCTCAATGAAAGCACCAATGTCGGTGTCAAAACCGGCGGATCTCGGGTAGGGGGTCCCGAACTGTGGGTCTAGGCAGATGGTAACAGGAGAGAAGGGACACGATGTTTTTACCCAGGTTCGGGCCCTCTCAATGGAGGTAAAACCCTACTCCTGCTTGATTAATATTGATGATATGGGTAGTACAAGAGTAGATCTACCACGAGATCAGAGAGGCTAAACCCTAGAAGCTAGCCTATGGTATGATTGTTGTCCGTCCTACAGACTAAAACCCTCCGGTTTATATAGGCACCGAAGAGTGTTAGGGTTACACAGAGTCAGTTACAATGATAGGAGATCTACATATCCGTATCGCCAAGCTTGCCTTCCACGCCAAGGAAAGTCCCATCCGGACACGAGACGAAGTCTTCAATCTTGTATCTTCATAGTCCAGGAGTCCGGCCAAAGGCTATAGTCTGGCCATCCGGACACCCCCTAATCCAGGACTCCCTCAACAGTCCTCACTCCATGCAAATCACGGTACCCACATTATCAAAAGATAGCATACGCAATATTCATGGCATCCCGGAAACTACGACACTACTTTCAAGAGTGTTCAATTATGGTGGCCTCGGAAGTACCACTCAACGACATAATAAACAACCGCGATGCCACGGGCCGGATTGCTAAATGGTCTATCGAGCTCCTCCCGTTCGACATAACATATAAACGACGGCGAGCCATTAAGTTGCAAGTACTGGCCGATTTTGTCGCCGAGTGGATAGAAGCCGAGCTCCCTAAAGAATACGGCGCATACTCCAATTGGATCATGCACTTCGACGGATCCAAAATGCTGGCTGGTCTGGGGGCTGGCGTTGTCCTGACGTCCCCCACCGAAGATACAGTCCAATACGTCCTCCAAATACTATACACAGACTCCAACAACGCAGCCGAATACGAGGCCCTGTTACATGGTCTCCGGATGGCAGTCTCCATGGGCATTCAACGCCTGGAGGTGCGTGGGGACTCGTACCTTGCAATATCTCAAATAAATGTAGACTTTGACGCCAAGGATTCGAAAATGGCGGCTTATCGCAATGCCGTCCTCAAAATGTCAGCTCGGTTCGAGGGGCTCGAATTCCACCATGTGGCTCGGGAAAATAATCAGGCGGCGGATATCCTCGCCCGCATCGGTGCTAAACGCGGCCCTGTCCCACCTAACATCTTCTTGGAAAGGCTAGCTGTTTAAGCCATCCGTGGTATGGGAAGGGGAAACCGGTAACAATAGTCCGGACCCGGCCACAACACCAGATACCGAACACTCTGACATAATTGGAGGCTCTGCCAAATAAACAACACCTTCAAATTTCACGTGATAATGGCCATCATTGCCCGTGGGATGTAACCATTCCTGGCCTACCTAACTAGGCAGGAATTACCCGAAGACCAAAACGAGGCACACTGCATAGTGCGGCAGTCTAAAGCCTACAAGGTCCACAAGGGAGAGCTTTATAAGAAAAGCACTACCGGAGTCCTTCAAAGGTGCATCTCCGAAGAAGAAGGGCGGAAACTTTTGGCAGAAATCCATGCTGGACTCGGCGGCCACCACACCGCAGCCCTGGCCCTTGTAAGCAAGGCCTTCCGTACAGGTCTCTATTGGTCGATGACCCGAGAAGATGCACATGATCTTGTTCAACGTTGCGTCGGTTGCCAGCTTTTTGCAAACCAAAGCAATATGCCGCCTACCGCTCTCCAAACAATCCCTATTACTTGGCCCTTTGCGGTCTGGGGGCTTGATATGGTCGGACCCCTCAAAGGGGGAAGCCATAAGAAAAAAATACTTACTGGTCATGGTGGATAAATTCACCAAATGGATAGAAGCCAAACCTGTTAAGACGGCCGAATCCGGACCAGTGATAGACTTCATATCCGGGGTTGTACACCGTTATGGCGTCCCCCACAACATCATCACCAATAACGGATCGAACTTCACAGCCGACGAGGTAAAACTTTGGTGCAACAACATGGGCATCAAGCTCAATTATGCTTCTGTCTATCATCCACAAACTAATGGTCAAGTTGAGCGAGCAAATGGTCTTATCATGAGCGGCATTAAACCCATATTAGTGCGGTCCTTAAAGGAATCAAACACGCACTGGGTAGAGGAGCTCGACTCCGTACTATGGGGGCTGCGGACCACGCCGAATCACACTACCGGATACACACCGTTTTTTATGGTGTACGGCACAGAGGCGGTACTACCCTGCGACATAATTCATGACTCACCTCGAGTGCGCATGTATGAAGAAAAAGAGGCCGAGCTTGATCGACATGATAGTTTGGACACCCTGGAGGAGGAGCATAACGTGGCAAAAGCCCACTCCGCATTCTATCAGCAACATGATAGAAGGTACCAAAGCAGAGAAGTACGGGCCAAAATCTATAACGTTGGCGAACTCGTTCTACGCCTACCGGAGAAGAAAAAGAACAAGCTCAAGACCAAATGGGAAGGTCCCCTCATTATTGACCAAGTTCTGACCGGTGGAGCGTACCGTCTGCGGGATGCATCGGACAATCGACTCGAGCCAAACCCATGGAGCATGCAGCCAGGACTCCGAAGGTTCTGCGCCTAGTGCTTGAGACTCTATGTTCGTCTCCTTACCTCCGTCAATTTTTTACATATCCATTATCTGTCTTTTATCTCTTTCTTTTTGCCTTTTTCTTCAAGGCCTTAAAAGGCTCAATTATGTCTCGACTACACAATCTTGATGCGCTAACCGCTCATTATACCCGGGGTTCTTATACGTAAGCTTGATATAACTATTCTCCGGCTCTATGCCCAATACATGTGTTATTCTTCCACATGTACCTTTTTTCGCCATTATATGCATCGATATGACTTAAGTTTTGGCCAAGCTGGGTTGCTCGGCTCTTGTGTTTATGCCCCACGTTCCCGTTAATTCGGCTAGGGCATAAGGGAGCACCTCTGCGATTATTCTTGTCGAATTGGCCGGATGTGTACCTCGGTGGGTGAAGCCGAAAGCTAAGCGTTCTTAAGGGAATACTCGGTCGGTGAACAAAAGATGACTTTTATTTATTTTAATACATGCCCCCAGATGTTTATAGCCTGTGTCTCTTTTCGCAGTTCGGACATGCACATTAGGGCATGCGTACACAGGGAAAGGAACCCTTAACGGAACTATTCTCCCTGGAAGATGTTTCTTACTATCCATGTAATATAACATAGCTAGTTGGGTACTTGTGTGTTCAAGCACTTATGACCCCTACGCCTGGTTTCCACGCGTACCCCAGTTTTTACATAACTGAGCGGGTATTCAGATACACTCCGGACTATCGGGTCTAGGGGTCGAAGAGAAAAGGTCCGCCATGACAAATGATTTACAATCCGGCTAGGGACAACATATGTCACTTGAAGTATACAGTCACTTAGACTGACTAAATTCTTCTTATATACCATCCAACAGGCTGTCTAGCCTACAATTTTGTTGGGAATACTTTGCAGCTAATTCTACTTGGTCATACACCAAACTGACGGGGATCTCTTTCCCATCAGGCCCCACAGGTCCGACCTCGGCCATGTGGTTTGGGTCAGCTTTCGTATATCGCGTCTTCACCGTGGCCCAGGCTTCCCTTGCACCTTGTCGGCATGCTGCTATCTTCCATAATCAGAAGCACCGCCGCGCTCCCTTGAGCTTCACTATAAGCTCCCCCATGCCTCCTGGCGAGGAGGCGGATGGCCACAAGGCTTGGGCAATACCCTGCATCACCTACCGAACTTGTTCGTGCAGTTGTGAGAGCTCTGGTAGAAGATCACCTGCAGACCCGGGCATCTCCTCCGCGGGACGACCCGTCAGCATACCTGCAGACATCACTCTGTTAGCCAGCTTCTTCGCCGAACTCTTTCAAAGGTTCGTTCAAGCACTTACTGAAAATGCCGCATCGAAGCTGCTTATTCTCCTTCACGGAGTCAGCAAGCTGGGCCCTAACATCCTTCAGTTCCACGCTCAGTTGGATATTGGCATCTTGGAGATTGTTTTTCTCCTGCCTAACCTTTCTAAGCACGCGCTCACCAGCCTTTAGCTGTCGTTGGGCATGCGGCTCGTTCCCTATCACGGCCTCCGGATTCACTCTGGACTCATCTGCAGAATCTATTGTTAGATTTGCATGCATGCCGCATACTATCTGGTACCTTTCATTCTCTACAACAGAGACAAGTGTTACCAGAGGGGGCCTTCTTGGACTCCTTCAGCGCGACAACTGCGGCCCGTAGCTGGGCTTTGCACTCTTCCAGCTCTTGAGACAATTGGGTATTCTTATCTGTAAGAACCTGCACAAATAATGATCCTTAAGTCAGTTGTGTCAACTGTTTCAAGTCTCAGGGGCTACTGATATATATAATCATCAGATTTTCTTACCCGTATATCCTTTACATATTGGTGCGTGGCTCGCAAGACCATTTTGAGCAGCACGGATGTACGCTGCGTCTCTGAGTTGAAGGCATCAAACGCGCCTCTTGGGAGAAACAAGCGTCACGGAGTAATGCCCAGACGCCTGTGATTCATGGCGCTCTCCACTTTGGAATTTGTAGCGGATAATCTATCCGCATCCTCTATAGGAGGAGCATCCGGCGTTCCGCCTCTATGTCCGGCCCTAGAGCTCGACTGGTGGAGGCATGATAGGCAACCTCTCCGGATATAGTCCGGCGAGCGTTTTTCCTACTAGGAAACGTGGACGTTATTATATTTTAAAAGACGACAACCACAGAGCGACGTTCTGTATCATACCTCTGCGACGACGTCTCAGTCCTGACCGCCTTCCTTTTTAGCCTACCCGGCTTCGGTGCCCCTTGTTGGTAAGTCACTGCGGGTTCATCACGGCGTCCCGAGGGCCTTCCCTGTAAAACACTGTATGTGTACGGTAGGTGAAGTGCAGAAAAGGGGATCCTTCTCGGAAGTTGGGACTCCGGTTTTACTTACGTGCGATGCAGGGAGTAACCCAGGATAGTCGGCTATGATGGCCACCATGGCATCATCGCAGCTCAATTGATAGAATGTCCTATCGATCAGCTCCACAAATATGTCCGGATCCTCTTCGAGTCCGGGATCGAGGGCCCGGTCGGGGTCCTCCGGGTGTGGAGGCGGGCTATGGACCTCCCTTACAGCTTTTCGCAGTTCCTGCCATGAAACGGCAAGGTAAGTACTTATGACGAAGAATGCGGGAAGGTTGGGAGTAAAAAGTGACAGCTCACCCAGCTTGGAGGGGTGTACATGGAGAATCCATCATGTGGCTTAATGCGGATGAACTCCTCTTCCTCTCCGTTGTACAAATCGGACGGAATTTTTGCTAGAGCAGCAACTGAGTCCGGTCCCTTACGCCCACAATGGTGGCATCATCTTCCCCATTAAAGTGCCACATGGGGTGCCCTTGATATTGAAGTGGCTGTACCTGCATTATACATATTGACATAACCTCGATTATTGTCACCCCGATTGAGCCAAAGATTTTATCCGGCCCATCAGGTAAAGGACTTCTCCGTTATCTTCCTCCTGAGGGCTCCAAGGGCGCCAGCTGCGGCGTTTGTTCAGGGGAGCGTTGTCGAACTCAGGGAGGCCCATCCGAATAGGGTCCGGAAGGGGGACGTCCTCCATATAAAACCACTCCGAAGGCTAGTCCTCGGATGTCTTCTTCGGAGTACCGGACAGGTATCCGGTCCTGGCGATGCGCCATATTTCGGCTCCGCCCACTTGATACAGTGACCCCTCCTGTGTACGGGGTATGAGGCAGAATAGCCTCTTCCATAGCTCGAAATGAGCTTCGCAGCCCAAAAACAGCTTGCAAAGGGCAACATAGCCAGCAATGTGTAATATGGAGGAGGGAGTGAAATTATGCAGCTAGAGACCATAGAACTCCAGGAGCCCGCGGAGGAACGGATGAACTGGAAATCCAAACCCTCTTAAGAAGTAAGGGACGAGGCATACCCGCTCCCCCATTGATGGGTTGGGAAAGATCTCTGCTTGCTCCCCGCCGTTATAGGTGGCGAGCCGGCTTGAACGGGGACCATGTACGCTTGAGGGAGAAACCCCTGGGTCTGTAGCTCTACTAATTGGCTGTGGGGAACGGAACACTTCTTCCAATTGCCGGGCTTAGGGCTACAGGAGCGAGAGGAGGAGTTGCGACGACCGGCCATGTTGGAATGGATTTTTTCCGGGCGCGCTCCGATGGATACTCGCTGTGGGAGAATGGTGTGATCTGGATCTGAGAAACCCCGTCTATTTAATAGACGCTTTACACACATGGCTAGGGTGGCAATTGTAAAAATGCCCCGACTTCTTGTATTCGCTCGACGCGTGGAGGATATCCATTATTAGGCGCGGAAGCCAAGGAGTGCAACATTTATGGGAAGCCGAACACTACTCAAACAAGTATTCAGAATTTGGAGAAGAACCCGCCTTGCAATGCCGAAGACAATCTGCGCGCCGGACTCACCACCATTGAAGCCTGGTTCGGGGGCTACTGAGGGAGTCCTGGATTAGGGGGTCCTCGGATGGCCGGACTATATACTTTAGCCGGACTGTTGGACTATGAAGATACAAGATTGAAGACTTCGTCCCGTGTCCGGATGGGACTCTCCTTGGCGTGGAAGGCAAGCTTGGTGATACGGATCTGTAGATCTCCTCCCTTGTAACCGACTCTGTGTAACCCTATCCCCCTCCGGTGTCTATATAAACCGGAGGGTTTAGTCCATAGGACAACAACAATCATACCATAGGCTAGCTTCTAGGGTTTAGCCTCTACGATCTTGTGGTAGATCAACTCTTGTAATACTCATATCATCAAGATCAATCAAGCAGGAAGTAGGGTATTACCTCCATCGAGAGGGCCCGAACCTGGGTAAACATCGTGTCCCCCGCCTCCTGTTACCATCCGCCTTAGACACACAGTTCGGGACCCCCTACCCGAGACCCGTCGGTTTTGACACCGACAGGCGCCCCCTCCGATGGATCTTGGCTCCAGAAATTCTCTTTATTGATATAAAAAATCCTCGCAAAGTTTCGTTCCATTCCGAGAACTTTTATTTCTGCACAAAAACAACACCATGGTAGTTCTGCTGAAAACAGTGTCAGTCCAGGGTTAGTTTCATTCAAATCATGCAAATTAGAGTCCAAAACAAGAGGAAAAGCGTTAGGAAAAGTAGATACGTTGGAGACGTATCAACTCGCCCAAGCTTAAACCTTTGCTTGTCCTCAAGCAATTCAGTTGATAAACTGAAAGTGAAAAAGGAAAACTTTTACGAACTCTTTTGCTCTTGTTTGCATAAATAAGTTTAAACATCACCCAGGTTTTCAGCCAACATTATAACTAACCATACCAACAATAACTTAAAAATTATATTAACTCATATCAATGACATAATCAGCTAGCGAGCAATAGTAAGATATCTCAAATGGCAACACGTTGTCAAAACAACCATGATATAATATGACAATAGTGGTATCTCGCTAGCCCTTTCTGAGACCGCAAAACATAAATGCAGAGCACCTCTAAAGTTCAAGCAACGACTAAACATTGTAATTAAGGGTAGAAAAGATCCAATCATGATGCACCCAACATTAGCTTCACACAATGCATAAGCATGACAGCAATGCTCTCAAGTTCTAGCGCTTATTTTAGAAGGTGATGACACAACATAAAAGTAAATAGATAGTCCCTTCGCAGAGGGAAGCAGTGATTTGTAGAGGTGCCAGAGCTCAAGTTTTAAAACAGAGGTAAATGATATTTTGAGACATCCACCCTTCTTGTTTACTTCACAACCATCAGTTATCAATATCTTCCATGCTAAGCACGCTAGTGGCGGTTCCCGAGCGATAAAAGTAAAGGTTTAGACTCCATTGGGAGTTTTTGTTTGATTATTTGTAATCTTTTTCTGTTTGCAGTTTGGGATTGGGCATCCCTATTACCGCCCTTCTCGTGTGATGGCGAATGAATAAACACTCGACCTGAGAATAACCCGCTTAGCATGGAAGATACCGACCACCTTCTATCGTTCCATGAACGATCTAGGCACACAAAAAGGATATTTATTAGAAATTTTTAGAGGTGGCATATGCAAATTTACTTAGGACGGCAGGGTAATATCGCACATAGGTAGGTATGGTGGACTCATCTGGAATAACTTGGGTTCAAGGTTTTTGATGTACAAGCAGAATTCCCACTTAGTACAGGCGAAGGCTAGCAATTAGATTGAGAAGCGGCCAGCTAGATAGCAACAACGGTCATGAACATGCATTATGCATAAGTAACATTGGACACTAGCATGAGTAGGATATGAACACCATGAACATAAATATCATAGAGGCTATGTTGGTTTTGATTCAACTACATGCATGAACATGTGCCAAGTCAAGCCACTCGAACATTCAGAGGAGGATACCATATCATCATACTACATCACGATCATTTTAACGCAATGTTGATATCAAAGATAAATCATTATCAACTCATAGCTACTTATGCATGGCATGAGAAACTATAATCTCTAATTTCCATTGCAAACATGTTTAATCATAATGGGCTGAATCATGGATACTAGGTTAAACATATTTGCAAAAACAGAACAAGTCGAGTTCATATCAGTTTCTCTCTACCACGGCCAGTTCATCGAATATCGTCATTATTGCATTTCAATTGCACGACCGAACAGAGTGAAAATAATAATAGTGCAAGAGTGCCGTGGACTAAGCTGGAATCTGCAAACATTTTATTCAACAGGAGAAGACAAGGTAAATTGGGATCTTTTTTAGATCAACAATTATGCGAATGAGAGCCACTCAACATTTTCATCGTGGTCTTCTCCTCGGTAAGAATCGAATAAAAATAAAAGAAATTAAGAGAAACACACTGAAATATTTTGGTGTTTTTGTTTTTCTTGATCAAGCAAATAAGAGGGAAAAGCAAAAACGAGAAAAACTATTTACACGGGAAAGCTCCCAACAAGCAAAAGAAGAACAAGTAAATCTTTTTGGGATTTTTTAGTGCTACAACTAAGCATGCATATAAAGTAAATTAACTACAACTAATTTTTTGGTTTTTAAAGGTTTTTCAAACACAAAAGAAGAAAGAAAGAAAATAAAATTAAGCATGGATGATACAATGAAAAAGTGTAAACACCGACAACTGGGATGAGATGTGTGAACTTGAATGTGATGTCGGTGAGAAACACGTACTCCCCCAAGCTTAGGCTTTTGGCCTAGCTCGGTAACCGATCAGTAGCCTGGATAGTAGTCGGAGAGGTAGCTCACGGAGGCTCTCGGTGCGGATGCCTCGGCCTGCCATGCCGCCTCGACTGCAGCGTTGTGGGCTCGGGCCTTGCTCTCAAGGACAAAATATCTTCCCTTGTTGTGATAATCAAAAAGAGCAGGCGCATGCAAATATGTGTGCACAACAGACGCTTGGTTAAACAACAAGTTATATGTGAAATTATGAATATTTCCTTTAAGGATCTTATGATTTTTCATAGCATCAAAGTCCAAATACTGCGTAGGTAGGATAGGGTCAAAGGGCAAAGGTGAAACACCTAGCTCTCTTGCTAAACGTGTGGCATAAATTCCACCATAGAAATAGCCACTATTAGCGTTATGCTGCAGTCTGCGTGCAACAATCACTCCAAGATTATAACTCCTATCACCAGTGAGAGCGGTGCGTATGAGGCTCAAGTCTGGAGCACAACATGTACTACAATCTTGCTTGCCTCTGATACAATTCCCGTCAAATAATGCAAAGTCTTGAATTGCGGGAAAATGAATGCTCTTTATTCTACCTTGCGTCACTCCCCTCGTCTCACCATAGCAAAGACTAGTCAAGAATGATTGGTACTCAGCCCTTGGTGGTTCGTCAAGCGAACCCCAGAATGGGAGTTTGCAGTGGTGAGCAAAACTCTCTAGTGATCTGGTAAATGTATTATCATAAAGCTTAAATGACACCCTAGACTCACGGGATGGAATTTAAATCCTTTGACAAATGATTCAGTGAGAGTGTGGTCTTGATCGCACTTATCTAAAATGTAGGGACCGAGACCGGCATTGTGAACATATTGCTCAAATTCCTCCTTAATGCCCACACACACACCATATAATCATCGCATGGCCATAGGCATGTTTTGGTGGCGGCATCTCGAATGGATTTTTCACTTGGTTCAACATAAGACCAACGAGCATAGCTGTGACTAAAAGATGCCCTCGAGGATCTCCTCCTCGAAGAACTCCTTCCATATAGGTTCATCATGTTCGCGTACAATTTTCTGAAAATTTTTGGGTGAAAAAAATTAATCAACAAAACTTTACAAGATCGATAGCAACTACTCATAGGGATACATGGAGGCCATAGCAAGCATTCAAACTACTTAGAACTCTAAGAATTCAACATGCAAGCTCATCTACAACAACACCAGGAGTAACTAATTATTCAAAATATAAACCACTAAAACAAAAACTAATTGGACAAACGGTGGAGTCACATACCAAGCAACAATCCACCCGAAACAGTTTCGGAAATGGAGCTTCGAGCAAAGAGATCTAAATCCGCAGGTTTGAGAGCAAGAATACGGGAGGGAGAGTAATGGAGATTTTTTTCTGGAGGTAGGTGATGATGTGGTGTGAAGAGATAAGTGAGGGGGCCCACGTGGGGACCACAACCCACCAGGGCGCGTCTAGGGGTCCTGGCGCGCCCAGGTGCGTTGTGCCGACCTGGTGCACCTCCCTCTGATATTATTTACACCATAAATTCTTAAAGATTCAGCAAAAAATCATATTAAATTTTCAGAGCATTCTGAGAACTTTTATTTTAGGGTCATTTTTTTATTGCACAAAAAATTCAGAAAATAGACAAAACATAGCATTTTAATTTATTTAACTAATAAAAACAGAAAACAAAAGGCAGGGAGAGAAGGTAGTGCTTACTAAATTCATCAACTTCATACCTATCAAAAATGATCCATTAATAAGGTTGATCAAGTCTTATTAACAACCACTTTCGATTAGCATGAAACCGAAGAACTATCGTAAATCACTAAGTTACCTCAACGGGGATATGAATGTCCCCAACAATAAGCATTTCATGTTTCTTTTTAACAGTAGGTAGAGGTAGTTGAAAACTTCCAATAGTGATTGTCGGAGATTTTTCAATAACACTAATACCATTCACTTGGAATTGTTTCTTCGAAAAGTGCACGTATGCTCATTACCGTTGATATGAAATGTGACCTTGCTTTCATTGCAATCAATAATAGCCCTGCAGTATTCAAGAAGGTTCTACCAAGGATAATCGACATGTTGTCGTCCTCGGGCATCTCAAGTATAAGAAAGTCAGTCAAAATAGTAACATTAGCAATCACAACGGGCACATCCTCACAAATACCGATAGGTATGGCAGTTGATTTGTCAACCATTTGCAAAGATATTTCAGTAGGCGTGAGCTTATTCAAATCAAGTCTTTTATATAAAGAGAAAGGCATAACAGTAACACCAGCTCCTAAATCACATAAAGCGGTTTTCGCATAATTCTTTTTGATAGAGCGAGGTATAGTTGGTATCCCCGGATCTCCAAGTTTTTTAGGTACTCCATCTTAAAATTATAATTAGCAAGCATGATGGAGATTTCAGCTTCCGGTATTTTTCTCTTATTGGTGATGATGTCTTTCATATACTTTGCATAAGGAGGCATTTTCAAGATATCAGTCAAGCGAGTACGCAAAAATACTGGCCTCAGCATTTCAGCAAAGCGTTCAAATTCTTCATCATCTTTCTTTTTAATTGACTTAGGTGGAAAGGGCATAGGTTTTTGAACCCACAGTTCTCTTTCTTTACCGTGTTTTCTAGCAACAAAGTCTCTTTTATCATATCTTTTATTCTTAGGTTGTGGGTTATCAAGATCAACTAGTGGTTCTATCTCAACATCATTGTCTGGTTCATTACTATTTGTTTGAGTATTTTCATGAACCTCATCATTATCTTTTTCATTATCAGAAGGTGAATGTTCATTACCAGACCGAGTTTCAGCATTAGAGATAGATATTTCATTATCATTATCAGGAGGTTTTTCTACTTCAAGTTCACTAGAAGCATGCAAAGTACTATCATTTTTCTTTTTCTTCTTCTTTTTAGAAGGACTAGGTGCAGTGGTGTTGTTCCTTTGTGAGTCTTGTTCAATTCTTTTTGGGTGTCCCTCAGGATAAAGTGGTTCCTGAGTCATTTTAGCTCCTCTAGTTGCAACTCTAATAGCAGTATATTATTATTCATTTCATCTAGCAACTCTCTTTGTGATTTAGCAACTTGTTCTAACTGGGTTTGTACCATAGAAGCATACTTTCCAATACCTCTAACATCATTTGAGATTCTAAATAACAAGTCACTCAAGCGAGCAATCATATCAGAATTGTATTTCAATTGTTTCATAACATTTGCATTGAAGTGATCTTGTTTTTCTAATATAGTTTTCAAACTCATAAAGGCATTGGCTAGGGTGCATATTGTGAGGATTGTCATTATCATTGAATTTCATAAGAGAATTTACCTCTACCACCTTAAGGCGGTGGTGGTGTATTAAGCCCATGTATTTATTCAATAGGAGGTAAATTTTTAACATCCTCGACTTTAATACCTTTTTCCTTCATAGATTTCTTTGCCTCTTGCATATCTTCAGACTGAGATACAATATACCCCTCTTCTTGAATTGGGTTTAGGTGGTGGTTCAGAAGAGTACAATCATCATAATTTTTCAATATGTTATTCAATAATTCTTCAGCTTGCCCAACAGTTCATTCCCTGAAAACACAACCAACACAACTATCTAGGAAATCCTAGAAGCATTGGTAAGTCAGTTATAGAAGATATCAAGTATTTCATTTTTCTTAAGAGGATGATCAGGCAAAGCATTAAGTAATTGGCAAAGTCTCCCCCAAGCTTGTGGGAGACCCTCTTCTTTAATTTGCATAAATTTAAATATTTCCTCTAAGGCGGCTTGTTTTTTATGAGCAGGGAAATATTTTTCAGAGAAGTAATAAAACATATCCTTGGGACTACGCACACAACCAAGAGCAAGAGTATTGTACCAAACTTTAGAATCACCCTTTAATGAGAACGGAAATAATTTAAGAATAAAGTAATAACGAGTCTTCTCATCATGAGTAAAAAGGGTGGCTATGTCATTCAACTTAGTAAGATGAGCCACAATAGTTTCAGTTTCATAACCATGGAAAGGATCAAATTCAACCAAAGTAATTAACTCTGGGTCGACAGAGAATTCATAATCCTTATCATCAATAAATATTGGTGAAGTAGCAAACTTAGGATCATATTTCATTCTAGCATTCAGAGATTTTTTTTATACTTGCATAATAATTTCTCTAGATCATCTCTATCCTTACAAGCAAGAATATCTCTAGTTGTCTCCTCATTCATAACATAACCTTCTGGTACCTTCGGCAATTCATATCTAGGAAGGCTAGTTCTACCAGGTGTTTCGAGAGTTTCAGATTCAAGCTCATCATCAGATTCATCAACATCATGTTGGATTACTCTAGCACTTTGTTCCTCTATAAAGTCACCAAGTGGCACATCATTATCATCAAGCAAGGTACTAGCATCATCATTAGTATCATTCATAGCAGAAGTAGCATCATCAATAACTTGCGACATATCGGGATTAATAACATGTGGTGGTGTTGCAAGTTTACTACGCTTCCACCACTTCTCTTCCACCATCAATCCACCAAAGCGGGAGTAGGGTTTCACGCCTCCGTGGTTTGAACACTCGTAAAATTGCTCGTGTGATCTCTGCTGCGCTGCCCCACGCCGGTCTGCTCTTTATGCAACGCGACGTCCCCCTGCCTAACCAGCAAGGGGCCCTCTGGCCCCATAGGTGGCCGTGGTTTCGCGCGACATCTTTGGCGCGCTAGGTAGGAGGACCACTTGCGCAAACCAGAAGGCATGTGCAGTGCGTCATCTTCATCACCATCTTCACCTTCGACGGCGCCGCCAACCATGGCGCCCAAGAAGAAATCCGGTGCTTTGGTTCATCCATCCACCTCGAAGGCTCGGCCGCCCACGGCTTCTGGTGCCGCGAGGATGCGAGGCGCGAGGGCGTGGATGCTTCTTTGAGGGGCGTGGTGAATGAGCGGCACCATCACCACTTCCCCGCGGCCAACGAGGCGGAAGGCATCGGAGAAGAATGGCATCGCTAACGCCCGACGGCCATGCTCCACAAAGATGCGGGTGAGGGGTTGCTCCTCCCGCCCTCCTCCCGCCAACGGCACACGGTGATAACCCACAAGTATAGGGGATACATAACAGTTTTTGAGGGTAGAGTATTCAACCCAAATTTATAGATTCGACACAAGGAGCCAAAGAATATTTGCAAGTATTAGCAGCTGAGTTGTCAATTCAACCACACACGGAGATTAATTATCTACGACAAAGTGATCGATAGCAAAAGTAGTTTGATAGTTTTTGATAATAGTGATAGCGACAGCAGTAACTTGATAGCTTGATGATAGCGATAGATTTGTAGCAAGTGCAACAATAATGATAGCAATAGTAACTTAGCAAGAACAATATAAAATAAATTCGTAAGCATTGGATCAGTGATTTGTTGGATGATATTCATCATGTGACAGTCATAACCTAGGGCGACACGGCACTAGCTCCAGTTCATAAATATAATATAGGCATGTATTCTGTAAATAGTAATACATGCTTATGGAAAGAACTTGCATGACATCTTTTGTCCTACCCTCCCGTGGAAGCGGGGTCCAATTGGAAACTAAGGGATATTAAGGCCTCCTTTTAATAGAGAACGGAACAAAGCATTAGCACCACGGTGAATACATGAAGTCCTCAAACTACGGTCATCACACAGGTGGTCCCGACTATTGTCACTCCGAGGGTTGCTTGGGATCACATAACACGTAGTAGGTGACTATAAGCGGCAAGATCGGATCTAGAACATGGATATAATGGTGATAACATAAGCGGTTCAGATATGAAATCATGGCACCCGTGCCCAAAGTGACAAGCATTAAGCATGGCAAAGTCATAGCAACATCAATCTCAGAACATAGTGGATACTAGGGATCAAGCCCTAACAAAACTAGCTAGATTACATGATGAATCTCATCCAACTCCTCACCGAACTGCGAGCCTATGTAGGAATTACTCACTCCCGGTGGGGAGCATCATGGAATTTGTGATGGAGATGGGTTAGTGATGACGAAGAATGAAGATCCCCCTCTTCGGAGCCCCAAACGGACTTCAGATCTGTCCTCCCGATGAAGAACAGGAGGTGACGGAGGCTCCGTCTCATGGATTGCAATAATTCTTTCTCCTGATTTTTTCTCTGAATATGTGATTTTATAGTATCAGGGTTGAGGTCTGCGGGGCCACCATGTGAGGACAGCCCACCTGGGCGCGCCAAGAGGGGGGGCGCCCTGGTGGGTTGTGCCTACCCAGGTGCCCCCCTTGGTGGATCTTGGTGATACGTCTCCAACGTATCTATAGTTTTTGACTGTTCCATGCTATTATATTACTTGTTTTGAATGATTATGGGCTTTATTATACACTTTTATATTACTTTCGGGACTAACCTATTAACCGGAGGCCCGGCCCATATTCATTTGTTTTATTGCACCTGCTTATTATTTTGAGGAAAATGAATATCAAGCGGAGTCCAAAGCGGAATGAAACCTTGACAGCGTTATTTTTGGGAAGAATATGATCCTGGAGACTTGGAGTTCACGTCGAGAAGATCCTCGAGGCAGCCACGAGATAGGAGGCGCCCCTATAGGCGCCCCACATCTCATGGGCCCCTCGAGCACCGCTTCAACGACTTCTTTTCGCCTATATATGCCTACGTGCGCTTAAAAACATCGTAAATCAAGATAGATCGGGAGTTCCGCCATAGAAAGCCTCTGTAGCCACCAAAAACCTCTCGGGAGTCCATTCCGCACCCTCACGGAAGGGGGAACCCATCACCGGTGGCCATCTTCATCATCCGGCGCTCTCCATGACGAGGAGGGAGTAGTTCACCCTCGGGCTGAGGGTATGTACCCGATAGCTATGTTTTTGATCTCTCTCTCTCTCTCTCGTGTTCTCTCTCGTGTTCCCTCTATGGCACGATCTTGATGTATCCCGATCTTTTCTATTGTAGTTTGATCTTATGATGTTTCTCCCCCTCTACTCTCTTGTGATGAATTGAGTTTCCCCTTTGAAGTTATATTATCGGATTGAGTCTTTTATGAGAACACTTGATGTATGTCTTGCCGTGTTTACACATGTGGTGACAATGGGATATCATGTGCCTCTTGATGTATGTTTTGGTGACCAACTTGCGGGTTAGCCCATGAACCTATGCATAGGGGTTGGCACACGTTCTTCACTCTCGGTAGAAACTTTGGGGCCTTGTTTGAAGTACTTTGTGTTGGTTGGATGAATCTTAGATTGTGTGATGCATATCGTATAATCATGCCTTACGGATACTTGAGGTGACAATGGAGTATCTAGGTGACATTAGGGTTTTGGTTGATTTGTGTCTTAAGGTGTTATTCTAGTACGAACTCTTTTATAGATTGATCCGAAAGAATAACTTTGAGGTGGTTTAAATTGCCCTACCATAATCTCTCGTTTGTTCTGCGCTATTAGTGGCTTTGGAGTGACTCTTTGTTGCATGTTGAGGGATTGTTATATGATCTATCTATGTTATTATTGTTGAGAGAACTTGCACTAGTGAAAGTATGAACCCTAGGCCTTGTTTCCTATCATTGCAATATCATTTTACGCTCACTTTTATTATTAGTTACCTTGCTGTTTTTATATTTTCAGATTACAAATATCCATATCTACTATCCATATTGCACTTGTATCACCATCTCTTCGCCGAACTAGTGCACCTATACAATCTACCATTGTATTGGGTGTGTTGGGGACACAAGAGACTCTTTTTTATTTGGTTGCAGGGTTGTTTGAGAAAGACCATCTGTTGGGGAACGTAGCAGAAATTCAAAAATTTCTACGCATCACCAAGATCAATCTATGGAGTAAACTAGCAACGAGGGAAGCGAAGTGCATCTACATACCCTTGTAGATCGCTAAGCGGAAGCGTTGCAAGAACGCCGGATGAAGGAGTCGTACCAGTAGTGATTCAGATCGCGGTTGATTCGATCTAGCCCGAATCCACGGCACCTCCGTGTTCAACACACATGCAGCCAGTGGCGTCTCCCATGCCTTGATCCGGCCAAGGAAAGAGGAGAGGTTGGGAAGACTCAGATCCAGCTGCAACCACACGACCAGCGTGGTGGTGGTGGAGGCCAGCGGTACTCAAGCGAGGCTTCGCCCAAGCACTACGAGAGGCGAGGAGGGAGAGAGGTAGGAGCTGTGCCAAGGGGGAGATGAAATCATGTGTTGGGCAGCCCCCAAACCTCAAGGATATATAGGGGGAGAGGAGGGGCTGCGCCCCCACCTAGGGTTCCCTCCCCAAGGGGTGCGGCAGCCCCAGATCCCATCTAGGGTGGAGGCCAAGGGAGAGGGGAGGCACACTGGGTGGGCCTTAGGGCCCATCTGCCCCTGGTTTGCCCTTCCCACTTTCCTGGCGCCTTGGGCCTTGGTGGGGCGCACCAGCCCACACGGAGCTAGTCCCCTCCACACTTGGCCCACGAGCCTTCCAGGGCTGGTGGCCCCACACTGGTGGACCCGGGACCCTCCGGTGGTCCCGTCACGTCTGGAAATGCTTTAGAAACTTTTTGGTCACCAAAACAAGACTTCCCATATATAAATCTTTACCTCCGGACCATTCCAGAATTCCTCGTGGCGTCAGGGATCTCATCCGGGACTCCGAACAACATTCGGTAACCACGTATATCTATTCCTATAACCCTAAGCGTCGCCATCGAACCCTTAAGTGTGTAGACCCTACGGGTTCGGAACCATCTTGAACATAATGACCGAGGCGTTCTCCGGTCAATAACCAACAGCGGATCACGGATACCCATGTTGGCTCCCACATGTTCCACGATGATCTCATCGGATGAACCATGATGTCCATCAATCCATTATACAATTCCCTTTGTCTAGCGGTATTGTACTTGCCGAAGATTCGATCGTCGGTATCCCGATACCTTGTTCCAATCTGGGTTGCGGCAGAATCTCTTTACTCGTTCCGTAACACATCATCCCGTGATCAACCCCTTGGTCACATTGTGCACATTATGATGATGTACTACTGAAAGGTGGGCCCAGAGATACCTCTCCACACATGGAGTGACAAATCCAGTCTTGATTCGTGCCAACCCAACGGACACTTTCGGAGATACCCGTAGTGCACCTTTATAGCCACTCGATTCACGTTGTGACGTTTGGTACACCCAAAGCATTCCCTACGAGTATCCGGAGTTGCACAATCTCATGGTCTAAGGAAATGATACTTGACATTAGAAAAGCTTTAGCACTCTGACTACTACGATCTTTGTGCTAGGCTTAGGATTGGGTCTTGTCCATCACATCATTCTCCTAATGATGTGATCCCGTTATCAACGACATCCAATGTCCATGGTCAGAAGCCGTAACCATCTATTCATCAACGAGCTAGTCAACTAGAGGCTTACTAGGGACATGGTGTTGTCTATGTACCCACACATGTATCTGAAGTTTGCTATCAATACAATTATAGCATGGATAATAAATGATTATCATGAACAAGGAAATATAATAATAATAACTAATTTATTATTGCCTCTAGAGCATATTTCCAACAGGTCTCCCACTTGCACTAGAGTCAATAATCTAGTTCACATCGCCATGTGATTAACACTCCACAGTCGCATTGCCATGTGACCAACATCAAGAAAGAGTTTACTAGTGTCGATAAACTAGTTCACATCATCATGTGATTAAGACTCAATGAGTTACGGTGTTTGATCATGTTTTGCTTGTGAGAGAGGTTTTAGTCAACGGTCGAACCTTTCAGATCCGTGTGTGCTTTACAAATCTCTATGTCATCTTGTAGATGCAGCTATCACGCTATACTTGGAGCCATTTCAAATAGCTGCTCTACTATACGAATCCGGTTTATTCCTCAGAATCATCCAGATTAGTGTCAAAGATTGCATTGGCGTAACTCCTACGATGAACTCTTTTACCACCTCCATAATCGGTAGAAACATGTCCTTATTACTCAAGGACAATTTTGAAGCGCTGTCTAATGATCCATTCATGGATCACTCTTGTACCCTTGCTGCGGACACGTGGCCAAGGCACATAAAGTGCGGTACAAAGCATGGCATCTTATTATAGAGCCTATGGCTAAGGCATAGGGGACGACATTACATTCGTCCTTTCTCTTTCTTCTGCCGTGGTCGAGCTTTAAGTCTTAACTTCATACCTTACAACTCGAGCAAGAACTCCTTTTTTGATCGATCCATCTTGAACACCTTCAAGATCATGTCAAGGTATGTGCTCATTTGAAAGTACCATTAAGCGTTTTTTATCTATCCTTATAGATCTTGATGCTCAATGTTCAAGCAGCTTAATCGGAGTTTTCCATTGATAAACACTTTCCAAATAACCCTATATGCTTTCTAGAAATTCTACATCATTTCTGATCAACAATATGTTTACAACATATACTCATCAGAAATTCTATAGTGCTCCCACTCACTTCTTTGGAAATACAAGTTTCTCATAAACTTTGTATAAACCCAAAATCTCATCAAAGTGTATATTCCAACTCCGAGATGCTTACTCCAGTCCTTAGAAGGATTGTTAGAGCTTTGCATACTTGTTAGCATCTTTTAGGATTGACAAAACTTTACAGTTGTATCACATACAAACTTTCTTCAAGAAAAGCGTCGAGGAAACAATGTTTTGACATCCTATGTGCAAGATTTCATAAATAATGCGATGGCTTTGCTAATATATTCCAACGAGACTCTTAGCATCGCTATGAGTGAGAAAAGTCTCATCGTAGTCAACTCCTTGAACTTGTCGGAGAAAACATCTTAACGACAAAGTCGAGCTTTCCTAATGGTGATACTTACCATCATTGTCTGCATCTTCCTTTTTAAAATCCATCTGTACTCATGAGCCTTGACCATCGAGTAGTTCTTCCAAAGTCTATACTTTGTTTTAATACATGGATCCTCTCTCGGATTTTTATGGCCTCGAGCCATTCGTCAGAATCCGGGCCCACCATCGCTTCTCCATAGCTCGTAGGTTCATTGTTGTCTAGCAACATGACCTCCAAGACAGGAGTTCGTACCACTCACAGTAAATGCGCATCCTTGTCGACCCTCGAGGTTTAGTAGTGACTTGATCCGAAGTTTCATGATCACTATCAAAAGCTTCCACTTCAATTGGTGTAGAGCCATAGGAACAACTTCACGTGCCTGCTACACACTAGTTGAAGTGATGGTTCATTAACCATATCAAGTCTCCATCATCCTCCCACTCAATTCTTTCGAGGGAAACTTTTCCTCGAGAAAGGACCCATTAGTAGAAACAATCCCTTTTGCTTCCGGATCTGAGATAGGAGGTATACCCAACTGTTTTTGGGTGTTCTACGAAGATGCATTTATTAAGCTTTAGGTTCGAGCTTATCAACTTTGAAACCTTTTTCACATAAGCGTCGCAGCCCCAAACTTTTTAAGAAAGCGACAACTTAGGTTTCTCTAAACCATAGTTCATACGGTGTCGCCTTAACGGAATTACGTGGTGCCCTATTTGAAATGAATGCGGTTGTCTCTAATGCCTAACCCATAAACGATAGTGGTAATTCGATAAGAGACATCATGGTATGCACCATATCCAATAGGGTGCAGTTATGACGTTCGGACACACCATCACATTATGGTGTTGCAAGCGGTATTAGTTGTGAAACAATTTCCACAATGTCTTAATTGTGTGCCAAACTCATAACTCACTCATCTCTATGATCATATCATAGACATTTTATCCTCTTGTCACGACGATCTTCAACTTCAACTTCACGAAATTACTTGAACCTTTCAATAATTCCAGACTTGTGTTTCATCAAGTAAATATACTCGAGTATCTACTCAAATCATGCATGAAGTAAGAACATAATGATATCCATCAAGCGTTGCCTCAACACTCATTGGAATGCACACATCAAAATGTATTACTTCCAACAAGTTGCTTTCTTGTTCCATTTCTTGAAAGCGAGGCTTTTCCGGTCATCTTGCCCATGTGGTATGATTTGCATGTCTCAAGTGATTCAAAATCAAGTGAGTCCAAACGATCCATCTGCATGGAGTTTCTTCTTCATGCGTATACACCAATAGACATGGTTAGCATGTCTCAATCTTTTCAAAAGCGAAAGTGAGTCCAAAGATCCATCAACATGGAGCTTCTTCATGTGTTTTATACCAATATGACTCAAATGGCGATTACCACAAGTAGGTGGCACTATATCATTACTATCTTATATCTTTTGGCATGAACATGTGTATCACTACGATCGAGATTCAATAAACCATTCATTTTAGGTGCAAGACCATTGAAGGTATTATTCAAATAAATGCGAGTAACCATTATTCTCCTTAAATGAATAACCGTGTTGTGATAAACATAATCCAATCATGTCTATGCTCAACGCAAACACCAAATAACAATTATTTAGGTTTAACACCAATCTCGATGGTAGAGGGAGGCGTCTTGATGCTTGATCACATAACCTTGGAAACACTTCCAACACATATAAATCGGCTCATCTTTAGCTAGTCTCCGCTTATTCAGTAGCTTTTTATTTAAGTTACTAACACTTAGCAACCAACCGGTATCTAATACCACGGTGCTACTAGGAGTACTAGTAAAGTACACATTAAAATAATGTATATCCAATATACTTCTATCGAACTTGCCCGTCTTCTCATCTACTAAGTATCTAGGGTAGTTCCGCCAGTTGACCGTTCCTTATTTCGTAAGCACTTAGTCTCGAGTTTGGTTCAAACTTTGGGTTTCTTCACTAGAGTAGCATCTGATTTGCCGTTTCATGAAGTATCCTTTCTTGCCTTGCCCTTCTTGAAACAAGTGGTTTCACAAACCATCAACAATTGATGCTCCTTCTTGATTTCTACTTCATGGTGTCAAACATCGCGAATATTTCAAGGATCATCATGTCTATCCTTGATATGTTATAGTTCATCACTGAAGCTCTAATAGCTTGGTGGCGGTGACTATGGAGAACCATCACTATCTCATCTGGAAGATTAACTCCCACTCGATTCAAGTGATTGTGGTACTCAAACAATCACGAGCACAAGCTCAACGATTGAGCTTTTCTCCCTTAGTTTCGGGCTAAGAGACTTCGTTGGAGGTCTTATACCTCTTGACGTGGGCATGATCCTGAAATCCCAATTTGAGCCCTTGAAACATCTCATATGTTTCGCGATGTTTCGAAATCGTCTTCAGTGCCTCAACTCTAAACCGTTTAACATTACTGAACTATCAAGTAGTTATCAGAACGTGTATGTCATATGTTCGCAACATCCAGAGATGACATTCGAGGTTCAGCACACCGAGCGGTGCATTAAGTACATAAGCCTTCTATGAAGCAACGAGGACAATCCTCATTTTATGGACCTAGTCCGCATAATCGCTACTATCAACTTTCAACTAAATTTTCTCTAGGAACATATCTAAGCGAAGTAGAACTAAAGCGCGCTATCACGACATAATTTGCAAAGGCCTTTTGACTATGTTCGGGATAATTAAGTTCATCTTATGAACTCCCACTCAGGATAGACATCCCTCTAGTCATCTAAGTGATTACATGATCCGAGTCAACTAGGGCCGTGTCCGAATCATCACGTGAGACGGACTAGTCATCATCGATGAACATCTTCATGTTGATCAGTATCTACATACGACTCATGCTCGACCTTCGGTCTCTTGTGTTCCGAGGCCATGTCCTGTACATGCTAGGCTCGTCAAGTCAACCTAAGTGTTTGGCGTGTAAATCTGGCTTACACCCGTTGTATGTGAGCGTTAGAATCTATCACACCGATCATCACATGGTGCTTGAAACAACAAACTTTTCGCAGAACGGTGCAAGCTTGGGGGGAACACTTTCTTGAAATTTTAATGAGGGATCATCTTATTTACTACCGTAAGTACTAAGCAAATAAGATGCATAAACATGATAAACATCACATGCAATCAAAAAGTGACATGATATGGCCAATATCATTTTGCTCCTTTTGATCTCCATCTTCGGGGCTCCATGATCATCATCGTCACTGGCATGACACCATGATCTCCATCATCGTGTCTCCATGAAGTTGTCTCGCCCACTATTACTTATACTACTATGGCTAATGGATTAGCAATAAAGTAAAGTAATTACATGACGTTGTTCATTGACACACGCATGTCATACAATAAATTAAGACAACTCCATATGGCTCACGCCGGTTGTCATACTCATCATTATGCAAGTCATGATTCCTATTAAAAGAACATGATCAATCTCATACATCACATATCATTCATCACATTCTTTTGGCCATATCACATCACATAGCATACCCTGCAAAAAACAAGTTAGACATCCTCTAATTGTTGTTTGCATGTTTTCACCTGATAGCTGCTATGTGTTTCTAACAAAGCGTTTCTTACCTACTGCTAAAAAACCACAACGTGATATGTCAATTGATATTTACCCTTCATAAGGACCCTTTTCACCGAATCCGATCCAGACTAAAGTGCGAGAAGGCTGGCACCCGCTAGCCACCTTATGCAACAAGTGCATATGGGTTGGTGGAACCTGTCTCACGTAAGTGTATGCGTGTAAGGTCGGTCCGGGCCGCTTCATCCCACAACACCGTCGAAACAAGATTGGACTAGTAACGGTAAGCATATTGAACAAAATCAACGCCCACAACAACTTGTGTTATGCTACGTTGCATAGAAACTACGCATAGACCTAGCTCGATACTGACTGTTGGGGGAACGAGCGAGAAATTCAAAATTTTCTCGCATCACCAAGATCAATCTATGGAGTAAACTAGAAACGAGGGAAAGGGGGGGTACATCTACATACCCTTGTAGATCGCTGGCCAGGCGTTGCAAGCGGATGAAGAAATTGATACTAAATGGCGATTGGATCGCGGTTGATTCCGATCAAAGCGAAGATCACGGCACCTCCGCTGTTCAACACACATGCAGCCGTTGGCGTCTCCCATGCCTTGATCCAGCAAGGAAAGAGGGAGAGGTTGGGGAAGACTCCATCCAGCAGCAGCCTGACAACGACGTGGTGGTGGTGGAGGCTGTGATACTCAGCGGAGGGAAGCCAAGCACTACGAGGGCGAGGAGGGAGAGAGGTAGAGGCTGCGCCCAGGGAGATGAAATCATGTGTTGGGCAGCCCCCAAACCTCAAGTATATATAGGGGGAAGAGGAGGGGCTGCGCCCCACCTAGAGTTCCCTCCCCAAGGGTCGCAGCAGCCCGGATCCCATCTAGGGTGGCGGCGGCCAAAGGGAGAGGGGAGGCGACCTTTGGGGTGGGCCTTAGGCCCATCTGCCTAGGGTTTGCCCCTTCCCACTTTCCTGCGCCTTGGGCCTTGGTGGGGGTGCACCAGCCCACCACAGCTGGTCCCTCCCACACTTGGCCCACGCAGCCTTGGGGCTGGTGGCCCCACACAGTGAACCCAGGGACCCTCCCGTGAATCCGTCGTCCAAATGCTTGCAAGAAAGCACAGGTCCTTAAAAGCAGGACTTCCCATATATAAATCTTTACCTCCAGGACCATTCCTAACTCCTGGTGACGTCCCAGAGATCTCATCCGGGACTCGAACAACATTCCGGTAACCCGCGTATATCTATTCCCTATAACCCTAGTGTCATCGAAACTTAAGTGTGTAGACCCTACGGGTTCGGGAACCATGCAGACATGACCGAGACGTTCTCCGGTCAATAACCAACGGCGCGATCTGGATACCCATGTTGGCTCCCACATGTTCCATGATGATCTCGAGGATGAACCACGATATAGGGGATTCAATCAATCCCGTATACAATTTCACTTTGTCTAGCGGTATTGTACTTGCCCGAGATTCGATGCGTCATTATCCCGATACCTTGTTCAATCTCGTTACCGCAAGTCTCTTTACTCGTTCCATAACACATCATCCGTGATCAACCCCTTGGTCACATTATTACGATATGATGATGTCCCTAGGGGCCCATAGATACCTCTCCGAGTCACGCGAGTGACAAATCCAGTCTTGATTAGGTACCAACCACTTGAAACTTTCGGAGATACGCGTGAGTGCACCTTCTGACCCACCCGATTCGTTGTAGCGTTTGGTACACCAAAGCATTCCTCACGGTGTCGGGAGTTGCACAATCTCATGGTCTAAGGAAATGATACTTGACATTAGAAAAGCTTTAGCATCTGAACTACATGATCTTTTGTGCTGAGCTTAGGATTGGGTCTTGTCCATCACATCATTCTCCTAATGATGTGATCCGTTATCAACGACATCCAATGTCCATGGCGGAAACCCGTAACCATCTATTCATCAACGAGCTAGTCGACTAGAAGGCTTACTAGGGACATGGTGTTGTCTATGTACCCACACATGCATCTGAGTTTCCTATCAATAGAATTATAGCATGGATAATAAACGATTATCATGAACAAGGAAATATAATAATAATAACTAATTTATTATTGCCTCTAGGGCATATTTCCAACACCATCTTCATCCTACGCCTCCCACGGATTGATAAACCTTAGGTCATCCACTCTGAGGGAAATTTGCTCTTTGTCCTACAAACACTGTGCACTTGCGGGCCCAACAACGCTCTACAAGAAGAAGGTTGTGTAGTAGACATCACTTGGCTCGATTCTCTCTTTATTGATATAAAAATCCTGTAAAAGTTTCTTTCCATTCCAAGAACTTTTATTTCTACACACAAAAAACAACACCATGGTAGTTCTGCTAAAAATAGCGTCGATCTGAGGTTAGTTTCATTCAAATGAAAGAAAATTAGAGTCTAAAACAAGAGGAAAAGCGTTAGGAAAAGTAGATACATTGGAGAAGTATCACAGCGCCGCAACAATGATGCTAGGTCGGGGTGAATCGCTGCCTCCGATAGCCCCTTCCGCCAGCGGCCGCCAGCAGCAGCGCCTCCCGGGGCGGGTCGACCAGATTCTTTGCGCTTGGCGAACCCCTTGAGTCTTGGCGCACCAGCCGCACCCCATATGCCATCGATTGTTGGCTCCGCAATAGTGATAGGCGTGGTGCTCTGCGCCCGGCCCAGCGCGGCGAGGGGAGCGGCGGCAGTGCGATTGACTTCATCATCACCCATGCCCGAAACCTGCAGCCACGGAGGCCATGGTGCGAGCTCATTCTTCTTGAGGTTTCCGTCGATGGCCAGGAAGCAGATGGACCCGAATGATGTGCCACCATCCAAAGTCTTGCGGTTTCCACTTGGCAAACCTAGGGCTTGCGGAGAAGCTGGCCTGCCACAGCCTCCCCAAGCGACAATGGCTGGGCAGCCGCATGGAGGAGCCACCTCTACGGTGCAATCCCCACCCGCGGCAGCCAGTAGCAGCTGTGAATCAAGACCACAGCCCGGCGTCTCGATGGCCTCCTCGACCCTCGAGCACATCCGAACCGTGGCGAGCCCGGAGATAGGCGGAGGAGATACATGTCGTTGTTGAGCAACGCCATTGCGATGACCACCGCCCGGACCAGCGGGTGCGATAGCCTGGAAACGATGGCAAACTGCGCTTCGGTATTAGCGAGTGCCTACCTTTCAGGTTGGGTGCCAGCCTTTACTTGTGAGTTGCGGCAAGTACGGTGGCGCGTCCCGTTTGCGATTGAAGCCCGAGAGATACACGAGAAAGTCGATGGGAGGCTGAACAAACGAGTTCTTAAGCATCTACACCATACGTTGTTGAGGCTGCTTTGGTGGAAGAGATGAGAAGGTGTTAGCCAACTAATTCCTTTGGCTCTCCAAGTCCAATGTGAGGTCTTGGCTGATGTACCTGTTGGAGAACTCCATTTCATCATGCGCTAACTCTTTGTACTGCCGCGAGTTCATTGGCGCCTACCGCCGTCCATCAAGAACCACCACCCAATGACCTTGCGGCTTGTCCAACGGAAGGAAGGAGAAACCCTCCGTAAGTATGTACAAAGATTCAAAGATGAAGTTCATAGGAACATCCCGGATATCCATCCAGCGAGGCGTGGGCGTGGCTGCCTTCCGGTCCAATGTAACATAGCCATTTGGATTCATTCGAAGATGAGCGATATGGTTGCCCAAGACTATGAAGGAGCTCTACACCTTGGTGGATAAGTGTGCTTGGATGGAGGATGGAAGGAAGTTGCGGGAGAGGAAGATTGCACCAATGTTGATTCGAGGATGATGATGAATCAACGGTCGGAAGAAAGAGCAAGAAGCGCCAGATGAAAGCGGAAAGATATGGTAGTGATGATCAGAAGGATCAATTACACAGTACGGCAAGAAGGCCAAGCTGAGGCTCTCGGCAAGAAGGAAGCTAGCAGCGCTAAGCCGAGGAGAGCTCACGGCTGCGAAGAGAAGCTGGGGAAAGGTGATGGGTAGTCTTGCAAGATTCGCCGGACCAAAGGCAAAGAGGTAGAGCAGGCGAGTATGAGAAGTGTGACAAGAAGAAGGGTTAGCATATTCTTTGGTGGTAAGGGTCGGGGTGGTGAAGTAAATGCGTCTCGGCAAACCCATTCGGGAACTAAGGACAATCTGCGGAGGTCGAGAGGAAGGAAGTTTGTGATGATGAGAGTGATGGAGGGGATGAAGAGGAAACTAGTGAGCAGGAGTTCCAAAAATTGCCCAGCGCCTTGTGCGTTGTGACGGGTGCATCTCTGCATGCCTCACACCGCCAGCTCAAGTGATGGGCATGGGAAGTCAACACCGTGGAACCGGTATGGGAGGCCCTAAACCGCTCAAATGGTCGCGCCGCATGTCATCTTTGATGAAGAGGATCATCCTAGGCTGTACCAGGCTGGCGGTAGGATGTTTGCCGTTATTGGTCTCTCCAACAATTCGAACCTCAAGCTCACAAAGATGTTGGTGGGCGAAGCGAGGGCGGGTTGAATCTGATCTCCCGGCAGTTCTCGGCTGGAAACCCGGATAGCAAAAGAAGAACTAGGAGTTCTGGGCATGTTTCAAAGGAGTTAATCTCATGAGGCCCATCCTAAGGGAAAGATCATGCTGCTCAGTGCTTGTCCAAGAGGAGAGTGAACTACTTGATGATAAGATTGTTGTTTGATGTGGTTGACCTCCATTGCCATACAATGATTCTTGGACGCTTGACCCTGGTTAAATTCATGGCGGCATCTCACTATGCCTACAACACCTTGAAGATGCCTGGGCTTTTGGGGGTCATTACCATCCCATCAGATGAGAAGGATGCAATCATTTGCGTGGACAAGATGTACCGGCCTTGCAGTTGCGTGCCGGTATTGTGACATTCATAAGGAGGAACGGAGGAAAGAAGAAGGGTTGTAGGGACTCTAGCAAAGAGTCCGGGAAGCGTGCCCTCTTGAGAGCATGACACCCGGTGGTGACGTGAAGTGATCCAAGGTCACTTTGCTCCCCAAGTGAAGAAGGTCCCGGCGAGGCTGGTGGCGTTGATGGTACTTTCACTATCAGGCGCCACCCTCGACAAACAAATAAGAAAGCATGCTCATTGCTTTCTGGAGGCGATGTCGATGTGTTTCTGGCAATCATCGATATCGCCGGTGTTCCCCAGAAATGTCGAGCACCACCTTCATGTATGCCCACACACGGGCACCTGTCCAGCGGAAAGATGCAGAAGCATGCCTTGGAGGGGCAGCAGTTTTATTGCAGAAGATATCAAGAAGCGGAAGCATTTGGTTTGGTCGGAGGAGTGCTGCATCCACGTGGTTGGCAAATCCGGTGGTAGTCCGGAAGAGCTAACGGGAAGTGGAGGCTTTGCATTGATTTCACGAGATCTCAACAAAGCTTGCCCGAAGACCCGCTCCCCTTAAATTGTCGATCAGTTGTGGATTCCACTTCGGGGCTGCGATTTGCTCTCCTTTTTGGATGCATATTCAGGTATCACCGGATCTTCATGTCTAAGGAAGACGAATAGAAGACATCATTCATCACTCCGTGGTAATGCAGTACTATTTTATGCACGCATGTCGTTCGGATTAAAGAGTCTTGGAGTCCACTTTTGCAAAGGCGGCCTAGATTGGTTTTGAGCCACGGTACCGCAGAAGCGTTGAAGCGATATGGATGATATTGTGGTCAAGACCAAGGATGAAACCACCCTTATTAAAGGATTTGGAAGAGACATTTGCTAATCCGCCAGATCAACAGAACCTCAACCCGTGAGAAGTGTGTGTTTAGGCGTTCCCTCCGGCAAAATGCTTGGCTGGGTTCTTTGTGTCCCACCGTGGATCAAGCCAACCCAGAGCAAGATTAAAGCTTCTACCGAGTAGATCCAGGCGCCATGATGGTGATCGAGGATGTGAGGCATCTTGGCCGAGGGTCGTTGGCGCTAAGTGAATTCATTTCAAGTCTGTGGCTGGCGCCTGTACATTCTTCCAAATCTTGAAGAAGGCGGGGCCCATGAAGTGGACTCTGGCGGTCTTGGCTCTTGCAAGAGTTGAAGACCTACTTGTGCTCTGTGCCTACACAGTGGCTCCCCAAACCACAAGAGCTGGTTCTGCGTGCCCAAGTAGCAACAACCAGCGAAGTGGTTAGTGCGGCCTTGGTGGCCTTGAGCCAGGAAGTGGATGAGGCGAGAGAGTGGGCGAGGATCAGGCCGGGAGGAGGTCCAAGACAGCAGTGAGCATGGCAGTGAGGGCAACCCCAAGGACGCGGCAAGGAAGAAAGTGGTGCAGCACCCAGTGTACTTCGTCAACTCCTTGTTGTGAAATTTCAGATCAAGGTACTCTGGCATGCAAAAGTTGATCTTTGGTCTCATCATGGCCTCAAGGAAGCTAGCCACTACTTGAAGCCCATATGAGATCACGGTTGTCACTTTCATTTCCTGTTAGAAGGATACTCCAAAACCACGGGAGGCTCTTGGCAAAGTAGTGGAGTGGGCTTTTGGAGTTATCCGACCTGGTTTGAAGTTTGAGAGCACATCAACAATTTAGAAGCGAGGGCAAGGTAGAATTTATTATGGAATGGGCCTTCGGCCCACGAGGAGGAAGTGCGGAAGCGATCATTCCCGGCCAAAGGAATAGCCCCAAGAATGGATCATGTATTTCGATGGTGCCTTTTCCCTACAAAGGTGTAGGGCTGGCGTGCTTCTTTTTGCCCCCCTCAGAGCACTTGAAATGCGTTGTCCGGATGCATTTTGCGGGAAGATGCAACCAACAATATAGCAGTATGAAGGGCTCCTTAATAAGGCTCGAGATTAACGCAGAGGTGGGAATTAAGAAGCCGATCATTCGAGGAGATTCACAGCTTGTGGTAAGACAAGTCAACAAGGATTACCAAAGTCCATTGATGGAGGCGTCGTCGAGGAAGTGAGGAGATTGGAGGGCGGCTTTGACAGATTGCAAAAGAGCACACTGTCATGCGAAAAACAGCATAGCTGATAAATGCTGTCCAGTCGCAACAAAGCTTCTGTGGAACCGAGGACTTTGTTCTCCATCTCCACTTAGCCTCCGTGTCCCCAGCCGACAATGGCACGGAAAAGGAGAAAGTGGGGACTCCGTGAAAGCCTCTCCCAAGTGAGCCGTCCCTCACGGCAGTAGACCACTGCAGGTAACAACTCGCCATCTCTGGGACCACACCCTCGGCCAGGCCCATGGACCCCGTGAATGAGGCATGTGCTCGTGGTAGAGGAGGTGCCGCTAGTCCTCGTTGCAAGACCCGAACTTCAACAGGCAAGGCACATAGTCCACTCACTCCAAATCGGAGAGCTTCCGTGACCAAGATGAAAGGCTGAAAGGGTAGCCAGAGGGGCGGTATGTATCAGGTTGTCGATGACACTCTATCTGAAGGAGAATGACGGTGTGAGAATTAAAGTGCATCTGTGGGAAGAAGGAAAGGAACTTCTTAGCTAAGATACACAAAGGCATGCTGGCTCCCACATTTGATCAAGGGCATTAGTTGGGAAAGCATCTAGGCAAAAGGATTCTATTGGCCCACTGACCCTCCAAGATGTGGTCGAGGCCTGATCACCAAATGTGAAGCCTGCCGGTTCATTCCAAGAACATACACACGCACTTCGCCCCAAGCTCTTTCAGACAACTCCCTTTGTCATGTGCTATATTTTTTGGTCAGGGGTTCGATATCCTCGGCCCTTCCCTCGAAAGCAATCGGGGCTTTGAATTGCTTGTTCGATTGCTATCGACAAGTTTACAAAAGGGAAGTGGCCTAGGACAAAATGTGTTAGCCAGAAAGGTGACCGGCTCAATCAGCTATCAAGTTCCCGGAAGAGCCGGTGTGTCGCTTTGGAGTTCCGCAAAGGATCATTCCGAAGCAACGGCATCTCAGCTTCCTGAAAGCCGCGCATTTCATGTATTGCCATATGTTCATGCCCTTGGATGCAAGGTCTCATTTGCCTCACGTGGGCATACCCTCGGAGCAATGAA